>CM035134.1:7627500-8833333 GCA_020205605.1 Panax ginseng | reverse complement strand
AAAAATGAAAAGGACTCAATGTTACTTTGGAATGTGAAAAGAATCAGTTTGTGGAATCAGTTCAGGATTGTGGTACTATATAGGCTAAAGCATGGTACATTAGGGGAAGCTTTATATTGATGCTTATAGTTGGAATACTCTTAGACCCTAAATGTAGCAAGTCAAAATTTCATAGAAGTTCTTTAGTTACATAACAAGTTGATTGTTCTAGAAATAATAGTACACACATGTTGTTTGAGAATCCAATAACAAATTTAAATATTTATGATTTCGCAATTAGATGTAGATACAAAGAAATATTTGGATGTGCTGAATTTAGTATATTACAACATAAAAGTATCGTATTTGGGAACGCATGTATCAATACATGATTCACCAAGTTAATGAGAGTATCTAATAAACTTAAATGAACTTTGATAGGGAAAATGTGGAATGTTTATTATATCCCCCTTTAGCAATCTTTAGTTAACATTTTTTAGCAATCTTTAGTTAACGTTTTGTTAATAGAATTGGGGATTTTGTCTAAATTAGAGAAATTTTACTAAAATTTAAAAAGTTTGTGGGCCAAAAGCGCTTGAATAAAGTTTGGAGACCGTAGGTGAAATTGGCAATAAGTTTGAGGAAGAGTGCAGTCTGTTGGGGTTAACTCTACTTGATATTAGACTTTTTAAAACTATAAATAATTATGTGTGTTCATCACTTGGTCACCTAATTTTTGGGTCATGCCTCTCCCGCTTTAAAATCGTGCTCTATCGAACTAAATGCGAGTTCAAGTCAAATATGCGTTCCACGAAGTGTACAAACATTGTATGAGCTTAAAGCAACAAATCATAATACTCAAATTCTTCCAATTTATTTGACAAAATAAATAATAATGAGTACAAAAGTTTCTCACTTCAATTCCAAAATTGATATATAACCATACATAGGAAACACATACATTCGTTACAAACTATACATTCCAATGATCCAAAAGCGATTCTATTCTTTATTACTATGAAGGCATTTATTCATTTTGAAATCCTAAATTATACTAAATAGGACCACTAACTCAAAATGAAATTAGTTTTATCATATACGACATGTTGTGATTTAATGAAATCAACTCATATCAATTTATCTATTTATGTATTCCCTCTGAACCGATCTGTAGATTCATATGTAAGTATACTAAATAAGACCACTAACTCAAAATGAAATTAGTTTTATCATATACGACATCTTGTGATTTAATGAAATCAACCCATACCAATTTTTCTATTTATGTATTCCCTCTGAACCGATCTGCAGATTCATATGTAAGAGTAGTAGAGTACTAAAGATCACTATGTTTATATTTGTTAAAACAATAAATTAGCCTAAACATTAAACAACATGAGATTTAATTCTTATTAGAATTGAATTTTACCTTGATGCAGTCGTAAGTTTCAGATTCTTCTTCTCAAGATGTCAACCAGCCTCTTCCATGAAAATCCCTAGTAAGCCATCTTCATTTCTCAGATTAATTTTATTTCTCCACTTACTTTTTGTCTCCATGTTACTTAAGAGTTAAGGCTCGACCCATGTGTCATAAAGCCCAATAAATTACTTAATTTCACTTAAGTCCATCAACTAAATATGGGATAACTTTTCCGTTAGTCCCCAAATTATAGTTGCTTTCACGTTTAGTCCCTTATTTAACTTTTTCGTGTATTTCATCCTTAAACTATATATTTTTTCATGTTAGTCTCCAAAATATAGTAACTGTTCATGTTTAGTCCTTGAATTGTAGTTTTTCTTAGGTTTAGTCCTCAATATATAGTTGTTTTTCTTGTTGAGTCCCCTTTAATTGCTCTGTTTTTGTAAAATTGGACTGAGATTGCAGAAATTATAAGGTTTGAGAGCGAAATACGCGAAAAATACTTAGGAGACCATACATGAATAATAGTTATAGTTTGGAGACCAATGAAGAGATTATCTCTTTAAATTCTTTGGGTTTATATTTTAATAGAAAAAAATTATTTTATAATTACACAAACATGGAATATAAATTTTACTATTGATTTCTAATGATAGTTTTTATATTTTTAATTTTTGATAAATGCATTTTGACATGATAGTTAAGCGCAAGGTGCTAATGATAATTTCCCTATGTGCCCAATATTTTTATATATAAAAGAAGAAGTTTTATTAGATAGAAAAGAGAGTACAGAGAGCGGGGGACGAAGAATCCTCCAAAGAAATACAATTCTGGAAATAGGAAAAGAAAAGAAAAACTAATTAAGCATAGCCTGCCAATCTCTATGAACATTTGAAATAGCAATATCTCTAAAAGCTCCCATACCAATAGTCCTCCAAAGAAATAGAATAGTGTAAAAAAAATATCTATGAAGTAAATTCCGCCAATGTATGTGAAAGAGCAATAACTCTAAAAGCTCCCATAGTTGAAGGCCACAATCATGTTAGAAATGATACCTATTCTAAAAAATAGGCAGAGAGATGGTTGCCATTGAAGATTCTACTTTCTAGCATTCTTTTCAGTCCAAATGCCCCATAAAATAATAAACCAATAACACCTCCAAAGAATATTAGCATCCTTACGACTATTAAATCCCCCAAACCTTTTATGACTATAAAATCCCCAAATCCTTACCTGAAGAAAATTCTCCAAGGAGTAAGGACATACCCTAGCTTCCTCAAAAATTCCAAAAGAGACAAATCCTTCTCGGGAAAAATGGATGCTCATGTCACTTTGAACTTTGCTTGCACAGACACAAATATCCAGGCACAAGCATTTGAATGGCCTTCTTCTATGCAACAAATCATTAGTATTAAGACTGAACTTTTGATCTAATTAAAATCTTAATTTTAAAGGGAAGGTTGGCCTTCCAAATATAAGAAGATAGGGGAACTCATTAGGAGATCGAATAAGAATAAGAAATTTATAGAAAGACTTGCATGGAAAATTTCCCAAAGAATCTAATGACCAATCTCTCTTATCAGAAGTAGAAGAAGAATAAGAAACCTGATTGAGAAGACCTGAGCAGTTAAATCACTAGTCTCATGATCATTCAAATTTATGAAAAAATTGAATATTCCAAGGCTATCAGTGGATCAGTAAATGTAAAGAATTTTAGCAACATTGTACAATAATGAATCTCATACAGTAAAGATAAACGAACAAAATGATAAGTGCATAAGCTCCTGATACGTACCTCATAACACAACTCGAAATGGGTGCATTGAAGAACATTGCACCATTCTAATAGAAGATGATCATATCTGGAACTGAAATCTCCAGCATGGAGAATTGCTCCATAACGTAGCTGTGCAGCTGTGGACATGTATGGACAAAACGCTTAGCACAATTCCAAATATACCATCCCAACAAAATGCTACTCTTCCATTTTTTGCCAAGATACAAATTCTGAAGACCAGAACTCTGTAGGTTACATACCTTATAATGCATTGTGCACCTTTCCATATTGATTATCTTGAGAACAATTAAGTGCATGCTTTAGAGACAATTCATACGAGATAAAGGGCTCGAAGCCCACCAAATCTCAGACTGTCAAATAATCCTCATTAAGAACCAACTTCAATACAATTATCATTTTTAAGACATGGGCTGCACCAGGTATAATATTGAGGTTTAAAGACATTTAATTTAAATTCACTAGACCACAGTGCATCCATTAATTTGATCCGTACTAGATAGGCTGCAACATTTTTCAAACCAATGAAGCAAAAGAAATCAAACAACCACAAAATAAAATGCATCAACTTCTCCACCAACGCATGATTCCCACAATTTTGATTGATCAAGAATTTAGTATGGACATAAGGCATTTGCATTGCTTTGATGATCTATATAATCACCACAGCTTCACGGCTCATCGCAAAGGTGCAAGGTACAAAGTGCAAACAAAAATCTGGTTTTCAATTATAAACCAAATTCGCTATCTTTAAACCTTGGTATCAAAAAATGAGCGACGTTCATGTACATTTTGTACAACATCAAAATGTTCTTCGGTGCATCCACTAGTATGATTGGTATTCAGGACTAGTTAGCTGCAACATTTTTCAAACCGATGTAGCAAAAATTCAAACAAACACGAAACAAAAAAGTTAAGTGTACTCTTCCAACTTAGGAATCCCACATCTTCTACTGATCAAAATTCAAGCAAGGCAACCTTCAGTGATGATATATAAAGGCATTTTCATTTCTTTGATGATATATGTGGTCACCAGAGTTTCATGAACATTGGAAATCAGCAAATGATTTACTCCAAATAATGTCTTTCAACTACAAACGAAAATGGGTTTCATTCAAATGTTCAATTAAGTTTGTTAATATACAAAGAAACATCAAAAACTCCGTCTGGCATTTTTTCAAACATATAGTGTTCAATACCCGAGTAACTATAAACCCACCGCCGCAGAAAGTTATAAGCTAGACAATACATATACACGCACATATGAAAAGGAAAAAGGAAAAAAAAAAACGGAAACAGAAATAAGAAGAAGAGGCTGTTGTTCCTACTTCCTTGTGATGATGGAGAACTGGATAATGGGTGGCAAAGGTATCAAAGCACAAGGTAAACTATACACTATACACTATACACTAAACAAAATAACACCAACTATACACTTGAAAAATATAATCAAAATAATAAACATCCCAAATTTTGCCATATAATCAAAATAAATTTAACTTATAAAAATCATAATATGTAACTCAAAAATCAAATTATAATTTTGTTTTAAATAATAAAAACTAAACTATCAACATACCCAATTTAATCTAATTACAACTACTTTATTAATAATTTAATTTAAATTTCTTAACCGTCCAAAATGTGTTAATTAGATTAAATTAAAATTTTATAAGTTACCTTACAAACAAAAGTATAATTAAAATGTATTATATTAAAATAGGATAATTTTATAGTTGAAAAAATATATATTATTCTTGAATTATAATTTGATAACATGCAAGCTCAAATATATAACATTATCTATTTGAATTTACAGAGATACTAACTATATATTATTTAAAAAAAAAATAAGTGTTATTATAATTATCTCAATGACAGGATGGGTGTCATTTTAGTTTACTCTAAATATAACAAGCCAAGTGGCCCTCTACTCCTTAGTTGACTAGCTCTATTTTTGTAAATTCAACAAGTTATTTTGATTGGTTACAAGTTCGAGATACTCTCTAGTGTGTTGATTTTCTCTCGACATGTTGAAATGTATGTCACCTTCATAATTATATAGAATACTTTAGTCTCTTGTTATTGTATTATTCTCAAGGGCTGTGATTATATTATTTCCAAGAGCTTACATGCATGTATTTAAAAAAATACTCCCTCCTTTAATACAATATATCTCATGTTTATAATTATATGTCATCTTTATAATTATATATGATACTTTCGTCTTTTGTACGTGCTTGTATTATTCCCAAGAGCTGTGATTGTATTATTCCCAAGAACTTATATGCATGTATTTAAAAAATATATAGAATAATTTGTCGTTTTATTATTTTCAACAGTTCACATGCATGTATTTAAAATATATATATATATATATATATATATATATATATATATATATAGAGAGAGAGAGAGAGAGAGAGAGAGAATAATTTGATATACGTGTAATTATTCAATTTTTGTGTTATGTACACTAATTTACTCAAATTATTAAATTACGGAATAGTATACACCACAATTTTGAAAATTGTATTTATCGACGCAATAAAAAATAAGCAAATATTTGCCCTTCCCCAAAGATACTGATTGTCTATTTAACCCATGAATTATGACCAGTCTGTCTTTAAATTCGACACTTGACACTCAAACAATCAACCCAAATTCCCCTCCTCTCCATAATCATTTTTTTTTAAATTCTTCTATATATATTACTTTTAAATAATTATTTTTCATTCAAAATCAAGTAACATGTTACCAAAATATAGTAATAAAATATATTGAGAAAAAGGTGAAGCCATATATAGCTTCATTTAATTTGTATAGGGTCGTTAAACTTCAAAGATGGACAGTAAAAATGAACCAAGTTATTCTTGTTACAATTAATTCAAAAGTGTTTCCAAGACAATAAATTAATTAATAGGGGTCACTTTTAAATTTTTTTAAAAAAAATTTAACCAAATTACTTTTGGTTAGATGAATTTTAAAGAGGATAAGATAGGTCAGTAACGGTAAACTAGTCAATTTTATTTAGTTGAAATTCTTTTGGCTTGATAATTAAATTCAAACTCGTTTCAGTAATTAAAACTCTATAATAATGTTCACTCCATCCATCCTAACAAAAGAGACGTTATCATCGTAATTTTATTATCATACTGTAAATTAAATTAAATAACTTATTATATATACACGGAGAGGAACGCCCTTAACGGATAGGTATGCCCGAAACACGTAAATTTTGTAAATGAGATTTTTTCTCAGAGAGTGTGAGTAAAATAATGTGAAGTATCAAGCTATTTGAAGGCAATATGTCATTGGATGTGCTCCATAAATCTTATTTAACTTCTTTTATTCAAATAGCTAGCTAACATGCAACATTACAAGAAGCTTGATAAAGCTTCATGTATTACAAGCAAAGTTGAACCATTATATGTAGAGTTGTAGACAAGATCAACCAGATGTTTTTAGCATCCAATTCTCTCTTGCTTTATTCCCTCTCTTTCAACTCCATCTTAGTAGAGACTGCCAAGAATAAACAAAAATTTATAATTCATATGATTAACCAAAAGTACCTAATTAATCATATCAAAATAAAAATAAGTAAACTTGAACATTGCACGAATATATATATATATATATATATATATATATATATATATATATATATATACACACACACACACACACATAAACTTGAAATCTTACGCATCACAATTAGTAGTCCTGGAGATGGGAATATCCAATTTAACACCACACTTATCAGGCAGAGCTTGAGCTGCATCGTCTTTAAGGCTTGGGTAGCGATTCGTAGGTGTCTTAACACAATTGCAGGCGGCGCGTTTGTCTTCAGGGGTTGTAGTCATGGACTTAATGCTTTCTACTCCAGTGCAACATGGAGCAGATGGCGAACCACCTTGAGTAGGTAAGAGACACAAGGTGCCAAAGAAGCGTCGACTTGGCCACAGTTTATGGCAGCCTGCCCTTGTTCAACCATTAGAACAATGGCTAGCGCCACGAAAACTGATACAATGACACCTTTCATTTTTTTTCTTAGGAAATATAGAAGACTTGAGCTAGCTAGCTATAAGTGGAAATTTGGCTAATGATTTTATGAGGTAATATAGTATACTTTGTGGTTTGATATGGGGGGGGATAATTGGATAGGGGTATTTATAGTAGTTTTGGATTGTGTAAAAATAGAATGTGTGCATGTATCATGACATGAAAAGGGTGCATTATTTTGGCTGCCTTATATGCTGATATTATGTCACTTGTTATCCTTTTGTAATAAAGAGGATGAGTAAATTGATGAAGCATTTCTGTTTTCTTCTACATTTTGCTTAGTCATTTGCATTTGCAGTGTTGCTAGGCTTATTGGTTTTGATCTCTTTCGATGGAGTAAATCAATTACAGTTGACATATTCATTGTGTAATGGAGATCCAACTGCATTTGATTGATACGATTAACCTCGAAATTGAGGAAAAAAGGAGGTACATTGTTCTGAATCAGTTGTTCATAATTGACTATTAAAATTTTACATAGGTCAACATGTACTAATAAATCTGTCTGATAATTAACATATGGAAAAGTCATCTCTTATGTTTGTGTTTGTGAGCCAGATAGAGAGGCCAACTTTCCTTTTTAAAGGAACTGCAGGAATTTTTGTTCCGTACTAAGACCATACACAACATAAATACCATACTTTAAATATGTATGATGCTATTCTTATTGATGAAGTCTGATCCGACTTTGATTCAAACGTGATTGCAAAACTACACAAATGGTGAGTGAGCATGTTTTGTGGGTAATTAAAGTTTTTATATTGCATTATATATAAAGAAGGCATCTAGCACTGTATTATGTAGATTTTTTGAGATAATGAGACTGATTTGTTGCCAACCATGGAGTAATCTAACCTCTGGACGAATCATGTATTTTTTTGTGTTTTTGTGTGTGAATGTTCTTCTTTTGATTTTATTTTACTTTTGTTTTCGTTGAGTTGTTATTTTCTAACAAGTAGGGCTATATTAATTAGTTTACAAGGTTTACACCTATTAATCTCAAGTGTCTTGTTTCTTTTTAAATTTGAACTTGGGAATATTATTACAAGAATTATAAAATGGCTTAATATATGAGATTATTTAATACCATGTTCAACTAGGTATTATAATATCCACCATTGGGACTAAAAAATTCTAAACAAAATTATCTTCAATATTTTTCTAAAATGACCATAATATCCTATTATATCTAATAAGCTTATTATTTTTAACCAGTTTATTATTGGTAAACAATTTATTATTTAAACAACTTATTATTTAAATAACTTATTGGTAAACAACTTATTACTGGTAAACAAATTATTATTCGTAAACAACTTATTATTTAAATAGCTTATTATTTAAACAACTTATTAATTAAATAGCTTAATGGTAAACAACTTATTGGTAAACAACTTATTATTGGTAAATAACTTATTATTTAACCAGTTTATTGGTAAACAACTTATTATTGATAAATAACTTATTATTGGTAAGCAGCTTGTTGGTAAACAGCTTATTGGTAAACAATTTATTAGTCCTAATCATATTTAAATATTTGTTTTTGTTTGTCAAAGTTTATTTAAATAACTTATTGGTAAACAACTTATTGTTCATCATTTTTTGATGTACAAACAAGTTTAAATTATAGTTTAAAATATGTTATTATTGATAAGGATATAATAGTCCAAACAATATTTTTTATCCAATTAATCCTTTAATTAATTAATGTTGAAAAAAAAATATAATATGAGACTATTTTAAGTTATCCCATAAATAATGTGACTAGAATTATTTAATCATATGATTAATAGTCTTAGGATTATATAATCCTTGCAAACAAATATGGCCTAGGAGTATGTAACACCAAATTTATTTTTTTTATAATGCTTTTAAGGGATTCATTTTGATTCTAGTTATTTGGACAGTCAAACTCAAAACTTGATTATTTCCCGTTTTATCACCAACAGTGCAATGTTAAGAATCAGACAATCTTTTCTTCTTGTCCCAACTATTCCCTCCCTTAATCTTGAGGTTTGTGTTCTCTTATTGAGATCCCATGATTATATATTATAACTATTTTCCTGTATGCAGATTTTGTAATGGCAATTACTTGATACTTGGTGGATCTTTTTACCCACAAGCTAATACTTACTAAAATCCAATCATAACTCACAAGAAATAGCAACACACAACAACCAAGATAACATTAATCCACTATTGTTCCTTTCATTCAATGGAGGACTAAATAGTATTACCCTCAATGGAGGACTAAATAGTATTACCCTGATAACATTCTGATCAGGCTCGCATCGAACAACGTTCATCTAACTCGAGTTTTAAGGACAATTCAAGTGATCTTAAGAGATGGAGTTCAAATCAACTCAAGGATGCTTAAATTGAAGTTCAATTCAAATGAACAACGAGAAGACGATCATTCATATGTTTTGGGATTGCTAGATACCATTTATTTAGCAAGTCCAAATCAACGCAAGTCGAGTCATTATGTAATGCACGGAACAAAGGAGAAGGATCGAGGATGCATGACAAAGCATTTATTATGCATGAGATATGTTTCTAAGTTCATTAACTTGGTCTAAACAAAACTTCAAGGTTGTTCGAGGAAGTAAAATGGACAATGATCATTTCCACAATTTAATCCACGTAGACAGATCATTTCCACAATTTAATAAGGAATGAATACCAAGGATCTTTCATCATGAATGCAGAAATCACATGACAAAAGTTATTCCAATGTAATAATAAAGAATGGAATAACGAGAAGAATTCATCATGCATGCGATAGACCGCATGACGAAGTTATTCCCAACGTAATAATAAAGAATGAAACCGGAGTCCGCGAATCCAAGACCGGCTGGATATTCCAAATGTAATAATAAAGAATGAAATCGAAGTCCGCCGTAAATCCGCATGCATGAGGATATTCCAATGAATAATAAAGAATGGAACCAGTCATGCGAATCCAAGACAGCATAAAGGTGTGACGCCCCCAAAATAGATATACATCACCTATTCTGAGTTGCCAAATAAATGGTACAGAATACAAATACAATCTTAAATATACAACAAGAGCTGTGAGTTTTAATACAAATAGTATCTTCTAGACAATATCCACTCTCAGAATAAGTCCTCATTATATTTATTATTACACTATTTTATAAAATAATGAGGACTACTAAGACACCATCTCGGACCGTCACTCCGTTCCCCGACTAGTCCCGACTACGTTCTCATTTCCTGAAAAGAACAGTGAAAGAAAGGGTGAGCTCAACTAGCCCAGTAAGAAATATTATGACTAAGATAAAGCAGAATAAATTATCATTAGTCTTCAACAATGTTAAACCGATAAAATATAATAGACATCAAGTTTAAGCTGCGGTGAACAAGCAATCCATTAAAAGAGTCAAGTAGAGAATAAAATCTACTATCTTTTATGATTTAAAAGGTTTTTCATCACTTTTATCATGGGACTCGACTTAATAAATAATCCACATCATCCCCGCACTTCGCCAAGGATATTCATTAGTATCACGACCACAAATTATCCATGCACTACAAGCCAAGGATATTCGTGTATTCATCAATGGTCATGATCATGCCAACAATCGTCCATCAATGCACTACGCCAACGATGAGGACTTTTACCACATCATTTGTAACATTACGGTCATGATTACAATTGAATAATCCCCGTCATAATCATACCAAGTCCATCTATGCACTACAGGCCACAGATGACTTTAAAAAAAAAAATATAAACATGAGGATGATGACAATGATATAAGAATTCAATAAAACAAGTTCAAGAATTAATTTATTCAGGAACTAATAACGTCCAAATTGTCAACATGATACTTCTTTGTAGAGAAAAATTCAAGAATACTCAGAAGAATATTTCCATGAAAAGATACTGGATGAAGCGCAAATATCAAGGATATTCCACTAATTTCATGGAGTATAGAAGTCAAAACTTTAACCAACTAAATATAATAAAGAATGGAATAACAAAAGAAATCACCAGGCCTGCGATAGACCGCACAGGCAGGTTATTCCAACATAATAATAAATAACGGAATCAGGTCCGGTGTAAAACGCATGCATGGGATATTCCAGCGAGAATAATAAAAGACGGAACCAGTCGAAGTAGGCGTAAAACACATGCAGATGAGGATGTTCAATGAGAATAATAAAAAAGCGGAACCAGTCAGGCGTAAAAGCGCATGAACAGGATGTTCCAATGCGAATAATAAATAATAGAATAACAGAAGAATTTCACCAAGTATAGGGTAGCCCGCGTATACAGGTTATTCCAACAGAATAATAAATAATGGAATAACAGAAGAATTTCACCAAGTATGCGGTACTTCGCATAGACAGGTTATTCCAACATAATAATAAAGAATGGAATAACAGAAGTTCTCTTCATGAAGACGAAGGAAAGAAATAATACCCCTTACCTTAGAAGAAACTGGATATAGGAAAAGAGAGGTAGCAGACTTCTCTTCTTCTTTCTCTCTATAATTTTCTCTCTCTAGAGTTTTAGTGAATTCGTAAGAAATAATGAAGGAATGAGCTTCTATTTATAGGAGAATGGAAAGGATACTATGCAATAAAATATTTTAATCAAATAAAAACTTTAAATAAAATATAATATATATTATATATTATATATATAACATGCTTGATAATTCACGGGATGTCACTCCCGTGATTACCACCCCTACCCATTTTTCAAACTACAAATATATATATATATATATATATATATATATATATTATCATACTCATAACACACAATATTTTGAAAAGGGTAAATGGGGTCCAAAGAAATACTTCATAAAAATCACCTTAATAATTTTAACAACATTTATCACCAATATTATAATTCATAATATTAATCGACTGTGTCGTTCCTAGAAAAGAGGGCTTTTAATAAGGATTTCTCCTATTAGCGCCGCAATTAGATGACCAAACCTCTCATTGGCAAAACTTCTAGACATCGTTAATATTGCAAATAATAATATTAACAACTTTGTTATCTCAATTATTGATTTAATAATATATAAAATATTGAAAATAATTGAATAAAATAACTTGAGATACTTATCGAATTACTATAGCAATAATTGAACAAAACTAAGTGACTTCTCACGTAAAGCATCAAAAATCAATCTCTGTGTGCTACTATTCAACCATGCGTATTACTATACTTTTACTACACCGAGTAGTTCAACAAGATTAACGGTAAAAACTCATAGATTATTTTCAATAAAATATCTTTTGTCGTTTTCTCAATCCGATAATAATTACATTAATGAGGGTCCACTAATGATCGCTTGTCAGCATTTAATATTCCCCACCAATCGAATATTATATAACAACTTGCATACTTTACAAAATTTATAAATATTACCCACAACTATAACATTGTATCAAATTCATTCCATAATATTCAAAAATGATATTTATAGAAAAATCATCTTTATTCATAAAAGTTGGGGTCTTACAGACAGGATATTCTAATAGAATAATAAAGAATGGAATAACAACAGAATTCTCTAGGCATGAGATAGACCGCATGCAGATAAAAGTTATTACAAATGAATAATAAAGAATGGAATAACAGAGAATTTTACCATGTATGCAGATTTGATAGATAAAGTTATTCCAACATAATAATAAAGAATGGAATAACAAACTTACTTACAGTATTGAAAGAAAATAGCTCTCTTCATGAATACGAAAGAATAATACCCCTTACACAATAATGATATCCCTTACTATAATAATAATATCCCTTACCTCAGAAGAAGACTGAATACTAGAATAGTGAAGTAGCAAACTTCGCTTCTTCTTTCTCTCTATAGCTTCTCTCTCTATAATTTCTCTATAATAATTGCTTTTGTGAGACTTAGTGAATTGTTGAAAAATAATGAAGGAATGAGCTTCTATTTATTGAAAAATATAGTTTCCATAATTGCACATTTTGGGGCTCAAAATATTACAGTATAATACTCTCATCTTTTCTTTCATTTTTAATTTAGTCATGCAAGTATTATCAAACTTGCACCACCTCCCCTAATAGTAAATCATGTGAATCAATAGTAAATCATGTGACTCAATAGTTCTAAACATATGAAAAAATTAATTATAGTATAGTACCTTCAACTATACCTCCATTTCTAATTTAGTCATGCAAGTATTATCAAACTTGCACCAACTCCCCTAATAGTAAATCATGTGAATCAATAGTACATACATGTGAACATATAGTTATAACCATGTGAATTAATAAAAATTAATTGCTCATTTATCCGGTTAATTACCCGATTTGTCAATATAACCTCCAGACATCAATTATTATCGAAATAAATGTCGATTTTCACTAACACTAATAATTCTAACACAATGGAACTATCAATTTCATCTTTAATCAACATGAACTTATTCATCATTAATATTATAATTCACAATATTTAACAATCAGGTCATTCCCAGGAAAGAGGGGGCTTTTCGATAAGGATTTCTCCTTATTGACGCGCAATTAGGTGACCAAACCTCTTCTTGACAGAACTTCTAGACATTGTCAATATTGCAAATAATAATATGAATAACTTTGTCGTCTCAATTATTGATTTAATAATATAACATATTATGCGGATGATATTGTGACAATAATTGAATCAATAATATGAGAGATATGATCGTGAATTATCGTAGCAATAATTGAGTATAAGCGAGTGACTTCTTACGTAAAGCATCAATAATCAATACCGTGTGTTACTTTATGCAACCACGCCAGACATCTTTATTACTTTTACTACTAGGGTAGTTCAGCGGTTTTAACGGTAATACTTTCGTAGTTATTTTTAATAAAAGATAAATCGCGTTTTCTAAATACAACAATACTTCCGTTGGGGGGTCCACCAATGATTATGCCGTCGAACGAATATTCTCTATGAAAATAAATATTTCCCAACCAATCGAATATTCCCCGACACAACGAATAACAACTTGCTTACTTTGTAAAATTTTCAAATATCACCCTTAACTTTAACCCTTTCTCAATTTAACCATTTACTAAATAACATAAATATTATAAGAAAATTGAATACTTTCATTTCATAAAATTCGGGGTCTCACACTCAAGTTAATTTATTTTGATCTAGACATCATCATTGCACAATAATTAAATGTTGTGAACAAACTTGAGGAAATAGTGTCAAATTTGAACTCCCTATTATATATGTAACTTAAAAATTGCACCAAAGATAGTTAATGTGATGCACCCAAAATAGATATACATCACCATCTTGAGTCGCCAAATACATGGTACAAAATTCAAATACAACTTAATTATACAACAGTCGTGTAAAATACGACAAAACATAATCTAAGAGTTTTAATAAGAATATTGTCATCTAGACAATATCCACACTCAATGGAGTCCTCATTACATTTATTGTCACACTATTTAACAGTGAAAGAAAGGGTGAGCTCAACTAGTCTAGTAAGAAATATTATGACTAAGATAATACAAAATAAATTATCATTAGCCTTCAACAATGTTAAACTGATAGAATATAATAGACAACAAGTTTAACTGTAGCGGAACAAGCAATCCATTAGAAGAGTCAAATAGAGCATAAAATCTACAATCTTGTATGATTTAAAAAGTTTTTCATTAACTTTATCGCTGAGACTCAGATTAATAAATAAACCACACCATCGAGTCATCCCCTCGCACTCTGTGCCAAGGATATTCATTAAATCATCAATGGTCATGACTATACCGAATAATCCTCGGTCATAATCATACCAAAAGCGTCCATCAATGCACTACAGCCACCGAGGACTTTTACCACATCATTTATAACATTACGGGTCATGATTATCTTAAGAATAATCCTCGGTCATAATCATACCAAGTCCATCTACGCACGTAAGCCAAAGATGACTTTCATCACAATATAAGCATGAGGATGATGACAATGACATAATAATTCAATAAAACAAGTTCAAGGATAAATTTTAAAGATTTAAAATTTTAGTTTATCCAGAAATCAATAACGTCCAAATTGTCAACATGATACTTCTTTGTGGAGTAAAATTCAAGCATACTCAGAAGAATATTTCCATGAAAAGATACTGGATGAAGCGCAAATGTCCAGGATATTCTACTAATTTCATGGAGTATAGAAGCCAAAACTTTAACCAACTGAGTATAATAGAATATATGAAACTGCAAATGGATTTTCGCCCATCATGCGGTAATCCACGTAGACAAATCATTTCCATAATTTAATAAGGAATGAATACGAATGATCATTCACCATGCATGCGGTAATCCACATAGACAGGTTATTCCAACAGAATAATAAAGAATGGAATAATGAGAAGAATTCACCTGCATGCGATAGACCGCATGCATAAAGTGTTATTCCAAGCGTAATAATAAAGAATGGAACCAGTCATACGTAATCCAAGATGCATGTGATATTTCGATGAATAATAAAGAATGGAACCAGTCATGCGTAATCCGCATGCACAAGATGTTCCAACGAGTAATAATAGAGAATGGAACCAGGTTATGCGTAATCCCTATGCATGGATGTTCCAAATGTAATAATAAAGAATGAAATAACAACGAAATTCACCAAGCATGCGATAGATCGCAGACGAACAAGTTATTCCAATGAATAATAAAGAATGGAATAATGTAAGAATTTCACCATGTATGTGGTACTTGGCAGATGCAAAGTTATTCCAACATAATAATAAAGAATGGAATAAAAACTCTTACGAGTATTGAAAGTAAATAACTCTCTTCATGAATACGAAAGAATAATACCCTTACCTTAGAAGAAACCGGATATTGGAATAGTGAGGTAGCGAGACTTTTCTTCTTCTTTCTCTCTATAATTTCTCTCTATAATAATTTCTCTAAAGCTTTAGTGAATTAGTGAGAAATGAAGGAAGAATGAGCTTCTATTTATAGGAAAATATAGTTTCAATAATTGCACGTTTTGGGGCTCGAAATATTACAGTACAATATCTTCAACTTTTCTTTTATTTTTAATTTAGTCCTGCAAGTATTATCAAACTTGCACCACCTTCCCTAATAGTAAATAATGTGAATCAATAGTTCAGTCATGTGAATCAATAGTTATAATCATGTGAAAATCTGTAATTACGATATAAGTACATCCATCTATACCTCCATTTTTAACTTAGTCATACAAGTATTATCAATCTTGCACCAACTACCCTAATAGTACAAGAATGTAAATCAGTAGTACACATATGTGAACAAATAATTATAATCATGTGAATTAATAACAATTAATTTCTCATTTATCCGATTAATTACCCGACTGGTCAGTAAAACTTCCAGACATCAATTAATATCAGAATAAATGTCGATTTTCACTAACACTAATAATTCCAACACAATGGAACTATTAATTTCATCTTTAATCAACACGAACTTATTCATCATTAATATTATAATTCATAATATTTAACAACCAGGTCGTTCCCAGGAAAAAGAGGGGCTTTTAGATAAGGATTTCTCCTTATTGGCGCACATATTAGATGACCAAACCTCTCCTCGATGTAACAGACACATTGTCAATATTGCAAATAATAATATGAATAACTTTGTCATCTCAATTATTGATTTAATAATATAACATATTATGCGAGATAATCTTGTGACAATAATCGAATCAATAATATGAGAGAGATATGATGCAAACATTTATTGTAGCAATAATTGAGTATAAGCTGAGTGACTTCTCACATAAGCATCAATAACCAATACAGGTGCTACTTATGCAACCACGCAGCAGACATCAGATTTCTTTACTACTAGGGTAGTTCAACAGTTTTAACGGTAACACTTCCGCCGTTATTTTTATAAAAGATAATTATGTGCGTTTTTAACTACGACAATACTTCCGTTAATGGGGTCCACTAATGATTGTCGTCGTCACGAATATTCCCTGTTAAAACGAATATTCCTCACCAATCGAATATTATATAACCACTTGCTTACTTTTGCAAAATTTGTAAATATTACTATAACTATAATATTATATCAAATCCACACCATAATATTCAAAAATATATTTCGAGAAAATTATTCTTTATTCATAAAAGTTGGGGTCTTACAACCTCCCCTTCTTATGAAATTTCTTCCTCGAAATTAGGGTGCGTACCTGGTATGTCGAAGAGGTGAGGATACCTTGATTTCATTTCAAATTCCAACTCCCAGGTCATTTCCTCAACATCGTGGTTTCTCCACAAAACTTTGACTTGAGGTATAACTTTAGAGCGTAGAATATGATCCTTCTTATCCAAGATTTTAACAGGTACCTCTTCATACGTTAAATCTTCCTCTATCTCGTCTGGTTCTAATTCAATAATTCGGTTCGGGTCTTTCACATATTTACGTAACATAGATATGTGGAAAACATTATGAACACGAGACATACTTAAGCTGAACGCGAGTCTATAAAGCCACGATTCCTACTTTCGAGGATTATAAATGGGCCAATGAATCGAGGATTGAGCTTTCCTCTCTTTCCAAATCCCATAACTCCTTTCTATGGAGCAACACGTAACAACACATGATCTCCAATATCGAATTCCACGTCCTTTCGATAAAGATCAGCATAACTCTTTTGTCGGTCTTGTGAAGTTTTTATACGTTGTCGGATCGTTTGAATTTTTTCTGAAGTCATACGTACCAACTCTGGTCCCAACAACGTTGCTTCACCCACCTCATCCCAGCATACTGGAGAAAGACACTTTCTTCCATACAACGCCTCGAATGGAGCCATGCCAATACTTGCTTGATAACTGTTGTTATAGGAAAACTCCATCAATGGTAAGAACTTGTCCCAACTTCCCTTGAAGTCAAGGACACAAAGTCTTAATAAATCTTCAAGAGTTTGAATAGTCCTCTCGATTGTTAAATAAAATTCGAGGATGATATGCGAACTAAATCGTAAATCCGTGCCCATAGCTTTTTGTAAACTAACCCAAAATCGTGAAGTGAATCTTGGGTCTCGATCAGAAACTATGGATACTGGCATACCTTGCAATCTTACAATCTCGTTTATATACATACTAGCAAGACGTTCAAATGTATAAGTTTTCGATTGGTAAGAAATGAGCGGACTTGGTCAATCTATCAACAATGATCCAAATCGCATATATGCGCCGAGAAACCTTGGGAAGACCGAAGAACGAAATCCATGGTAATGTGCTCCCACTTCCATTCGGAATTTTGAGTGGTTCTGATGGACCTTTGTCACTTGATGCTCTACGCCGACTCGTTGACAAGTTAGACACCTTTAGATAAACCCGCTTATCTCTCTTCATATTTCTCCACCAAAATGTATGTCCAAGATCACAATATATTTTGGTACTCGAGATGGATTGCAAAGCGGTGTGTTGTGCGCCTCCATCATGATTTTATACTTCAAGTCGAATCATTAGGAACACAAAGTCCGGAGTTGACACGAAGTATTCCTTTTCATCGATTCTTGCTACGAAATAGCACTTCTTGCACTTTCTTCCCTCATACGCATCGGGCCTGTGTCCGTAGCTTGAGCATCTTTAACTTTATCGATTAAAGTCGGTTCCACTCGTATATTCACCATTATCACATGGGTCCCTAGAGTCTTTAACTCTATTTCCATCCTTTCCAAGTCATACAAAATGGGCCTTTCATTGACAATATTAACACTCGTGCCGCGTATGATCTTCTACTCGATGCGCCGGCGATTCATTACGTTCGCTTTTCGGGATGGTATTGGATGGTATGATCATAATCTTTTAACAACTCAAGCCATCGTCGTTGCCGCATGTTGAGTTCCTTTTGAGTGAAGAAATATTTGAGGCTTTTATTGTAAGACCCCAACTTATTATAAATGAAATTAAACTTCCTCTATTTATTATTTTGAAATAGTAAGGGTTGATTTGATTAATGTGGTTAGTTATGGGTAAAATGCGCAAAAAATTCAAATAAGCAAGTGGTTATAAAATATTCATTGTTATCGGGAAATATTCGTTTGGTCGTAGAATATTCTTACTGTCGGGGAATATTCGTACGACGGCGCAGCCTTGTGTGGGCCCCATAACGAAAAGCGATTGGATGAAGAAAAAGACAAATATAAGTTGTTTATAAATAACGGCATAGTTGTTACCGTTAATACTGTTAAAATACCCGGTGGTTAAAACACAATAGCACACGATATTACACCAATTATTGATTTTTACCTAAGAAGGCACTACTTAATAATTGTTACAGTAGTTACTGTTCAATATTTTATTTTATTGATTTAATAATTGCTACGTTGATATTTTATATTATTGTTGTTTCAATAATTGTCACTACACGGGATTTTCATTATCAGATCAATAATTCATATTATTTGAATTTGGAAAAATTTTCTTCTGTAAAGTTGTAGAGAATGGAATTTCCTATTGAAAAGACATAAGGTTAAATTTTTTCTGATAAAAGGGCTATTTATTATGAATTATTGAAGTTCCGAAGTTTTAGAATAATTAATTTTTGAAGTTTTAAATATTTTTTTTAATAAAAACGTTTTTTACACTTTGGTGGGCCCCACTTGCACATGTTAATGGCTGAATTCAGATCTTTAAAAGTGGGCGTAGGAAAAATTTAATAAATAATATTATTTTATTAAATTTTCTGCTTTGGTGTTCTAAGCATTTTCCTATAAATAGGGTGCTTAGGTTAAAATTGAAAATCACTCCAGAAACTGAAGTTTTCTCTCTCTATATTATTTAGCGTATTCTTGTGAGTATTTTGATACTTTGAGTGTTCTTTATATGATTGCAAGTTCCTTCAAAGACTATATCCAGGTATTCGGTCGGAAGAACCGTCTTTTCGAGGTAAGGGATGTTATTTTTTAAAAAAAATGATATTATTTCTTCTAATATCATTATCTAGGATTATTGGTAAGATTTTTCTTGTGAAATTCTTTGTCTTTTAGTGTCGGGGGTTCTTATTCACGATACTCAAGACTATTCATGTATATCTGAAACTATTCACGAATCTTTAGACTATTCACAGAAAAATTAAATTTTCATTTTTTTAAAAAAAATATCGATTATGGATACTAGCTTTGATTGTATCCATGTTTTGATTATTCTTGAATTTTACTTCACTATGATTATTTATGAAGTATTTTTGAACTCGGATTGTTTAAAGTGCGAATCCTTAATATTTGTTCTTTTGTTTAACTGAATTCGTTTTCTTTAAAATATTTTTCATCATCCTCAGTCCTAAATGATGATATTACTGAATATCTTTTGCCTGTAGTGCAAAGATTAATGATTTTCTGATGAATATCTTTGGCCCGTAGTGAAAAGATGAACAGATGTTGAGATGAACATGACCAACTGATGAATATCTTTGGCCTGTAGTGCAAAGATAAATATTTGATTCAAGATGAATATTGATTGATGTTACAGGGATAAAATAATGATGATAGACTTTTAAATTCATAGATTATAGTAGATTTTATTCTCTATGTAACTCATCTATGAATTATTATTTCAGCTGCGAATATTGATCTAAAATTTGTTGTCTATTGTATTTTATCAGATTTTTCCCTGTTGAAGACTAACGATAATTTGTTCTATATTATCTTAGTCATAATATTCTTCTTGGGCTAGTTGAGCTCACCTTTCCCTTTTGTTCCATTTTTCTTCTCGTGGAGGCGAGAATGTAACGAGTTCTAGTCGAGGGGTGTGGAATGATGGTTCTAGAGAGTTGCTTTAGTAGTCCTTACTAGTTTTTTGTAAAATAATGTACCAATAATTGTAATGAGGACTTATTTGGGTGTGAATATTGTCTAGATGACAATATTTGTATTTAAACTCACATTTTTTATGTTGTATTAATAAAGTTGTAGTTGTTTCTGTACCATGTTATTGATGACTCAAAATGGGTGATGTATACCTATTTTGGGGGCGTCACATTTATGATCCGTATAGATCTCCACCTTCTCTCCATACAGGTAATGCCTCCAAATCTTAAGCGTAAAAGCGACTGCTGCCAACTCTAGATCATGAGTAGGATAATTCCTCTCATATTCTTTGAGTTGTCGTGAGGCATATGTTATGACTTTCCCATGTTGCATGAGAACACATCCTAACCCTTTGCCTGAAGCATCACTGTAGATGATAAATCCCTCCGAGCCAAATGGTATTGTCAGAACAGGTGCTGAAATGAGTCTCCTTTTGGGTTCTTGAAAACTCCTTTCACATTTCTCACTCCAACTGGATTTTGTATCTTTTCGAGTCAGCTGAGTTAATGGAGTAGTGATTCGAGAAAATCCTTCCACGAATCTTCGATAATAACCAAATTGTTCGAGAAAGGTACGTCGTCTTTGGCCATCGACTTAGGTTGCTCCCAAACTTTGAATTGCTTCAATCTTTGCCGGGTCAACAGATATTCCATGATTTGATATCACGTGCCCAAGGAATACAACTTCCTCAAACCAGAACTCACATTTCTTCAACTTGGCATAAAGCTTGTTTTCACGAAGCTTTTGAAGTATCAGCCTCAAGTGTTGTTCATGGTCTTCACGGGTTTTGGAGTATATGAGGATGTCATCAATAAAGACGACCACAAAGTGATCCAAATATTTCTTGAATACTCGGTTCATCATGTCTATGAAGGCAGCAGGAGCATTAGTCAATCCAAAAGACATGACTAGGAATTCATAATGCCCGCATCGAGTTCGAAAGCGATCTTTGGAATGTCATCGGTTTTAATCTTCAATCGATGATATCCAAACGAAGATCAATCTTTCAAAAGAATTTGGCTCCTTGCAATCGGTCAAACAGTCATCAATGCGAGGCAATGGGTACCTATTTTTGATGGTGACATGATTCAACTCCCCGATAATCAATACAAAGTCGCATACTTCCATCTTTCTTCTTCACGAATAGTAAACAGAGCACCCCAAGGAGATGTACTAGACGAATGAAACCGAGATATCTAACAATTCTCGTAGTTGGGTTTTTAACTCCTCGAAGTTTAATAGAGCCATTCGATATGGGGCTTTGAAATGGGTTTTTGTCTTTGGATTTAAGGTCGATACAAAATTCAATTTCACCTACGGGGGGCCAAGAAGTTCTTCAGGAATAAGTCAAGAAATTTATTAACAATAGAAATATCATTCAAATCGGCGATTTTTATTTAAATTAAGTGACATGGGCTAAGAAAGCTTGACATCCGTTTTTCAATAAACGAATAGCTTTATGACTTGATATGACAGTGATTGATTTTAGTGGTTTAGTTGCTTGAATTCACATCAAATGCAAGTATTTTCAAGGAAATAAGATCGACAGGTAACGTGCGGTTATCGATTTGAATCAAACAAGACTTATAAACCGTGGATGTAATGAAGGTTTCTCCCAACGGAGTTTCAACAGATAAGTCAAAGTCTAATTTCTCCGGAGTCAAATTTAAACGTTGAGCGCAAGTAGGAGAAATAAAGGAATGGGTAGAACGGTATCAAATAAAGTATAAACTTATTTAGAGTTTATGATTAGCTTACCGTGATCACCTCGTTCGGATTCCTCGCTTTTTGGGAGGTTACGACAAATGCTCTCCGTTGAAATACCGGTTTTGTCTTGTCTGCGACACCCTTTGATGCCTCCATCCCAGCTGGACTTGACTTTGGTGCACGACAAAATTGGGCTAGGTGACTTTCTTTTTCACAATTGTAACATGCTTTGGACTGCATCCTGCAGTTTAGACTTATGTGTCCTTCCCCTCCACATTTATAATATACGACCGGTGGTCGTTCTCCTTCCTTAACAATAGGTGTCGGTGCTGACGTCTTTCCATCATTATTGAATCTCCTCTTCTTGAAATATCCACTCTTATTGTCATGGTCATGATTACCACTGAAGTGATTACCATTTTTGGTATGTTGATTCCCTCCACGTTTGTTGTCACCGCTTCGATGACTTCTACCACTGGTATTATCGACTTGTCGGCTGCTCTCTCTTGGTTGGGTTGACTCATTATCGCGCTCCAATAACTGAGCCCTATTCACAACATCTGAATATAAACACAGTTTATAAGAGATAAGGTATTGACGTATCTCGGGTTTCAAACCTCTTAGAAACATCCGTCATTCTCTCCTTGTTATCAACCAAGTGGGACGAAGCGAGATAACTCAAAGAACTTAGCTTCAGATCTTGTACACGGTCATATTGTTTTGCTCAAGCTTGATGAACTCTATCTCCTTCATGTGAAGAATACTTTCGGGAAAGTACTTGTCGTTGAGCAGTTCTTGGAACTTCTCCCAAGACATCTTGATGTGGCGAAGTTGAGTACGCTTCTGATTCCCACCGGTAATCTTCCTCTGCCGCCATGACATACGAAGGTGGCAAAGGAACCTTTTGCTCTCGGAGCATCCCAAGACATCAAATATCTTTTGATCCGCTTTATCCACGTCTCGCGCTTTTAAGTGGTTTTGGCTCTCCAAAAAACTCTGGTGGTCCCAGCTCCTTGAACTGCTTAGCGGTGACCATCCGAGAGTTATCAATGTTTTCACCTGCATTTTGGACAGGAGCCGCCTTAGCCCGATGTTGCATGAATTGCATAAAACCTCTAAACATCCCATCGTTCATCATTTGATCGTTGTTGTTTACCTGAGGATTATTGTCTTCCTGTTGCACATTATCCTGGGTATTAATCTGTGGTGACTCAACGGTCTCATGTGCTTCATTGCTTATCTCAACATTTTCGGATGCCATTTTCAAATACTATCACAAAACAAGGGTTAATTATCATATCACATATTATCCCTATACTCTGACCGACCAATTAAATACCAAATAAACTTAGGTAGGTCATACTAGCGAAGGAATTCCCCGTCTCTCCCCTACTAGTTCTTATCTCACATCTCAACCAGGGATCATATCCCTAAGCTTTGATACCAACTGCAGCGGAACAAGCAATCCATTAGAAGAGTCAAGTAGAGCATAAAATCTACTATCTTCTATGATTTAAAAAGTTTTTCATCAAATTTATCGCTGAGACTCAGCTTAATAAATAAACCACATCATCGAGTCATCTATGCACTATGGGCCAAGGATATTCATTAAATTATCAATGGTCATGACTATACCGAATAATCCACGGTCATAATCATACCAAAATCATCCATCAATGCACTATGTGCCACCGAGGACTTTTACCACATCATTTATAACATTACGGTCATGATTATACCGAATAATCCTCGTCATAATCATACCAAGTCCATCTACGCACGAAAGCAAAGATGACTTTCATCACAATATAAGCATGAGGATGATGACAATGACATAATAATTCAATAAAACAAGTTCAAGGATAAATTTTAAAGATTTAAAATTTTAGTTTATCAAAAATCAATAACGCCCAAATTGTCAACATGATACTTCTTTGTGGAGTAAAATTCAAGAATGCTCGTAAGAATATATTCCCATGAAAAGACATTGGATGAAGCCGCAAATATCCGAGGATATTCTACTAATTTCATGGAGTATAGAAGCCAAAACTTTAACCAACCGAGTATAATAGAATATATGAAGCGCAAATGGAGTTTCGCCACCATGCAAAGAATCCACGTGAGATGCGGATCATTTCCACAATTTAATAAGGAATGAATACTAATAATCATTCACCATGCATGCGGTAATCCACATATGCAAAGTTATTCCAATGTAATAATAAAGAATGGAATAATGAAGAATTCACAGCATACGATAGGCCGCATGCATGAGTTATTCCCAATGTAATAATAAAGAATGGAACTGCCAGTCATGCGAATCCGCAGACAAACAGGATATTCCAATGAGAATAATAAAAAATGGAACCGGTCCGCCAGTAATCCGCATGCATGTGATGTTCCAAAGAATAATAAAGAATGAAATAATGTAAGAATTTCACCATGTATGTGGTACTTGGCATAGACAAAGTTATTCCAACATAATAATAAAGAATGGAATAACAACTCTTACTTAGTATTGAAAGAAAATAACTCTCTTCATGAATACGAAAGAATAATACCCTTACCTTAGAAGAAACCGGATATTGAAATAGTGGGTAGCAGACTTCGCTTCTTTCTCTCTATAATTTCTCTCTATAATAATTGCTCTAAAGCTTTAGTGAATTGGTAAGAAATGAAGGAAGAATGAGCTTCTATTTATAGGAAAATATAGTTTCGATAATCGCACGCGTTTTGGGGCTCGAAATATTACAAAGACAATACCTTCAACTTTTTTTATTTTTAATTTAGTCCCGCAAGTATTATCAAACTTGCACCACCTCCCCTAATAGTAAATAATGTGAATCAATAGTTATAATCATGTGAAAATACGAATTACAGTATAGTACCTCCATCTATACCTCCATTTTTAACTTAGTCATGTAAGTATTATCAATCTTGCACTAACTTCCCTAATAGTACAAGAATGTGAATTAATAGTACACACATGTGAACAAATAGTTATAATCATGTGAATTAATAGCAATTAATTGCTTATTTATCCAATTAATTATTCGACTGGTCAGTAAAACTTCCAGACATCAATTAACATCGGAATAAATGTCAATTTCCACTAACACTAATAATTCCAACACAATGGAACTATCAATTTGATCTTTAATCAACACGAACATATTCATCATTAATATTATATATATGTGACGCCCCCAAAATACTTATACATCACCCATCTTGAGTCGCCAAATACATGGTACAAAATTCAAATACAACTTAATAATATAGCTATCGTATAAAATATGACAAAATATAAATTGAGAGTTTTAATAAGAATATTTTCATCTAGACAATATCCACACTCAAAGGAGTCCTCATTACATTTATTGTCACACTATTTAACAGAATAATGAGGACTACTAATACTATCATCTGGCCCGTCACTCCGTTCCCCGACTAGTCCCGGCTACGTTCTCATTTCCTGAAGAGAACAGTAAAAGAAAGGGGTGAGCTCAACTAGCCCAGTAAGAAATATTATGACTAAGATAATGCAGAATAAATTATCATTAGCCTTCAACAATGTTAAACTTATAAAATACAATAGAAATCAAGTTTAACTGCAGCGGAATAAGCAATCCATTAGAAGAGTCAAGTAGAGCATGATATCTACTATCTTCTATGATTTAAAATGTTTTCATTAATTTTTATCACGAGACTCACTTTTAATAAATAAACCACATCATCGAATCATCCATGCACTACGGGCCAAGGATATTCATTAAATCATCAATGGTCATGACTATACCGAATAATTCCTGGTCATAATCATACCAAAAATTGTCCATCAATGCACTACAGGCCACTAAGAACTTTTACCACATCATTTATAACATTACAGGTCATGATTATACCGAATGATCCCTGGTCATAATTATACCAAGTCCATCTATGCACGTAAGCCAAAGATGACTTTCATCACAATATAAGCATGAGGATGATGACAATGATAGAAGCATTAATCAAACGAAAATAAGGATAAATATTAAAAACTTTAAATTTATCCAAATATTATCAATCACTTAATAAACTCATAATCTAATATTGTTAATATTATAACAATATTTTAATCACTTCTTAAACTTATAAACAATTTATTTCAATTATTTACACTTTACCAAATAATGCATTTAATCATTTAAAAATGTCATACTCATAAGATTTCATCACAAATGATCAAATCCCTCATCAAAAATCTGCATATACCCTATATAGGATTCTCAAGCCATAAAATCCTATTTTTTAATTTTGTTACTTCATTTAACATATTTAATTCATTTACTCATAACTAGTTTATTTTCATTAAAAATACCAAATCAGTCCTAAAAATATTTCTTTTCTGGGATTTAGCAGAATATAGTCCCATATTGAACATATATTTTTCTCAAAATTTTAAAAATTCATTTACTATTTTTCATATGGCCAAAACTGCCCAATATTTAGACATTTATAATAAATTATACTTTTGTCCAAAAATTCCAAAATTTACACGGTATACTTCTGTTATATACATGTACTCTCAATAAAAAATTTCAACAATTTTGGAGTTAACCACAAGGAGTTATAAGGGTTTACTTTTAAAATAGTCTTTTCCTATAAAATTCATAACTCATAATCTATACATCCAAAAATCGCCATTTTTGGACACAATCTAGAAAACTCATCAAATTATCATTTCAAATTTTTCGTAATTTTAAGGGTCATAAAAATTACTTAAACCGCCTCGATGTAAACCCTTTTTAATGAAAATACTATTCATATGAATACAAATGATCATTCACCATACATGCGGTAATCCACATAGACAGGTTATTCCAACAGAATAATAAAGAATGGAATAACATAAGAATTCACCATGCATTCGATAGATCGCACAAACAGGTTATTCCCAAGAAAATAATAAAGAATGGAACGTGTCATGCAGAATCCGCAGACCGACGTGAGGATATTCCAACAAAATAATAAATAATAAAACTAAAGTTATGCGTAATACGCGCACGTATGTGATATTACGGCGAATAATAAATAATGGAATAACAAAAAAATCTCCATGCATGCGATAGATCCAATGCAGAAGAAGTTATTCCAATGAATAATAATTAATGGAATAACAATGTAATTCACCGTGTATGTGATAGATCGCCTTGCGCAGAAAAGTTATTCCAATAGAATAATAAATAATGGAACCAAGTCATGCTTGTCACGCATGCATGTGATATTTCAATGAATAATAAAGAATGGAATAATGAGAAGAATTTCACCATGTATGTGGTACTTCAGATAAACAAAGTTATTCCAAAGATAATAATAAAGAATGGAATAATGAAGAATTTCACCATGTATGCAGATTAAGATAAACAAGTTATTCCAACATAATAATAAGGAATGGAATAATGTAAGTTCTCTTCATGAATACGAAAGAAATAATAACCCTTACGAAAGTACAACAAATAATATCCTTACTATAATAATAATATCCTTTACCTTTAAGAAAAGCTGGATCTTTGGAATAGTGAGGTGGCAGACTTCTCTTCTTCTTTCTCTCTATAGATTTTCTCTCTATAGCTTCTCTCTCTAGAGTTTCAGTGAATTCGTAAGAAATAATAAAGGAATGAGCTTCTATTTATAGGAGAATGGAGTGAATAGTAACTAATTCATGAACGGTCCAGATTGATTTACTTTTAAACGGACGGTCCATATTGATTTATTATTAAAACTTAAAGCAACGGTCCATACTGATTCATTATTAAAACTTTAAACCCAATGATCCATACCGATTCACTATTAAAACTTTAAACCAAATGATCCATATTGATTTACTTATTAAAACTTTAAACCAACGATCCATATTGATTTACTATTATAATTTCAACCAACGGTCTGAAAAATTAGCACATCTCTTTATGGAATATATTGTACCCAAAAATGATTTGGACCGAAAAGAAATATATTTTTCGGGTGAATAGTACTTCAGGAATAGTACCCCGACACGAAAAGTGTACCAAATACCCGAGTGAATAATACTAGAGTGAATAGTAATTTGGGTGAATAGTAACCCGTGAATAGTAATTCGTGAATAGTACTCCGACACAAAAAGTGTCCCGAATACCCGATCGAATAATATAACCTCCAGACATCAATTATTATCGAAATAAATGTCGATTTCCACTAACACTAATAATTTCAACACAATGGAACTATCAATTTCATCTTTAATCAACACAAACTTATTCATCATTAATATTATAACTCACAATATTTAACAATCAGGTCGTTCCCAGGAAAGAGGGGGCTTTCCAATAAGGATTTCTCTCTATTGGCGCGCAATTAGGTGACCAAACCTCTCCTTGACAGAACTTCTAGACATTGTAAATATTGCAATTTAATAATATGAATAACTTTGTCGTCTCAATTATTGATTTAATAATATATAAAATACTATGCAGATGATATTGTGACAATAATTGAATCAATAATATGAGAGATATGATGCAGCAATTATTGTAGCAATAATTGAGTATAACTGAGTGACTTCTCACATAAGCATCAATAATCAATACCGTGTGCTACTATGCAACCACGTGTATTACTGTACTTTTACTACCGAGTAGTTCAACAGTTTTAACAGTAAAACTTCCATCGTTATTTTCATAAAAATATTTTTGTCGTTTTCTCAATTCGACAATAATTCCGTTGTGGGGTCCATCAATGATTGTACCGTCGTACGGATATTCCCCGATAAAAAGAATATTCCCCGACCAATCGAATATTATATAACAACTTGCATACTTTACAAAATTTATAAATACTACCCACACCTATAACATTATCTCAAATCCACACCATAATATTCAAAAAAAATATTTCGAGAAAATTAAATCTTTATTCGTAAAATTTGGGGTTTTACAATCTCCCCCTCCTTATGAAATTTCGCCCTCAAAATTTACGTACGTACCTGGTATACCGAAGAGATGAGGATACCTTGACTTCATTTCAGATTCTAACTCTTGATGTATAACCTTTGAGTGTTGAATACGATCCCTCTTATCCAAGATTTTAACACGTATCTCCTCATACGTTAAGTCTTCTGCTATACCGTCTAGTTCTAATTTAATAATATGGTTTGGGTCGTCCACATATTTATCGATACGTGAAAAATGTTATGAACACACGACATACTTGGCGGTAAAACGAGTCTATAGGCCACAGTTCCTACTCGATCAAGTATTTCAAATGGGCCAATAAAATCGAGGGTTGAGATTTACTCTCTTCGTCAATTCTTGCTTCTAGAATAACGCCCTCTTGAACCTTCTTCTTCACATTCATCAGATTCGGGTATGTAGCTTGAGCGGCTTTTACTTTATCGATTAAAGTCGATTCTACTCGTATATTCGTTATCTTCACGTGGGTTCGTATATTCGCACTCGTAAACGCATACGATCTTCTACTCAATGCGTCAGTTACCACATTCACTTTTCCATGATGGTATTGAATGGTACGATTGTAATCTTCAACAGCTCGAGCCAACGTCTTTGGCGCATGTTACGTTCGTTTTAGGTGAAAAATACTTGAGGGTTTTAGAAAAGGGTTTTGTACTGGGGTCAATACAAAATTCGATTTCATCCTCTGGGAGTAGGCCAGGAAGTCTTCAAGAATACGTCAGGAAATTTATTAATGATGAAATATCATTCAAAATCGTGTGACTCTCATCCAAGACTTGGATAACACATGTAATAAAGGTTTCTCTAACGAAGTTTCAACGAGATAAGTCAAAGTCTAACTTCTCGTAGTCAAATTTAAACGTTGAACATAAACAAGAGAGATAAAAGAATGGGTAGAATCCCAGATTCTAATAAGGTATAGACTTGCAGAAAATTTATAATTAACTAACCAATCTTAACTTCATTCTAAGTTACTCGCTTTTGAGAAGTCACAAAAAACTCTCTTTCTGAGACCACCTATGACGCCCCCAAAATAGTTATACAACACCCATTCTGAGTCGCCAAAATACATGGTACAGAAACAACTACAACTTTATTAATACAATTGTCGTGCAAAATACGACAACACATAAACTGTGAGTTTAAATACAAATATTGTCGTCTAGACAATATTCACACCCAAATAAGTCCTCATTACAATTATTGATACATTATTTAATAAAAAGGGTGAGGACTACTAAAACGACTTTCTAGAACCTTCATTCCATACCTTACCAAGTCTTTCGCTACATTCTCGCCTCCTGAGAAAAAAAATGAAACAAAAAGAAAAAGGGTGAGCTCAACGAGCCCAGTAAAGAATATTATGACTAAGATAATATAGAATAAATTATCGTTAGCCTTCAACAGAAAAAAATCTAAAAAAATACAATAGACAACAAGTTTAACATCAATATTCGCAGCGGAAATAATAATTCATAGATGAGTTACGTAGAGAATGAAATCTACTATAATCTATGAATTTAAAAGTCCATCATCAATATTTTATCCCTGTAACATCAATCAATATTCATCTTGAATCAAATATTCATCTTTGCACTACAGGCCAAAGATATTCATCAGTTGGTCATGTTCATCTCAACACCTGTTCATCTTTGCACTACGGGCCAAAGATATTCATTAGAAAATCATTAATCTTTGCACTACAGGCCAAAGATATTCAGTAATATCATCATTTAGGACTGAGGATGATGAAAAATATTTTAAAGAAAACGAATTCAGTTAAACAAAAGAATAAATATTAAGGATTCGTACTTTAAACAATCCGAGTTCAAAAATACCTCATAAATAATCATAGTGGAGTAAAATTCAAGAATGATCAAAACATGGATACAATCAAATCTAGTATCCATAATAGATATTTTGGACAAAAAAATGAAAATTTAATTTTTTCTGTGAATAGTGTTGTATTCGTGAATAGTACCGTATACGTGAATAGTATCGTATACATGAATAGTAACCCCGACACTAAAAAATAAGAATTTCACAAGAAAAATCTTACCAATATTCCGGCATAATGATATTAGAGGAAATAATATCATTTTAAAAAAAATAACATTCCTTACCTCGAAAAGAATAGTACTTCTGGCTGGAATATTAGATATAACGCTGAAAGAACTTGCACCGTATAGCAACACTCAAAGTATCAAAATACTCACAAAAATACGCTCGATAATATAGAGAGATAAAACTTCAGTTTCTGGTGTGATTTTCAATTCTAACCTAAGCACCCTATTTATAAGAAAATGCTTAGAACACCAAAGTAGAAAATTTAATAAATTAATAATATTTTTAAAACTTATTCCTACGCACACCTTACCAGCTGATTTCAACCATTTAACACATGCCCACAAATGAAAAAAAATGTTTTTCTTTAAAAAAATATTTAAAACTTCAAAAATCAATTCTTCCGAAATTTCAATACCTCATAATAAATTGCCCTTTTATCCGAAAAATTCGTATCTTATGTCCATTCCATAGGAAATTTAATTATCTACAACTCTGCAGAAGAAAGTTTTTCCAAATTCCAAGCCGAAGTTGACCAAAATCCACATACGGACGATTTTACAGGCTATAATCAAATTTCGAAGAAAGAAATGGGGTCCACGAACATGAAAAAACATATTTTAAATATTTTAGTAACAAAAAATACTCCTCCTCCTCATATACTCATGTATCCCACATTCATTGTAAAAATATCACCATTATTATATTATTAAAATATAATAATATATTTAAATGAATTATTTATCAAAAAAAGATAAAATATCAATTTTTCAACAATTGTCACTTTAAAATTTTCTCCATCTATATCCGCATAAAATGAATATTTTCCTTATCATATAAATCAATAATTAATTATTCATGAATAATATTACAGAATCACAATACTGGCAATCAGGCCGTTCCTAGGAAAGAGGGGGCTTTCAATAAGGATTTCTCCTCATCGACGCCGTATAATTAGGTGACCAAACTTCTCCTTAGATAGAACTTTCAAGACATTGCCAATAATGCTATCTAATAATATTATTCAAATAATATGAATTATTGCTCCGATAATGGAAAATACTGTGTAGTGACAATTATTGAAAAAATAATAATATAAAATATCAACGTAGCAATTATTGAATCAATAAAATAAAATATTGAATAGTTATTACTGTAACCATTATTGAGTAGTGCCTTCTTACGTAAGAATCAATAATTGGTACAATACCGTGTGCTACTGTGTTTTAACCACCAGGTATTCTAACAGTATTAACGGTAACAACTACATCGTTATTTATAGACAACTTATACTTGTCGTTTTCTTCATCCAATCGCTTTCCTTTATGGGGCCCACACAAGACTGCGCCTTCGTACGAATATTTCCCGACAGTAAGAATATTCCACGACCAAACTAATATTCTCCGACAACAATGAATATTTTATAACCACTTGCTTATTTGAAATATTTTGCGATTTTACCCATAACTAACCACATTAATCAAATCAACCCTTACTATTTCAAAATAATAAATAGAGGAAATTCAATTTCATTAATAATAAGTTGGGGTCTTACAACCTCCCCTCCTTATGAAATTTCGTCCTCGAAATTGACGTGCGTACCTAGTGTTTCGAAAAGGTGAGGATACCTCGCTTTCATTTCCGTTTCCAACTCCCAGGTCATTTCCTCAACAGCATGGTTCCTCCACAAAACTTTAACTTGTGGTATGACCTTTGTGCGTAGGACATGCTCCTTCCTATCCAAGATCTTGACAGGTACCTCTTCATACGTTAAGTCTTTGGCTATCTCGTTCGGTTCTAACTCAATAACGTGGTTCGGGTATTTCACATATTTACGTAGCACAGATATATGAAAAACATTATGAACACGAGATATACTTGGAGGTAATGCGAGTCTATAGGCCATATTTTCTACTCGGTCAAGAATCTGAAATGGACCAATAAATCGTGGATTGAGCTTTCCTCTCTACCTAAATCTTGTAACTCCCTTCCATGGAGCCACACGCAACAATACATGATCCCCAATACTAAATTCCACGTCCTTTCTATGAAGATTCGCATAACTCTTTTGTCGATCCTGTGCCGTTTGTATACATTATCGAATCATTTGGATCTTTTCTGTAGTCATACGTACCAACTCGGGTCCCAACAATGTTGCTTCACCCACCTCATCCCAACATACTGGAAAACGACACTTTCATCCATATAATGCTTCGAATGGAGCCACACCTATACTTGCCTGATAACTATTATAGTAGGAGAGTTCCACCAATGGTAAATACTTATCCCAACTCCCTTTGAAATCTAGGACACAAAGTCTTAATAGATCTTCAAGAGTTTGAATAGTCCTCTCTGATTGTCCGTCCGTTTGAGGATGATATGTCGAACTGAATCATAAATCCGTGCCCATAGCTTTTTGCAAGCTAACCCAAAATCGTGAAGTGAATCTTGGGTCATGATCCAAAAATATGGATATTGGCATACCATGCAATCTTACAATCTCATTTACATACATATGAGCAAGACATTCAAGGGAATAAGTCTCTCGTATCGGCAAGAAATGAGCAGACTTGGTTAATCTATCAACATTAACCCAAATAGCATTTATGCCCTAAGAAACCGTGGGAAGACCCGTAACAAAATCCATGGTAATGTGTTCCCACTTCCATTTCAGAATCTCAAGTGGTTGCAATGGACCCTTAGGCACTTGATGCTCCGCCTTTACACGTTGACAAGTTAAACACCTCGAGATAAACTTTGCAATCTCTCTCTTCATATTGTTCCACCAAAATGTATGTCAAAGATCACGATACATTTTGGTACTTCCAGGATGGATTACAAACGGTGTATTGTGTGTTTCCATCATGATCTTGTACTTCAAATTAGAGTCGTTAGGAACACAAAGTCTGGAGTGTACTCGAAGTATTCGTTCTTCATCGATTCTTGCTTCTGGAATAGCACCTTCTTGTATTTCTTCTTCATACGCATTAGCTCCGGGTCTGTGGCTTGAGCAACTTTAACTTTATCGATTAAAGTTGGTTTTATACGTATACTTGACATCATCGCACTCGTTCCTGCATATGATCTTCTACTCAACACGTCAGCTACTACGTTTGCTTTTCCAGGATGGTATTGAATGGTGTGTTCATAATCTTTTAACAGCTCGAGCCAACGTCGTTGCCGCATGTTGAGTTCCTTTTGGGTGAAGAAATATTTGAGGCTTTGATGGTCTGAATATATCTCCACTTTTTTCCCATATAGACAGTGCCTCCAGATCTTTAGCGCGAAAACGACTGTTACCAACTCTAGATCATGAGTAAGATAATTCCTCCCATACTCTTTAAGTTGTCGGGAGGCATAGGCTATGACTTTCCCACATTGCATAAGAACACATCCTAACCCTTTGCTCAAGCATCGTCAGAGATAACAAATCCATCCGAACCAGTATGGTATTGTCGTAACAGCCGAAATGAGTCTCCTCTTAAGCTCTTGGAAACTCTTTTCGCATTCCTCGCTTCCATACAAATTTTGTATCTTCCGAGTCAATTTGAGTTAACTAAGTAGCGATTCGAGAAAATCCTCCACAAATCTCCGATAATAACTAGTTAAGCCCAGAAAGCTACGTACTTGATTCTGAAGCATCGACTTTGCTGTTCCAACTTTGTATTGCTTCAATCTTTGTCAGGTCAACAGATACTCCATGTTTTGACACCACATGCCCAAGGAATGCTACTTCCTCAAGCCAGAACTCGCATTTTTTCAACTTGGCATATAGCTTATTTTCACGAAGCCTTTGGAGTACCAGCTTCAACTGGTGCTCATGATCTTCACGAATTTTGGAATATATGAGGATGTCATCAATAAAGACAACAACGAACTGATCCAAATATTCCTTGAATATCCGGTTCATCATATCCATGAAAGTCGCAGGAGCATTAGCCAATCCAAAAGACATGACTAAGAATACATAATGCCCGTACCGAGTTCTGAAGGCAGTCTTTGGAATATCCTCAGTTCTAATCTTCAGCTGATGATATCCGGAACGAAGATCGATCTTTGAAAAAAAATTATGCTCCTTGCAACTGGTCAAACAGGTCATCAATACGAGGTAGCGGATACTTATTCTTGATAGTGACATGGTTTAATTCTCGATAGTCAATACAAAGTCGCATACTTCTGTCTTCTTCTTTACAAATAAAATAGGAGCACCCCAAAGAGATGTATTAGGACTAGGGGTATTCACCGAAATTGGTATTTTCAGTTTTTAAGGTAAACCGGACAGTTCGGTACCAAAAAAATTGATTCGGGACCGATTCGGTATAAATCGGTTTTCGATACCGGTTCCAGTTACCTATTTCATAGGTCCGATATATACTGGACCAAACCGGTTGTACCGAACCCAAATTCTTTTTTAAATAATTTTTTGACTTGCCTTATAGAATTGGCTTAAATAACACAAAAAGAGAGTATTTAGGACTTGATGAAGTTTGAATTGGTGGTCTCCCCTATTTATAAAATAGAGGTAAGACAATAGAACACAAATTAGACAATGTGGGATGCCATGTTGGTAAGACAAGAGAACCAAGTGAAGGTTAAGTCCCACATTAGTTCACTTCTAAAAGTCTAAGAAAGTTTTCCTTATAAAAAGACTTCCAAGTGAATCCTTAATATCTAAGTCCCACATTGGTTCACTTATAAAAGTTTAAGTAAGTTTTTCTTATAAAAGGACTTCAAAGGGAAACATTAATAGTCAAGTCCCATATTGGTTCACTTATAAAAGTCTAATGAAGTTTTACTTATAAATATTGGTCCATAAGTTTTCCTTAATAGCAATTTCAACATTGGTTCACTTATAAAAGTCCAAGTCCCACATACTTTGGAAAATCTTAATAGTCAAGTCCCACATACTTGTAAAAGTCCAAGGAAGACTTATAAAAGTCCAACATTGGTTCACTTATAATAGTCTAAGGAAAGTGAAATCTTAATAGTCAAGTCCCACATTGATTATTTTATAAAAGTCTAGTCCAAGGAAGACTTATAAAAGTCCCACATTGGTTCACTTATAATAGTATAAGGAAAGTGAAATCTTAATAGTCAAGTCCCACATTGATTATTTATAAAAGTCTAAGGAAGTTTTCCTTCTAAAAAAACTACAATTGTGATTTTAATAGCAAAGTCCCACATGGGTTATTTTATAAAAGTCTAAAGAAGTTTTCCTTCTTAAAAGACTATCAAGTGAATTTTTTCTTGAGACGTTAATAGCCAAGTCCCACATTGGTTGTTTTGTAAAAGTCTAAGAAAGTTTTTCTTATAAAAAGACTACCAAGTCTTTTATTTTTTTTATATTGGGCTTGGTACAAGTCATGGGCTACTTGACCTTTAGCCGAATTTTGTCTCAAAAACAAGTTTGGGCTGCTCTTTATTGGGTCGATTTTTGTTAAAAATTGGGCTGAGTTTTATTTAAAATAAATTTGGTTCTAGTAAGGTAAATTTGCAGGTCTTAACCCAAGCTTAATCGGTTCGTATATATCGGCTCAACCAAGACTTCAGATTTCGGTTTCTATTTTGGGGACTTTCGGTATTTGGTTCGGTTCGGTTTGGACCGGTTCAGTCCGATTTTTTACCGGTGAACACCCCTAACTAGGACGAATGAAACCGATGTCCAACAACTCCTATAGTTGGACCATTAACTCCTGAAGTTCAATAGGAGCCATTAGATATGGGATTTTAGAAATGGGCTTTGTACCAGGTTCAAGATCAATAAAAAATTTAACTTCACGTTCTGGGGGTAGACCGGGAAGTTCTTCAGGAAATACGTTAGGAAATTTACTAACAACGGGAATATTATTCAAATCCGACGTGTCTTTATTCAAATCCATAACATGGGCTAAGAAAGCTTGACATCCAACGGATAGCTTTATGACTTGATATGACAGTGATTGATTTTAGTGATTTAGTTGCTTGAATTCGTACAACAGGTTGGTTAGGAATATGAAAACTAACAACCTTACAAAAATAATCAATTTTGGCATGATGAGTAGTTAACCAATCAATCCCTAAAATCACATCAAAAGCAAGTATCTTTAAAGAGATAAGGTGACGTGTAATGTGATGGTGCCAAATTGGATCAAACAAGATTTATAAGCAAAGTGGATGTGATGAAAGTTTCTCCTAATCTGAGTCTCCACAGATAAATCAAAGTCTAATTTCTCCTGAGTCAAGTTTAAACGTTGAGCACAAGAAGAGAGATAAATGAATGGGGTAACCGGTATCTAGATTCAGTAAGGTATAAACTTTGCAAGAATTTATGATTAGCTTACCCGTGATCACCTCGTTTGGGTTCCTCGATTTTGACCGCCATTTACAAACGCTATTCCGTAAAACCGTTGACTTTGACTTTTATGGGAATGACCTTTTGAGTCACCATCCCACTGGACTTGGTTTGCTCATCGTATAATCTCGAGTGATATGTCCTTCCTTTCCACAATTATAGCATACCTTGAACTGTTAGGGCGGTTTAATGATGATATGTCCGTCTTTCCCGCATTTATAGATACGATCGCTTGGTCGTTCTCCTCCCATAGAACCGATTCTTCTTTAGTCCGACGCGTCTTTTGCATTATCATTGTTGAATCTCCTCTTTTTAAAATCTCCCCCTGACTCGATTCTTCTATTTTCATGTCCATGATTACCACCAGAGTGGTTACCGCCTTTGTCCATAGTTTTCTTTCTTCGCTGGTTATCGTTGTTCTGATGACTACTGTCACCGGTATGATCCTGGTTGTGGTCCCTCAGTTGAACGTACTCGTTATCTTGCTCTAATAATTAAGCCCTATTGACAACATCTGAATAGAAAGAAAATTTATGAGAAATGAGATATTGACGTATGTTGGGTTTCAAATCTCTCAGAAACATCCGCGTCATACGTTCCTCATTCTCCACCAAATGAGGTGCAAACCTGGATAACTCTGCAAACTTCGCCTCGTACTGGGACACCGTCATGTTGTTTTGTTCCAATCTAATAAACTCCACTTCCTTCATATGACGAATACTTTCAGGAAAGTACTTGTCATTTAACAGTTTTTGAAACGTCTCCCAAGACATGCTAAGTGTGGCTGGATGGGTACGCTACCCAGATTTCCACCAGTAATCTGCCTCATTACGGAACATAAAGGTGGCGAATGGAACCTTCTGTTCCTCCGTGCATCCCAAGACATCGAATATCTTGGTAATTTATTTGACCCACGTTTCTGCCTTAATCGAATCCGGCTTTCCCAAGAATTTTGGTGGTCCCAACTCTTTGAACTACTTGGCTGTGACAAACCGTGTGTTGTTATCATTTCCACCTGTATTTTGTGCACGAGTCTCCCTCGTTTGATTTTGTATGAACTGCAAAAAGCTTTTAAACATTCCGTCGTTCATCGTCTGATCAGTGATGTTGTTTACATGAGGAACATTGTCGGCCTGTTGCACGTTCTCCTCATTGGTGAGTAAAGAAATCTCCACGGTCTCATTTATTCCACTATTAACATTCTCAGTTGCCAATCTCAAATACTGCCATAAAACAAGGGTTAATTAAAGAAATTGATATGCAACATAATAACCCTATACTCTGACCAACCAACAAATAACCTTAGGTAGGACACACTAGCGAAGGATTTACTCGTCACTCCCCTCCTAGTTCTATTCCCCGATCTCCGCCAGAGATCATATCCCTAAGCTCTTATACCAACTGTGATGCCCCTAAAATAGGTATACAACACCCATTCTGAGTAGCCAAAATACATGGTACAGAAACAACTACAACTTTATTAATACAATTGTCGTATAAAAATACTTACAATACATAAAGCTAATGAGTTTAAATACAAATATTGTCATCTAGACAATATCCACACTCAAATAAGTCTTCATTACAATTATTGATACATTATTTTACAAAAATGGTGAGGACTACTAAAACAACTCTCTCGAACCATCATTCCATACCCCGACTAGAACTCGCTACATTCTTGCCTCCTGAAAAGAAAAATGGAACAAAAAGGAAAAGGGTGAGCTCAACTAGCCCAGTAAAGAATATTATGACTAAGATAATATAAAACAAATTATCATTAGTCTTCAATAGGGAAAAATTTGATAAAATACAATAGACAGCAAGTTTCAGATCAATATTCACAGCGAAAATAATAATTCATAGATGAGTTACGTAGAGAATGAAATCTATTATAATCTATGAATTTAAAAGTCCATCATCAATATTTTATACCTGTAACATCAATCAATATTCATCTTGAATCAAATATTCATCTTTGCACTACAAATGTAAAAGATATTCATCAGTTGGTCATGTTCATCTCAACACTGCTCATCTTTGCACTACGGCCAAAGATATTCATCGAAAATCATTAATCTTTTGCACTAAAGGCCAAAGATATTCAAAGAATATCATCATTTAGGACCGAGGATGATGAAAAATATTTTAAAGAAAAACGAATTGCTTAAACAAAAGAACAAATATTAAGGATTCGTACTTTAAACAATCCGAGTTTAAAAATACCTCATAAATAATCATAGTGAAGTAAAATTCAAGAATGATCAAATCATGGATACAATCAAAGCTAGTATTCATAATAGATATTTTGAACAAAAAAATGAAAATTTAATTTTTTCTGTGAATAGTGTCGTATTCGTGAATAAAGGTCGATACGTGAATAAGACTCAGATATCGTGAATAAGTAACCTCGATAACTAAAAGACAAGAATTACAAAAGAAAAATCTTACCAATATTCCGGCATAATGATATTAGAAGAAATAATATCATTTAAAAAAAATAACATTTCTTACCGAAAAAGAATAGTCTTTGGCCGAATATCGATATAACGTGAAGGAACTTGCAGACCGTATAGCAACACTCAAAGTATCAAAATACTCACAAGAATACGCCGTTAATAGAGAGAAAACTTCAGAGTTTCTAGTGGGATTTTCAATTCTAACCCAAGACCTATTTATAGGAAAATGCTTAGAACACCAAAGTAGAAAATTTAATAAATTAATAATATTTTCAAAACTTATTCCTACGCACACCTTTTACCAAATTGATTTCAACCATTTAACACATGCCCACAAATGAAAAAAAAATGTTTTTCTTTTAAAAAAATATTTAAAACTTCAAAAATTAATTATTCTGGAATTTCAATACCTCATAATAAATAGCCCTTTTATTTGAAAAATTCGCATCTTATGTCCATTACATAGGAAATTTAATTATCTACAACTTTGCAGAAGAAAGTTTTTCCAAATTCCAAGCCGAAGTTGACCGAAATTCATATACGGACGATTTTACAGGCTATAATCAAATTTCAGTAAAGAAATGGGGTCCACGAACATGAAAAACATATTTTAAATATTTTTAGTAACAAAAATACTCCTCCTCCTCATATACTCATGTATCCCACATTCATTGTAAAAATATCACCATTATTATATTATTAAAATATAATAATATATTTAAATGAATTATTTATCAAAAAAGATAAAATATCAATTTTTCAACAATTGTCACTTTAAAATTTTCTCCATCTTTATCCACATAAAATGAATATTTTCCTTATCATATAAATCAATAATTAATTATTCATAAATAATATTACAGAATCACAACATCTTGGCAATCAGCCGCTTCTAGGAAAGAGGGGCTTTCAATAAGGATTTCTCTCATCGACGCAAGCAATTAGGTGAACAAACTTCTCCTTAGACAGAACTTTCAAGACATTGCCAATAATGCTATCTAATAATATTATTCAAATAATATGAATTATTGCTCCGATAATGGAAAATACTGTGTAGTGACAATTATTGAAAAAACAATAATATAAAATATCAACGTAGCAATTATTGAATCAATAAAATAAAATATTGAATAGTAATTATTGTAACCATTATTGAGTAGTGCCTTCTTACGTAAGAATCAATAATTGGTACAATACCGTATCTTCCATCGTGTTTTAACCACGTGTATTCTAACAAGATAATCTGTGAATAACTACATCGTTATTTATAGACAACTTATACTTGTCGTTTTTTTCATCCAATCGCTTTCCTTTATGGGGCCCACACAAGACTGCGCCTTCGTACGAATATTTCCCGACAGTAAGAATATTCCACGACCAAACTAATATTCTCCGACAACAATGAATATTTTATAACCACTTGCTTATTTGAAATATTTGCACATTTTACCCATAACTAACCACATTAATCAAATCAACCCTTACTATTTCAAAATAATAAATAGAGGAAATTCATTAATAATAAGTTGGGGTCTTACACCACCGACATTGTTTTGTCCGTATCCGCCTTTGGTGCCACCGTCCCAGCTGGACTTGACTTCACTATACGATAAAATCGAGCTAAGTGACCTTCTCTTCTTGAAATTTCCACTTCTATTATCTTGGCCATGATTACCGCCGAAGTGGTTACCATTCTTGGCATGATAATTCCCCCACGATGGTCATCATTGTTCCGATGGTCGTTGCCACCGGTACGATTATTATCGTGTTGTTGGTCGTTACCTTTTGGTTGTGCTAACTCATTATCGCGTTCCAATAACTGAGCCCTATTCACAACATCTGAATATAAACAAAGTGTATGAGAAATGAGGTATTGACGTATATCGGGTTTCAAACCTCTTAGAAACATTCGCGTCATTCGCTCCTCATTATCGACCAAATGGGATGCAAACCAAGATAACTCCGCAAACTTAGCCTCGTACTGCGATACGGTCATATTATTTTTCTCCATTGCTTATCTCAACATTTTTAGATGCCATTTTCAAACACTGTCACAAAACAAGGGTTAATTGACATATCACATATTATCCCTATTGTAAAATCCCAAATTTTACGAATAAAAATTTAAATTTCTCGATTTTTTTTGAATATTATGGTGTGGATTTAATATAATGTTATAGTTGTGGGTAATATTTATAAATTTTGCAAAGTATGCAAGTTGTTATATTATATTCGATTGGTCGGGGAATATTCTTTGTGTCGGGGAATATTCGTACGATGGCACAATCATTGGTGGACACCACAACGGAATTATTGTCGGATTGAGAAAATGACCAAAATATTTTTATGAAAATAATTGGCGGAAGTTTTACCGTTATCTTGTTGAACTACTTCCTTAGAGTAAAAGTACAAAGAATAATGTGTGGTTGCATAAGAGCAAGACACCAGATTGATTATCGATGCTTACGTGAGAAGTCACTCGCTTTTGTTTAATTATGCTACGTAGTTAGTCACGACAAGTAGTATCACGTTATTTGATTCAATTATTGTTGATTGTTATATATATATATATATATATAAGTTTTGTTTTATTAGTATTATTAATGTAATAAAAAATGTAAAAGATTTTTATATAAAATGTAATACTTTTATAAAGTTATTCTATAAATAGAATATATTATATTCTATTATGCATAATATTTTGCATAGTAAAATCTTTTTTATATAAAATGTAATACTTTTATAAAGTTATTCTATAAATAGAATATATTATATTTTATTATGCATAGTGTATGCATAGTATTTTGCATAGTAAAATCTTTTTATATAAAATGTAATACTTTTATAAAGTTATTCGTTTTATTAGATTATAAATAGAATATATTATATTTTATTTAAAAATTTTGCTTTTAAATCTGGACCGTCCGATTAAAAGTAAATCTATCTCGGACCGTTTCATGAATTAGTTACTACGTAATCCATTCTTCTATAAATAGAAGCTCATTCCTTCATTATTTTTTACTTAATTCACCGAAACTCTGTAGAGAGAAACTATAGAGAGAAAGAAGAAAGTATTCGCTACTTCACTACTTCTATATCCAGCTTTCTTCTATAAGGTAAGGGTATTATTTTTTTTGTATTCATGAAGAGAACTTCGTTATTTCATTATATTCTGTTGAATATCCTCACTTTTGTGCTTTTACGCCGGACACGGTTCCGTTATTTATTATTCGTTGGAATAACTCCGTCATGCCAATCTGGTACCGCATGCATGGTGATTTCGTTGTTATTCCATTCTTTATTTTTCCGTTGGAACATCCCGCTTGGCAAGTAATTTCACCGAATTCGGGTTCCGTTATTTATTATTCGTTGAATAATATGTTCATGCCAAGTACCGCATGCATGGTGATTTCTGTTGTTATTCCATTCTTTATTATTCTGTTGGAATATCCTATCGGTGCGTATTACGCCTGACCTGGTTCCGTTATTTATTATTCTATTGGAATAACCTGTCTATGCAAAGTACCGCATGCATGGTGATTTCTTTTGTTATTCCATTCTTTATTATACTTAGTTGATTAAAGTTTTGACTTCTATACTCCATGAAATTAGTGGAATATCCTTGATATTTGTGTTTCATCCAGTATCTTTTCATGGAAATATTCTTCTGAGCATTCTTGAATTTTACTCTACAAAGAAGTATCATGTTAACAATTTGGACGTTATTAGTTCCTGAATAATTCAATTCTTGAACTTGTTTTATTGAATTCTTATATCATTGTCATCATCCTCATGTTTATATTTTGTTGAAAGTCATCGTGGCTCAGTAGTGCATAGATGGACTTGGTATGATTATGACTGTGGATTATTCTTAAGATAATCATGACCGTAATGTTACAAATGATGTGGAAAAAAGTCCTCATGGCCCGTAGTGCATTGATGGACGCTTTTGGTATGATTATGGCTATGGATTCTCTTGACTAAGGGAGCAAAGATGAATTGTTTTATGGCATGATCGGGAATGGTTGATGAAAACACGATTATCTTTGGCCCGTAGTGCATGGATAATTCATGGTCGTGATATTTAAATAATATCCTTGGCCCGTAGTGTGAGGATGATTTGATGATGTGGATTATTTATTGTTTGAGTCTCAAAGAATAAAAGTGATGAAAACTTTTTAAATCATAAAAGATAGTAGATTTTATTCTCTACTTGACCCTTTTAATGGATTGCTTGTTCCGCTGCAGTTAAACTTGATATCTATTGTATTTTATCAGTTTAACATTGTTGAAGACTAATGATAATTTATTCTGCATTATCTTAGTCATAATATTTCTTACTGGGATAGTTGAGCTCACCCTTTTCTTCACCGTCCTCTTCGTAAAATGAGAATATAATTTGGGACTTAGTCTGGGAACCGGATCAGCAAATTCAAATGATAGCATTAGTAGTCCTCACTATTCGTTAAATAGTGATTAATAAATGTAATGAGGACTTATTTCGAGAGTGAATATTGTCTAGAAGACAATATTTGTATTAAAACTCACAGCTCTCTTGTTGTATATTAAAGATTGTATTTGTATTCTGTACCATGTATCTGGCGACTCAAGATGGGTGCCTATTTTGGGGGGCTTCACACCTATACTCTGACCGACCAATTAAATACCTAATAAACTTAGGTAGGTCATACTAGCGAAGGAATTCCCCATCTCTCCCCTCCTAGTTCTTATCTCACATCTCAGCCAGGGATCATATCCCTAAGCTTTGATACCAACTGTGACGCCCCCAAAATAGGTATACATCACCCATCTTGAGTCGCCAAATACATGGTACAAAATTCAAATACAACTTAATAATATAGCTGTCGTATAAAATACGACAAAACATAAATTGAGAGTTTTAATAAGAATATTGTCATCTAGACAATATCCACACTCAAAGGAGTCCTCATTACATTTAGGGGTAAGCAATTTGGTTATAACCGAACCGAATAACTTATTCGGTTATAACCAAAAACTGAAATTTGCTTAATTTTACTATCTGAACAACTAACCGAAATTAAAAAATAACCGAATAATCAAAAGCAGAATAACCGAATTTATAAGTGATTATTTCGGTTAATAACTGAACTTAAGTTCCATTATATCAAACAAAAAAAATCAAAGAGACTTGTAATAATTTCTGTTGTTCATGAAACAGAACAAGTTTTAAAAATAATTGATCTTCTCAGGTAAGACATTTCAGATTGAATAATGGAAGGGAGAAACCCACAATCCCCATCAATCGTGGAGACTAGAGACCACTAAAACACATTTAACGAAGAAATTAATCAAACTAATTGTATATCACCAAGTCACTAACTTAAAAACTACAATTATACACACCCACCAAAAACCAAAAAGGTAATCTTCAAAAGGAGAGGAGTTTGAACATATAAAATCATCATATAACAATCTTTTGCTTACAAAATGGGAGAAAAATTACAGTAATAATTAGTTAATGTAAAGATATGATACAGATATTAAAGAAGAGTAGCTCACACTGTTCAACAGTGGAGAAAAAGTGATGAGAAAGCACGGTTTGGGTTTTAGGTTCCTTCAGAAGAGATTGCAAGCCCCAAGTACAGAGCTTATCCTAATAGTGATGAGAAATTGAGATTTGAGATTTGAGAGGGGCAGAGACTCGTAAGTTGTAAGTCGTAACTTCGTAAGCTTGGATCAGAGGCGGAATTGCAGAGGCCGGAGTGGGGGATACTCACGATTTGCAAAGCGAAGCTGTGGCTATGAAGATTGAAGAGACGGAATTGGAAATTTGGGATTTAGGGATTTGGGTTTGGGTTGAAATTTGGGTTAAAAAGTGGGAGTCCGAGAGAGAGGCGTCGGGGAGAGAAGAAGTAAGTTTAATTAAGAGAAGTTTTAATTTTTTTTTATTAGAATGCTTATTCTGCTATTATTAAAATGTAGAATATCACAATTTTAATAATCAGATCAAACCCAAAAAACCGAATAAGAATTCAAGTTATAACCGAATAATCAAAATAATTCGGTTAAAAAATTTCGGTTATGTTCGGTTATTCGATTTTACCCATTTTTTGCTCAGTCCTAATTACATTTAAAGTCACACTATTTAACTGAATAGTGAGAACTACTAATACTATCATCTGGACCGTCACTTCGTCTCCCGACTAGTCCCTTGCTACGTTCTCATTTCTCAAGAGAATAAAGAAAAGAAAGGGGTGAGCTCAACTAGCCCAATAAGAAATATTATGACTAAGATAATGCAGAATAAATTATCATTAGCCTTCAACAATTTTAAACTGATAAAATACAATAGACATCAAGTTTAACTGCAGCAGAATAAGCAATTCATTAGAAGAGTCAAGTAGAGCATGATATTTACTATCTTCTATGATTTAAAATGTTTTCAAATCAATTTTATCATTTGAGACTCAACTTAATAAATAAACCACATCATCGAATCATCCCTGCACTATGGGCCAAGGATATTCATTAAATCATCAATGGTCATGACTATACCGAATAATCTTTGGTCATAATCATATCAAAAACTGTCCATCAATGCACTACAGGCCACTGAGGACTTTTACCACATCATTTATAACATTACAAGTCATGATTATACCGAATGATCCCTGGTCATAATCATACCAAGTCCATCTATGCACGTAAGCCAAAGATGACTTTCATCACAATATAAGCATGAGGATGATGACAATGATATAAGCATTAATCAAACGAAAAATAAGGATAAATATTAAAGACTTTAAATTTATCCAAATATTATCAATCACTTAATAAACTCATAATCTAATATTATTAATATTATAACAATATTTTAATCACTTCTTAAACTTATAAACAAATTATTTCAATTGTTTACACTTTACCAAATAATGCATTTAATCATTCAAAAATGTCATACTCATAAGATTTCATCACCAATTGTAACGCCCCTAAAATAGGTCCATTCTATCCAACCCATTCTGAGTCGCCAAATACATGGTACAGAAATAACTACAACTTTATTAATATATTTGTCGTGCAAAATACGACAACATATATACTGTGAGTTTAAATACAAATATTGTCATCTAGACAATATACATACCCAAATAAATCCTTATCACAATTATTTATACATTATTTTACAAAAATAGTGAGGACTACTAAACAACTCTCTCTATAACCATCATTCCATACCCCGACTCGTACTCGCTACATTCTCGCCTCCTGAGAAGAAAAATGGAACAAAAAGGAAAAGGGTGAGCTCAACTAGCCCAGTAAAGAATATTATGACTAAGATAATATACAACAAATTATCGTTAGTCTCCAACAGGGAAAAATCTAATAGAATACAATAGACAACCAATTTTAAATCAATCTTCGCAGCGAAAATAATAATTCATTAGAAGAGTTAAGTAGAGAATGCAAACTACTATCTTCTATATATGAATTTAAAGGTTCATCGTCGATATTTTATCCCTGTAACATCAATCAATATATATCTGGAATCAAATATTCATCTTTGTACTACAGGCCAAAGATATTCATCAGTTGGTCATGTTCATCTCAACACTGCTCATCATCTTTGCACTACGGCCAAAGATATTCATCAAGAAATCATTCATCTTTGCACTACAGGACAAATATATTCAGTAATATCATCATTTAGGACTGAGGATGATGAAAAATATTTTAAAGGAAACGAATCCAGTGAAACAAAAGAACAAATATTAAAGATTCGTATTTTAAACAATCCAAGTTCAAAAATACTTCGTAAGTAATCAGAGTGGAGTAAAATTTAAGAATGATCAAAACATGGATACAATCAAAGCTAGTATCCATAATAGATATTTTGGACAAAAGAAGAAATTTTATTTTTTGTGTGAATAGGTCAGATTCGTGAATAAGGTCGACACGTGAATAGTAAATCTCAGACACCAAAAGATAGAAATTTCACAAAAACATCTTCACGCTTCGTGAATAAGATTTTGTGAATAGTAACTCATGAATAAGTAACTTCGTGAATAGTAACTCGTGAATAGTAACTCATGAATAAGAAACTCATGAATAGTAACCCCGACATGAAAAAGTTCCAAATTTGATAAAATTTCCAACCAATATTTCTAAGATAATGATATTGAAGAAATAATATCATTTTCGAATAAAATAACATCCCTTACCTCGAAAGACAAGATTTTAGTTGAAACACCAGGACACAAAGCTATGACTTGAACTTGCACCGTATAGCAATACTCAAAGTATACTCAAAATACTCACAAGAATACCGATAATATAGAGAGAAAACTTGATTTTTGGTGTGATTTTCAATTCTAACCTAAGACCCTATTTATAGGAAAAGCTTGTAACACCAAAGTAGAAAATTTAATATAATAATATTATATATATTACAAATTCTTTACTTACATTTTGACAACTGATTTCATTTTATCTTACACATGCTAGGCTGCCCACAAAAAAAAAAAAACGCTTTTTCCTATTTTAAATATTTTAAACTTCCAAAAATTAATTATTTGAGCTTGAACTTCAATAATTCATAATAAATATCCCTTTTATCATAAAATTCAAATCTCATAATTTTTATAGGAAATTCAATTTCTACAACTTTGCAAAAGTAAAGTTTTCCAAATTCCAAATGTAAATTGACCAAATCCATAAAAGCAGACGATTTTACAAAGTTATAATCAAATTTCTACCAATAAATGTGTCCACCAACACACAAAATATGTGTTAAACATTTAATGCCACAACAATACTCTTCCTCCTCATATACTCATATATCCCACATTCATTATAAAAATATCAAGGTTAATATATTATTAAAATAATATATTTAAATGAATTATTTTATCAGAAAAAGATAAAATATTAATTTTCAACAATTGTCACATTAAAAAATTTCTACATCTATATCCACATAAAATCAAAATTTTCCTCATCATATAAATCAATAATTAATTATTCATAAATAATATTACAGAATCACAAATCATCGGCAACGGTAGCCGCTCCTCGAGAAAGAGGGCTTTCCAATAAGGATCTCTCCTTACTGGCGCGCAATTAGGTGACCAAACCTCTCCTTAGACAGAACTTTCTAGACATTGCCAATAATGTTATCCAATAATATTATTCAGATAATATAAATTATTGCTCTGATAATGGAGCATACTGTGTAATGACAATTTATTGAAACAACAGTAATATAAAATATCAATGCAGCAATTATTGAATCAATAAAATAAAATATTAAATAGTAATTATCGTAACAATTATTGGGTAAAGTGCCTTCTTACATAAGAATCAATAATTGTGCAATACCTGCACATCTTCATTGTGTTTTAACCACCGAGTATTTTAAAAAGATAATCAGAATAACTACGCCAGTTATTTTTAAACAACTTATATTTGTCGTTTTCTTCATCCAATCGCTTTCCGTTATGGGGCCCCACATGGTTTGCGCCATCGCATTTAATATTCCATGACAATACGTAATATTCCACGACCAAATTAATATTTTAAAACAACAATGAATATTTTAACCACTCATGCGATTTCAAAATATTTTGCGATTTTACCCATAACTATCCACATTAATCAAATCAACCCTTACTATTTCAAAATAATAAATAGAGAAAATTAAATTTCATTAATAATAAGTTGGGGTCTTACAACCTCCCCTCCTTATGAAATTTCGTCCTCGAAATTGACGTAGTACCTGGTGTTTCGAAAAGATGAGAATACCTCGCTTTCATTTCCGTTTCCAACTCCCAGGTCATTTCCTCAATAGCATGGTTTCTCCACAAAATTTTAACTTGTGGTATGACCTTTGTGCGTAGGACATGCTCCTTCCTATCCAAGATCTTGACAAGTACCTCTTCGTACGTTAAGTCTTCGACTATCTCGTCCGGTTCTAACTCTATAACGTGGTTGGGTCTTTCACATATTTATTTAAGCACGATATGTGAAACACATTATGAAACACGAGACATACTCGGAGAGGTAACGCGAGTCTATAGGCTATATTTCCTACTCGGTCAAGAATTTGAAATGGACCAATAAATCGTGGATTGAGCTTTTCTCTCTTCCCAAATCTTGTAACTCCCTTCCATGGAGCAACTCGCAACAATACATGATCCCCTATACTAAATTCCACGTCCTTTCGATGAAGATCCACATAACTCTTTTGTCGATCTTGTGCCGCTTTGTATACGTTTGTCGAATCATTTGGATCTTTTTAGTGAGTCATACGTCTTAACTCGGGTCCCAACAATGTTGCTTCACCCACCTCATCCCAACATATTGAGAGTGACACTTTCGTCCATATAATGCTTCAAATGGAGCCACACCTATACTTGCTCGATAACCTGTTGTTGTAGGAGAATTCCACCAATGATAAATACTTATCCCAACTACCCTTGAAGTCTCAGGACATGTAGTCTTAATAAATCTTCAAGAGTTTGAATAGTCCTCTCTCGATTGTCCGTCTGTTTGAGGATGGTATGCCAAATGAATCAGAATCTGCGCCCATAGCTTTTTGCAAGCTAACCCAAAATCTTGAAGTAAATCTTGGGTCACGATCCGAAACTATGGATCTTGGCATGCCATGCAACCTCACAATCTCATTTATATATATACTAAGAAGACGTTCAAGGAATAAGTCTCCCAGATCGGCAAGAAATGAGTAGACTTGGTTAATCTATCAACAATAACCAAAAATAGCATTGATGCCTTGAGAAACCGTAGGAAGACCCAGAACGTAAATCCATGATAATGTGTTCCCACTTCCATTTCGAAATCTCAAGTGGTTGCAACGGACCCTTAGGTACTAGATGCTCGCCTTTACATGTTGACAAGTTAAACACATCGAGATAAACTTTGCAATCTCTCTCTTCATATTGTTCCACCAAAATGTATGTCAAGATCACGATACATTTTAGTACTTCCGAGGATGGATTGCAAATGGTGTATTGTGTGCCTCCATCATAATCTTGTACTTCAAATCCAGTCGTTAGAACACAAAGTCTAGAGTGGACTCAAGTATTCCTTCTTCATCAATTCTTGCTTATGGAATAGCTCCTTCTTGTACTTTCTTCTTCATACGCATCACTCCGGCCTGCGGTGGGAGAAACCTTAACTTTTCTATTAAAGTTGGCTCTGTCGATATACTTGACATCATCGCACTCATTCCCGCATATGATCTTCTACTCAACGCGCTACGCCTACCACGCTCGCTTTTCCGGGATGGTATTGAATAGTGTGGTCGTAGTCTTTTCAATAACTCGAGCCATCGTCATTGCCGCATGTTGAGTTCTTTTTGAGTGAAGAAATATTTAAGGCTTTTATGGTCCGAATATATCTCCACTTTCTCCCCATATAGATAGTGCCTCCATATCTTTAAGCATGAACGATCGGCCGCTAACTCTAGATCATGAGTAGGATAATTCCTCTCATACTCTTTAAGTTGTCATGAGGCATAGGCTATGACTTTCCCACGTTGCATGAGAACACATCCTAACCCTTTGCTCGAAGCATCATTCAGATAACAAATCCATCCGCATTCGGATGGTATTGTTAGAAACAGTCCGAAATGAGTCTCCTCTTGAGCTCTTGGAAACTCTTCTCGCATTCTTTGCTCCAAACGAATTTTGTATCCTTCCGAGTTAGCTGGGTTAATGGAGTAGCGATTCGAGAATATCCTTCAATGAATCTCCGATAATAACCAACTAAGCCTAGAAAGCTACGTATTTCGATTACCGACTTAGGTTGTTCTCAATCTGTGACTCATATCCCAACCTTGGATAAGACGTTACAATGACACCTATCAATTTACTATCGCACGAATATGGTGTCCCCTACTTGAGAAGTCCGGCCGGTGCATTCCACAAAGGAAGTCACCAGATAAAGGCTCAGGTACCAAATTCTATAGTTGAATTTTTAACTCCTGAAGTTCAATAGGAGCCATTCGATATGAGATTTTAGAAATGATTTTTGTACCGGGTTCAAAGTCGATACAAAATTTAATATCAGCCTTTGGGAGTAAGCCAAGAAATTCTTCAGGAAATACGTCAGGAAAAATCAATAACAACAGGAATATTATTCAAATCTGACGTGTCTTTATTCAAATCCATAACATGGACTATGAAAACTTGACATCCGTAATAAACAAATGACTTCATGGCTTGATATGAAAATGTTTGACTACAATGGTTTGATTGCTTGAATTGAATAACAGTTGCTTAGGAATATGAAAACTAACAACCTTACGTAAAGTAATCAATTTTTGGCATGATGAGTAGTTAACCTTAAAATCACATCAAAAGCAAATATTTCTATAGAAATAAGGTTAACAGTAATGTGATAGTGCCAACTGAATCAAGCAAGATTTCTAAACAACGGATGTAATGAAAGTTTCTCCTAACTGAGTCTCCATAATTAGGTCAAAGTCTAATTTCTCTCGTAGTCAAGTTCAAACGTTGAATGCTAAAGCAAGAGAGATAAAAGAATGGGTAAAACCGGTATCTAGTAAGGTATAAACTTCGCAAGAATTATAATTAACTAACTCATGCTAACTTCGTTCGGGTTCTCGTGATTTTGAATCGGCCACGACATAAACGCTTCTTCCAGAACCGATTGACTTTGACTTTTCTCGGGACATCCTTTTGAGTCACCATTTCATTTGGACTGGGTTTCGCTTATAGTGCAATCTCGAGCGATATGTCCTTCCTTTCCACAATTATAGCATACCTTAAACTGTTGTGGGCGGTTCAATGATATGTCCCTCTTTCCCAAGATTTGTAACATACGACCAGATGGTCTTTCTCCTCCTTAGAACTAGTGGCTCATTTGCTGCCGACGTCTTCACACGGTCGTTGTTGAATCTCCTCTTTTAAAATCTCCTCCCGACTCGCTTCTTCTATTTTCATGGCTACGATTACCACCAAAGTGGTTACCGCTTTTGTCCAGATTCGTCTTTCTCCATTTGGTTATCGTTATTTTGATGAATGCTATCTTGATGACGATCCTCGGTTATGGTCCCTCGGTTGAACGTATTTCTCGTTATCTCGCTTCTAACAATTGAGCCCTATTGACAACATCTGAATAGAGGAAAATTTATGAGAAATGAGATATCGACGACGTCGGGTTTCAAACCTCTTAGAAACATCCGTCGTCACGTTCCTCATTCTCCACCAAATGAGGTGTAAACTCGATAACTCCATGAACTTCGCCTCGTCTTCGGGTCACCGTCATGTTATTCGCCCAGCCTAATAAACTTCACTTCCTTCATACGACGAATACTTTCAGGAAGTACTTGTCATTGAACATTTTCAAACATCTCCCATGACATCGCCGAAAGGCAATTTGGATGGTACGCTTCACGATTCCCACCAAAGAATCGCCTCGTACGGAACATAAAAGTAGCGAATGGAACTTTCTCGTTTCTCCGTGCATCCCAAGACATCAAATATCTTGGTAATTTATTTGACCCACGTCTCGCCTTTAATCGGATCCGCTTTCCCTGCAATTCTTGTGGTCCCAACTCTTTGAATCGCCATTGTGACCACCCGTGAATTGCTATCATTTCCTCCTATATTTTGAACACGAGTCTCCTCAAATCGATTTTGCATGAATCGCAAAAAGCTTCTAAACATCCCTCGCTCATCATTTGCTCATTGGTGTTGTTCACAGGAGGTACATTGCCATCCTGTTTCACGCTCTCCTCGTTGGTAAGTAACACAGCGTCTCCACGGCGGCCTCATTTCCATCATTAATATTCTCAACGACATTCTCAAACACCGCCATAAAACAAGGGTTAATTAAGGAAATCAATATATCACATAATATCCCTATATCTTGACCAACTAACAAATAAGCTTAGGTAGGACACACTAGCGAAGGATTTACTTCGTCTCTCCCTCCTAGTTCTATTCTCCATCTCCGCCTGAGAGATCATATCCCTAAGCTCGATACCAACCGTGGACGCCCCAAAATAGGTCCATTCCATCCAACCCATTCTCGAGTCGCCAAATACATGGTACAGAAATAACTACAACTTTATTAATACATTTGTTGTGCAAAATACGACAACATATATACTGTGAGTTTAAATACAAATATTGTCATATATACATACCCAAATAAATTCTCATCACAATTATTTATACATTATTTTACAAAAATGGTGAGGACTACTAAACAACTCTCTCTATAACCATCATTCTATACCCCGACTCATACTCGCTACATTCTCGCCTCCTGAGAAGAAAAATGGAACAAAAAGGAAAAGGGTGAGCTCAACTAGCCCAGTAAAGAATATTATGACTAAGATAATATACAACAAATTATCGTTAGTCTCCAACAGGGAAAAATCTAATAGAATACAATAGACAAACCGCTTTTAAATCAATCTTCGCAATGAAATAATAATTCATTAGAAGAGTTAAGTAGAGAATGCAAACTACTATCTTATATATATGAATTTAAAAGTTCATCGTCGATATTTTATCCTCGTAACATCAATCAATATATATCTCGAATCAAATATTCATCTTTGCACTTTCTGAGCCAAAGATATTCATCATTAAGTCAGTCATATTCATCTCAACACTGCTCATCTTTGCACTACTGGTCAAAGATATTCATCAAGAAATCATTCATCTTCGCACTACAGCCAAAGATATTCAAGAATATCATCATTTAGACCGAGGATGATGAAAAATATTTTAAAGGAAACGAATCCAAAGGAAACAAAAGAACAAATATTAAAGATTCAGTATTTTAAACAATCCAAGTTCAAAAATACTTCATAAGTAATAATCGAGTGGAGTAAAATTCAAGAATGATCAAAACATGGATACAATTAAAGCTAGTATCCATAATAGATATTTTGAACAAAAAGAAGAAATTTTATTTTTCTATTGAATAGTGCCAGATTCGTGAATAGTCAGTACACGTGAATAGTCTTCAGATACGTGAATAAGAACTTCGACACCAAAAGATAGAAATTTCACAAAAAACATCTTCACGCTCGTGAATAAGACTCGTGAATAAGTAACTCATGAATAGTAACTCGTGAATAAGAACTCATGAATAAGAACTCCCCACATGAAAAAGTTTCAAATTTGATAAAATTTCCAACCAATATTTTGGCATAATGATATTGAAGAAATAATATCATTTTCGAATAAAATAACATCTCTTACCTCGAAAGACAAGATTTAGTCTTAGTAAAAACAGGACACAAAGGCTATGACTTGAACTTGCACCAGTATAGCAATACTCAAAGTATACTCAAAATACTCACAAGAATCATTTCGATAATATAGAGAGAAAACTTCAATTTCTGGTGTGATTTTCAATTCTAACCCAAGACCCTATTTATAGGAAAAGCTTAGAACACCAAAGTAGAAAATTTAATATAATAATATTATATATATTACAAATTCTCTACGCACATTTTGACAATGATTTGAAACTTATCTTGCACATGCTGGGGCGCCACAAAAAAAAAAAACGCGTTTTCCTATTTTAAATATTTTAAACTTCTAAAAATCAATTATTTCAAGCTTCTAACTTCAATAATTCATAATAAATAGCCCTTTTATCATAAAATTCGAATCTCGCGAATTTTATAGGAAATTCAATTCTCTACAACTTTGCAGAAGAAAAGTTTTCCAAATTCCAAACAGAAATTGACCGAAATCCATAAACGGACGATTTTACAGGCTATAATCAAATTTCGGTCAATAAATGTGTCCACCAACACACAAAATGTGTTAAACATTTAATGCCACAAAAATACTCTTCCTCCTCATATACTCATATATCCCACATTCATTATAAAAATATCACCGTTAATATATTATTAAAATAATATATTTAAATGAATTATTTTATCAGAAAAAGATAAAATATTAATTTTCAACAATTGTCACATTAAAAATTTTCTCCATCTATATCCACATAAAATCAATATTTTCCTCATCATATAAATTAATAATTAATTATTCACAAATAATATTCTTTGAATCACAAGATCGCAATCGTGCCGCTCCGTGAAAGAGGGGCTTTCCAATAAGGATCTCTCTCATCTTGGCAAGCAATTAGGTGACCAAACCTCTCCTTGCATGTAACTTTCTAGACATTGCCAATAATGTTATCCAATAATATTATTCAGATAATATGAATTATTACTCGATAATGGAGCATCTTGTGTAATGACAATTTATTGAAACAACAATAATATAAAATATCAATGCAAAGAATTATTGAATCAATAAAATAAAATATTGAATAGTAATTATCGTAACAATTATCGAGTAAGGCTTCTTCACGTAAGAATCAATAATTGGTGCAATACCGTGTGCTTCATCGTGTTTTAACCAACCGAATATTTTAACAAGATAATACTTGAGAATAACTCACGTCAAGTTATTTTTAAACAACTTATATTTGTCGTTTTCTTCATCCAATCGCTTTTCAGTTATGGGGCCCACACACGGTCAAGGCCGTCGCATTTAATATTCCATGACAATACGAATATTCCACGACCAAACGAATATTCCCCGACAACAATGAATATTTTATAACCACTTGCTTATTTTGAAATATTTGCGTATTTTACCCATAACTATCCATATTAAGCAAATCAACCCTTACTATTTTAAAATAATAAATAGAGAAAATTAAATTTCATTAATAATAAGTTGGGGTCTTACACCAATGATCAAATCCTTCATCAAAAATTTGCATATACCCTATATAGGATTCCCAAGCCATAAAATTCTATTTTCCAATTTGTTACTTCACATAACATATTTAATTCATTACTCATAACTAGTTCATTTTTATGAAAAATACCAAATCAGTCCTAAAAATATTTTTTTTCTGGGATTTAGCAGAATATAGTCCCATATTAAACATATATTTTTCTTGGAATTTTAAAAATTTATTTACTATTTTTGATATGGCCAAAACTGCCGAATATTTAGACATTTATCATAAATTGTACTTTTGTCCAAAAATTCTGAAATTTACACGGTATACTTCTGTTATATACATGTACTCCCAATAAAAATTTCACCAATTTTGGAGTTAACCACAAGGAGTTATAAGGGTTTACTTTTAAACTAGTCTTTTCCTATAAAATTCATAACTCCTAATCTATACATCCAAAAATCGCCATTTTTGGACACAATATAGAAAACTCATCAAATTATCATTTCAAATTTTTTCAGAACTTTTGAGAGTCAAAAAATTACGAAACTGCCCTTGACAGAAACCCCTTTTTAATGAAAATACTATTCATATGAATACAAAGGATCATTCACCATGCATGCGGTAATCCACATAGATGGGTTATTCCAACAGAATAATAAAGAATGGAATAACGGAAGAATTCACCATGCATGCGATAGATCGCACAAACAGGTTATTCCCAACAGAATAATAAAGAATGGAACTAGGTCATGCCAGAACCACGGCGGATGGGATATTCCAATGAGAATAATAAATAATAGAATCCTGTGTCATGCGTAACGCTTACAGATAGGATATTACGGCGAATAATAAATAATGAAATAACAATGAATTCACCATGCATGCGATAGACCCAATGCAGATGAGTTATTCAATGAATAATAAATAATGGAATAACAATGAATTCACCGTATATGCGATAGACCGCATGCAGAAAAGTTATTCCAATAGAATAATAAATAATGGAACTAGGTCATGCATAAATACGCACATACGAGGATATTCCAATAGAATAATAAAAATGGAATAATGTAAGAATTTTACCATGTATGTGGTATCAGATAAATAGGTTATTCCAAAGATAATAATAAAGAATGGAATAATGAGAAGAATTTCACCATGTATGCAGATTAGATAAACAAAGTTATTCAACATAATAATAAGGAATGGAATAAATGGAAGATCTCTTCATGAATACTGAAAGAAATAATAACCCTTACGAGTACAACAAATAATATCCCTTACTATAATAATAATATCCCTTACCTTAGAAGAAAAGCGGATCTTTGGAATAGTGAGGTAGCAGAGACTTTCTCTTCTTCTTTCTCTCTATTGATTTTCTCTATGCTTCTTCTCTATAATTTCTCTCTAGAGTTTCAAATTGAATTCATAAGAAATAATAAAGGAATGAGCTTCTATTTATAGGAGAATGGATGAATAAGTAACTAATTCATGAGCGGTCCAGATTGATTTACTTTTAAAGCGGATGATATCCATATTGATTTACTATTAAAACTTAAAGCAATTCATCCATCTTGATTCACTATTAAAACTTTAAACCAAATGATCCATACCGATTCATTATTAAAACTTTAAACCAACGATCCAAATTGATTTACTTATTATAATTTCAACCAACTATTCGAAAAATTAAGCACATCTCCTCATAGAATAATATTGTACCCAAATATAATTTGACCGAAAAAGAAATATATTTTTGAAGTGAATAAGTACTCGTGAATAGTACTTCGGGAATAGTACCCCATGAATAGTACCCCGATACGAAAAGTGTCCCAAATACCCGAGTGAATAATACTAGAGTGAATAGTAATTTGGGTGAATAGTAACCCATGAATAGTAATTCGTGAATAGTATTCCGACATAAAAAGTGCCCCGAATACCCAATCGAATAATATAACTTCCAGACATCAATTATTATCGAAATAAATATCGATTTCCACTAACACTAATAATTCCAACACAATGGAGCTATCAATTTCATCTTTAATCAACACGAACTTATTCATCATTAATATTATAACTCACAATATTTAACAATCATGTTGTTCCCAGGAAAGAGGGGGCTTTCCAATAAGGATTTCTCCCTATTGGCGTGCAATTAGGTGACCAAACCTCTTCTTGACAGAACTTCTAGACATTGTAAATATTGCAATTTAATAATATGAATAACTTTGTCGTCTCAATTATTGATTTAATAATATATAAAATACTATATAGATGATACTGTGACAATAATTGAATCAATAATATGAAAGATATGATGCAAAGCAATTATTGTAGCAATAATTGAGTATAACCGAGTGACTTCTCACATAAGCATCAATAATCAATCTGGTGTGCTACTTATGCAACCACGCGTAGACATCGTATTTTTACTACTGAAAGTAGTTTAACAGCTTTTAACGGTAGAAACTTCCGTCGTTATTTTCATATAAAAATATTTTTGTCGTTTTCTCAATTCGACAATAATTTTGTTAATGGGGTCCACTAATAATTGTAAAATGTCGCACGGATATTCCCCAACAAAAAGAATATTCCCCGACCAATCGAATATTATATAACAACTTGCATAATTTACAAAATTTATAAATACTACCCACAACTATAACATTATCTCAAATCCACACCATAATATTCAAAAAAAATATTTCGAGAAAATTAAATCTTTATTCGTAAAATTTGGGGTTTTACATTATAACTCACAATATTTAACAACCAGGTCGTTCCCAAGAAAAAGGGGGCTTTCCGATAAGGATTTCTTCTTATTGGCGCGCAATTAGATGACCAAACATCTCCTTGACAGAACTTCTAGACATTGTAAATATTTTAATTTAATAATATAAATAACTTTGTTGTCTCAATTATTGATTTAATAATATAACATATTATGCAGATTATACTGTGACAATAATCAAATCAATAATATGAGAGATATGATACAACAATTACTATAGCAATAATTGAGTATAACTGAGTGACTTCTCACATAAGCATCAATAACCAATATCGTGTGCTACTATGCAACCACATGTATTACTGTACTTTTACTACCGGGTAGTTCAACAGTTTTAAGTACGATAACATGACTTCCGCCGTTATTTTTATAAAAAGATAATTATGTCATTTTCTAACTACGACAATGCTTCCGTTGTGGGGTCCACCAATGATTGTCTTCGTCATTGCAATATTCCTCGTTAAAACGAATATTCCCCGACCAATCGAATATTATATAGCCACTTGCTTACTTTACAAAATTTGTAAATATTACCCACAACTATAATATTATATCAAATCCACACCACAATATTCAAAAATATATTTCGAAAAAATTATTCTTTATTCATAAAAATTGGGGTCTTACAGTTAATGTCATTACAACTCATAAATTAACTATCTTAATTGAGTTAGTACTTAGTACTACCTAATTTGTGAAAAAGGAAACTCCTATAACAACAAACATTCTCATAAGTTTATATTTCTAAACAACAATAAATCATCATTTTAATTTTTTACCCTCTTAAACTCAGAATAGAATGCAGTTAAATCTCAAGAAGTTCATTTACGATCTGGAAAAATAATATATTTATCCTATATATCAAAAAGAAAATGAATTGATTGATTTCTCAACAGCAAAGCAGAGTCGGACCTAGGTTTTCTAAGGCCTAGGGCAAAATTTCTCAAGTGTGCTCCTTAATTTATATAAATTAAATAAAAAATAGATAAATTATCAACTAATTAATTTTATTAAAATTATAAGAATTTACAAAAGATAAGGAAGAACACTTTAAAATGTCATCGAAACAAAGAATCATCACATGTACCTACAAAATAAAAATATCAATAAAATCGGTAAAACTAATTAAATACCCACTGTAGTTGACAAGTTTTACTGATTACACAATTGAACTTTTAATTTTTCAAATTACCCCACTAAACTATTTATTATTTTGAAATTGGGATATTCCGTTAAAAAAAAATAAACGGACGTTAATTTTTTATCTACAAAACTATTGAATTACACACTGTAGTTGACACGTTTTACTGATTACATCATTGAACTTTTAATTTTTCAGATTACTCCATTAAACTAATTAAAAAATAATTATTTTAAATATTTTTAAAATTATTATTATTTTTCGGTAAAAATATTAGAAACTTTACTTTTTTCCATAAAATGAGTAAAGTTTCATAAAATATAGATTTAAAAAATTAATGTTTTATGAAACCTTATCGATTTAAAAAAAAATCTTTTTTTCTTTTGATAATAAAGTTTATTTTTTGAATCTATATTTTATAAAATTTTACTCATTTTTTTAAAATATGAAGAATTTTCTAAATTTTTTCTTGAAAATAATATTTATTTATAAAATTGTTAATTTCTTTTTTGAAAAAATTGAATCAGATTTTTTTTATTTATCTTTTACTGTTTTTTTTATTTTAATTTCTATTTTTAGTTTTTAAAAAATTTCTAATATTAAGAATGGGTCATTCTATTAAAAAATTAAGTAGACATTAATTTAATTTAAAATTACTTTAATTTTTTTGAATCTATATTTTATGAATCTCTACTCATTTTGAAGAAAAAAAAGTTTCTAATATTTTTATTTGAAAATAATAATTATTTTAAAAATATTTAAAATAATTATTTTAATTAGTTTGATGGGGTAATTTAAAAAATTAAAAGTTCAATGGTGTAATCAGTAAAATGTGTCAACTACAGTGGGCAATTTATTAGTTTTGTAGATAAAAAATTAACGTCCGTTTATTTTTTTTAACAGAATGACCCAATTTCAAAATAATAATTAGTTTAGTGGTGTAATTTGAAAAATTAAAAGTTCAATGGTGTAATCAGCAACACCTACCAACTACAGTGGATATTTCTTTAGTTTTGCCCAATGAAATCTAAACCACAAAACATCATTTAAAATGTCTTCTTGTTGCACTTTTAGATGCAAAATCATCAATTATACTATTATATTTAATGTTTTCTAACATATTATTTTCAATGCATAATATCGCTAATCTTGTTATTATTTTATTTTTTTTATACACATAAATACATAAACTTATAAAAAAATTTGGGCTTCCCTCAACTGTGGGCCCTGAGCAGTTGCGCTGTTAGTCTTTGCCCAAGGCCGGCTCTGCAGCAAAGGAGATAAGTATGGATTCAGTTGTGCGTCGCGCTAAGATCACAAAATCAAAATGCTTCTGCAACTCTGCAAAGCAAATGACTTGGCAAAATGTGGAAGAAAACAGAAATGCTTTATGATCAACTTGCTCATCCTCTTTATTATAAAATGATAACAAGTGACATATATAATATCAGCATGTAAGGCAGCCAAAATAACGCACCCTTTTCATGTCATTGCATGGCATAAACATTCTATTTTTACACATTCAAAAACTACTATAAATACCCTATCAAATTATCCCCCTCATATCAAGCCACAAAGCACACTAATTTACCTCATAAAATCACTAGCCAAATTTCCACTCATATCTAGCTAGCTAGCTAGCTCAAGTTTTTAAAAATGAAGGGAGTTATTATATCAGTTTTCGCAGTGCTAGCCATTGTTCTAATGGTTGAACAAGGGCAGGCTGCCATAAACTGTGGCACCGTGGACGCAAATTTGGCACCGTGTGTCTCTTACCTCACACAAGGTGGTTATCCATCTGCTCCGTGCTGCACTGGAGTGAAAAGCATCAAGTCCATGACTACAACCCCTGAAGACAAGCGCGCCGCCTGCAATTGTGTCAAAATAGCTGCCAATCGCTACCCGAGCCTTAAAGATGATGCAGCTAAAGCTCTTCCTGATAAGTGTGGTGTTAAGTTGGATATTCCCATCTCCAGGACTACCAACTGTGATGCGTAAGATTTTAAGTTTATGTATATGCATATATATATATATATATATATATATATATATATATATATAATCATTCAATGTTCAAGTTTACTTATTTTTATTTTGATATGATTATATAAGGTACTTTTTGTTAATCATATGATTTTTTTTTTTGTTTTGACAGTTACTAAGATGGATTCGGAGACATGAGAAGAAATAAAGCCTGCAAAGGGGATATATTTTGGATGCTGGTGTTTGGTTTTAGTTTGCTGAATAATAAAGATATAATGGTTCTGCAGTTAGCTATGAGAATTGAACCGTTTATCTTTTTAAGCTCTATCGAGCTTCTTTGGTTGTGATGGTGTATTCTACTCATGTTAATGAGATATATAGCACTCTTCTTCTCTAAATCTTCCATATTTAAATCTTAAAAAAATTAAAGAGCTAGAGAAGCTTTTTTTTAGTCAAAGTAGATATAATGACATAGGTGGTGTTTGATAAAAGAGAATATATTTTAATAAATTAAATTATCTTAGTGAAATATCAACATCTGAATGACTTTTAAATTTAAAATATTTCAAATTTATTTTTCAAAAATCAATAATAATAATCTTAAAATTTGAAATAGAGGGAGTACAATAATTATAGATGTTCCATAGATTTAAATTTTTCATTAAGAAATAACTCTTTATAATGATTTAAATTTATATCTCCCTCTCAATTAAGAGATGATAAGAGACAAATAAAATTTTACTAAACAATTTTATCCTCTTACTGAGTCAAATGTAGAGCTGTTAGCCACTTGGATACTAGTATCTATAAAAGACAGAAAATGATGCAGAAGAAGGGAGCTGCATTATATAGGTTGTTCCAATTAACATCAACATTTGGAAAAAGAAGGAAGAACATTGTCCCAAATCAAAATGTAAAATATCCAAATAAGTTTCAATCTTTTATATTTTGCTTTATAAATTATTTTTTCTTTCACCAACACTGCAATGATGAGAACTAGACATTTTCTTTGATCTTGTTGTTCCAAATCTCACTTTCTGTTATTGAGAGATCCATATATGGTTTTAAAAGTTAGCATGAGGTGAACTTCATGTAAGTCACTTCACGCCCAATAGAATGCCAACACACAGGCGTGAGGGTGTTTGCGTGTCAACACTATATTAGTATAAAATGACATCTATCTGTTGCAATATCAATCTCTTCTTTCTGAATATTAGTATAAAATAAAAGTTGGGTTTAATCAATTTTTGTGAAGGATAATAAATCTGAAACATCAACAGAAAAAAAAGAACCATTTTTCTCAAAAGTATTTAAGCTTTGAAGTAAAAAAAAATGTACCATATTCCTTGGTTTATCAATTTATATTACAGTTTAATAGATTATAAAACTAATCTGTCTTTTACTACCATCTGCGGGGATAGCTCAGTTGGGAGAGCGTCAGACTGAAGATCTGAAGGTCACGTGTTCGATCCACGTTCACCGCATAACCATTTTTGCATTATTTGGCTTCTTGTTAAATTTCATGTCATTTTTGGCTTTATTAGGCCATGCATCGGCTTTGTGACATGTATCCATATCCCTCTTTTCCTAGTGATGTGTTATTGTGGTGATGTAACTACTCAAAATTTACCCTTTTGCCTTGTGTTTTTACAAAATCACATATTGATCATGGATCAAGTTAGTATGAAATTTACTGTGCCGACGCACAAACAAGAGGGTGATCTGTCCATCTACGTATCAGCAATATATTGATCATAAAATGAATTTATCATGAAGTTCATTTCATGCTAAGTAAGAGGATGATCTCTTCGTCTACGTATTAGCAATGTATTGGTCATAAAGTGAACTTACCATGAAGTTAATTTCATGCTAACTACTCCAATCGAATATTCTACATTCCATAAAATGACTCTCATTTTGGCAAAAACAGAAGTGAAAAATACCGCATATAATTACATGAATTGTCATACACAAATAGTGTCATTTTGTGTAATTAAATACACCTCTCCTCGCATGTTATACATAATAGGATGTTTTATAGTTTTTCAGAAGATTATTATTATAAATGACACTTCACTTGATGCCTCGCTCTCTTCTATTTTATCTTATTCTTGTGCCAACTATATTTCTTCTTCCATCTTTTCAACTCTATTGAGTGTATACTCTATATAAAAATAGATAATAAGCATAGAACTCATGTAGGCAAAGGAATAATAACATATAGATTAGGAATCATTTCATTGTAAATTTGTAACATCTTAGAATTAACAAAATGTATTGAAAATCCTCTTTGAAATTAACCAAGGGTTTAGTAACTCTTCTTGAAAATTTTAATAGTATTTGATTTGATAAATTATGTCTGCAAGAACGATGAAATCTTTTAGGAACTCACAAATTTTACGTGATTGTAATCTTATTATACTCGTCACGTGAAATTTTATATATCGAGGTTATTTTAATATAATGCTCAATAGAACTGATTCTTGATAAAAAGAGTAAAAAAAATAAGAAACTATGTGATAAATGAAGTTAACAAAAGTCCAAACAAATATTCTAGAGCTAAAATCATAATACCATAACCTTTACAATTAACAAATGTCGTATGAATTGAAAAACAATTATAAAAAAAAAAGAAAAAAAAAAAGAAAAAGAAGTGGGCTTTTATGTGTCAATTTTGGGCTTATAACTAAAATTAAGATTAGCCATATGGATCATTTTGGGTGGATTTAGAGCTGCTCTAGTTTTGGGCCTTTACCTCATGAAAATAATGGAATCCTAAATCATCCGCATTTTAGGTTTAGGATTCCTATTGCTTTAAAAGCCAGACGTACGCCAATTTTTTGTTCTATTCATCAGCCATCAGCAGCCTCTTGACCTGAAAGCCAAGAGAGGGAAAGAGAAGGCTAGTTGGTAGCTGAAATCATTCAAGAAAGAGAGAGATGGAACAGACCTTCATCATGATTAAGCCTGATGGTGTTCAAAGAGGCCTGGTTAGTGTTCTTTAATTCACTTGTTGCATATTCTCTCATGTTTGGATTTTGTTATGTGGGTTCTTGGATTTGTGGGGTTTTGATTATTTATTTGTTTTTTTAAAAAAATGGAATCTGCTAATTTTGATGTTTGGTTGCTTAGAGAAATCAGAAAAGAATTGAATTACTGTGAAAAATTGATAATCTTGCTGCTTTCTATTCTGATATGTGAAAATGACTGGTAAATCTTTATGGGTTTTGCTTTTCTTTGGTATGCTATTGAGGTATTGCTGAGATGTGTTTTGTAGAGAAACTGTAGGGAAATTTTAGGAAAAGAAGTACAAATATCCAAACTTTAAAAATAATTAAAACAACTAAAGTATAGGTCTTTCATTGAATTGAGAACCCTTTGAGCTAACCTTTTAATCACTGGCCTTTTGAGCTTGTATGCATCAGTTTATGTAGTATAGTCGTGTATCTCATGTTATTATTTTGTCTCAGGTTGGTGAAGTTATTGGCAGATTTGAGAAGAAAGGTTTCACTTTGAAAGGTACTTTTTAGTTACTTGAGTCTTGTTGTTCTTTGAATATGGTCACATAACTAATAGTAGTAATATTAACCAATGTTGGGATGAAAGAGACAGGACCCACCAGCTGATTACAGCATTTTGCCTATTTTTTATATGATGGTTTAAAACACTTGGTGGGGTTAAATTGTTTCTTTGACAAATGGAATTATTATTAAGAGTTTTAAATTTTCCTTTTAACTTATCAATAATAAAATAAATTATCACCCACCCAATGATTTCTTCTTACAGTGACTTAGCTTTTACATGATGGTTTCAACCTCTTGAGATGATTAGATTATTTCTTCACAATAATTGGTATTATTCTAAGAAGTTTTAAAATGTAAATTATTGGAGCCTGATAAGAATGAGACCCATTGTTTATCATGTCCTGAACCTTTCATGCAAACATGTTAAGATTTAGTATGCAAACAGGTCATGTTTGAGATCTTTGCTGATCCCTTTGATTCTGGACTTCATATGTGTGTGTATATTATTTTTGTTTGTAGATTTGATTTCTTACTGGGATGATTTAACTATTGAATTGTTAATTGGAAATAGGTTTGAAGCTCATTACTGTGGATCAGTCTTTTGCTGAGAAGCACTATGCTGACCTCTCCGCAAAACCTTTCTTCCGTGGATTGGTTGACTATATTGTCTCTGGTCCTGTTGTTGCAATGGTTTGGGAGGGTAAGAGTGTAGTTACGACTGGTCGGAAGATTATTGGTGCGACAAACCCTGCAGATTCTGCCCCTGGCACTATCCGTGGTGATTTTGCTATTGATATTGGCAGGTAGCATACTGTTTCCGTAATTACTATAAGTTTGTAGTGTTATTTTGTATTATTGATACATTGTGAAATATAGCCAAATTAATCAGTTCGTCTGGTGTCTTAACTTGAGTCCATAAGTCTTGTTGTTAAGGTGGTTTTAAGTGTACTTCTTCATACTCTGAACTTGTACAAGTTTAATATTGCCAACATTGAAAATCCCTTGTTAGTTGTTGCTGTATTTGTTTGGTTGTTTCAGGAAAGGTTAATTCTTATAGAAATTTAGCTTCTTGTAAAATTTTTATTCATTGGTTTCTAGTGCAGATTATGAATAATTGACCAATATTACTTTCATGAAAAGGTTCAACGCCACGTCGCTGGTAGGCTATTGAGCCTTGACCGGTAATGCTATGATTGGACCTATAATGAATATTTGCTCGTGTATAGTAGGAACCTGTGGACAAATCCAATATAGATCACAGAGCCATTTTCTGCGATTACATTTTATTTATAATACTTGTTAAAAAATTCCACTTTCATGACCAAGTGTATTTTGTTGTACTTAATCTTTATGAGACAAGATAAGTTTGATGTACTCCAAAATTAGGATATTGTTGTGCATTAATTTTTAATTTGCTACTGTGACAACTGAACTAGTGAATCAGTTGTGAAAAGAACTACTAAATGAAATATAAATTTGTTTGTTTTGGGGGGACTTTTTCCCCTCTGATATGGTGTTTAGCATCAGAATTAGGAAACCCAAGTGCCATTTACAAGTTAAAAAATTGTGATGTTCACTTGTTTCAACACGTGATCTATTATGACGCCTTAGAAACAATTACACTAGATGCACCCTTAACAGTAGTAATTTCTACCGCATGAAATCATCTTTTGTTGATAAACGTTCTGGATCTGCAGGAATGTCATTCATGGCAGCGATGCAGTTGAGAGCGCAAGGAAAGAAATTGCTCTGTGGTTCCCAGAAGGCATTGCAGAATGGCAGAGCAGCGTTCACTCTTGGATCTACGAGTGAAGTTCTTTGTGTTGTTTTTATGAATGTTACCTGTGACTTTATGTCCTCTTCTCCCTTGTTAGGGAAATTCATGATTTTGACTGTGATGGATAATACAATATCCTAATATTTTAAGATTGCTTCGGTTACCTATTGTGAGATCTTTAGCATTGACCTATGGTTAAATGGAACATTAATGCTTGAAATTGATGGTATTGATTGGTGTTATAATGTTTTCGATTTTTTTTATAGAAAAAGTTAATGTGCGTGAAAATTTCTAGTATGTAGATTGTTTGCATACATCTCCCACTTGATAATTGACCATCTGCTGGTTCCTGACTATGTATATATTTTTGCAAGCAATTCATTAGATGAATTATATATAGCCTTGTGAGAAATGCAAACTTCTTTAGGTAGCGCCTTTCATAAGTCATAACTAAGTTCGCTGCATGCATAAAGTTGCACGTACACTGGAAGGGAAGATTCTTGAATTCAATATCGAAAGTTCCACTCGAGGTTTGTCTCCTGGATCTTCAAATCTAAGTCCTTTGATTGTAACTTGTGTTTTTGGTTGATGGCATTTACACACAGCCTGAAAGATTACTTTTCAGTATGGTTTACTGAAGTAAATATCAAATGGGTACTACTGCATTTTTTTTTGTAGTTCATACTTTTGGGGATCGGCAAAACTAATGATTCGGCCACCAAAGTCGGCATGTTTTACTGAATACCCGATTGAACTTTTAATTTTTTGAATTACACCACTGAACTAATTATTATTTTACAATTAAGCCTTTCCGTTAAAAAAATATTGACAGACGTTAACTAATTGCTGACATGGCGTTGACGTGGCAAAAAAAATAAAAAAATAATGCTGATGTGGCAAAAAAAAATACATAATACTCATTTTAAAGTTTTAAAAATAACAAAAACATAATAAAATAAAACAGATTTTTTTTTAAAAATATAATTTTTTTAAAAAACCGGAACTTTTTTAAAAAAATAGATTTTTAAAAAACATAATTTTAAAAAAAAAACGGATTTTAAACGTAATTTTTTTTAAAAAACAGATTTTAAAAATTTATGTAAAAATTATGTTTTTAAAAATCTGTTTTTTGAAAAAAATTTCCGTTTTTAAACGTAATTTTTTTTTTTTAAAATTACGTTTTTAAAAAATTTCCGTTTTTAAAAAAAAATTTTTTTAAAAAATTATGCTTTTAAAATCTGTTTTTGAAAAAAATCTGCTTTTAAAAAAATTATGTTTTTCTAAAAAGCTCCGTTTTTTTTAAAAAAAGTACGTTTTTAAAAAAAAAATTATGTTTTTTTAAAAATTATGTTTTTTAAAATCTGTTTTTTTAAAAGAATTATGCTTTTTTAAAAGTTCTGTTTTTTAAAAAATTATATTTTTAAAAAATATGTTTTTTTAAAAAATTATGTTTTTTAAAAAAATCTGTTTTTATTAAAAATTATAATTTTTAAAAAAATCTGTTTTATTTTATTATGTTTTTGTTATTTTTAAAACTTTAAAATGAGTATTATGTATTTTGTTTGCCACGTCAGCATTATTTTTTTAATTTTTTTTGCCATGTCAGCAATTATTTAACATCTGTCAATATTTTTTAACAGAATGATTTAATTATAAAATAATAATTAGTTCATTGGTGGAATTCAAAAAATTAAAAGTTGACGTACCAATTTTGGTGTCCAAATCATTAGTTTTGCCTTTTGGGGTCAGATGATCCCACTTGCATCACGTGATCTAGAGTAGTACAATGTAACAGCCAGCTGGTACACTACTGGAGCTAATGCAGCAAAAGAGCAGGAGGTAACTATGGAATCTTCATCTTCACAAAGTTTGCCGCCAGAGGAGGAGCCTTACAAGTGGGTGGACTCCAGTTTCCGGATGATACCGCCCAGCCGGTTTAATCGCACGACACCAAACAAGGCAAGGCAGCTTCTGACTTGAAGATTTGGTGATTATTGTTTGTGCTAGTCCATCTGCTTTTTGGGAATTGATTTGTTTACATGTATTTTTTATTATTTTCACATGATTCTCGTTCATATTAGCATATAATGCTAGTGGGTTTCACGTTCATGCGAGAAAGAATCATGTGCAAATATCAAAAATATACGTGAAAAATAGGGTTGCCCTGTTTTTTTTGGTGCTTTCATATGCCAAGTTATTGGTCGTTATTGTTCGTCCTTTCCATGTTTCTGCCATAAGAAATAAAAGGAAATAAATGAATGCTGTCATGTTCGAGATGACTTATTTTAAAATGATTTATAACTTACAATTTAAAATGACTTATAAGTCATTTTTAAGTGATTAAAATGATCAGAAATTAAGTTAAAATAAAATAAGAAGGTGTACTAAAATGGTTTATAAGTTAAAATAAAGATGTAAAGAATATTATGGCAAAAGAGTCTTTATATTTGGTCAAACTTACTTATTTTAAAACGATTTATAAATCATTTTTTGAGAAGTAAGAGATTGTTATTTCTCAAAAATTATTTATAAATCAATTTATAAGTTAAAAAATAATTCACATCTAAACACTTGAATAATAAAAAACAACTTATAAGTTGATTCGACCAACTTATAAGTTGAGGCCGAACATCCCCTAAGTAGATGGATAATCTGGAAGCACAAACAATAATGCAACCTATTAATACTCTCTCCATTCCTTAATCATTGACGTTTTAAAATAAATTTTTTTGTTCCAAAATACTTGTTTAGTTCTAAGATTTTTAGGAGAATTAGTTACAATTTTCAAATTCCTTTATTTATATCCGTACAATCACATGTAATTTGTGTATTTTTAATTACAAAATATTTAAATTTATATCTTTAATTAGCTGCATCTATGGGGATGGGAGAATATAGTTTAATTACTCTATGGAATAATTTTTTAATTATAAGAAAAAATTATGAAAAAAAAATAAAAATAGTGGAGAGAGATGACGTAAAAATAGCGAGTAAGTGGGAAAAATCAGCTATATAATAAATTGAATTTTGACATAGGTACAGAAGAAGAAGAAGAAGAAAAAATGTTACTTCATGATATCAACAAGAGAGTTCTTAATATTATTAATTACAATTTGAATGCAATGAAATTTCGTAAAAACATATTTATTCATTTATCACATTTATACATAATAATATCCATAAAATTTTATTTTATTAGATATATATATTGAAAACTTAATTACAAGGTTATGATTTATCGGGTCGAATTTCGTTTTCGAAATCACTATTATAAAATTACATAAAAAAAAGTAGGATATAATTCTCGAGTTCTAATGAAGTTTCTTTGGCATTGTGGTTACTACATGGTGGTGAAATGGAGGTTGAAGAAGCTAATAAAGCAGCAGTTGATATCTCAGCCCCAAGATCAGATTCAGTATAGGAATTTAGTGGTTGAAACTGGGGAAGCTGTACTTTAAGTTTGAGAAAGTTGTTTCTCTTCTTAATACAAACACACACACACACACACACACACATATATATATATATATATATATATATATATATATATATATATATATATATACTTTTAAAATTGGTATCCCTAACAATACTCTTTCAAAAATTGTGCTTCACTTATTTCAACGTGTGGTTTCTAGCATCAGAATTAGGAACCCTTAGGCCATAGTGGGGTTAGGTTCGCGAAATAGAAATTTGATGTAATGCAACAGTCAACGTAATACAATAGAGTTATAATGTAATGATAATAGGTTATTACTACATATTTGTTTTGTTACGGTAATTGTAATGTTATTAATTGTGTTTAAATTTGTGTTTAGTTTATTAAATTATATGATTGTATGTAATGAATAAAGTAATTGTAAGTCAAAATGTCAAATTAGTTGTAATCATTACTGTTTTGTCTTTTATAACCTATTGTATTAGGTCAGTGGACGTAATGAAAAATATTCAAATTGATGTAATCGTATTATACCCGTAATGAGCTAGACATATAATAGGTGAATCAAACAAGAAAACTGATATTTTCACATGAAAACCGTCGATATACATTTACAGCGATACTTTTCATATGAAAATATCAATTTCCATCAAATCAATGCTGCCACCTTAGTGCAAACAAAATCTATTACGTTCGTCTCCTGGATCTTCGATTCCAATCGAGGTCTGTGATTGTATCTTGTGTTTTTTAATAGATGACATTTACACAAGCCTGAAAGATAATTTTCAGTGAAGTTCATACTTTTCTTTATCGGAGGAATTGTAAAAAATATTTATGGTGTTTTTCGTTCAACATATCTAGATCTGACAAAATTAACCCAAACCCGCGGACCGAGCCAACCCGCTCGTCAAAAAGCGGACTTTGGGCCGTATTTTTTCAGTCCACAAAAATCCGGGTCATTTTGGCCCGACCCATTTGGGCTAAGCCCAAAAAAAATATCAAAAATTAGGAATAAAACCATCTCAAACTGTGGGTTACTGACCCACCAATTAAAAAAAAAAAAGCTTTGGGTTTATATTTTTCAATGGCCAAAGCTTGTAGCCGCTTTTGGCTCAACCATACTCAATTCACCCGTTTGTCAGGTCTAAACATACCAATTTGACAAATTTTCAACCATGGCCTTATAAATGGGATTACACAAAAAATCAAATAAAAGATAAAAATATTACGTAAATGTATTGAACTAATAGAAATAGTCTCTTGTCACATTCATCAATCATGCAAACAAATATAGCCATGAGCACAGCTGGGGTAATAATATAATATGCACCCTCTCAAGTTTTCACCCAAACTGAACAAAGGGTATTTCTTTTTTGTGTTATTTTCAAGAATGCTTTGCAATTTTGAAGGCAATGTTTGCAAACACATTAGTGGAAGCCTTCCATTCATGATTCATCTATGCTTGGATTCCTATAGAAATTTCCGTACGATCATTACAAGATGTCTCGAACTTGGCAATCTACAATTACTAATGGGGTCAAACATGAATTAGTAACTTGAACACTTGGTAAGAGTTTGACAATCTTTCCTATTTTTTGAGAACTCAAATCCGCAGTAAATGAGAAAAACAAGGCTCCATTATCTTGTTGGAAGCACAAAAACCGAGGACAAGCAGCAGCTTGTATGAAAACCAATGGCCGCTGGCGTACGTACTTGTTGATTATTAGAGCCATTTTATACATCACAGGAGAAAATGTTGTCGACTGAGAAGGGTGTATGACGGCAAATCCTCAAGCCTTGTTATGTCTTCTTGCAGAAGCTCCTCTTCCAGTTGTCGCCGAGTTGATTTCATCACTGCCTGTAGAACAAATGAGATAGCATAAGCAAAAACACTTTAAAAAAAGCAGTCTATGTAGGTTGAGGACTAAAGAAAAAAAGTTTGCAGATCTGCAAGTGCGAAAGCTTTGGTTATATTAGTATATGCCATTTTCTAAAGCAACTGATATGCTATCACCAGTGCAAAAGATACTCCTGACCAAAAAATGAGGTTCCCATTTTACATGCTGCCCCTTTTCTTTTTCCCTGGATAAAGAAGGATGTTCAATCTTTAAAATTTAGTATTGATTACAACCCATGAAAATAAATTATTTCTTTGTATGTCTTGAAGACTTGAACAAACCTTAATATGGCTAAATAATTGGAGGTAATGAATTTAATAAAATAAGTCAAAATAGGACTCATCTTTGGATGGAGCCAGAATGTTGTAAGCTACCATAAGAAAGGTCACTTTCTCTCTACCATCCCCCAAAACCCCACAAAAAAAAAACCACCCAGCCCACTGCAACTCACCCCACCCCACCCTCAGCCAGGGAGGTTATCCTTACTCCACTTTTTTCATTATTGCCTTGTTTTCCAGACAGGAGTGTCAGATGCACGAAAATAATTGAGGGTTATGCAGATAAGGAAAAAAAAAAGTTGACCAGAAATTTTAGAGTTGGGCCCTATTATCTGACGCCCTGAAAATATCAACAAGCATGCATTTGAGAACCTGCAGCAGATGCATGAATGCAAAGAACTTATGAATGAGTGGCTTCTACTTGTCCCAAAAAGCATATTTCCGATTGAAGAAATGTACATTAAAATCCATGTATGAAGCGCGCATGTCAAGCCATTGCTGATCCATCAGCTTGAAGGTGATGCAATATAGAAGGTCAAATGCAGATTCCTTTTCTGCCATGAAGAAGATGATAATTTTTAGATTGAATCAAAATACATATAAAGGGGTAATAAAATTAAACAGAAAGTATTTGCAAACATTCAGTTTTCATCTCACGAAATTATGTGCTTTATAGGATAGAAAACATTCATCGACACTGAGGTGCAAAGGTGCAATACAAGATTTCAAGAAGTGGTCAAACATTACCTGCAAGAAACTTTAAAAAGGTCGCACCCACTAAAGTCCGAGGCTTAACTGCATAATCGATTTAAAGAATTAGCTAAATAAATCAAACTCCAAATTCCATAATATTCTAGAGATTCTTAGCAGTGAGGCCAAGTTAGATTTATTGGTTCAGTTCTTTCTAAGATAGACCACCACTATTAAATATTCTCAGTTCTTATTAATGATATACAAGCATGATAGACTGCTATATTCAAAATATCAAGTTCAAAAAGTTGGTGCAATAGAGAAGAAAGGAAAAACACAAAATTATAATAAAAATAAAAATTCATCAATTGCAGAAAAAATATCACATTGATATTCATTCCATTTCAAGTATTTCTTGTAATAACAAAAGAAAAACAGAGTTTAAAAGTGATAACTCTTCCTCTAATCATTTTAAACAAGAAATGGACAATAACACTACAAACCTGCTTCCAGATCAAGCATCTGAATAAGCATAAACGTGATGTTCACACCAGCTACAGCAAATGGATATTCCCACATAGCTCTATCACCTTCCTGCTTTCGGAGAAGGGCCTGGAATGATTTCTGGAAGAAAAAAAAAACATTTGTCAATTTTTAGGATGAGAGAACACTGGAAAAATCGCCACTGTATCCTTTACCATTACATAAAGTGACTAATCCTTGCCCCCCCCCCCCTCTTTCCCCCTTTTCTTTTTTAGAATAAGGGAGGAAAGAGAAAAAGAAAAGAAAAAGTAACAGCTGCAAGACTTGGGTTCAAGAGCCACCCTCTTTTCTTTTCCGCACCAATCCTTATTTACTACTACATCTTTTTGAGGGTGTATAGCTCAGTTGGTAGGTTCAAGTCCTGCTATACCCAAACCTACCTTACTATACTTTGATAAGGATGTGTAGTAGTGTTCAAAGATCACTCTTAAGGCCTTTAGACAACAAAAAAAGAAGACCGCAAACATACAGCATTTGAGAACAAGCAGAGCTTTGTGTAATGTTACAGCTTACATTGTCAACCTATATTTGGCTAAAAAGTACTTAAAACTGAAAAAGTAGAGTATTGTGTAATGTTACAGCTTACATTAACCTATAATTGGCTCAAATACTAAAAGAGAAAAGAAAAGTGATTCAATGTTCTCAGTATTACAAGCAAAGGGAACTGCCAATAAAAATAAAATATTAATATACAGTCGTTAAAAGTACTATATCATGGTTATTCTAAACTCTAAAGTAATTATCAAGGAATCTGTATACGAAAAGTCCATAGACCTTACCTCACCATAGGTTAGTTTATGCTTGATAGATAAAATTATTTCAAGCATGTGGGAAGAGGATTAAAACAGGCTTTTCTTGTTCTTTTATTTAGCCAAATTTAGCAATTAGCTCATAGTTTAATCAAATGAAGTATAGTAAGTTCATGATTGTAAGTTCAGCATCCAATAAATTATTTACACAGAAGTTATAGAACCAAAAAGAGGATCGTTCTCCTAATATCTTGCGGCATGGAGCCATGGACAAAGATTGCATCCTTTGGAGGGCTGAAGACAAAACAAACACAAAGAAGCAATATCCAATTGTCCAAATACCGTCGTTCATTTGTTAAAATTTCAAACTTCTTCAAATTACTAAATAATTTTTTTTTAAATCATTGAGGACCACCTGGTATGCCACACGAGAAGTGTAGTGTGGGGTTGAAATGATTATTAATATACATCAATTTTTAGCATCCATTTACCGTACCATCAACACAGCAAAGATAAGCATAAGTGAAACTTCAAGTGATGTATAACTTCTTCCATTTTCTTTTTTTTTTGCAAGTTAGGTGATGCATAACCATAGAACACAATGGAGAAGAATAGAACATAGAGTAGTCTGCTATTAATTTAAATGATATAGAAACACAAGGGATCACCTATAGCTATATTATAAAACTCTTGGACAATATAATTAAACATCAATGCGATCATCTACCATGACTCAAATGATTTAAAGTTCATATCTCCATGTGCATGTGGGGTAGCGGACGTTTGCAGAAGCACATACAGTCATACATATATAGAGAGAGAGAGAGACACACACACATATATAGGGAGGGGAGAGAGAGAGAACTGGAGATACCGGAAAGTTCCTAGCAAAGTACAACAAGTTCTCCAGAGATATATAGCCACCACCCCTACCAGAGAAACCCATAAGTTTAAAATCAGAGAAAGAAGCGGCAGGGAGGAAGCTGAAAATGACTCAAAAAAGGAGTCGATATGGAAAAGGAAAAAAACAAACCAATGCTTGTGTACCTAAAATCTGTTGATGGATCTTTTCCTTGCCATCCCATCTCCTTCCACTGCCCAGATATTAAATCACGAAGCTCTTCTTCTGGAAAGGCAGCATTCCATAGTGCCCTTAAAGCTTCCTAGCACAACAAAGAAATAGTAATATTATGAGAAATCAACCCACAAATTACAAATTTAATCTAAATAAAGGTTATCCCTGCATAGTTTAAATAAGTATAGTTGAATTGAAAATCTAGAACATGCAGTTCTTTATATAATCATGCATTCTCCCCTTATAAAATATGTCAGTTTCCAAAAGTTAATTGTCTTGAGATAAAGAGTACATACCTGATGTTCAAGGAGGGAACTATCATAGGCCACATCTATACGGTTTTGTAGCCTTTGTAAGCAATCTTCCTGCCAACAACCCACATTGAATTGAAAGATCAAGCTCTCGAGGCATTGCAGTTGGAAAATGCATTAGTCTAAATCTACTGCATAAATAATGGAAAAGAAAGAAAGAAAGCAAAGGACAATAGATGGCTGATTGGTGTGCGTTTAAGTGTATACAGTTACCCTTTCCTTTCTTAAACAGTTCTCACTTAGCCCGTGTATTTGTGTGCTCATACAGTATGTATGTACTTGCATCTATGTCTACATATGTTGTAGATGCCTGGTCCCCAGCACAGGCCATAGAACCACATATTTTCATAAAGTATTAAAGTTTCAAGCTTAAGCATGTTGCAGATGCTATCTGCCTATTATATCTTATAACCCTTATTAATCGTTCATATCTCTTGTTGTCCGCAAGCATCAACCAATTGTATCGATCAGTAAAGCCTTTATCAATTGTGTTTAGTTATCGCTTACGGGAAACTGAAACATTAATCTGATATTTGGGTTCTTAATTTGTATACCTTGATCTATTTGGTTAACAATGATCACAATATCAGATGTGGCAGTTGCACCCCTTTTGTGACTCACAATTTTCATGAGCTTGTATACGGTCCCACAGTTCCACCCACTCCCCACAAAAAAAAAAACTCACTCAAAAATTACAGAGAAAGGATGACAACAGAAAAATAGAAATGAATTGAAACTTCATGTTGTCCTTGAAGATATGTGAAGAAGAAACACAGATACCTCATAAAGCCAGCATCATTTTACATTCGTTAGATAACATCATTCATCATCCTCTAAATTTAATATTTTGAAAATAAAATCACACATAGAAAGGGGTAGATAAGCCTCTCAAAAGAAGTGCCAAGAAAATTATAAATTATCATGACGTGAAAGATGAAACTTCACATTTAATCCAATCAAAAGAATATTTACCTGAGCAGGGGTCAAATCAAATGATGGGCGAGGATCACTCTCTCTCCTCTGAGCACAAACACATGACAGGCCTCTTCCAAGCCATGCTGCTGATCCTGCCACAACCTCTGCTGGACCAAAAAAAATCATTAAATCACCTCATTACTAGATTAAAATATCTATTTTTAAATGATGTAACTGGAGGTGAGGAATACACTTCGATGTAAGAGTAAGTAAGATACTCCAATATACAACAAATTGTGAAATAAGAATACCAGAAATGTATTTTGAAGAATACAGAAAATGATATATTTATTTTTTTGGACATCAGAACCATTATACAACAAATTCAGTTGATAGACCAAAGGTGATAGCAGGCCTCTTCCCTAAGTATGCAAGGTCAGAGATTTGAGCGTGCCCCTCAGCAAAAAGTCAGAATCAATAGGCGCTATAGATTGAAGGTAAGTCTCCCAAAGTTCCCCTCCAGACCCTTTTTTCAGGCTCACCCATTAGAATTGTATCGTAATAGCATAGGTTCTCAACCCAATAAATAAAAAAGACTCATTTGATACTTGATAATCTAGTTCATATAGTTTACCATAATCTCCTAACACTTTGCTAAAACTTCTTTGAGTAAAATAGGAAAACTGGAAACAATCTAGTGGTTATCAATACAAAACAAATAAACAAGAATCAGGTTTTTTAATTTAGCAAAAAAAAAAAAGAATCTGTTTTTTCGCATTTTATTTCCAATATTTAAACTAAGACCTCAACTAACTGTAGAAAATCCATTAATGTAACTACAGATAAGAAAAGCTTCACTTTTATAACAATTCTACATGAACAATTTCAATGAGGATAAAGTTGAAACACCTCATAAGCCTACAAAGTTTATAAAATCAATAAAAATTGTCAAACTCAAACAAATTTACTGCGTAATAAACTAATTCAATTTCAGCACAAAACCTTCATCTTGTGTGATTTCAATTCATACACGTAAAAATTTAAAAATAAATAAATTAGAGAAGCAAGCAAGCAGCTCACTCACCACATATATCAATGTAATTAGACATGAAAACTAGGTATATGATCTAATTTCAATCGACAGATCCAAACTTCCACAAAACTACTCCTGATACAGAAAAGTACAAGTACATATATATTTACATAGAAACAGAGGGTAATAAATTTAGTTCACCAAAATGAGTAAAGAGAAGATACCAGAAGATGAATGACAGGTGTTGCCTCGATCAAAACCTTGAGAAATCCTCCTGACAGCGACAAACGATCCTCCTCCTCGATCATCCATTTCCACGCTCTAATTCACATCACCGCAAACAAAATTCAAACCAAACAGAACAGCAGAAATGTACGAAAAACTTAATCCGCCGAATCAAAACAGCAAGCAACCGAAACTCGAATCACAGAAATTGAAATGCTTCTCCGAAAAAAAAAAAACTACTCGAAGCGTCGAGAAATTGATCAAACGAAAGCTCTAATTCGACTGGGAAATGAATTCTTGACGGAAAAAGGAAAAAAGCGAACAATTCTTGAGGAAATGCAGCGGTTTATCAAGGAAGAAGCTAGGGTTTCAAGATCTGCTCTATAGCAAGAGCGCCATGTAAGGCTTACAGGCTTTTATATATCTCACTGTATATATATATATACATATTCAGATTCCTGTATACAAGAATCAAGAGGTTTATGTCCGGCTTCAATAAATATATTTTATTTTATATATGGAATTATGGATACATCTATTTTAGTATTTGTTATATTGAATAAAAATAGACAAATATTATTTATACTATCTATATCAGTATGATTTGAGTCCTCTGCCCTTTTTTCTATCCACTATGATTGGGAATAGCATACGAGGAACAATCAATGAACTGCCGAGATTGTAATTAAACGGACTATGGGTTACGTCCGTTATTTATTAATAACGAGGTGTCGTGTATTACTAACAGTAGTGAATAGCCCCGAAAATATTACCGTCTTATGTTACCGGTGACAATTGTATTTCGTAGTTCGCTACTAATAATAACGGATGTGAATTTTTTAATTCTAATCTCAGTCGTTAATTCTTATATTAAACGATAAAGATGTGTATATTCATAATTAATTTCCATACATTGGATTCAACGTTGGATTTAAAGGGGTTGAAATTACCATTTTGTAAAAACAATCGTGATGCATTTATATTTTGATATTTCTTCAAGTGAAAACACCATCCTTTTATTTTTTATTTCATATAACTGCAAACTTCAAAAATGTATTTACTATTAAATTTGTAGAATGTACAACAACTACAACTTTATTAATACGTAACAAAATATTACTCATATAAAAACTACATTTGAGCCTCTTTTTTTATAATGAACAAAAATTTGTGGCTTCTAGACTTGATAATATTCACACCCAAATAAGTCCTCATTACAATTATTGATACATTATTTTACAAAATGGTGAGGACTACTAAAACAACTTTCTAGAACCATCATTCCTGTGAGTTTAATACAAATATTGTAACTCATAATATTCTCGCTACATTCTCCTCATTATAATTATTGATAAGAAAAAAATGAACTACTAAAAAGGAAAAGGGTGAAGCTCAACTAGCTCAACTAGCCCAAAGAAGAATATTATGACTAAGATAATATGTAACAAATTATCGTTAGTCTTCAAACAAAAAAAATCTGATAAAATACAATGTATAACAAGTTTCAGATCAATATTCGCAATGAAATAATAATTCATGTAAGAGTTACGTAGAGAATGAAATCTACTATAATCTATGAATTTAAAAGTCCATCATCAATATTTTATCCTCAGAACATCAATCAATATTCATCTTGAATCAAATATTCATCTTTGCACCACAGCCAAAGATATTCATCACCGGTCATGTTCATCTCAACACTGCACATCTTTGCACTACTACGCCAAAGATATTCATAAGAAAATCAACCATCTTTGCACTACAAAGCCAAAGATATTCAAGAATACCATCATTTAGATCGAGGATGATGAAAATATTTTAAAGAAAAACGAATCCAAAGGAAACAAAAGAACAAATATTAAGGATTCAGATTTTAAACAATCCGAGTTCAAAAATACTTCATAAATAATCATAAGTGAAGTAAAATTCAAGAATGATCAAAACATGGATACAATCAAAGCTAGTATCCATAATAGATATTTTGACAAAAAACAAAAATTTAATTTTTTCGTGAATAAGGTCAGATTCGTGAATAAGGTCAGATACGTGAATAAGGTCAGATACGTGAATAAAACTCCCGATTAACTAAAAGACAAGAATTTCACAAGAAAAATCTTACCAATAATCCAAAGATAATGATATTAGAAGAAATAATATCATTTAAAAAAAATAATATCCCTTACTCAAAAAAGACAAGATTTTTCGATCGGAATATCTGGATATAAGGTCAAGGAACTTGCAGACCAGATAAAGAACACTCAAAGTATCAAAATACTCACAAGAATACGCCGATAATATAGAGAGAGAAAGAGAGAGAAAACTTCAGCTTTCGTGTGATTTTCAATTCTAACCCAAGACCCTATTTATAGAAAATGCTTTAACACCAAAGCAGTAAAATTTAATAAAATAATAATATTATTTATATAAATTTCTTAGCGACACTTTCCAATTCGAATTCAAACATCACACACATCACATGAGGCCCAAAATCACAAAAAAATGTTTTTCTTAAAAAAAATAATTAAAACTTCCAAAAATCAATTATTTCGATTAACTTCTAACTTCAATAATTCATAATAAATAGCCTTTTATCAAAAAAATTCAAACCTTATGTCCTTTTCCATAGGAAATTCCATTCTCTACAACTTTGTAAGTTTAAGTTTTTCCAAATTCCAAATGTAAATCGATCAAATCCACAAACCAACGATTTTACATGCTATAATCAAATTTCAACCAAGAAATGGGGTCCCACAAACATGTTTAACATGTTTTAAACATTTATTGCAACAAAAAATACTCTTCCTCCTCATCATTATTCATATATCCCACATTCATTGTAAAATATCACCATTATTATATTATTAAAATATAATAATATATTTAAATGAATTATTTTATCGTAAAAAGATAAAATATCAATTTTTCAACAATTGTCACATTAAAAATTTTCTCCATCTATATCCACATAAAATGAATATTTTCCTTATCATATAAATCAATAATTAATTATTCACAAATAATATTACAGTAATCACAATATCGACAACCAGTGTCGCTCCTCAGAAAGAGGGGCTTTCCAATAAGGATTTCTCCTTCATCGGCGCAAGCAATTAGTGACCAAACCTCTCCTTAGATGTAACTTTCTAGACATTGCCAATAATGTTATCTAATAATATTATTCAAATAATATGAATTATCGATCCGATAATGAAAAAATATCGCAGAAGTGACAATTATCAAACAACAATAATATAAAATATCAACGTAGCAATTATCGAATCAATAAAATAAAATATCGAACAAAGAATTCATCGTAATAATTATCGAGTAATGCCTTCTTCACGTAAGAATCAATAATAAATGCAATACCGCGTGCATCGTGTTTTAACCACCGGGTATTCCAACAAGATAATTCAGAATAACTACGCCAGTTATTTATAAACAACTTATACTTGTCATTTTCTTCATCCAATCGCTTTCTCGTTATGGGCCCACACAAGGTCGCTACCGTCGCATTTAATATTCCCGACAAAGAAGTTAATATTCCACCACCAAACTAATATTCTCCCGATAAAAATGAATATTTTATAACCACTGCATATTTGAAATATTTATGATTTTACCCATAACTAACCACATTAATCAAATCAACCCTTACTATTTCAAAATAATAAATAGAGGAAATTTAATTTTATTTATAATAAGTTGGGGTCTTACAACCTCCCTCCTTATGAAAATTTCATCCTCTAAATCGACGACGATTCGTGTGTTTCAAAAGGTGAGGATACTCGCTTTCATTTTCGCTTCCAACTCCCGTGTCATTTCCTCAATAAGATGGTTTCTCCACAAAACTTTAACTTGTGGTATGACTTTTCAGACGTAAGACATGCTCCTTCCTATCCAAGATCTTCGACAGTACCTCCTCGTGACGTTAAGTCTTCTGGCTATCTCATCCCGGGTTCTAACTCAATAACGTGGTTCGGGTCTTTCACATATTTATTTAAGCTACGATATATGAAAAACATTATGAACACGAGACATACTGAGGTAACGCAAGTCTATAGCTACATTTCCTACTCCTGGCCAAGAATCAAATGGACCAATAAATCGTGGATCGAGCTTTCCTCTCTTCCCAAATCTTGTAAATCCCTTCCATGGGGCAACACGCAACAATACATGATCCCCAATACTAAATTCCACGCCCTTTCATGAAGATCCGTGATAACTCTTTTTGTCGATCTTGAGCCGCTTCAGTATACGTTGTCAATCATTCGATCTTTTTCGTAGTCATACGCATCAACTCGGGTCCCAACAATGTTGCTTCACCCACCTCATCCCAACATATCGAGAGCGACACTTTCTTCCATACAATGCTTCAATGGAGCCACACCTATACTTGCTCGATAATCGTTGTTGTAGGAGAATTCCACCAATGGTAAATACTTATCCCAACTCCCTTTGAAATCTAGGACACGTAGTCTTAATAGATCTTCAAGAGTTTGAATAGTCCTCTCGATTGTCCGTCTGCTTTGAGGATGGTACGCCGAATCAATCAGAACTGCGCCCATAGCTTTTTTGCAAGCTAACCCAAAATCGTGAAGTGAATCTGGGTCACGATCCAAACTATGGATACCGGCATGCCATGCAATCTCACAATCTCATTTACATACATACGAGCAAGACGCTCAAGGAATAAGTCTCCCAGACGGCAAGAAATGAGCAGATTTAGTTAATCTATCAACAATAACCCAAATAACATTTACGCCTTGAGAAACCGTGGAAGACCCGAAACTAAATCCATGGTAATGTGTTCCCACTTCCATTTTAATCTCAAGTGGTTGCAATGGACCCTTAGGCACTTTGATGTTCGCCTTTACACGCCGACAAGTTAAACACCTCGAGATAAACTTCGCGATCTCTCTCTTCATATTGTTCCACCAAAATGTATGTCAAGATCACGATACATTTTGGTACTTCCGTGATGGATTGCAAATGGTGTATTGTGTGCTCCATCATGATCTTGTTTTTCAAATCGTAATCGTTAGAACACAAAGTCCGGAGTGGACTCAAGTATTCCTTCTTCATCGATTCTCGCTTTCGAATAACACCTTCTTCAGACTTTCTTCTTCATACGATCACCCGGGTCTCGTGGGTTCGAGCAACTTTAACTTCATCGATTAAAGTTGGTTCTACGCGATATACTTGACATCATCGCACTGCTCCTCGTGATATGATCTTCTACTCAACGCTATACCTACCACCACGCTTTTTTTTTCCAGATGGTATGAATGGTGTGGTCATAATCTTTTAACAACTCGAGCCAACGTCGTTGTCGCATGTCGAGTTCCTTTTGGGTGAAGAAATATTCGAGGCTTTTATGGTCCAATATATCTCCACTTTCTCTCCATATGATAAGGCCTCCAGATCTTTAATAAGAAAACGATCGCCGCTAACTCTAGATCATGCGAAGTAGGATAATTCCTCTCATATTCTTTAAGTTATCGCGAGGCATAAAGCTATGACTTTCCCATGTTGCATGAGAACACATCCTAACCCTTTGCCTCAAGCATCATCAGAGATAACAAATCCATCCGAACCAGATGGTATTGTCGTAACAAAGCCAAATGAGTCTCCTCTCGAAGCTCTTGGAAACTCTTCTCGCATTCCTCGCTTCCATATTTAATTTTGTATCTTCCGAGTCACCGAAGTTAATCTGAGTAGCGATTCGAGAAAATCCTTCCACTAATCTCCGATAATAACCGCCTAAGCCCAAAAAGCTACGATTTTGGCCATCGACTTTGTTGTTGTTCCCAACTTCAGATTGCTTCAATCTTCGCCGTCAACAGATACTCCATGTTTTTGACACCACGCGCCCAAGGAATGCTACTTCCTCAAGCCGTAACTCGCATTTCTTCAACTCGCATATATAGCTTGTTTTCACGGGTTTTCGAGTACCAAATTTCAAATGGTGCTCATGATCTTCACACGCTTTTGGAATATATGAGAATGTCATCAATAAAGACAACAACGAATCGATCCAAATATCCTTGAATATCTTGGCTCATCATATCCATGAAAGTCAGCAGAGCATTAGTCAATCCAAAAGACATGACTAAGAATTCATAATGCCCAGATCGAGTTCTCAAGGCGCTTTGAATATCCTCATTCTAATCTTCACCGATGATATCCGTAATCTAAGATCGATCTTGAAAAAGAATTGTGCTTCTTCAGAATCGGTCAAACAGTCATCAATACGAGGTAAGGATACCTATTCTCGATGGTGACATGGTTCAATTCTCGATAGTCAATACAAAGTCGCGATACTCCCGCTCTTTCTTCTTCTTAAAAAAAAAACAGAGCACCCCAAGGAGATGTACTAGATTTAATGAAACCGATGTCCAACAACTCCCCGTAGTTGGACCTTTAACTCCTCAAGTTCAATAGAGCCATTCGATATGGGGTTTTAGAAATGGGCTTTGTACTGTGTTCAAGATCAATAAAGAATTCAACTTCACGCTCGGGGTAGATCGAAGTTCTTCAGAAACACGCCAGAAATTTACTAACAACAGAATATTATTCAAATCGACGTGTCTTTATTCAAATCCATAACATGGGCTAAGAAAGCTTGACATCCATTTTTCAATAAACGAATAGCTTTTATGACTAGATATGACAAAGTTGATTGATTTTAATGGTTTAGTTGTTGAATTGCATAACAAAGTCAAGTTAGAATATGAAAACTAACAACCTTATTTAAAACAATCAATTTTGGTACGATGATGAGTAGTTAACCAATCAATCCCTAAAATCACATCAAAAGCAAGTATCTTTAAAGAGATAAGGTCAATGTGTAAATGTGATGGTGCCAACTCGATCAAACAAGATTTATAAACAAATGGATGTGATGAAAGTTTCTCCTAACTGAGTCTCCACAGATAAATCAAAGTCTAATTTCTCCTGAGTTAAGTTTAAACGCTGAGCACAAGCAGAGAGATAAATGAATGGGTAAGACCCAGATCAAGTAAGGTATAAACTTCGCAAGAATTTATGATTATCTTACCCATGATCACCTCGCTTGGGTTCCTCGATTTTGACCCACCACCACGACAAACGCTTCTTCCAGAACCGCTGACTTTTGACTTTTTTTGGGATGATAACCTTTTCGAGTCACCATCCCCACTGGACTTGGTTTCGCCATCGCATAATCTCGAAAGCGATATGTCCTTCCTTTCCACAATTATAACATACCTTGAACTGTGCTGGGGCGGCCAATGATATGTCCTCTTTTCCACATTTATAAGATACGACCGGTGGTCGTTTCTCCTCCCTTGTAAACCGGGCCTTCATTGGTCGACGCCTTCACACGGTCATTGTTGAATCTCCTCTTTTAAAATCTCCCCGACTCGCTTTTTTCTATTTTCATGGCTACATGATTACCACCGTAGTGGTTACGCTTTTGTCCGTATTTTTCTTTCTCCGCCGGTTATCATTGTTCGATGATCGCCGTCACCAAGATGATCCTCGGTCATGGTCCTCTCATTGAACGTACTCGTTATCTCGCTTCTAATAATCGAGCCCTCGCTGACAACATCCAATAGAGAGAAAATTTATGAGAAATGAGATATCGACGACGCCGGGTTTCAAACCTCTCGTAAACATCCGCGCCATACTTTCCTCATTCTCCACCAAATGAGGTGCAAAAACCGATAACTCGCAAACTTCGCCTCGATCGAGACACCGCCATGTTATTTTGTTCCAATCTAATAAACTCCACTTCCTTCATACGATTTAATACTTTCGTGAAAGTACTTGTCATTGAAAAGTTTCAAACGCTCCCAAGACACGCCGAAAAAGTACTGGATGGGTACGCTTCATAGATTCCCACCAAGAATCCGCTTCATTACTTTAACATAAAGGTGGCGAATGGAACCTTTCGTTCTCCGCACGCATCCCAAGACATCGAATATCTTGGTAATTTGTTTGACCCACGCTTTCGCTTTAATCGGATCCCGCTTTCCCCTGCACTCGTGGTCCCAACTTTCGAATCGCTTGGTTGTGACAAACCGTGCGTTGTTATCATTTCCACTCAGTATTTTGTACACGAAGTCTCCTCGTCTCGATTTTGCATGAATCGCAAAAAGCTTCTAAACATCCCGCTCGCTCATCATCCGCTTCAAATGGTGTTGTTTCATGGGGAGGAACATTGCCACTGCTGCACATTCTCCTCATTGGTGAAAGTAAAGGTGTCTCCACGGCCTCATTTACTCCATCGTTAACATTCTCGGCCGACATTCTCAAACATCGCCATAAAACAAGGGTTAATTAAAGAAATCAACATATCACATAATATCCCTATATATCGACCAACCAACAAATAAGTTAGTAGTAGACACACTAGGCAAGGATTTACTCTGCTCTCCCTCCTAGTTCTATTCCCCGATCTCCGCCAGAGATCATATCCCTAAGCTCGATATTAATCATGACGCCCCCAAAATAGGTATACATCACCCATTTTGAGTCGTCAATAACATGGTATGTAAACAACTACAACTTTATTAATACAACATGAAATCATGAGTTTAAATACAAATATTGTCCATCTGACAATATTCACACCCAAATAAGTCCTCATTACAATTATTGATACATTATTTTACAAAAATGGTGAGGACTACTAAAACAACTTTCTAGAACCATCATTCCATACCCCGACTAGTAACTCGCTACATTCTCGCCTCCCGAGAAAAAAAATGGAACAAAAAAGGAAAAGGGTGAGCTCAACTAGCCCAAAGAAGAATATTACGACTAAGATAATATGTAACAAATTATCGTTAGTCTTCAACAGGAAAAAATCTGATAAAATACAATGTACAACAAGTTTCAAATCAATATTCGCAATGGAAATAATAATTCATGTAATGAGTTACGTAGAGAATGAAATCTACTATAATCTATGAATTTAAAAGTCCATCATCAATATTTTATCCTCGTAACATCAATCAATATTCATCTTGAATCAAATATTCATCTTTGCACTACACAGCCAAAGATATTCATCACCGGGTCATGTTCATCTCAAACACCGTACATCTTGCACTACTAAAGCCAAAGATATTCATAAGAAAATCAACCATCTTTTGCACTATGTGCCAAAGATATTCAAGAATACCATCATTTAGATCGAGGATGATGAAAAATATTTTAAAGAAAACGAATCCAATGAAACAAAAGAACAAATATTAAGGATTCGTGCTTTTTAAACAATCCGAGTTCAAAAATACTTCATAAATAATCATAAGTGAAGTAAAATTCAAGAATGATCAAAACATGGATACAATCAAAGCTAGTATCCATAATAGATATTTTGGACAAAAAATAAAAATTTAATTTTTTCGTGAATAAGGTCAGATTCGTGAATAAAGGTCAGATACGTGAATAGTGTAGATACGTGAATAAGAATCCCGACACTAAAAAAGACAAGAATTTCACAAGAAAAATCTTACCAATAATTCAACATAATGATATTAGAAGAAATAATATCATTTTAAAAAATAACATCCTTTACCTCAAAAAAGACAAGATTTGACCGAATATTGGATATAAGGTCAAGAAGAACTCAGATCAGATAAAGAACACTCAAAGTATCAAAATACTCACAAGAATACGCCGATAATATAGAGAGAGAAAGAAAGAGAAAACTTCGCTTCGGTGTGATTTTCAATTCTAACCCAAGACCCTATTTATAGAAAATGCTTAGAACACCAAAGCGTAAAATTTAATAAAATATAAATATATTTATATAAATTTTCCTTAGCCCACCTTTTTTGACCAAAACATCAAACCACACATGTGCAAAAAGCGTTTTCTCTAAAAAAAGCATTTAAAACTCCAAAATCAATTAACCTAATACACCAGGAACTTCAATAATTCATAATAAATAGTCCTTTTCAAAAAATTCGTAAATGTCCTTTCCATAGGAAATTCCATTCTCTACAACTTTGTAAGTTTAAGTTTTCCAAATAGGAAATTCCATAATCAAATTCTACAAGAAACTTTGTAAGTTTAAATGTTTTTTTTCCAAAATACTCTTCCTCCTCATTTATTCATATATCCCACATTCATTGTAAAAAATATCACCATTAATATTATTAAAATATAATAATATATTTAAATAAATTATTTATCATAAAAGATAAAATAACAATTTTCAACAATTGTCACATTAAAAATGGGGTCCATCTATATCCACATAAAATGAATACATATCATATAAATCAATATTTTTTCAACAAAAATGGGGCTGGAAATTTTTCCTCATATATTCTCGACAAAGAAGAATATTCCCATCAATTATATCTGTAAAAAATCAATATTTTATAATATGCATATTTGAAATATATAATAACTAATATTAATTAAATCAATTATTTTAAAATAATAAATAGAAAAAATTTAATTTTATTTATAATAAATTGGGATCTTACGATCAGGTTTAGTACCCTAAGCCTTAATATACTCAAATTAGGTTTGAGGGAGAGCGGGAAGGTGGAGGGATATATCATAGTACATGTTTAGCACCCGTGAATGAAGTAGATAATATGAGTTTGAGTTCCATTCGATTACCTTATGGTAGGGAGAAATTCATCTTAATCTAATTTTTCATGCATCAAAACTTGTGTAAATATATTTGTATTAATTGAAACTTATGGTAGGGAGAAATTTTGTAAATATATTTGTATTAATTTTGTTCATTAAATATCTTTTAAATTATATTAAAAGATAAGTTATTAAGATACAATCAAACACAACCCAAGTCAAACCCGAAGGCCTTTGTTCAAGCTCAATCGTTTATAAAATGATTTAATTTATAAATGAGCTTAAAATGAGCTTCGGGTTTATTTTATAGCTCAAGCATGACTCCCTATATTAAACGGAATCAAAACGAGTGACATATATAGGACGAAAATGATATGTATTATGAATGTTGACGTTAATTTTTTAATTATATGTTACATGAATAAATATTAATAATAAATTTTTTTAAAAAAATATATATAACTATCAAAACTGAAATATTGTCACCCATTTTGTCCGACAATTTTATTTGTATAAAAAAGTTAGAGGGACCTGCATAATGTACTAATGCTGTTAGTTTACATTAACTATCACCATAGCAAGTAGAGCAGAGACTGTTCTCAATTTTCTTATCTTCTTATGTCTCTTTATTTAAATTTTGATAGTTAGTCTTTTATTTAATATTAATTAATTTTAAAATTAAATAAAAAGACATGTGTCAAAATTTAAGTGATCAGATACAAGGGGACAAAAAATTTGGAAACAGAAAATCTGCTCTCCATAGCATGGGGGATATTTTTGCAGTGCGTATATTTTTGAGATTTAGATAGAAAATAAAATAATAATAATTAAATACCTAAATTAGGATAGAAAACTAAAAGGAAAGAGAATTTAAGTTTTATATTTAGATTACTATTTTATCCTTACATTAATGTTATTGTGTTATATATATAACTGATATTTTAGCAGCTACTTTTTATATTGAGTAATGCTACGCGGACAGAAAATTGAGATCGGAAAATTGGACCGGTTCAATTTTTTTATTTTTTATTTTTTTTATTGTCTCTGTATAATTCTGTATTTGTATATGTATTCAAATTAAACCTAAAACACTATATTTTATAAAAATTTCTGTTGAAATAAATATTATACATTTTTTGAGTCACAATAAAAAAAAAAAAATGATGTCTGCCAAGACTTTTCCTTTTATATTTTCCTATGTGGGGCCCACTTTTTAACCAAACTATATATTAATATTAGTTTAGTTAAAAAATAAGTCTCCTGTGGAGAATTATAAAAGATTTACTTGTGCCATTTAGTTTTTCATCCAATTTTGTTGATTTTTTAATGAAAATTTATTTTGATAAGAAAAGTAGTCGAGTTTTTCTATCTATTTCTTTTATATTTATTGAAAAATTCAGTAATAAGAGAATTGAATATAAAATTTAAGTTTTTTATTTATTTATTTATTTTTTTTTATTCATTTTAAAAATCAAAAACATAAGAAATGAAGGGGAAAAAAAGAAAGAAAAGAAAATGGTGTCACATGGGGTGTTTGGCACAATGGACCATGGCATGATGGGGGAGTGTTAATTTACTATAAAATGAAGGATCCCACCACCACCCGCAGGCCACACGGTAGCGACATTTGTTTTTGTACTTTGCGTGTGGTTAGTTATATGATGATCCACATGTCCAAACCAAGATTATGCCCCTCTCCCCCCACTCCCACCCCCACCCCCACCCCAAGGCATGGGTCTCCAACAATTTGGAAAGCTTGTGGGTTGCTTTCTATCCTTTTTTTTTAATATATATATATATATATATATATATATATATATATATATATATATATTAATGAATTCTTAACTAATTTCAGCCCAATTTAACTATGAAAATCTTTCTAGTACATGTGGTTTGTTAGAGAATATATGTGAATTTTAATATTAATTGTACTTTGGTGACAAAAAATGGATACAAAATTATGTAAGTGGTTGTGGTTGGTTATTATCGTTAGGTTACCGATGTATATTGGATCATTAACGAATTACATTCCACGTCATTTTGTAGTAATATTGTTTTAATATTGGGTTAAAAGATTTCTAATCTTTAAATACAGGGGTGGATTTAGGAATTTTTCTCAGCAGGGACGGATTTTAATTATTTTTTTGTTAAAGTTAAATAAAGAAAATTTGAACTAATCATAATATTAATTAAATATAATAAAGTTTACAAATTGCAATAAATATTCGTAGTCCAAACTAAAAAAGAAATTTCAAATTAAAAATATTTAGATACAATTTAGAAATTTACTTCGGTTACTTATCATAGTTCAATTTGAATAATTCTCCAAATGCTCAAAACCTCAAACCAAATTTATTTTCTATATTCAAACAAAATCATGAATTAATTTCAAAGTATAAACTAATTTTGGTATCTTTTTATAAGTTTCAATTAAGTTTTACTTGAAATAAGAGAAACAAACCATCCAAAATTTATACTCAAAACACCAAAAATTATACGTGGTCCATTATTAGTTAGATGCAGTAAAGAAAAGTGATTATAACAACTAAAAATGAGGGGCTGCTAAGACTCATAGTCATTTTTTATTTTAATCATTACAAGTTACTAAACTTATATTAGTATAACTTTTCATTATATATCAATTTTTTCTGCGTTCCAAGAAGTCATTGAGTTTAAGGTATCGAACATACAATCGCTTAGTCGATAATAAACAATTTGAATTCTTGATTTGTTTATTGTCTAAAACCATTTTTCAACATTAACTTCAAACTAATATTGGTTTTTAGTCTACATTCGGTTAGCGTTTGATGTGTTTGTAGCGTTGCGTTTGAACCTTCAAATGCACCAATCATTTTTAGTGCATTGTGTTCATGTTCCAAGCGCTAAATTATGTGTTATATAAATTACATTTGAAATTATCTACTGTCAGATGAACAAGATTCTTCGGGACGTTTGAAATTCTCAAACACACCAAATGCACTAAATATGGAAGTGGATAGTATGAAGTTTATTTTTTAAGAAGTTTGGTCGATTAATAGAAATAGAGTCACGCACGCTAAACGGCTACATGTGTGTTAGTATTCTATTGGTCAATTGACCAACTTATCAAAAAATAAACTTCATACTAACCGAATCCATATCGTTAGACGAATAAACATATCATCAATAGTTATCAATATATCGGTCTCTCTCATAACTTGATAAGAGATACATAATCGACATATATATATATATATATATATATATATATATATTGAATCGAAAAATTTCTAACCTTAATATTTTTATTTCATTTTGTGTAAGCTTAGATCATATCCTAAAAATTAACACATTTTTGAAATATTAAACTCAAACTAATAAAAGGGGAAGAGAAGCAAATCTTATTGTTCAAGTCACACAATAGGAAAACAAAAAACAAAACAAAAAAAACAGATGATAATGATGATTCTTGGTGAAAGTTAGGCAGAGCAGAGCACCTTTGGATGGAACTCCTCCTTTCATGTGCAACCATGTTGAATGTCAATGTTTGAGGACCACTAGTGATTGTATATATTATTATATAAACACATTTCTAAACATAAAAAGTTATGTTCCCTATTCTTTACTTTGACACACTTTTATTCATGTATTTATATGGAATTGATATTTTCATAATATTTTTTAATATTTTTGTATGTGGAGTCCATCAAAAGTATTGAATTGATATTATCGCAATAATTTTTTATATTTTTGCACGTGAGATCCATTTTTATAACTAAATATTAATATTAATTTGATTAAAAGGTGAGTCTCATGCAGAAATATCAAAAAATATCGTGGCAATATCAATTACTTAATTATATAGGGATTTTTTAGTAATATGTTATCCCCACCTACTTTATGTGCAATTTCACAAAAGGTGTCTATATCTAAATAATTAATTATTCCCATAATCCTTTTATTAATTTTGAATTCTACAAGGATATTTTTGGGGTGGTTAATCGCATAACGTGCTTTGTTTATGATACCAATAAAGTATAAAAATATTAGGTAAATTATAAATAAATAAGGTGGGATCTAGTTGCAATAATCTAATATAATAATATAAGCGGTCCGGATCTTAAGCATACCTCTTATCCAACTCATCCGAGCTCATCCCCCCTTTAGTGACGGATCCGGCGACAGTTCGGTCATACAACCGTCGTCTATACTTTTAGCAACGCTATATATTATCAGTCGTTAAAAATATAGACAACGGTTGTATGATCAAACTGTCGCCGGATCAATCACTAAAAGAAAATAAACTCGGATGAATTGTATAAAGGGTGAGCTTAAGATCTGAACTCATAATATAAGTTAAATTAAGTCTCAAATTAATACAAATGTCGATTCCATAAATGACACGAAAATTCACTAGTACTTGGTACTTGGACTTGTTTAGACTAGTATTATGCCATAACAAGCTAGGCTCCAACAAAGTGGGACAATCAATTTAATTAATTAATGATCTTGTAATTTAGATTTGATTGAGTCAAACTTAGAAGTGCTTGTCATACATATACTACTACAATTATGCATATCTACCAAACTCAAGAACACTAGTACATATTGCAGAACTGTTTAGATTTATATATTTTATTATTATTTTTGAAATATTATTATTTTTTAGAAATATATCTGGTGTTCTTTGACATGATATATGAAATCAAGATTTCTAAGTGGTCTATATATATATATATATATATATATATATATATATATATATATATATAGTCCGGATCCTCGGACGGTTCTTTAAACGCGGACTTTTTTTCTTCTTTTTTAAAACAACTAAAAAAAATTAATATTTTATGGAACTATAATTTTTTCATAATAGTGTTTTGGGCGTGATTTGGATATATATAACAAAAATACATGCATGGACATGTTTTTTGTTATAGGTATCCAAATCACGCCTCAAAAAACATATATATTATGAAAAAATTTCAATTTCATAAAATATTAATTTTTTTTGTTGTTTTAAAAAAAAAACAAAAAAAAATAAAATCCGCATTTTAACAAAATGCGGACTCCCACACCTGATCTACCCACCACACACACACACATATATATATATATATACACGTCTAGTCGATGAAATGAATATTTATTATTAAATATTTATTATTTTTTTAAAAAAAGTGAGAAATAAGATACAAGTAACCCAGTCATGGCTTTTGAATTTTGATGCTAGTGGATTGAAACTTTTTTGGGTGTGATTTAGAGGGACCAAAGCGCTTTCTAACATGGTTTATTCAAAAATATGTTTTCTTTTTGAATAAAAATACACATGTAATAGGATAAGATATGCACACCATGACACCAAGCACTCTCTTCTTCTTTTTTATTAAACTTGTATGGATAGCTTGGTTTCGTACTCGAAGAGATGACTCTTATGGGCCTTTATGAGTGTGGTTTTGGTTTTGGTTTTGATTTTGGGTTTTTGAAATGAATATTTACAATTAAAAACAAAATAAATAAATAATAATAATTAATTATTCTAATTTTATTGAACTGTGTATATATTATAAGAAAATGTATCAAACATATATTTAAATATGTATTAAAAGAGTATGTATCAAATCATAATCGAGAATTTGAGTGGTTAAATCGTAAATTAGTCGAGTATGACTTTGTTCAAATTCTACTCGTATTTTTATTCGAATTATTTTTTATGTTCAGATTTGAATCATATTATTAACGAATATGAGTTTCGCTCACATATTTTTGAATCAAACCCGAACTGTTTTTGTTCAATTTACGACCTTAATTCCACCTAACCAAAGTTCTATGGATAGCTTAGTTTTGTGATCAAAGAAGTGACGTATGAGTTGTCTTACTGGTTTTGGGCTTATGGAAGTGAATAATACTAATTGATTTTGGGCTTTTGGAAGTGAATAATGGGGTTATTTACACTTCCTAGTGTATTTTTTAAAAAAAATACAACAAAAGTGTAAGACTCCAACTTTTATGAATAAAAATGAATTTTTATAATTACCATTTTTGAATGAATTTGATATAATATTATAATTGTGGGTAATATTTATAAATTTTGCAAAGTACGCAAGTTGTTATATAATATTCGATTGGTCGGAGAATATTCGTTTTAACGAGGAATATTAAATGCGGCGACCACAATCATTAGTGGACCTCTCAAATGTAATTATATCGGATTGAGAAAATGACAAAATATTTTTATAAAAATAACGGCGGAAGTTTTCATCGTTTTCGTTGAAACACACGGTGTTAAAAGTATGTGAATACGCTATGCGTGGTTGCATTGTAGCACACTTGGTATTGATTATTGATCTTTTACGTGAGAAGTCATTCAGCTTTTATTCAATTATTGTCGATATTTTATATATTATTAAATCAATAATTGAGATGATGAGTTATTAATATTATTATTTGCATTATTAACGATGTCAGAAGTTACGCCAAGGAGAGGTTTGGTCACCTAATTAAGGCATGATAGGGAGAAATCCTTATCGAAAGCCCCTCTTCCTGTAAAACGACACAGTCGATTAATAGTGTGAATAATAATAATGATGATGAAGTTTTGTTTTATTAGTATTATTAATGTAATAAAACAGGAAAACTTTTTATATAAAACATAATACTTTTATAAAGTTATTCGTTTTATTAGGCTAATAGTAAAATCTTTTTATATAAAACAAAATACTTTTATAAAGTTATTCGCTTTTTTATTAGACAATAATTAGAATATATTATATTTTATTATGTATAGTGTTTGCAGATAGTAAAATCTTTTTAAAAGTTATTCGTTTTATTAGATTATAAATAGAATATTTTATATTTTATTGTAAACCAATCTTGACCGTCTATTTAAAGTAAATCGATCCGGACCGTTTCATGGATTGTTTATATTCATCCATTCTTCTATAAATGTAAGCTCATTCCTTCATTATTTCTTAGGAATTCTTTGAAACTCTAGAGAGAAAGCGTAGAGAATTATTCTTCTATTTTGAGCGTATTTCTTTAGCGTTTAAGAAAGCTTTGAGCGTAGTGCAAGTTTCTTCAAGTATCCCCGCCTCACCGTCTGAGTACTCTTCTTCTTTATAAGGTAAGGGTATTATTTTTTCATATTCATGAAGAGAAACTTCATTATTTCCAGTCTTTATTATTTGTTAGAATAACTTGTATATGTGAGCTACCCTATACTTGGTGAAATTCTTACGTTATTTCATTCTTTATCATTATGTTGGAATAACTGCCTACATCCAAATCTTGCATAAATGGTGAAATTCTTACATTATTCCATTCTTCATCATTATGTTGGAATAACTTTTGTCCATGCTAATCTACCGCATACATGGTGAAATTCTTTTGTTATTCCATTCTTTATTATTACGTTGGAACATCCTATGCATGCATTTACGCACGACTGGGTTCCGTTATTTATTATTCTGTTGGAACATCACGCCGGTGTAATTTACTTTGATTCGATTTCGTTATTTATTATTCCGTTGGAATATCACATACATGAGTTTACGCCGACCTGTTCTTACATTTATTTATTATTCATTGGAATAACTTTGCACTGTCTTGCGGTTTATCGCATGCCCGGTGATTTTTTTTGTTATTCCATTCTTTATTATACTCGGTTGGTTAAAGTTTTGACTTCTATACTCCATGAAATTAGTGGAATATCCTTGATAATTGCGCTTCATCCAGTATCTTTTCATGAAAATATTCTTCTGAGCATTCTTGAATTTTACTCTACAAAAAAGTATCATGTTGACAATTTGGACTTATTAGTTCCTGTATAAATTAATTCTTGAACTTGTTTTATTGAATTCTTATATCATTGTCATCGTCCTCATGTTTATATTATGTTGAAAGTCATATGTGGGCCTTCGTAGCGTATGCATAGATGGACTTGGTATGATTATGACCGGTGGATTATTCTTGTAATCATGACCGTAATGTTACAAATGATGTGGTAAAAGTCCTCATTTGCCCGTAGTGCATTGATGGACAGTTGTTGGCATGATCATGACCATTGATGAATACACGAATATCCTTGGCCCATAGTGTATGGATAATTTATGGTTGTGATACTTATGAATATCCTTGGCCGTAGTGCAAGGATGAGGTGGATTATTTATTAAGCTGAGTCCCAGCGATAAAAGTGATGAAAAACCTTTTAAATCATAAAAGATGGTAGATTTTATTCTCTACTTGACTCTTTTAATGGATTGCATGTTCCGCTGCAATTAAACTTGATGTCTATTGTATTTTATCAGTTTAACATCGTTGAAGACTAATGATAATTTATTCGCATTATCTTAGTCATAATATTTTCATTGGGCTAGTTGAGCTCACCTTTCTTTTCTTTATTCTCTCGAGAAAATGAGAATGTAAGCGGGACTAGTTGGGGAGCGGGGATCGGTCCGGATGATAAGTATTAGTAGTCCTCACTATTCTATTAAATAGTGTGTTAATAAATGTAATGAGGACTTATTCTCGAGAGTGGATATTGTCTAGAAGACAATGTTTGTATTAAAACTCACAGCTCTCTTGTTGTATATTTAAGATTATATTTGTATTCTATACCATGTATTTGGCGACTCAGAATAGGTGATGTATACCTATTTTGGGGGCGTCACAAAAAGTGCATCTAGAAAATATTTATGGAATTAATACATTTTCAATATTTTATTTACAAAATTAGTGTATTTTGTATTTCTTTAATTTAGTTGGGTATTTTAATGGTAAATGTTCCCGAACATGACCCACACCCGTAAAATTCTATCATCTCTCCTCTCAATGTCATCTTTGTGACTCTGTCGTATGGATCAGGTTACATAAAAGTTAGTTGATCATGTGACCACTTCCCTCTCATATACACAATCGTAGACATCTAGAGAGAGAAAGCAGGTATCGCGAGAGATGAAAGAGGTATCAACGGGGGCAACAGTGTCGGCAATGAAGACTGAGCTAAAAGGAGCATTCTCTGGCTTCACTTCGCCTGAAGTTTTGTGAAGATATTGCCGAAAAAACAACAAACGATAAAGGATCAGAGAGTGGCTGAAAGTTTTCCAAGTGTTAATTTACAGACGATAATTTACAGTGATCAATTTTTTTTTTCATAGTGCAGTTGGTTGTCAAACCTTCATACAAAGGTAACCAATTCAGTTTTATTGGATTACCAATTAATTATAAAAAATTTAAGAACAGTTTTCAAGTGTTATCTGGATTTATTTTTTTCAACATGTGCAACCATGAACAGTTTTATTGGTAATTTCTACAATGGTCATCGTCGGTACATTTTTTTTCATAGTGTAGTTGATAGTCAAACCTTCATACAAAGGTAACCAATTCAGTTTTATTAAATTACCAATTAATTATAAAAAAATTAAGAACAGTTTTCAAGTGTTACCTGGATTTATTTTCTTCAACATGTGCAACTATGAACAGTTTTATTAGGTTCTGCAATGGTCGTCGTCGGTATATTTTTTTTTCATAGTACAGTTGGTAGCCAAATCTTCATACAATTCAGTTTTATTGGGTTTTCAATTAATTATAAAAAAATTAAAAATAATTTTCAAGTGTTGCCTGAATTTATTTTCTTCAACATGTGCAACAATGATGGGATCAAAGAGTAGCCGTGTTGATTTTCTCTTACTTTTTCCAATTGCTTTCTCCTTTAATCTCCATATTTTTTTGATAAGTGTTACGTGGTTATTGTGTTGCACTCTTTTTATAATTATTTTTTTAATATAATCTTATAATTACTTTTTAACTGTTATATAATAATGTAAAGAACCCATATTAATGCTTTTATGACTCTTACATGCATCACAGTGTACACATTCAATTGGTATAGTTTATTACCATGAGCGTACAGATGAAATGTATGACTTTAGCAGGCCGCACATGAAAAAATTTGCTATAACAAATGTTCGACAGGGTGACATAATATATGACATTTTAAATAATTTTGTTTTTCAAAAAAAATTATTTGACCTTCTAGAAAAATAAATTATAATCTTTCCAAAATTACTCTCCTCAGGGAAAAATGTTATAAAATAGAGAGTATGATAAAGGGTATTATAGATAATTAATACTATATTTAATGTTATACAATTATTTTTTTAATTCTTGTACACAACTTTAAAACGTCATAAATTATAGGACGGGAGGGAGTACAAAATTTGTGAAGAAATAAATTGCATGCATCCAATAGAGCCGTAAAATGGATGGGCATGCAGCTGACACTGTGACGTCCCCAAATCCAGGTCCCTTTGAACCTCGAATTCGGTCCGCCACGATACTACTATCGTCAAACTATAATATCTTTTATTCATAACTTAATGAATATAACTTTGCTTATTAGAATTTAGAATGTAAATTCTTTCCATATCCAGGATCTATGTGGCTTAGTTTACTTAATTCTCTCTCTCTGCATTATTTAAATTCCTCCTCAGCAACCCAACTCTCAAGCTTAGACTTCTCAGACAATTTTCATGCAACAGAAAAATGAGAAGGAAAGGGTGTTTTATATAGGGAATTGATTGACTAGTTTTTAGCTTTGTTCCAAGGTTTGATTCAATGGAAATTAGGAGAAAACAATGTATAAGGGAGTTGGCCAACCACCATTTCATAGCCATCATCACAGCAACACTGCTAGGAGATTGAGTTTACGCAATAGAGGGGGATAGGCCAATGTCCTATTCAGGTGTATGAGAGAAATGAGACTCTCTTATTGGGAGAAAAGCTTATAACTCAGCACTTTAGCAATTTGGCTCTTGTAGTAAATTTTCCTAGCTCAATATTGCTACATTAAATTGTGTTATGGACACATATATACACACACATATATATATGTACCTATTCACATATAAGAAATATACTTATATTTTAAATATACACCAATACATAATATCATGTACTTCATGTCCATTGGTTTAATTCAATTAATATTTTAATGTAATTCAGTTGGGTACTCTCAACCCATTATTTTCTATCACACTTTAATATCACAATGATTATTATCAATCATCTATTATATTTCCATTAATTATCTTTTAATAATTTCAGTTAAACCTTCAGTCTGGTTTAACTTTAATACTCAGGCCACACAAGGCTCATTTACTGGAGTTATATAACTCAAGCTCATTATTTCTATAATAAAATATTAGGGGTCTAGACCACGTTTGGCTTTTCCCCAATTCCACATTATTTTAATAAGATTTATGTCACACTTTATCATAATGCTAAATTATTTAGCTTACTTAAATAATTGCATACTCATAATATGTACAACCTTTACACTTAGAATAATTAATATTTACTCTATTAATTATTTAAATTATATTCCTAAGACAACTTCCTCAATCTTTACATTAACATCTATCAAATATTAAACCCTTTCATAAATTACCATAGTCAATTAAGGCTTTAATCTTCAAATTATATTATTCCATAATATAACTTCCAATTTAATATAAATTAACCAATATTTAAACTTGTTAGTTAATTCTTGTAATTAACTAATTTATGCTTTACTATCTCAATCTATCCATGGATAACTTAAGCACTAACTAAAACTCATATTACATCATACCAGTTATTAGTACATATATACAAGTCTAAACCTAGCACACATCGAGTCTTTAATAGTATTCAATATAGTACATTGAGTGGTTTTCCACAAACAACCAACAAATTAGTTTCTGTCTCATCTACACTGTTTTCACAGCGAGTTAGATCGGTTACTAATTCGTATATACCTCCGCTCTATGAAGGAATTGTTTAGCCCAGCTTCTATATGTCAACCATTAAAGAGTTTGATTGCATTACCTTAGACTTGATACACACTCGTACACATACTCAAGAAATTGGTGATTATCAAAGATATTTTAATGTCACCAACTTACTATTATAAAATAATTTCACATAAATTATTTAACATCAATAGATAATACTTTATCCATCTTCTTAATTCATCTCTAAAATTTCTAACAAATATATAATAATGGTATATATTTATTAACCACAACATTACTTATTACAAGCTCATACGGAATGTAACACAATACCACATACCTCGTAACACATTATATATTTTTATTTCAACCCTTCACATGCCTTAAGAATTTTATCTACTAAATTCTTATTTTAATATTTTTTGAAAATTCGGGTTCTTACATCCTCTCCCCCTTACAAGGATTCCGTCCTCGGAATCACCGGAACCTCATCTACTCGGTGCTATTTTGAATATTACATTTTCTTTTGAATAATTTTTTCCATTCTCTTTTCAGAAATTTCATTATAACTTTCTCACTTGCATTCTACCACATTTTCCTTTCTAAGGAACACTCTACTCACTACATTCATCACACAGAATAATAAGAGTCTTCCACGATTTTTCAATAATCGGGAAGTAGTATGAATAACTCAGATTCCAAATTATGCTGAGGGGTCACACTAAATCGTGAACCAGTGCTTCATCACAATCCTTCGCACTACAAACCAGAATGTTTATCAATCACAAAGACTGAAAACACCCTTCAAATGTACACTAGGTGGCCAGCCTATTGTACCACTACGTTGGGCCGCAACGTAGTGTTTTGTAATGACTACATGCGTTACGCTCGGAACCATTGTCCCTGAAAATATGTCCCCTTATAGGGTTGTTCACCTCAGCTTTTTTTTTAATTATTTTATCCGAATCCGCACCAGAGCAATCTGGCTTGGCTTAAATAATCAAGAACGCTTGAATTTCACAAATATTTTTCAACCGTCGTCTAGCCAAATCAAATAGCTTAGACTTTTATCAATAACTCAGACATCAAGCGAAATAATTTGGCCAACTTAATTGACCTTCTTTATAACTTAAAAAAAACCAAAATTCTTTTATGACGTCATGATGCTGTACTAGATTAGTAGTACGTTGAGGATTCTGCCATTATGTGACTTTGTCATTTTATATCATACCATAGTGGGCTGACGATCTTTTGATCACAACCAACACTAGGTTCAACTGCATTGATGACTCCATCGTTTACCATTTCTACACCATACCAAATGATGTAAATGGTAAGAAATACATTTTGAAAATTTTCAAATTATTTTGTCTTAGCCGAAACAATTAGCATAGACATATGGATAACGGTATTGTTTTTAAAACATCATTGGTTCAATCACATGATCCAAAGTTTTTTGAGAAAATAGAAATGCCAACATTAGCACGAAGTCAATAAATTTTGAAAATCTAGCAGAGCTAGAAGATTTTAGAAAATCCATGTTTCTCCATTAACTTTACTCCATTGCTTCACTCTATCAATCTCTAACACCATCAATGTTTACTATACCAAAATTTCTAACTTCATAACATATATATACCCGATATAGTTCATCAAACTTACCACACTTTGGAAATTCAGGACTTGCCATCATCATATGAGTTTAAGAACTTACCCTAGTCATACCACAGGCGTCCATTCTCTTAGGGGTTCAAAAATATTTCATATAATTATGAGTCACGAACGTACCATGAATATGAGTTTTAAGAACTCGCAACTTAACCTTATATTCTCTAACCATAACCTATCTATTTGTTATACACATGAGAAAAAAATTACCTTCTCAACAGCTATATAGCAAATAGCGCGACACAAACATTCCAATGATTATCGATTGCGCTTAACTAAGTGGTTTTTACACCAAGTACAATTCCCCGCCCATAACAAGGAATCATACAACTCAGCTGCTGACATGGGTCCTCAATTGAAATCCCACCTAACTCTATCTCACACTTTACTTGATACGAATTCTTCGTATCTCATCACATACAACTCCTCATGAGTTCATAGCGTACTATTTCGCAGTACATTCACTTATAGCATCCAGTTATACACACTTAGTCATTACAGACTATTTATCACTTCATAGCTTAATCCGATCACGTCGTGATCATCAATTTACCTTAGGGTTCTTTCCCTATTTTCAACAAAACTCCACTCGAGTTCATTATCATTCTCTTTGTCATATTCATCTTATAGACATCATCTTAACAATTTTATTACAGGAGTTAGGAAACTCCTAAATTCTCATTCTCTAGATATTTTAAGATTCTTCTTTGAATCTTCACTTATATATTTTAATCTTTATCTTTCTCTCTCTCTCTCAGGTTATAGCCTAAGGTACACTTACCTAAGTTTATAACCTACAGCTTTGATACCAACCTGTGACGCCACCAAATCCAGGTCCCTTTGAACCTCGAATTCGGTCCGCCACGATACTACTATCGTCAAACTATAATATCTTTTATTCATAACTTAATGAATATAACCTTGCTTATTACAATTTAGAATGTAAATTCTTTCCATATCTAGGATCTATGTATAATGACCCCAAACTATTAGAAGTTTCAAATATTGGTCATTTACTATTCCTGTTTTACATCACATTCGATGTTATACAAATATGCGGAATAATTTAAACTTTTTCACCCTCCTTTGAAAAATAAATCTTTTACTGATATCTTGACTCGAATCAATTACAAATCCCTGAATCACATTATGTTATGATTCCTTCTATTCGAATTACTGTATAAAGATTTACATCTCATTTCGAATTTTTCTATGTATCACATAATACAACTTTACAACGCAACTTGTATTACACCTCGTAAATTACTATCTCATACGACTTCTAGAACATAAACGTGGTTCAAGAGTATATATATTTAAACACATAAACCAATCTCCTTCAATTACTATTGAACTCTATCAATCAAGTAACACGAAATCTTTACCGTGAATCCTTAACCTGCAAAAGTGGTTATTTGCAAGGGTGAGCTCTGATACCAACAATTCTAACAGATTTTCATAAAGACGTAGCATATAATAACATATACAGTTCATGTATTCATAATCGATCAATATTTACTACGCGTTACTTCTCACATAATGTATATAGAGGTTTATATCACAAGCATATCATCAAAGATCAACTTTCACATTTCATACATATCTCACATGCATTTCATATATATACATCAACATTTGCATAACATAATATAGATCAACTAATGGTTATCAAATTCATATATCAAATAGAGGGCTGAAAGACTTTCCGATTTAGTAGTTTATGAACTACGACTTAACCGCTTAACGCTTATAGTTATCCGCACTTTGTGTATTCCTACACAGTTATATAATTATGGATTCATATCCATCAGTAACATATTTCATGCATTCTCAATGTAATAACAATGTTACATTATTTTCCAACTTGGTACGTAAAACCTACACTTCACTTTCTTATCATACTCTTAGAATAGCTAGGTATGTATAGTATACCTTAGTCACCCGTACATGACATCAACATTCATATAAATCTATTACACACGTGACTCGCTATGTTTGTTACACATTTCAAACTCATAGATGAATGTTTTATATAGTTCTTGCATTTTGCAAAATTTAATAACTTTTAACAATTTTGGGTTTTATATAACCATTACATGCTCTTATGCTTAAAACATCATCTATGCCAAGTTTTATAGCTTTAGACATTCATTACACATATGCTTTAAAGTTCAGATGACTACTAAAATAGTTTGCAACATAACGCCTGTGGTAGCAATTCTTAATGCTTGATTTAACTTCAGATGGCGCAATTGCATGCCATCCCTCGCCAAACCAGATTTGAATATTTAGTTTTCAGTTCACACTTCATTTCTTAACATGCATGAATGTTAACACATAATATTTAAACACGTTAAGAGGTCATTTGTCAAAGTTTAGAACCTCTTGTGTTTATTCAAAGTTGTTTTCCCACTTTAAGGCTTAACGACTTTCTTTAACAAGATTCGATGTTTACAAGCTTTTAAACCATATATTGGTACTAATAAGCCTCTAGTAGCATGCTCGTATGTATATATCTTATCTACATATGACTAGCATAGTTTACAACTTGAAATCTTACTTTCAAAACATGCTTTAATGACTTCTATTGTCAAACTAGATAAGTGTACTTATAGTTCATGTTTAAAGACATAAATAGTACTAGCATGCCATACTAAACTAATCATGCAAGGCAACTTCAACTCACACATCATACTTGTTTATACATGTTTCTCTCTACGTCAAAATATAATCACTTCATGTTTTAATACTTAGTTTACAAAAGATAATGGAGTTTGTCTTTGAAATCATTTTTATCATGAATGATGTATTAAAGCACATATAAAACTCTTATCAAAAGTAACTAAGTCATGTGAACATCTTTTCAAGTTCAAAAACTATATCTTATAGCATTCATGTCCATTAGCTTATACTAAGCTTTTCTTGAAATTTCTCTAATCACAAGGTCTAACAAGTTTAATCATAAACAAAGACACTACAAACACCATATCATGCTCATTTACATTTGAACTCAATCATGTTTATAAACCACTAAGTTCAGAACTTCTTATAGCACATAAGCTTCCACAAGGTTTGTTTTCAAAATCTTAAAGTTTCATTTTAGAACACACACTAAGTCACGCTAAAGCATTACATTATGAGTATTGTAATCTTATATGTCATGTCTAATATCATTCATTTTCATGTTATATAACTTAGAATAACATATTCCATTGTCGGGAGCACTATACTTGCGTATGTGCTCGCTTGACGCCCTCCGATCGCCTCCTATTACGTAACAGTCACAAATATGACTGCTTTGACCCTTCCTAACGACCTCAAATTGAATACCTTAAAGAACAAAATTTGTAGGTCTATTCGTCCTCGTTCCAGATCATCTTGAATCACATCAATCGGAGTTCGTATGAAAAAGTTATGCCTAATTTACTACAGCAAGTCAAAACAGACTATCAAACATCGAAGTTGCGCGCATCAAGGGCCTTCAATTGGCCTTGGGCTGGCGTAGCCATACAGGAGGTAGAACGGCCCTTCAGGTTCTGCACATCGCAATTTTACAGACCTCGTCTCCTTCCAATCATCATAATATGAGTTATACTCATCCAATTCAATCCATTTTCGATTCTATAGGTTCGTAACTCATAAAACTACAACCTACCAAATAATCAACCATTACCATAAACATTAAATAATCCAAATATTAATCTACAACTTATGTTCATACTCAGATTTCATGTTTTGAAAAGTTTAGTGAATTCATTCACTACGAATTCGTTTCTAAACCAAATTGGTTCGTTTAACTTTCGTTGTTTTCGCATTAAACTATATTATCAGTAGCTAGCAACAATTCATGGATTATAACATTCCTTATGCATAAATTTTGTGACTCAAAACAAGTATTTCATTACACTTTTCTAAGAAATGAAGAACTTTGAATTCAATAACATAAAAATTAGATTCTTAACTTCTTTGTGGCTTAGTTTACTTAATTCTCTCTCTGCATTATCTAAATTCCTCCTCAACAACCCAACTCTCAAGCTTAGACTTCTCAGACAATTTTTACGCAACAGAAAAATGAGAAGGAAAGGGTGCTCTATATAGGGAATTGATTAACTGGTTTCTAGCTTTGTTCCAAGGTTTGATTCAATGGAAATTAGGAGAAAACAATGTGTATAGGGGAGTTGTCCAACCACCATTTCATAGCCATCATCACAGCAACACTGCTAGGAGATTGAGTTTACGCAATAGAGGGGGATAGGCCAATGGCCTATTCACGTGTATGAGAGAAATGAGACTCTCTTATTGGGAGAAAAGCTTATAACTCAGCACTTTAGCAATTTGCCTCTTGTAGTAAATTTTCCTAGCTCAATATTGCTACATTAAATTGTGTTATGGACACATATATACACACATATATATATATGTACCTATTCACATATAAGAAATATACTTATATTTTAAATATACACCAATACATAATATCATGTACTTCATGTCCATTGGTTTAATTCAATTAATATTTTAATGTAATTCAGTTGGGCACTCTCAACCCATTATTTCCTATCACACTTTAATATCACAATGATTATTATCAATCATCTATTATATTTTCATTAATTATCTTTTAATAATTTCAGTTAAACCTTCAGTCTGGTTTAACTTTAATACTTAGGCCACACAAGGCTCATTTACTGGAGTTATATAACTCAAGCTCATTATTTCTATAATATAATATTAGGGGTCTAGGCCACGTTTGGCTTTTCCCCAATTCCACATTATTTTAATAAGATTTATGTCACACTTTATCATAATGCTAAATTATTTAGCTTACTTAAATAATTGCATACTCATAATATGTACAACCTTTACACTTAAAATAATTAATATTTACTCTATTAATTATTTAAATTATATTCCTAAGACAACTTCCTCAATCTTTACATTAACATCTATCAAATATTAAACCCTTTCATAAATTACCATAGTCAATTAAGGCTTTAATCTTCAAATTATATTATTCCATAATATAACTTCCAATTTAATATAAATTAACCAATATTTAAACTTGTTAGTTAATTCTTGTAATTAACTAATTTATGTTTTACTATCTCAATCTATCCATGGATAACTTAAGCACTAACTAAAACTCATATTACATCATACCAGTTATTAGTACATATATACAAGTCTAAACCTAGCACACATCGAGTCTTTAATAGTATTCAATATAGTACAATCGAGTGGTTTTCCTGAAACAACCAACAAATTAGTTTCCGTCTCGTCTACACTGTTTTCACAGCGAGTTAGATCGGTTACTAATTCGTATATACCTCCGCTCTATGAAGGAATTGTTTAGCCCAGCTTCTATATGTCAACCATTAAAGAGTTTGATTGCATTACCTTAGACTTGATACACACTCGTACACATACTCAAGAAATTGGTGATTATCAAAGATATTTTAATGTCACCAACTTACTATTATAAAATAATTTCACATAAATTATTTAACATCAATAGATAATACTTTATCCATCTTCTTAATTCATCTCTAAAATTTCTAACAAATATATAATAATGGTATATATTTATTAACCACAACATTACTTATTACAAGCTCATACGGAATGTAACACAATACCACATACCTCGTAACACATTACATATTTTTATTTCAACCCTTCACATGCCTTAAGAATTTTATCTACTAAATTCTTATTTTAATATTTTCTGAAAATTCGGGTTCTTACATACACAATTCCTCCCTCAACTCCCGAATCCTCAAATACTTCAATTTCATGTCTGAATAGAATTCGAGGAGTTTCCCAAAAAATTATTATACGTTTCGTCACCACCACTCTGTCGAAATTAGTTAGGTATGAATATGTTAGATACAGCTGACTTAATTGGTGAAATAGTATTTCTCCCCTATAAAGTGTGTCCAATCAAATAGTACATCTCCCCTAAAAAGCATGTTTTTTTATGGATGCTCAAAGATTTTTTTTATGTTATGAATGAATAAGATATTGAGGAATTGTCCCTACATAAAATCATAATTATTGATACGAGCCTTTCTTTTTCTTCTCTTACTATATTTCTAGTTAGAGATAAAAAAAGTCCATCAACATGAATGTCAGACTGCCATTGAATATGGCATTCCTCCAAGACTATAAAGCCGGGAAGTGGTTAGTATAAAGTTTATTTTTGAGAGTAAGTTTAATCGATTAATGTAATAGAATCGACACATGAGACGAGGTTGTATGTGTGTCAGCATTCTATTGGTCAATTGACCAACTTATCAAAAAAATAACTTCATGCTAACCGGATCCATAAAGCCGATTGCGAATTATGATTGCCTTATGGGAGGTGAAGAAGAAGATGAACCGTGGGTTCATGCTGACATTTGGGATGTTTTTTTGGCTGACATTTGGGATTTTTTTGATTAATTAGTTTTGATTGTTGAGTTAGATTGTAATTAAAGTGAATTATTTTTTTTTTATTTTTTATTTTTCATATTTGTGTTCAAAAAATACGGTTATAATTTCAAACAAAAACAAATCAAACAGACGAAATCGCAAGACAAGAGGAAATGAGCAACTTATTTTCCCTAATATTTATACTTAGTTCGCCTTTCGATATATATAAACTATATTACTTCTAAAAATTATATTACTAGTATTAGTATTATCTCTAAAGGCTATTACTTCTAAAAATTATAATATTACTAGTCTACTAATAATACTATTATTTTGAGAAGGTTACTACTCTACTACAGAACTATTATTACTTCTAAAAATTTAACAAGGCTATAACATTACTATAGTACTATTATTTTGAGTATGAAAGAACTCAAATGTTGGTTAAGAAAAGAAAAGATGTTGTGTATCCCGATTTTATTTATTGTTGAAATTAGTTCTACTTTTTCCGTTGTTACTGCAACTGTTGAAAGGACATTTTCAGCCATGAACATCGTGAAGAATGAACTCTTTAATTAAATGGGAGATGAATGGATGAATGACTGTTTAATAATATACATTGAGTGTAATATTTTGTAACTATTAAAAATGAGACTATCATGTAACAATTTTAAGTAATGAAACCTCGAAAAATATTTTTGTGATTCATTTTACTATATTTTTATTTGTAAGAGATTATTTTTTTTTTGAGTTTGACCTCAGTGAAGTATGGATCCGCACCTGTATATATATTAATTATTCAGATATAGAATTCCATAATATAATATTTATCGAGGAAAAATAAAAAGTAAAAACGAATATAATGCGAAAAATACTAAAATAGGCTCATAGGCTTAAACTGAAACAAGTGGTGGGTAACATTTCCGTTGAATTAAGATGAATAAAAATTATTTTTAATGGGTCAATTTCGTCTTTTCCAAAGGCTTAGATTCTAACGGCTACTTTTTTGTCTCTTTCCCCACCAACACTATTTCACTACTCCAACTCCAAACTTCCAACCATACAATTTCTTTGTCTAGATTACTATGACGAAACTAAGTGAAGAAGAGAAAGAATACCTGAGAAAGGCCGGCGCAGCCGCAGCCAGCGGCGGAGCGGTGGTGGTGGTGGTGGAGTATCTGGAATCCACCATGTCAAAAGAACTTCTGGGTAAGTTTCCCGACAACTCCGCCTTGGATTTCGACTACACCCAGAGCTCAATTTGGTCTCCGTTGAATCCCCGGCGCCATTTCGCCCAAGATTTGGACTTTGAATTATTGGGTCAGTCTCTATTTTCGTATTCATCGATTGAACCAACTGTGATACAGAGGAAGCTAATTTACAATGAGGATGATCAAGAGGGGTTTTTGGGTAATAGCAGTAATTGTAATACTTCTACTATTCTCAAGAAATTGACTGATAGTTTCAAGAGGAAAATTAGCACAAGTGTTTCGAATAATCTGAAAGTTTATCGCGATACGAAGATGATGATGATGAAGAAGAAGAAGAAGGCAAATGCTTTTATTTTCTCTCCAAATGCTGCTTCTTTTAAGGGAAGTACTAATTCTCCAACTCCTAGAAAGGTAATCTCAATTCTCTTTTATTGATCCTATTTTGCTCTTTCTTGTTCTTGTTTGGGTAAAAACGAAGTTTCTCTAATAACCCAACTCCAAGTTTCTCAAAATTTACATACAGAAAATTACTGCAAGATGTATTGATATCTAATTTGAATTTTAGCAGTAGTTCAGTAGAATTTTACTATTTTTAAATGTCCAATAACAAAAATTGAACAGGGATGGGCTAAGATGCTAAAAGCAGCCTCAGGACATTTCAAGAAGACAGGTAAGAAGAAAGACTGCAATGGTGCTGCTCATATGAAGCTCTCCAATAACTACTTGGCATATTCAAATGTATTTGATTATATCAGCAATATCTTTGTCTAAAGTAGCCGTGTCCAACACAGGAATGAATATGTAGGTGTTGAACATTTCATGTTAGTGTATAAAAGTGTCAAATTTGAGGAGTAGTACCCGTGATGGACGACACTTCTAAGTACCCGTGTCTAACTGGACATTCCATCCGAGTCTATGTAACTTAGAAGATGGACAATACTATTCTTTTTCCAGAATTCTCTCTATATTTGAGTAGTGATTCACAAACAAGAGCTTATAAATCATGCAGACATGGTTCTGGATCCGAAAATACAAAAGTTGTTTACGCAATGCAAAGGCCATTTAAATCAAGAGACAACAAGCATATCATGACATAAATACATTCTATGTATTGCAGCTGACTGGAATTCATCGAAATAGATTATGGACTAGACCTCAAGTGAAGAGAAGGTGGTCTGATTAACTTCCTCTGTAAATTCTAAACAACAGTTTTGTTTTGTTAACCATCACTCATAAATGTAAATGTTCTAGATCTAGAAAACACAAAGGGAAAACTTGGTCAACTCTTTAGTCAACATAATGTGGAAAGGGCTATGGTTTAATATTTCTATAAATTGACAGAAATTAACTCGAGAAAACCCATCATAGATCAATATCAAAAAGAAGTAATCTTTTTGACAAAACTTGACTACCCACAATTTGAGAAATTATCCTTTCTATTACTGAACACGGTGCCTCTAGTACCAAACTGTCCATAATCCTATTTATCCCAAGTAAAAGAAAAGACACGGACAGACTGCCACTCAGCATAATCTTTCAATACAACTTGTCATAAGCAAGCAGGAGGTCCTTGAAGGTCAACATTCTGATCATTCCTAAATAGGCTTGATTTTGAAGTGGAGTGATATGAGAGAGAATACAAAGCACTTCAAGTCCTGCAACAACATAAAAAGCAGCAACAAGAATTAGCTTGTTAAAAATGATGCAGAAACATCACCAAATACCATTTTTTGGAAAAATGAAGCGAAAAGAGAAGAGAAGAGGACAATGACATTTCGATTTTCTGAAAAGTAAATAGATGAATAGACGCTCAGATAAAAATCTGATAAAGTGAATAACCTCCAATAGTGCAACACTACCCACTTATAAAAGAACAGAAAAACCACTTCAGAGCATGTATTTCATACCAGGAAAAAAAATGCTTCGACTTCTAACAAGGATTTTTTGAAAATTTTAGACAATAAATTATGGTTTGCTTCCTAAACAAAATGCCATTTGAATTCACTGTGAAAGTAGTTTCAAGACTATTAAACCCTAGAATGATTAATGAGGGAAATTCAACGAAGTAAAACCTTACTTTAAAGTTCCTAGATATATGATGAGAAATAGGTCTTCGACCAACAGATTATATAGCAATAGCAGCCATTCAACAAAGTCAATGCAAGTGCAGGTTACAATAAGTACGCTCTAGCTCAAAATTGATAAGATTCACCTAGGACTCATTCAATTGTCACTTCCCAAATAGATAAGATAAAGCATTAGCATTAGAGTGGCCCACCACAAAAACATATAGGAGTGATCTAGGACTCATTCAATTGTCACCTGCAGCAGCCAAGGCTATGCTTTATGGTAAAGTAACAAAAAAGTCTAAGATGTTACCACGTCATAAACTAATAGAATTGAAACATATAATGATTAATGAGGGAACTTCAATGAAGTAAAACCTTACTTTAAAGTTCCTAGATATATGATGAGAAATAGGTCTTCGACTAAAAGATTATATAGCAATAGCTGCCCTTCAACAAAGTCAATGCAAGTGCAGGTTACAATAAGTACGCTCTAGCTCAAAATTGATAAGATTAACCTAGGACTCATTCAATTGTCACCTTCCAAACTGATAAGATAAAGCCTCATTATTAGAGTGCCCCACCACAAAAACATATAAGAGTGATCTAGGACTCATTCAATTGTCACCTGTGGCAGTCGAGGCTATGCTTTATTTCAAAGTAACAAAAAAGTCTAAGATGTTACCATGTCATATACTAATACTAGCTGTGTCCCGTGCCTCCGGCACTACATGGACGGTAGAATTTATCCCAAACTTTGGACGGCTCAGATGATTTATTAGGGTGAGCGGGAAATTCAAAATCAGTTGTATTTTGTTAGATAGATACAATTGAAACATGTTGCTGCACGTTTCTAAATCCAATTCAACGAGGCAACTAGCTTTTAAGCAAAGCAATGATATATCTAGGTAAGGAGGCAATATATTGGACTATTTTGATCCTATTTAACAACAAAAAGGAGCAGCCTAGTTCTTTCTAAACCTTGCAATGGAAAAGGTTTAGGGCAGTGATTAACAAAACTACTGGTGATTCTGGACAGCAATCTCATGATGTATTAATAGGAGAAACTTATCAAAACGTAAAAGATGGCAACATAGCCAAAGAACTTAATCCAAAAGGAAAATATAAATGAAAATTGATAGCGCAAAATAGATATGCTGGTAAAGAAAATATAATGCTATATTCCAACAAAACAAATTAAGAACTCCGTGAATGAAAGCGAGCGAATTTTTGTAGAGATGAAAGACAAAGGAGTTCCAGGGGAGATGCATAACAGACCTGAACAAGATAATAGAAAATACGAAGCCCTTCAGGATCTTTACTAGTCTGAACATCCATGAGTGACCCAATCTTTGAAGTAGTGAAGGAGATATGCTCATTCCCCATAACAATTTCAAGCTCTTGCCGTCCAACACGGTCTGGTTCTGGCCAGCTGCTATCATCTTCCTTCATGATCTAATGAGACATTCGGACACATAAACGACAAAATTATAGAACAGAAAGAACCAACAACACACCCTTGAAATATCCACATTAACAAACTAACAAGGCAGAAATATATCAGAAAATTCCTTCTAAAATATGTAAGAAATTAGCCTATAGGTTCTGTTCAAGCATGTCGATTTTATTTTTCTAGCAACTAAAGATTTCAAAGAATGGGTGACTGAACATACTTGCGCAAGATCATGGGTTTGAATTTTCCAAATAGCGTATCTGCTATTCCCATTATATTAGTGCAGTTATTATGCTGTAGTATAGAATACACTATTGAGCTCATAATCTATGAGCTTAACCTCAGAGAGCAAATTGACAACATGGTAAACAAATTGCAAAAAGATAACAAATAAAAAAATCAGCCAAATTTCATAAATCAAGGAGAAACAAACATAAAAATCTAAAATCCATGGAAACCCAAACTACAAAGAAACAGCCTAAAATATTTAGCGTGACTAACAAAACTCACTGCAACTACAAGCAAAACTTATAAAGCCCTAAAAAGCTCAATTTCATCACATTACATGTGAAAAGACACATATCAAAAGTAAACCCTAGAGAGAAAATTGAAAACCTACACCAACTAACAACCAAAACCTTCAAAACCCATCAAATTAAAATCCCTAAACTTCAATTTTGTCCACCACATTGCATTCAAGTAAAAATTAGGCAGCAGAAAATCTTAAATACCTCGAAATAAACATATATAAACATAACAAGAAGTAAACCCTAGAGAGAGAAATTGGGGAGAAGTGAAGTGGGGTAATACCTCGCTGTGGGAGATGATGCGGCGGCACTCACGGAGGACGGAAGGGGTGAGAAAGACTTCTTTGCGAATCATGGTGTCGTTTTTGTAGTTGGAGTTGTTGGCGTACCGGAGCTTACCGTCGGGCCGGAACTCGAACTCCAAGAACTCATGGCCGAACTTCCCTTTGTGACCCACGTAGTATCTCAGGTAGAACTCTTCTTCTTCTCCAGCCGCTGCCATTTTCTCTCTCTTTCTCTATCTTTCTCTCTGCAAAAAGATGAAAACTCTGGAACCGGAGGAAAATAGAAAATAGAAAATAGAAAATAGAAAAATGGAGAGAGAGAGAGAGAGAGAGAGAGAGAGAATGAGCCTAGAAATTAGTAGTAGTATTTAAAATTAATTATAATTTTATTTGCATTACATTAATAGCCATTAAAAGTTATTAAAAGAAAAAGTATGTGAAAAGTGCAAGCAAGTGAACTACTTTTGTCTCATAATAAAACTTATAATTTGTTGTTGATTTATTTCTTCAAATATCAATATTGGTAAAAATAATAATAATAAATAAAATTTCTAAGGAAAAATATTAGTTTTTAAATTTTATGTTGAAAAATAGACAGTAACTTTTTTTTTATTTTTTTGGTGTAAAGTCATTAAAATTTGTACCTTTAGTTGTATCATAACCAAGTTCTAATATTTATTTTTTTTACAAAAAAGAAGCAACAAAAAATTATACTCTTTGAATATGACTCTCCTTAAATAAGATTTTTATTTAAAAAAAGTATGCAATTGAGAAATAAAATCAATTATTTATTTATTTTTCTTAAAATTATGTATTATCAATAATATCAGACATATATGAAAATTTTCTCCAACAAATCATAAAAACGAATTAAAGACGAATCGAGCTATAGCGATGGTTCGAACCGTCACCTTAGATATAGCTGGTTATAGAAATGGTTTTCTATGCTATAGCGACGGAAAAAATTGTGACGCCCCCAAAATAGGTCCACACAACCCATTCTGAGTCGTCAAATACATGGTACAGAAAACAACTACAAACGTGATTAATCCAACTGTCGTACAAAATACGACAACACATATGATGTGAGTTTCAATACAAATATATGTAACTTTCATGGTGCCTCGGTCATAACACCTTACAATGGTACCTTACATAAAGGTTACTATTGTGGAATAAAATTTCACAATAAAATTTATATCAATATTTAAAATATTGTGAAATTTTTACTTCTTTGTGTCGGAGTTACTATTCACGTATACGGCACTATTCACAAATATGGCACTATTCACCAAAAAATAAAATTTTCTCTTCTTTGTCCCAGATGTCTATTATGATTACTATCTTTGATTGTATCCATGTTTTGATCTTCATTCTTGAATTTTTCTCCATTATGGTTTATTATGGAGTATTTTTAAACTTGAATTATCTAAAGTACGAATCTCTAATCTTTGTCTGTAAGACCTCAACTTATTATTACTGAAATTAAATTTCCTCTATTTATTATTTTAAAATAGTAAGGGTTGATTTGATTAATGTGGTTAGTTATGGGTAAAATGCGCAAATATTTTAAATAAGCAAGTGGTTGTAAAATATTCATTGTTATCGGGGAATATTTGTTTGGTCGTGGAATATTCTTACTGTCGGGGAATATTAAATACGTGCCAGTACTTGACCCTGTGTTGGCCCCATAATGGAAAACGATTGGATGAAGAAAAGCGACAAGTATAAGTTGTTTATAAATACTGGCGTAGTTATTACAATTAATATTGTTGAAATACTAAATTGGTTAAAACACAAGAAGCACGGTATTGCACCAATTATTGATTCTTACATAAGAAGGCACTACTCAATAATTATTACAAGTAATTCTTTATTCAATATTTTATTTCATTGATTCAATAATTGCTATGTTGATATTTTATATTATTGTTGTTTTGATAATTATCATCAATGACGAGATTTTCCTTTATCAAATTAATAATTCATATTATTTGAATAATATTATTAGATAGCATTATTGGCAATGTCTAGAAAGTTACATGCCTAAGGAGAAGTTTGGTCACCTAATTGCGGCGCATGATAAGGAGAAATCCTTATTGGAAGTCCCCTCTTTCCTGGGAACTTGCCTGGTTGTCAGTATTGTGATTCTGTAATATTATTTGTGCATAATTAATTATTAATTTATATGATGAGGAAAATATTCATTTTATGTGGATATAGATGGAGAAAATTTTTAATGTGACAATTGTTGAAAATAAATATTTTATCTTTTTCTGATAAAATAATTTATTTAAATATATTATTATATTATAATAATATAATAATTGTGATATCTTTACAATGAATATGGGATATATGAATAAATGAGGAGAAAAAGTATTTTTGTTACAATAAATGTTAAAAACATGTTAAACATGTCGGTGGACCCCATTTCTTGACTGAAATTTGATTATAGCCTGAAAATCGTCCGTATGTGGATTTCGGTCAATTTCTGTTTTGAAAAACTTTCTTCTGCAAAGTTGTAGATAATTAAATTTCCTATGGAATGGACATAAGATTTGAATTTTTCTGATAAAAGAGCTATTTATTATGAATTATTGAAGTTCTCAAGTTCCGGAATAATTATTTTTTTAAAGTTTTAAATTTTTTTTAAAAGAAAAATATTTTTTACACTTGGGTGGGCCCCACATGAGTGGTAAACATGTTGAATTCAGTTTTCTTGGTGTGCGTAGGAAATTTATATAATTATATTAATATTTTATTAAATTTTCTGCTTTGGTGTTCTAAGCAATTTCCTATAAATAGGGTGCTTAGGTTAAAATTGAAAATCACACCAGAAACTGAAATATTCTCTCTCTATATTATCGAGCGTATTCTTGTGAGTATTTTGATATTTTGAGTGTTGTTATACGGTGCAAGTTCCTTCAAAGACTATATCCGATTATTCGGTAAATCTTATCTTTTCGAGGTAAGGGATGTTATTTTTTTAAAAATGATATTATTTCTTCTAATATCATTATCTTAGAAATATTGGTAAGATTTTTCTTGTGAAATTCTTGTCTTTTAGTATATGAGATTCTTATTCACGTATACGATCTTATTCACGAATCTGACCTTTATTCACGGAAAAATTAATTTTTTGTTTTTTGTCCAAAATATCTATTATGGATACTAGCTTTGATTGTATCCATATTTTGATTATTCTTGAATTTTACTTCACTATGGTTATTTATGAAGTATTTTTGAACTTGGATTTATTTAAAAGTACGAATCCTTAATATTTGTTCTTTTGTTTCCTTTGGATTCGTTTTTTTCTTTAAAATATTTTACATCATCCTCGGTCCTAAATGATAATATTATGAATATCTTTGGCTTTTAATAGTGCAAAGATGGTTGATTTTCTTATGAATATCTTTGGCCTGTAGTGCAAAGATGAACAAGTGTTGAGATAAACATGATCAACTAATGAATATCTTTGGCCTGTAGTGCAAAGATGAATATTTGATTCAGGATGAATATTGATTGATGTTACAGGGATAAAAATTGACAATGACCTTTTAAATTCATAGATTATAGTAGATTTCATTCTCTACACAATCTCCTCTATGAATTGTTATTTTTGCTGCGAATATTGATCTGAAACTTGTTGTCTATTATATTCTATCAGATTTTTCCCTGTTGAGGACTAATGATAATTTGTTCTATATTATCTTAATCATAATATTCTTTATTGGGCTAGTTGAGCTCACCCTTTTTCTTTTTGTTTTATTTTTCTTCTCAGAAGGTGAGAATGTAGCGAGTACTAGTCGGGGTATGGAATGAAGGTTCTAGAATGTCGTTTTAGTAGTCCTCACTATTTTATAAAATAGTGTATCAATAATTATAATGAGGACTTATTTGAGTGTTGATATTGTCTAGAAGACAATATTTGTTTTTAAAATCACAGTTTATGTGTTGTCGTATTTTGCACGACAATTGTATTAATAAAATTGTAGTTATTTCTGTACCATGTATTTGGCGACTCAGAATGGGTGTTGTATACCTATTTTGGGGGCGTCACAATTGGTATCAGAGCTTAGGGATATGATCTCTGGCGGAGATCGGGGAATAGAACTTGGAGGGGAGAGACGAGTAAATCATTCGCTAGTGTGTCCTACCTAAGCTTAATTGTTGGTTGGTCAAAGTATAGGGTTATTATGTTGCATATCAATTTATTTAATTAACCCTTGTTTTGTGGCATTAATTAAGAATGGCAGCTGAGAATGTTAACAGTGGAGTAAATGAGACCGTTGAGACACCTCTAATCACCAACCAGGATAACGTAATGTCGGTGAAGAAGAAATTAGAGATATCCATGTGGTGAGTGAAGAACTAATAGTGGCTTTTTAGCTAGTCGCAGAGGTGAAGGCGGTGAAAGTGAGGAAGAAGAGGAACCTGAGGAGAATTTATTAGAAGAATTTTATAATCGAAATTTAGAATTACAAAATCGTATTCATGAGTTAGAAGAAGCGAAAGAAGAAGATGATGGTCGTGGAGCAAAGAGATGCAACAATTCAAAATTGTATTACCCGATGTGCGATCTTTGAATGAAGCACTCTTTGGCGAGTATAAGATATTAGAAGTGAAATCGAGAATGCTATGATCAAAGTTACGATGAAGAAAGAAGCAACCGAGCGAATGAGAATGGACGATGCGTGGGTAAAAGCCGCACGACGCGTTGATATTGTAGAAAAAGACGTTCGATCAATTAAGGCCAAAAGAGATGAAATGGATTTTGCTTTTTGGACAACAATTGGGAGAATCCAACATCGAGTTCGGAACTACCCTGTGCAGAGTGGTCAACCACAATTCGATATGGATTGGAGAATAATGATTCAAATCATGGATCAAGAATGTGACGAAGCAATGAAGGGTGGAATATACTTTATAGCAAAGTTAAGTCCAGATGGAACGGTGGCACCAGAGGCGGATACGGACAAGTCAAAGTCAGCGGTTCCTGGAATAGCGTTTTTCGTGACTACCCAAAATACGAGGAACCCGAACGAAGGTATCACGGATTAGTTAATTATAAATTCTTGCGAAGTTTATACCTTATTAGATACTGGTTCTACTCATTCATTTATCTCTCCTGCTTGTGCTCAACGTTTAAACTTGACTCCGGAGAAAATTAGACTTTGACCTATCTGTGGAGACTCCGTTAGGAGAAACTTTCATTACATCCACTGTTTATAAATCTTGTTTGATCCAAGTTGGCACCATCAAATTACCTGTTGATCTTATCTCTTTAAAGATACTTGCTTTTGATGTGATTTTAGGGATTGATTGGTTAACTACTCATCATGCCAAAATTGATTACTTTCGTAAGGTTGTTAGTTTTCATATTCCTAAGCAACCTGTTATTCGAATTCAAGAAACCAAACCATCGAAGTCAAACACTTTCATATCAAGCCATAAAGTCATTTGTTTATTGAAAAACGGATGTCAAGTTTTCTTAGCCCATGTCATGGACTTGAACAAAAATACGTCAGATTTGAATGATATTTCTGTTGTTAGTAAATTTCCTGACGTATTTCCTGAAGAATTTCCTAGGCTACCCCCAGAGCGTGATATTAAATTTTGTATCGAATTTGAACCCGGTACAAAATCCATTTCTAAAATCTCATATCAAATGGCTCCTATTGAACTTCAAGAGTTAAAAACCTAACTGTAGAAGTTGGTACCCGAGCCTCTATTTGGTGACTTTCTTTGTGGAATGCACCGAAGCCAGACTCTCCGTAGGGTACGCCATATTCGTTTGGTGGTAAGCTGATAGGTGCCATTGTGACGTGTTATCCAAGATTGGGATATGAGTCGCGGTGGAGCAACCTAACCTAAGTCGATGTCGAAATCGTAGCTTTTAGGTTTAATTAGTTATTATCGGAGATTCATGAAAAGATTTTCTCGAATCGCTACTCCATTAACTCAGCTGACTCGCAGAGATACAAAATTCGAATGGAGCAAGGAATATGGGAAGATCTTCGAAGAACTCAAGAGGAGACTCATTTTGGCACATGTTCTAATCATACCATCCTGGAAAAACAAACATGGTAGCTGACGCGTTGACTAGAAGATCATATGCGGGAATGAGTGCGATGTTGTCAACACAAAGGCCCATTTTGTGTGATTTACAAAAGATGAAGATAGAATTTAAGACTCCGGGGACCCATGCGATGATGTCAAGTATACGCATAGAACCGAATTTAATCGAAAAAGTTAAAGTTGCTCAAGCTACAGACCCGGAGCTGATGCGTATGAAGAAGAAAATACAAGAAGATGCGTATGAAGAAGAAAGTACAAGAAGTTGTTATTCTAGAAGCAAGAATCGATGAAGAAGGAATACTTCGAGTCCACTCCAGACTTTGTGTTCCTAACGACGCTGATTTGAAGTACAAGATCATGATGGAGGCACACAATACACCATTTACGATCCATCGTGGAAGTACCAAAATGTATCGTGATCTTCGACATACATTTTGGTGGAACAATATGAAGAGAGAGATCGCGAAGTTTATCTCGAGGTGTTTAACTTGTCAACGTGTAAATGCGGAGAATCAAGTGCCTATGGGTCCATTGCGACCACATGAGATTTCAAAATGGAAGTGGGAACACATTACCATGGACTTCGTTACGGGTCTTCCCACGGTTTCTCAAGGCATAAATGCTATTTGGGTTATTGTTGATAGATTAACCAAGTCTGCTCATTTCTTGCCAATACGGGAGACTTATTCCCTTGAACGTCTTGCTCGTATGTACGTAAATGAGATTGTGAGATTGCATGGCATGCCAGTATTCATAGTTTTGGATCGTGACCCAAGATTCACTTCACGATTTTAGGTTAGCTTGCAAAAAGCTATGGGCACGGATTTACGATTCAGTTCGGCATACCATCCTCAAAGCGGACGGACAATCGAGAGGACTATTCAAACTCTTGAAGATCTATTAAGACAACGTGTCCTAGACTTCAAAGGAGTTGGGATAAGTATTTACCATTGGTGGAATTCTCCCACAACAACATGGTTATCGACAAGTATAGGTGTGGCTCCGTTTGAAGCATTATATAGACGAAAGTGTCGCTCTCCAATATGTTTGGATGAGGTGGGTGAAGCAACATTGTTGGGACCCGAGTTGGTACGTATGACTACGGAAAAAATCCAAATAATTGACAACGTATACAAATGGCACAGGATCGACAAAAGAGTTATAACGGATCTTCATCGAAAGGGCGTGGAATTTAGTATTGGGGATCATGTATTGTTATTGCGTGTTGCTCCATGGAAGGGAGTTACAAGATTTGGGAAGAGAGGAAAGCTCAATCCACGATTTATTGGTCCATTTTAGATTCTTGACCGAGTAGGAAATGTGGCCTATAGACTCGCGTTACCTCCAAGCATGTCTCGTGTTCATAATATTTTTCACATATCTGTGCTTCGTAAATATGTGAAAGACTCGAACCACGTTATTGAGTTAGAACCAGAAGAGATAGCCGAAGACTTAACGTACGAGGAGGTACCTGTAGAGATCTTGGATAGGAAGGAGCATGTCTTACGTACAAAGGTCATACCACAAGTCAAAATTTTGTGGAGGAACCATGCTATAGAAAATGACCTGGGAGTTGAAAGCGGAAATGAAAGCGAGGTATCCTCACTTTTCAAACACTGTGCACGTGACGTCAATTTCGAGGACGAAATTTCATAAGGAGGGGAAGTTGTAAGACCCCAACTTATTATTAATGAAATTGAATTTCCTCTATTTATTATTTTGAAATAGTAAGGGTTGATTTGATTAATGTGATTAGTTATTGGTAAAATGCGCAAATATTTTAAATAAGCAAGTGGTTGTAAAATATTCATTGTTGTCGGGGAATATTCGTTTGGTCGTGGAATATTCTTACTGTCGGAGAATATTCATACAACGGCGCAGTCTTGTGTGGGCCCCATAACGGAAAGCGATTGGATGAAAAAAAAGACAAGTATAAGTTGTTTATAAATAATGGCGTAGTTATTCTCAATTATCTTGTTGAAATACTAAATTGGTTAAAACACACGATAGACACGGTATTGCACCAATTATTGATTCTTACGTAAGAAGGCACTACTCAATAATTGTTCCGAAGAATTCTTGTTCAATATTTTATTTCATTGATTCAATAATTGCTATGTTGATATTTTATATTATTGTTGTTTCAATAATTGTCATTTGCTTGATGATATTTTCCTTTATCAAATTAATAATTCATATTATTTGAATAATATTATTAAATAGCATTATTGGCAATGTCTAGAAAGTTACATCTAAGGAGAGGTTTGGTCACCTAATTACTTGGCGATGAGAGAAATCTTTATTGGAAAGCCCCTCTTTCACAGGAGGCGCACTGGTTATCGATGATTGTAATTTTGTAATATTATTTGTGAATAATTAATTATTAATTTATATGATGAGGAAAATATTCATTTTATGTGGATATAGATGGAGAAAATTTTTAATGTGACAATTGTTGAAAATAAATATTTTATCTTTTTCTGATAAAATAATTTATTTAAATATATTATTATATTATAATAATATAATAATGGTGATATCCTTACAATGAATGTGGGATATATGAATAAATGAAGAGAAAGAGTATTTTTGTTACTAAAAATATTTAAAACATTTTTTTCATGTTTGTGGACCCCATTTCTTGACTGAAAATTTGATTTTAGCCTGTAAAATTGCCCGTTTGTGGATTTCGGTTAATTTTTGTTTGGAATTTGGAAAAAATTTCTTCTGCAAAGTTGTAGAGGATAGAATTTCCTATGAAAAGGACATGATATTTGAATTTTTCTGATAAAATGGCTATTTATTATGAATTATTGAAGTTCCGGATTAATTAATTATTATTATTTTTGGAGTTTTAAATGAATTAATTGAGAAAAACATTTTTGTAGTTGTTATTGAGGCGTGGCTGATGTCTAGACTATATTGGTGTGCGTAGAAAATTTAAGAAAAATAAATTATTATTTTATTAAATTTTTTGCTTTGGTGTTCTAAGCATTTTCCTATAAATAGGGTGCTTAGGTTAGAATTGAAAATCACACCAGAAACTGATGTTTTCTCTTCTCTCTCTATATTATCGGCGTATTCTTGTGAGTATTTTGATACTTTGAGTGTTGTTATACTGATTGCAAGTTCCTTCAAACCTTATATCTAGTATTACAAGTCGGAAATCTTTGTCTTTTCGAGGTAAGGGATGTTATTTTTTTTTAAAATGATATTATTTCTTCTAATATCATTATCTTTGGAATATTAGTAAGATTTTTCTTGTGAAATTCTTGTCTTTTAGTGTGGGAAGTTACTTATTCACGTATCGACCTTATTTACGATATCGACAATTATTCACGAATACGGCACTATTCACAGAAAAATTAAATTTTCATTTTTGTCCAAAATATCTATTATGGATACTAGCTTTGATTGTATCACCACGATTATTTATGAAGTATTTTTGAACTTGGACTGTTTAAAGTACGAATTCTTAATATTTGTTCTTTTGTTTCACTGGATTCGTTTTCTAAAAAATATTTTTCATCATCATTAGTCCTAAATGATGATATTACTGAATATCTTTGGCCTGTAGTGCAAAGATGGTTGATTTTTTTATGAATATCTTTGACCCGTAGTGCAAAGATGAACAGGTGTTGAGATGAACATGACCAACTAATGAATATCTTTGGCCTGTAGTGCAAAGATGAATATTTGATTCAAGATGAATATTGATTGATGTTACAGGGATAAAAATTGATTATGAACTTTTAAATTCATAGATTATAGTAGATTTCATTCTCTACACAATCTCCTCTATGAATTATTATTTCTGCTGTGAATATTGATCTGAAACTTGTTGTCTATTATATTCTATCGGATTTTTCCCTGTTGAGGACTAATGATAATTTGTTATATATTATCTTAGTCATAATATTCTTTACTGGGCTAGTTGAGCTCACCCTTTTCCTTTTTGTTCTATTTTTCTTCTCGGAAAGGCGAGAATGTGTAAGTCTTAGTCGGGGTATGGAATGAAGGTTCTAGAATGTCGTTTTAGTAGTCCTCACTATTTTGTAAAATAGTGTATCAATAATTATAATGAGGACTTATTTGAGTGTTGATATTGTCTAGAAGACAATATTTGTTTTTAAACTCACAGTTTATGTGTTGTCTTATTTTGCACGATAATTGTATTAATAAAGTTGTAGTTATTTTTGTACCATGTATTTGGCGACTCAGAATGGGTGTTGTATACCTATTTTGGGGGCGTCACATTGTCCTTTTATCTTACTGGATTCGTTCTCTAAAATGTTTTTCATCATCCTCAGTCTTTAATGGTGATACTTGATGAATATCTTTGGCCTGCAGTGCAAAGATGAATGATTACCTGATTAATATCTTTGGGTCGTAGTGCAAAAAAGATGAGCAGTGTTGAGATGAACATGATTAATCTGGTGATACAAATGAATATCTTTGGCCCGTAGTGCAAAGATGAATATTTGATGCAAGATGTTTATTGATTGATGTTACAGAGATAAAATATTGATGACGAATTTTTAAATTCATAGATAATAGTAGATTTCATTCTCTACTTAACTTTTCTAATGAATTGTTATTTCCACTGCGAATATTGATTTAAAACTGGTTGTCTGTGAAACCCCAAATTTTATGAATAAAGATTTAAATTTCTCGAAATATTTTTTTTGAATACTATGGTGTGGATTTGATATAAAGTTATAGTTGTGGGTAATATTTATAAATTTTGCAAAGTTTGCAAGTTGTTATATAATATTCGATTGGTCGGGGAATATTCTTTTTTAGGGAATATTCATAATGACGGCAAGACAATCATTAGTGGACCCCACAATGAAATTATTGTCGGATTGAGAAAGCGACAAAAATATTTTTATGAAAATAACGGCGGAAGTTTTACTAGTTAAGCGTTGTTGAAACACGGTGTTAAAAAAATATAAGAATCTGGCGTGGTTGCATAGTAGCACATGATATTGATTATTGATCTTTACGTGAGAAGTCAATCGGTTATACTCAATTATTGCTACAGTAATTGCTACATCATATCTCTCATATTATTGATTCGATTATTGTCACAGTATCATCTGTATAATATGATATATTATTAAATCAATAATTGAGACGACAAAGTTATTCATATTATTAAATTGCAATATTTACAATGTCTAAAAGTTCTGTCAAGGAGAGGTTTGGTCACCTAATTGCGCGCCAATAGGGAGAAATCCTTATTGAAAAGCCTCCTCTTTTCTGGGAACGACCTGGTTGTTAAATATTGTGAGTTTAATCATTTTTTAATATATATTACACTTTTTAATAGTAGTTATTATTTTGTCATAAATTTTTTTCTAGATTTTTAATATATAATTATTTAGGAATAAATTTGTTGTAGAATAATAAGTTACTATTATTACTTTTACTTTTAAAAATTAACTAAATTTTAATCACAATATAAGTTATAATTATTTTAACATAAATTAACTAAATGTCTATATTAATTGGTTGTATTTTTTAATATTTAGTTATTTAGGGTCTAAAGTTGAGTAAACTAAAATTTTAAACATATTTTTAAAGTTAAAATATATTGTATGAGTAAGTAATTAAAGAACTATAGAATAAAATTAAGAAAATTGTTAAATCCACAACAAAAGTATCATTGTAGATGTATAACGACGATGAAAACCGTCAGTATAGGATCTATAATGACGTTTTTGTTGTGAAAATAATATTTTTTATTGTGAATTTAACAATTTTTTAAAATTATTGTAGAATAATAAATTAACATTAAAATTTGCAGGACCATAAAAAGAATTTTGGTTCTATAACATTAACTATTAATTATTTTTAATAGTTAATAATTTTACAACTTAGCTTACTAATTGCATATAATTTAGGACTTCTATAAAAATAAAATTATTACAAAACAATAAATTACTCTAAAGTTTTTCAAGATCATAAATAATATATTAGTTCTAATTAAATTCTAGATTGAAAAAATGTTTTAGCAGCAGTTAAAAAATATTTTAATAACGGTTAAATTTTAATCTTATATCAAAGACTAAAGACCAAAAAAAAACAAACTTAATTCTCTTATTATATAAGTATATAGATATGTAGGAATGCTACATAAGAACGCTTATCTATATGGTATTTGCATGCTTTAATATTTATTTCTAGAAGTAGGTCTTTACCGATCTAGAGTATATGGATATCATTTAGTAGCAGGGAACAGAAGATATTAATAGGAATGAATTATTGAGGTTTTAGGGATAGATATGTTATCCCTAAAAGTTTGATGTGACAATAGTTTAATTAAATAAGATTAAAGGTACCCCTCTAGATCGACTGAGTGGCCTCAAGCCACCCTAAGATTGTTTATTAATTAATTAGTACACAATAATTTTATATAATATGATACTATTTATTATTATATTTGTTACTTTTAAAATTTTAATATTTAATATTTTAATATTTTATAAATTAACTTATAATTATAAATAAAATATATCTATAAGTTTTTGATATATCGGAGGAAATTAAATTCTGTATACTTTTATAATATACAAGTTGATATGCTTGATTACGTAATGTAAGTCAACTCCAATTATTTTCCGCGGCTACCCAAAAAAATTTAAATCTCAAGAGGGGGCATTTTGATAAATTGAACTGCAGCTACCGCTAGAGCCTCTAGCGGCAGAGGGGAATTAGGAATATTCTAATCCTTTTATTATCTTGATCAACGACTCAAATCATGATTGTTGGAATAGTGTCTGTGACAACCAGTTACCACGAATGAAGACCCTATATATCGGTCCGGATCTTAAGCTTACCCCTTATCTAACATACCTTTTATATCCCTTTTAGCGACAGATGAGGAATGACGATTGATCTGCAGTCGCTATATATAGAATAAATGTTATATATTTGTCGTCACTATATGTTATTCGTCATTTAAAAGTTAAGCAGCGGTTATATATATAGTGATGGACCGAATTATCGTCCGGTCCGTCGCTAAAGGAGGGTATATGCAAGGTATGTTAAATAAGAGATAAGTTTAAGATCCGGATCGCCTATATATATATATATATATATATATATATATATATATATATATAGTACACTCTGTCTCTCTCTAAAAATGATGGTATAAAGTTTAATTTTTCTGTAAAATTGTTGGTGTACTACCTTATTATTATTTCGGTTGATAAAGCCTCCAACTTTTGATAACTGTCTTTGATGATTTTGGGTCACACACTAACATGAAAATAAAAAAAAACTAATTTCTATTTATACATTATTCTCTCCACTATTCTCACATTCTACTCTCATTTACTTATCTCTCCAATGCTCTCACATTTTACTCCTACTTACCCACTTATTTCTCACCATATATTTCTATTTTTATTATTCTAAATTTCTCTTATTAGTTAATTTAAATTATTAATATTTAAAAAAAAATTACACACGGGATTTTTTTTTAATAATGTATGATTGAAAATTTTGTTCACTATTTATTTATTTATATTTAATTTAGTTTTGTTAAGTTATAAAATATATTTAGTTCAATGTTGAATATATATATATATATATATATATATATATATATATATATATTTGAGATGTTACAAAAGGAAAGAAATGAATAAAATGTTGTTGAATGAAATAAAATAGGAAGGATACAAAACAATCTTTACGCACAAAAGTTATTAGTGTTAGGCCAAAATCTTTAACGGGTGTCGTTCTGAAAATAGATGTGAAATTATATGTAATATCTCAAATATTTATAAGGCTCGAAAATATAATCATCTTTGATTAATAAAAGTGACATAAACTATGTGTTATAGAGTTTAATGTGTGATTTAATTATATGTATGAGTATAAAAAATACATGTAAATAGCTATTTAATTATACGGTAGGACGTATAGACCTAAGTATTTATACGATGTATAAATATGAAATTACTATTCACAAATATAAAAAGTCAAATTTCAAAAAAAAAAATCAACGATTGCGGCTAACTAAATTAGTTACAAAAATAAACTAGAAAGCAAACTAAGTTTGGAGTAATCACATGGTAAGACCAATACTTAGGGCCAAGTTTACTTATGGGCTAGGTTTACTTAAGCGCTAAGTTTACTTGGGGGGCTAGGTTTACTTAAGGGATAAGTTTACTTGAGGGATAAGTTTACTTAGGGGCTAAGACTTGACAACTTGAGGGTTAAGTGTACTTAGGGACTAAGGCTCGACAACTTAGGGACTAAATTTTATTTGCTTATAAATAGAACCCTTCATCCTTCATTAATTCATTTACTAATTCATAAAGATAGAGCAAGAAAAAAGTAAGAATCATAAGAGAAAACTATAATAAGATCTAGTATTATTGAGAGAAGGAAAACGAAGTCTTGCATAAATCGAAAGTCGTAAAGCTAGCACTTCAAGATGTAATTTAAGACTTTTTCTTTGTATCTCTTATTTTCATTCATAAATCCTCCGTATGTTGGGATTCATGAAGTTATTTATGTTAGGGTTATGAATATGTATGTTAGTGTTAGTAAGTCATAAAGCATGATAAGCTAGCTAATTAATTCATTAGACAACTAGTTGTAGCAATTAAAGCATGAACTATGAAATCTAGATTTTTGTTAGTTTTATGAGAGGTGTGCTGTGTGCAGCCTTATATGTTTGGATTTTGATTATGAAATACAAAATAAAGTTGTAGATTTAGAAGTTACAAAAACGAAGAAAAAAGAATCACTCAAAAATACCTTGTAAAGTGTTCGTAGTGTATGTTTGAAGCAGTTTAGGTCAAGCTGTAAAAATTTTGAGGGAATAGTTTTTGACCTATTTTTGTAAAAATCATATGTTTGGAATTTGGACATGAAATACAAAGCAAAGTTATAGATATGGAAGTTAACTAAGCGTAGCAACATTAAAATTCATCGATATAAATTAGTTATGAATTAAATAACGAGTCGAGCTAAAGTTGTTTTTAAATATGCTAACGAACAGTAAAGGGGGTTGTTTTGGACTTTTTGCTTACGCAAATTTTGGGGTTTGTGCCACTTATACGGTTTAGGCTTTTAGGTTTCATTTATTTTTTTAACTCTAAATAACTATGTATAAATTTGAAAGATTGAAAATAAAAATTAAATATTAAACTTAAAAACTATATATACTAAGTATTAAATTAAAAACAACAAAAAAATAAACATAGTACTAACATTCAATTGCAAGTTTTTGATAGTTGATTGTTTGAGCAAAGTTTATAGTTATCCTGTGCCGCCCCCAAATTCTTATACTCTCCACAGCAGATTTGAAGCTCACTTGTACACATCATCTATAAAATCTACCAATAATTCTATTGGTTTAATTAGTCTATTACAGACATTATATCAAATTCGTTATCTTAGTTTCTGGATTGCAACATGATCTCTACCTTTTACTTTGATACCAATATGTGACGCCCCAAATCTGTGTACTTACTATAGCGGATCTGGCGCTCACTTGTCCAACATTAAATCCTATTGAGTATAGATATTATAGACTCACAATATTGACAACCATATCATTTCCATAAAAGAGGGGGATTTTCGTTAAAACGACGCGCAATCAAATAACACATTTTCTAGATAGAACTTTCTAGACACCGCAACTAATGCTAATTGTTTGACAATATATTATAATCATTGTTCATAGAACTTACCATACATTATGAGTTTAGGAACTTGCTAAAATAATGAGTTTAAAAATTCACCATAGTAATATGAGTTCAAGAACAAATCAAAAATTTACTATAATACGATTATGGGTTCAAAAACTTATCATATACTCACAAACTTACCATAATAGTATGAGCTCAAGAACTTGCATACAACTTTAAAATTCACTAACTTAATTGTAAATTACACAAACAATACTTTTCCATAAAAAATTTAGTTCTTTTATTCATATTACCAAAGTCATTATAACTTAAGTTCTATTACAAATAAAGAAGACCATAATTATATGATTCTTAACCTAATTTCTTTTCTTTCATTTCCTCTTACTGCTAGACCATTCTAGTAATTATTCTTTAACTGCAAATGAAAAATATTTGCAAGAATGAGCACAATTTGCTCAACAAGTCTAAAGATATGAATATAAAAGAATTCATGACTATTCTGATTTAAAAAATAAAAGCTCGACAAAAGATTTCAATACTTGTCAATAGTAATAATGAGCGATTGTTAAACCAAGAACTAATAAGATTGTTATGCATAACATCTGCAACACTGACAACAACCATATCAACAGTGTTTCCTATGTTATGCATCAGGCCTGTTATACTGACAACAATCGTATCAACAGTATAGAAGTCAGTTAGCCAACACATCATAAATTCCCCCATGAATAAAGGTTGTTCAACACAGTTACTAACATACAGATTCTGCCCCAAAACAATTTGGTTTGGCACAATAAACAATCTCAAATAAAGAATTATAACAATTCAATATCTCAACAATAATTATTCCGAAAAGAATAGCTCAATACTCGAGTTAAGCCGAATTAAATGACAAATAACTCCTTTTAATAAAACATTTCACATAAAACAATTAACATCACAAATCAAATGAAATCCAACAGTTAAAAGCACATTTTTGCACGGAGTGCAAATGAGCAGAAGATTTGCATAAAAATAAAAAAATTGCACATAGTGCGAAAAATTTGTCTGATTCCGTTTCTTACAGTCAACGTTAATTTTTTTGTCCTTCGTACAACCTACATAGTTAATGACGTCGACATACAAATTAGTCACAATATGATTCCCTACTTTAGTTCACTTTAACTAGTCTTAAAATAAACTTTATTTCAATTCTTTAACTGTTACGATGCTCGACATGCAAAAACCCTAATTTTCCTCAAAACTATCCAGACCGGTGCCTTGGCGCCCTAAACTAGCTCCCTGACGCCCTTAGTTCATCTAATCTGCAAGTGCAATGCCTAGGCGTCCAAATCAAACGTCTAGGTGCTCAGCCCACAACTAGGGCAAAAATAGTTTTCGACATTTTGCTACTATTTGCTTCAAACATGCATTCTGGACACTCGACAAGGTATTTTTGAGTGATTCGTTTTCCTGTGTCTTCGTAACTTCCCTCTCTACAACTTTACTTTTGATTGTACAGTCAAATTTCAAACATAAGAGGTTACACACCTCTCACAAAAACAAGTAAAATCAAAGTTTCGCTAATTATTTCTCTAACTAGTTACCACTTGAATTAATTAGCTAGTTTTCATCATTTATGACTCACTAACACCTACATACATAATCATAAGGCTAAGCATGCATAAGTTTATAAGTTCTAACATAAGAATCTATGAACGAAATAACATACGAAATAAACGATTCTAGGTTTATCTCTTTTTGAAATGTAAGCTTTTCAATCTTCGATCATATTTAGTTTGGCTTTTCCTTTCCTTCTCTCACCTAACAAGCATTCTCACTTATGATTCTCACTCTTCTCTTACTTTGTGAAGGATGAGGGGTTCTATTTATAGGCCACCAAAGCCTTGCAATAAAAATCCTACCTAGCTTAGCCTCCAAGTCTTGCTTAACCAATACTAATCAACCAAGTGCCTTGAGATTAAGTGGCACCAAACATGGCCAAACACCTCCTCCCCCAATGATGAGTCATCATGGTGAGTCATGGTGAGTCACAAGCTTAGTTAGCAACCCATTTAAAATGCTAACCTTCCTTAACCCTAATTAGTTTTGCTTAGCTTAATGTTAATCTTGCTTACATATTTATGTAACTTACTTATTCGTAAGTAATCCTCGGTTTAATTGATAATTAGTAAGCTCACTTAGCAACCCTTGGCTAGCAAGAGACAAATAATAATACTTGCATAATATGCAAGTATGCAAGTGTCAAAAATGGCCCTCCTCTTCCTCTCATAACCGGTCCCCCTCTCTCAGTTTCTCCAATTTAGTTCGCTCCAAAGTTAGTTTACTTTCTTAGTTCAATTGCTATCTAATTTAGTTAGTCACAATTATTGATTTTTTCTTTAAGTTTGACTTTTTGTATATGTAAATAATAATTTCATATTTATACGTGGTATAAATTAATAGGTCAAATACATTTATACCGTATAGATGAATAGTATTTTCCTTGATATGTTTTGGTATAAATATTTAATACCTATACAAAACAACAATCACTCGTATACAATCTCATAACACTTGGGTGAATTGGTCACTGCTGACTGCTGGTGTATAAATTCATGGCCAAAGAGTTGTGGGTCCCGAACAGTTTGCACCCCAAGTCCCAAGAGATTGCTGTCTCCATATTTTATTCAGATAACTCACAACTTCATCATCCGTGGACCGTGAGTATATTCTATATCACTGTTCCATTCATTGGAACCGTCATAAAACAAAAAAATTTACGATAAAAATAATTTAAAAGGAAGGTGTTAATTATAAACTGAAGCTTATAAATAGGGAAAACCCATCTACCTACGGTAAGTACCAAAGGAGAAAGAATGCAAGAGGAAGGAGAAAACCCTCATACTTCATTTACAAGTGCCATGGCACTTGCCCGGATGGGGTTATCAGATGTTCCACAGCGTTACATCCTTCCTCCATCGCAGCGCCCGAATCCTAGTCTTGTCCTTCACCCCACCACCACCTTGCCTCTCATAGACCTCTCCTCTTTACACAACCCTTCTCTTAGAGCTGAGAAAATTGACGAAATTCGCACGGCATGCAAGGAACTTGGTTTCTTCCAGGTATAATTCACGTCCTACAAGGAAAATAATGTTATAAAGAATCTTCATGCATGCAACTCTTCTCTTGTTTTTCTCAACCAGCAGTTAGATAATCCATCTTTTTTGCTACCTTAAAGTCATCACAGCATGCCGAATTTTGATGTAGTAGACCATATAAATACATAGGCGTGTTGGATAGACACATCCTGAATCTTTTCCATAATTAAACTCATTAATAAAAGTTTCTATGGATTATCGTCGCATAATAACATGCATGCATTACATTTTTGTTTCGTTTTTACGTAAAGATCCGTTTGTTACAGGTGATTAACCATGGAATACCTACCTCAGTCATGAATGATGCCCTAGAGTCTGCCACAGAGTTCTTTAACTTGTCTACTGAAGAGAAAATGTGCCTCGTCTCTGCTAATGTTCATGAGCCTGTAAGATATGGTACCAGCCTGAATCATGTCAAGGATAAAGTCCATTTTTGGAGAGATTTCATAAAGCATTATTCTCATCCAATATCCAGTTGGATCGATCAGTGGCCATCAAATCCACCAAGTTACAAGTAAGTAACACCAGCATTATGATGCTACCAATAATATAACCTGAACATTTGCTACTAATGTAGAAATTGGTACAAGTCATTATTCCATCAAACTGTTTTTAAGCATACTACTAATGTAGAAATTGATACTTTCTACACAGAGAGAAGATGGGAAAGTACGCAAGGGCAGCATATTTGTTACAGAAGCAGCTTATGGAATTAATTTCGCAGAGCTTAGGATTGGAGACTACTTACTTGCACGAAGACACTGAAAAAGGCTCGCAAGTCATAGCCGTCAACTGTTACCCAGCCTGTCCCCAGCCAGATCTTGTTCTTGGCTTGCCACTACACTCAGATTTTGGATTGCTCACTATCATAAATCAAAGCCAGCAGGGACTAGAAATCATGGATCATGATAAGAAGTGGCATTCTGTTCCGCTAATTCAAGGAGCTCTAATAGTCCATCTGGGAGATCAAATGGAAGTAATGAGCAATGGTCGATACAAGAGTGTTTTTCATAGAGCAACTGTCAACTCAGTGAAGAAACGTATTTCCATTTCTAGTCTTCACAGCCTAGCTTTAGAAAAAAAGGTAGTACCTGCACCAGAGCTAGTGGACGACCAGCACCCCATTTCATACAAAGAAGGCAGCTTCAATGGTTTTCTTGAGTACATCTCAGGTAATGATATCATGGAGGGCAGATACATAGACACACTGAAGAAGTAACCAGGGAATATGCATGCAGCAAGATATAGAAAATGCACTAGCTGAGACTTGTTTAATGTATTGAGTCAATCTCTCTCCTCTCTGGTCTGGAAAACTATAATTTATGAAGTCGTGTTGTTTAGCTTTTTCTTCTGAAATACTACAAGTAAACTTTAGAGTCCAATGTTTTTCAATCTTCTTCGTAACATTATGGAAGTTGATCACACAATATTTTTAAGTAAATTAGCATATAATAGTTAAGCACTTGAATAGTTTCATTCTGAACTATGTACTTAAATTAGGTCTTAACTGGTGTGTTGTTTCCATAAACATGACATGCTAGTTTTCTCCTGCTAACCACAGCAATAATTATTCTTTTTTTCTGATTTATTTTAATAAGTCGCAGCATGGGACTCAAAAGTTGATATATTCTTCCTTTTACCAACCAAATTGGAGCAACATCGCCACAAATCTGCAATGCAGCTGGGAGCAATATATCACCCTACTTCGACCTTCCTTATATGTCACATTAGACTGAATTCCTACTATTATTCCAAGCTATGCTAATGATAATATCACAGATAAGACTAGAGGACTTTACAGAGATCATTATCATCACCATCCAGTGAATAGATTTTTCCACTTGTCAAGGAAACTGAAAAAAATTAGAACCGGATAATGTTATTAATGCCGTGGGATCTGTCTGTTTTTTTGGTTTCTTTTTACATGAACTTTGGATCCTTTACAGTTTGCAGTTACCACAAAGCGCATGTAGTCCACAAGTAAACTACCGAGCTAGATAAACAATGAAACATGAGTGTAAAGTGGACCTAGATTTAGAACTCTCAAAGATAAAGCTATATGACATAATCTTTAATAATTATTGCTAAAAGTTTCTTTATGGGTGGTCCCCTAAGGAAATAGCGAGGTTGAGACCTTAAGCGTAACATAGAAACTAGCGAGAGATCCTGTTCTGCAAGAATTATCCGAATGATTAATATATTTTCAACAACTGGAATAAATGATTCTCTAACTCTAAACCTATGATAATATATATTAGTTATCTACAACTTTAACAGTTTGAGATACATTTACAGGCCGCACAACTTAGTTTTGTATTTCAAACAAAGAAGAAATTCATAATAAAAAAAACTCATACATACACAATTTTATAGTAAATTTACTCTCATATAGCCATGAGAAAGTTCTATTTAGCTTCTTTTATAACAAGAGCACTCCATCTCATATAAATACGGCAAAACAATTCTTTAGATTATGTTAACTCAGGCGGTAAATGCATTGCTTTTCAATGATGTCAGTAGAAATGTTCACAGAAATTAAACTGCACAAATATTCCCTTCAGCTGGCTTACTCTGCCTCTGGCAGTCCTTAAAAGTACAGATTTTGGACCCATATAGGGGTTCTATATATTTTGTTAAAAGTTTTTTTTTCATCTCTTAATCAAATTACATGCTTCTATTAAAATGCATCATAAACTACTTTAATCTTCACAGTCGGTAAATCTTGGTTACAATACAAGGAAATGGATAATATTATTTGCTTTGAAAATTGGAATACTATAATGAGAACCTTGGGCAAGAATTTATCACAACATATAGAATCTAGTCGAGGAGTAAATAATATAATTTGGTTTTATTAGCTTTTTGCCCAAAGCTAAATAAAAATGCTAATACTAAAATCAGAAGTTCCCTAGATTATGCTTGAAACATTGGCATTATACTTTCCACTAATAGGCATATAAAGAGGTCAACAGTCTCAAGTGCCCAAGTGATTCAATTTTCCCCAAGGCATTCTTATAACCTATTAAATAACATCAAAAAAAAAACTTGATATATCCTCACTATGAACATATTCTTTTAACTTTAGCTAACTTATAACATTTCCAATACTTTCCATTAATAGGCATATAAAGAGGTCAACAGTCTCAAGTGCCGAAGTGATTCAATTTTCGGTAAGGCATTTTATAACCTATTAAAAAACATAAAAAACAAAACAAAGCTTGATAGATCCTCACTATGAACATATTCTTTAACTTTAGCTAACTTATAACATTCCAATTTTAAATTTGACACCTAATAATGTTTTTACGTCAAAAGTAAATAATACACTAAACAAATCTACTTCAAATTATAACTGTTGGACCACTTTAATATTATATGATTATAGCACCCTCTCAAAATCCAAATTAAACTATGGATTTTTAAATTGCAAAAATAAATCAATTCACCTCATATAATACACACAAGAACCAACTAATTAAAACATGCTTTCATAAAAATGACAGTAGATTACAAATCATTTTCTCATTAAAATCAAAATTTAAAAACTCATTTTCTCATTAAAATATAAATTTGAAACCCTAAACTTGTTTTGAATCAAATGTCTATCCAACAGGATGATCATGACCATGCATACAATTTGCCATGGAACATCAATTATTGAAACATTGAATAAATAAATAAATAAGGGAATAGATTTAAAAATTGAAGATTGGGAACAAAAAAACTGATAAAAAGCTACTTACAGAGAGAGCTAGCTATAATATGACGCAAGGGGTTTTGACTGCTCTATATTCAAGCGTATGTCTCACGCGCATGGTTCTCTCCATCTCCACTTCCATCGGAGAATTCACCTTCTTCTTCTTCTTCTTCTTCTTCTTCTTCTTTACAATGGATTAAAAGGTTCTCTGTAACTGAAGGAAAGGGGAAATAGAAAATTGACCATTGGTTGATCGGAAAATCCATCAGAGAGATTTAAGTAGGCTCCAACAAAATATCTAATTACACTCCAATATTTTTTTTCTTTCTTTTTCTTTAGAGAAATGTTTTGGGTGTAATTACTCACACTTGTTCCAATTTTTTCATATATGTGATTGGCTACAATATTGGGTCCACACAAAATGATGTGATCAAAATTAAAATTGATACTATTGTTATTATTTACACATCAATATAAAATTAAAATTGAACAAATTTTGTATCAATAATCAATAACTACATATAAATTCAATTTTCAATAGAATTAAGTTAATTGTTGGCTCTAATTAAGTTAATAAATTATTATTCATTGAATTTGTATTTTGAATTTATATTTTCTATTTCATTCACTTCTTTTCTTGCTACCATAATTTTTTCTTCTTTTTCCCTTTCTTATTAGATTGCAAAACTTAAAAGTGCGACGAAACCACTATAGCAAAAACATCATAAATAGGCCAATAATGCAAATGTTATAGTCAAAAGATTATAACTGTCAAACCCTAACAAAATGAAGCTTTTCTATAAATTTGATAATGTTAATACAATCTTGAGCAGTAAAAAAGGTAACAGAGGGTTTATCTCCATGGGATATGCGATTTTGCTATGATGTGTGAAGTCATGTAATCCATATGAGTGAACTGAATATGAATCCCAGCTAAAAGGTATCCCAAACCAACCATGGTGAGCAAAAACAACTCTCAATATATGCTTAGAAAACTCACATTCAAAAAAAGGTGATCAAATGATTCATTGGCTTGGTTGTATAGTAAAACTACGTCGTTTTGGAATGATCGCGGGTGACATTTTTATAAATAAAAAAAAATAAGTGGGACCACTCTCTTTTAAAAGCCCACTCCAAAGCAGCGTAGTTTTAATAAAGGAAATCTTATTAAGGAAGAATCTTTATTGATCCTTCGCTCTCTCTCTATATATATATATACATAGGGTTAGGTTCTGTAAGAGGCTCCTTACTTTGTTAAAATGCAGATTTTTTTTTTGTTTTTTTTAAAACAACTAAAAAAAGTTTTTTATTTTATGGAATCGAAAAATTTTTTATAATCTGATGTTTTGGATGTGATTTGAATCACGTATAACAAAACAAGTCATGCATGCATGCGTGCATCGCATGCATACATTTTTGGTATAGGTATCCAAATCATGCCCAAAACATCATTATAAAAAAATTCGATTCCATAAAATATTAAAAAAAAAATTTAGTTGTTTTAAAAAAAAGTCCGCATTTTAACAAAGTAAAAGAGCCTCACACGACGGATTCATATATATATATATATATATATATATATATATATATATATATATATATATATGAGAGGATAAAATTAAAAAGAAAAAAAAATAGTTGACTACATATATATTTGTCACTACCCTAGTGTGTTTACTTGTATTAAAAATTAACATGTTTTATCTTACTATATATAGAAGGATTTTGAATAAAAATTAAGAAAAGAAAACAAATAAATAGTTTTAACTCTCTCTTAATTTTTTACGAGTTTATAAGAAAATTATTATAAATGAATATTTCTATAATATTTTTTTGATATTTTCACAATAAAAGTATCATTATAAGTGTATAACGATGGTGGAAACCGTCGCTATAGGATCTATAGCGACGATTTTATTGTGAAAATATTAATTTTCTAAAAAATATACACTCTCTTATGTGAAGGAAAAATAAAATGATCATTTTGTTAGTTCTCAAATTATATTGGGTTTTCATACATTAGTAAAAGGAATAATAGATTTAAAAAAAATTATAAAGTAAAACAATTGTAAATAAATCTAATAGTCTAAGGGGGTATTTAATAAAAACTGAATGAATCTGAATTTAAATCTGAATGAGCTGAATCTGAATAAAAAAAATTATTTGATAATTGACATGTCTGAAATATTTGAATGACAAAACTTTATTATTTTACCCCTCTGAAAAAATTCAAAATTGTTGTAAATTTATTTAATATTACTTAATATAATAGTTAATATCTTTTTTAATTTTTAATTTTTTTTACTTCATTCGACCATTCAAATTTAAAAAAATTTGACTTAGTCATTCAATTCAAATCTATTTTACCGATTCAAATTTAGGTGTTCAATTTGGTTTTTCTGGGATCGAACCGAATCAAATCGAAACCGCCCAAATCTTGATCTCGATATATGCAGATCAGGTTGGGCCAGATATCGAATCCAATGCAGTGATTCTGGGTTAAGATCTTGGTTTCTAGAAAATTAATATAATTATTATTTTATTATTTTTATTATTATTTTATTATTTTATTGCTATTTTTATTATTATTGTAAGACCCTAACTTTTATGAATAAAGATGAATTTTCTATAATTATCATTTTAAATATTATGGAATGAATTTGATATAATGTTATAGTTGTGGGTAATATTTAAAATTTTGCAGAAATCTACGCAAAGTTGTTTATAATATTCGATTAGTCGGGGAATATTAAATGCGACACAATCATTGGTGGACCCCACAACGGAATTATTGTCGGATTGAGAAAACGACAAAAAAATTATTTTATGAAAATAACGGCGGAAGTTTTACCGTTAACTGTTAAAACACCCAGTGTTAAAAATACAGGAATACGCGTGGTTGCATAGTAGCACACAGTATTGATTATTGATGCTTACATGAGAAGTCACTCAGTTTTGTTCAATTATTGCTTGATAATTGTCAGATAGTATCTCACGTTATTTGATTCAATTATTGTCAATATTTTTTTATATTATTAAATCAATAATTGAGATAACAGAGTTATTAATATTATTATTTGCAATATTAACGATGTCTAGAAGTTACGCGAGGAGAGGTTTGGTCACCTAATTGCGGCGTCAATAGGAGAAATCCTTATTAGAAAGCCCCCTCTTTCCGGGAGCGACTTGGTCGATTAATAGTGTGAATAATAATAATGATGATGAAGTTTTGTTTTATTAGTATTATTAATGTAATAAAAGCAGAAAAGCTTTTTTATATATAAGCAGAATACTTTTATAAAGTTATTTCGTTTTATTAGGCTAATAGTAAAATCTTTTTATATAAAAGCAGAATACTTTTATAAAGTTATTCGTTTTATTAGACAATAATTAGAATATATTATATTTTATTATGCATAGTATTTGCATAGTGCTGCGATAGTGTTTGCGTAGTAAATCTTTTTAAAAGTTATTCGTTTTATTAGATTATAAATAGAATATATTATATTTTATTGTAAACCAATCTGACCGTCAGTTTTAAAGCAAATCGATGCGACTGTTCATGGATTGGTTCTTATTCGATCCATTCTTACATAAATAAGCTCATTCCTTCATTATTTCTTACTTAATTCACGAAACTCTAGAGAAGCGTAGAGAGAATTATTCTTCTATCTTGGCGTATTTCTTTAGCGTTTAAGAAAGCTTTGGCGTAGTGCAAGTTTCTTCAAGTATATCCCCGCATTTCTACCATCTGAAGTACTCTTCTTTATAAGGTAAGGGTATTATTTCTTTTCGTATTCATGAAGAGAAATTACATTATTCCATTTTTTATTACATTGGAATAACTTTGTATCTGTGATCTACCCTATACTTGGTGAAATTCTTACATTATTCGATTATTTATTATTCTACTTTGGAATAACTGCCTCTATCTGAAATCCGCATACATGGTGAAATTACATTGTTATTCCATTCTTTATTATTACATTTGGAATATCACATGCATGCGTTTTTACGTCGGACTGGTTCGTATTATTATTATTACATTAGAATATCACATGCATGCGTTTTATCTGGGACTGGTTCCGTTATTTATTATTACATTGGAATAACACATCACGCCAAATACCGCATGCATGGTGATTTTTGTTGTTATTCCATTCTTTATTATTACATTGGAATATCACTGCCGGTCGCGTATACGCCTTGACACGGTTCCAGATTATTTATTATTACATTGGAATAACTTTATGCACATGCAATCTTTGCATGCATGGTGATTTCTTTTGTTATTCCATTCTTTATTATACCTAGTTGGTTAAAGTTTTAACTTCTATACTCTATGAAATTAGTGGAATATACTTGATATTTGCGCTTCATCCAAGATATCTTTTATGGAAATATTCTTACGAGCATTCTTAAATTTTACTCTACAAAGAAGTATCATGTTGACAATTTGGACGTTATTAGTTCTGGATAAATTAATTCTTGAACTTGTTTTATTGAATTCTTATATCATTGTCATCATCCTCATGTTTATATTTTGTTGAAAGTCATCACGTGGCTTTTGTAGTGCATAGATGGACTTGGTATGATTATGACGAGGATTATTCGGTATAATCATGGTAGTAATATTACAAATGATGTGGTAAAAGTCCTCATTGGCCCGTAGTGCATTGATGGACGAGTTGTTGGCATGATCATGACCATTGATGAAATACGAATATCTTTTGCCCGTAGTGCATGGATAATCTGTGGTTGTGATCTTAATGAATATCCTTGGTAGTAGAAGCGGGGATGATGTGGTTTATTTATTGTTTGAGTCTCGTGATAAAAGTGATGAAAAACCTTTTAAATCATAAAAGATAGTAGATTTTATTCTCTACTTGACTCTTTTAATGGATTGTTTGTTACTGCTGTGATTAAACTTGATGTCTATTATATTTTATCGGTTTAACATTGTTGAAGACTAATGATAATTTATTACGCATTATCTTAGTCATAATATTTCTTCTTGGGCTAGTTGAGCTCACCCTTTCTTTCCTTTGTTCTCTTGAAATGAGAGCGTAGCGAGGGACTAGTCGGGGAGCGGGTGACGGTCAGATGATAGTATTAGTAGTCCTCATTATTACATTAAATAGTGTGACAATAAATGTAATGAGGACTTATTACGAGAGTGGATATGGTCTAGAAGACAATATTTTTTAAAACTCTGACTCTCTTGTTGTATATTTAAGATTGTATTTGTATTACATACCACGTATTTGGCGACTTCGAATAGGTGATGTATACCTATTTTGGGGCGTCACGAGTTTGGTATCAAAGCTTAGGATATGATCCTTGGGTGAGATGTGAGACAAGAACTAGGAGGGAAGAGGCAGGGGAATTCCTTCGCTAGTATGACCTACCTAAGTTTATTTGATATTTAATTGGTTGGTCGTCGAGTATAGGGATTATATGTGATATGTTAATTAACCCTTGTTTTGTGGCAGTATTTAAAAATGGCATCAAAGAATGTTGAGAACATCAATGGAGCACAGGAGATCGTTGAGTCTCCACAGATCAATAATCATGATAATGTGCATCAGGAAGGCGACAATCCTAATGCAAACAACAACATTGACCAAATGATGAACGATGGAATGTTCCGAGGCTTCATGCAACATCAGGCGAGAGCGGCTCCTGTCCAAAATGCAGGTGAAAACACTGGCAACTCTCGGACGGTCACCGCCAAACGATTCAAGGCTGACCACCGGAGTTTTTGGAGAGCCAAATCCACTAAAGGCGAAGGCGTGGATAAAATAGATCAACAAGATATTTGATGTCTTGGGATGCTCCGAGAGCAAAAGGTTCCATTTTCCACCTTCATGTATTTGTGGGGAGGCGATTGCTAGTGGTAATCAGTAAAAGCGTACTCAACTGCCTTGCTTGAAGATGTCTTGGGAGAAGTTCAAGAAGCGTTCAAGCGACAAGTACTTTCGAAAGTATTCGTCATATGAAAGAGGTAGAGTTCATTAAAGCTGGAATAAAACAACATGGCCAAGTGTCGTCGATCTGAAGCCAAGTTTGCAAGAGTTGTCCCGGTTTGCGTCCCATTTGGTTGATAATGAGGAGAGAATGACACAAATGTTTCTAAGAGGTTTGAAACCCGAGATACGTTAATAGCTTATCTCTCATAAACTGTGTTTGTATTCAGATGTTGTTAATAGGCCTCAGTTATTGGAGCGCGATATTGAGCTCACCCTTTTTCTTTTTGTTCTATTTTTCTTCTCAGGAGGTGAGAACATAGCAGGATCTAGTCGGGGTATGGAGTGATGGTTCTAGAAAGATGTTTTAGCAGTCCTCATTATTTCTGTAAAATAGTGTATGAATAATTGTAATGAGGACTTATTTGGGTATGGATATTGTCTAAAAGACAATATTTGTAGTTAAACTCACAGTATGTGTTGTCGTATTTTGCACGACAATTGTATTATTGAATTTATAGTTTGCTTTTTGTACCATGTATTTGGCGACTCAGAATAGGTGTTGTATACCTATTTTGGGGGCGTCACAGTTGGTATCAAAGCTTAGGGATATGGTCTCTGGCGGAGATCGGGGAAAAGAACTAGGAGGGAGAGATGAGTAAATCCTTCATTTAGTGTGTCCTATCTAAGCTTATTTGTTGGTCGGTCATAATATAGGGATATTATGTGATATGTTAATTTGTTTAATTAACCCTTGTTTTATAATGATATTTAAGAATGGGTCACGAGAAGCGTTAACAATGGAGTGTAAGAGGCGTGGAACAACCTTTAGTCACAAACCAGGAGAGCGTGCAACAAGAAGACAATATTCCTCTGTAAATAACACTACTGAAAGCAAACGATGAATGATGGAATGTTTAGGAGCTTTTTACGGTTCATGCAAAATTAATTTGGGAGACTTCGTGTACAAAATACGGGTAGAAATGATGGCAGCATGCGATCACATCACTGACCAGCGATTCAAGGAGTTGGGACCACAGATTTACGGGGAAAGCCGATCAATTAAAGGCGGAAACATGGGTCAAGCAAATTACCAAGATATTCGATGTCTTGGGATGCACGGAGGAACAAAAGGTTCCATTCGCCACCTTTATGTTAAAGTGGTGAAGCGATTCTTGGTGGAAATCATGAAGCGTACTGACCCACTTGCGCTTAACATGTCTTGGGAAAGATTTGAAACTTTTCAATGACAAGTACTTTTCTGAAAGTATTCGTCGGATGAAGGAGGTAGAGTTTATTAGGCTGGAGCGAACAACATGGCGGTGTCTCGATGACGAGGCAAAGTTCGTGGAGTTATCGAGTTTGCACCTCATTTGGTGGAGAATGAGGAGCATTATGGCGGATGTTTACGAGAGGTCTAAAACCGAGATTCGTCGATACCTTATCTCTCATAAATTTTTTACGTATTGGATATTGTCAACATGGCTCAATTACTAGGCGAGATAATGAGTATACTCAACCGAGGGATCACAACTAGGGTCATCTGGTGGATGCAATCAATCATCGAGTGATGATAACCTTGACGTGAGGAGGAAGAATACGGACAAAAGCGTTAACCACTTTCGGTGGTAATCGTGGCCATGATAATAGAAGAGGTGAGTCTAGTGGAAATTTCAAAAGAGGAGATTCAACAATGGCGGAAGACATCAAGACCCAAACACCAAAGACCAACAACAAATTCTAGGGAGAGAAACGGCCGGTTAGATGTTACAAATGCGGGAAAGAGGGACATATCATTAAGCCGCCCACTGACAATCCAAGGTATGTTATAAGCTGTGGAAAGGAAGGTCACATAGCTCGAGATTGTTACATAGCAAAACCAAGTTCAATGGGGATGGTGACTCAAGATTCATCCGGATAAGTTGAAATCAGCGGTTCCTGAAAGAGGGTTTGTTGTAACTGGCCAAAACATGAGGAACCCGAATGAGGTGATCACGGGTAAGATAATCTTGAATTCTTGCGAAGTTTATACCTTACTAGATATCGGTTCTACCCATTCTTTTATCTCTCCTGCTTGTGCTCAACGTTTAAACTTGACTCCGGAGAAATTGGACTTTAACTTATCTGTTAAAACTCCATTGGGTGAAACCTTCGTTACATCTATAGTTTATAAATCTTGCTTGATCCAAGTTGGCACTATCACATTACCTGTTGATCTTATCTCTTTAAAGATACTTACTTTTGATGTGATTTTAGGGATTGATTGGTTAACCACTCATTATGCCAAAATTGATTGTTTTCGTAAGGTTGTTAGTTTTCATATTCCTAACCAACCTGTCATACGAATTCAAACAACTAAACCACTAAAATCAGTCAATGTCATATCAAGCCACAAAGCTATTTGTTTATTGAAAAACGGATGCCAAGCTTTCTTAGCCCATGTTATGGATTTGAATAAAGACAAGTCAGATTTGGATAATATTTCTGTTGTTAGAGAATTTCTGATGTATTTCTGAAAAACTTCCGGTCTACCCCCGAGCGTGATGTTGAATTCTTTATTGACCTTGAGCGGGTACAAAACCCATTTCTAAAACTCCATATCGAATGGCTCTATTGAACTTCGGAGTTAAAAGTCCAATTCTGAGAATTGTTAGACATCGATTTCATTAGATCTAGTACATCTCCTTGGGGTGCTCTGTTTTATTCGTAAAGAAGAGAAAAGCGGGGAGTATGCGACTTTATATTGACTAAGAGAATTGAACCATGTCACCATCAAGAATAGGTATCAGATTACCTCGCATTTATGACTGTTTGACCGATTCAAGAAACAAAATTCTTTTCAAAGATCGATTTAGATTCGGATATCATCAATTTGAAGATTAAAAGCGAGGATATTCAAAGGCGCCTTGAACTCGATACGGGCATTATGAATTCTTAGTCATGTCTTTTGGATTAACTAATGCTCCTCTCTGCTTTCATGGATATGATGAGCCGAGTATTGAGGAATATTTGGATCGATTCGTTGTTGTCTTTATTGATGACATCCTCATCTATTCCAAAGCCGTGAAGATCATGAGCACTATTTGAAGTGATACTTGAAAAGGCCGTGAAAACAAGTTATATGCCAAAATTTGAAGAAATGCGAGTTACGGCTTGAGGAAGTAGCATTCCTTGGGCGCGTGGTGTCAAAACATGGAGTATCTGTTGACGGTGAAGATTGAAGCAATACAAAGTTGAGAACAGCCGAAGTCGGTGGCCAAAGTCGTAGCTTTACGAGGCTTATTTGGTTATTATCGGAGATTCGTGGAAGGATTTTCTCGAATCACTACTCCGATTAACTTCGAGTTGACTCGGAAGGATACAAAATTTGTATGGAAGCGAAGAATGTGAGAAGAGTTTCAAGAGCTCGAGAGGAGACTCATTTTGGCACTATTACAGCAATACCATCTGGTTCGGATGGATTTGTTATCTCTGATGATGCTTGGGCAAAGGGTTAGGATGTGTTCTCATGCAACATGGGAAAGTCATAGCCTATGCCTCGCGACAACTCAAAGAATATGAGAGGAATTATCCTACTCATGATTTGGAGTTAGCGGCGATCGTATTCAGCGTTGAAAATTTGGAGACACTTTGTACGAAAGTGGAGATTATCACGGATCATAAAAGCCTCAAATATTTCTTCACCCAAAAGAACTCAACATCGCGGCAATGCGTTGGCTTGAAAGCATTGAAAGATTTCGACCACACTATTGATATCATCTGGAAAAGCGAGCGTAGTGGTGGCGCATTGAGTAGAAGATCATATGCGAAAGTACGAGTGCGATATTGTCAACGCAAAGGCCCATTTTTATGACTTGCAAAGGATGGAGATAGAATTAAAGACTCCATGGACCCGTATGATGATGGCGAATATCTGAGTAAACCGACTTTAATCGATAAAGTTAAAATTTGCTTTCTCAAATTTACGGACACAGGGGCGATGAGTATGAAGAAGAAAGTGCAAGAAGGTGTTATTCCAGAAGCAAGAATCGATGAAGAAGGAATCAACTCTAGACTTTGCGTTGCTAACGATTCTGACTTGAAACATAGAATCATGATAGAGGCACACAACACCCCGTTTGTAATCCATCCTGGGAGTACCAAAATGTATCCTAATATTGGACATACATTTTGGTGGAACAATATGAAGAGAGAGATCGCGGAGTTTATCTCGAGGTGTTTAACCTGTCAACGTGTAAAGGCGGAGCATCCAGTGCCAAAGGGTCCATTGCAACTACTTGAGATTCTGGAATGGAAGTGGAAACACATTACCATGGATTTCGTTACGGGTCTTCCCAAAGTTTCTCAAGGCATAGATGCGATTTGGGTTATTGTTGATAGATTAACCAAGTCTGCTCATTTCTTGCCGATACGTGAGACTTATTCCCTTGAACGTCTTGCTCGTATGTACGTGAATGAGATTGTGAGATTGCATGGCATGAAAGTATCCATAGTTTCGGATCGTGACCCAAGATTCACTTCACGATTTTGGGTTAGCTTGCAGAAAGCTATGGGCACGGATTTGCGATTCAGTTCGGCATACCATCCTCAAACGGACGGACAATCAAAGAGGACTATTCAAACCCTTGAAGATCTATTAAGACTCTGTGTCCTAGATTTCAAAGGAAGTTGGGATAAGTATTTGCCACTGGTGGAATTCTCCTACAACAACAGTTATCAAGCAAGTATAGGCATGGCTCCATTTGAGGCGTTGTATGGACGAAAGTGTCATTCTCCAGTATGCTGGGACGAGGTGGGTGAAGCAACTTTGTTGGGACCGGAATTGGTACGCATGACTATCGAAAAGATCCAAATGATTCGACTCATAAGATCGACAAAAGAGTTATGTTGATCTTCATCGAAAGGATGTGAAATTTAATATTAGAGATCATGTACTGTTACGTATTGCTCCATGGAAGGGAGTTACAAGATTTGGGAAGAGAGGAAAGCTCAATCCACGATTTGTTGGTCCATTTGAAATTCTTGACCGAATAGGAAATGTGGCCTATAGACTCGCATTACCTCTAAGTATGTCTCGTGTTCATAATGTTTTTCATATATTTATGCTTCGTAAATATGTGAAAGATCCGAACCATATTATTGAGGTAGAACCAAACGAGATAACCGAATATTTAACGTACGAGGAGGTACATGTTAAGATCTTGTATAGGAAAGAGCATGTCTTACTCACCAAGGTTATACCACAAGTTAAGGTTTTGTGGAGGAACCATGCTATTGAAGAAATGACCTGCGAGTTGGAATCGGAAATGAAAGCGAGGTACCTCACTTTTTTGAAACACTGGTATCGTCACGTTAATTTAGAGGACGAAATTTTATAAGGAGGGAGGTTGTAAGACCCCAACTTATTATAAATAAAATTGATTTTTCTATTCATTATTCTAAATTAATAAGGTGTTAATTTGATATAATATTTTGGTTATGGGTGAAATGTGAAAATTTTGCAAAATAAGCAAGTGGTTATAAAATATTATTTATTATTGGGGAATATTAGTTTGGTCGTGGAATATTCTTTTTTTGTCGGGAATATCCATAATGACGGTATGATCAATTGTGGGCCCCATGCTTGGAATAAGCGTAGGATGAAGAAAAGCGACAAAGTTTGAGTTTTATAAATAACGGCGTAATTATTCTGAATTAACCTTTGTTGGATTACGGTGGTAAAAAATATATGATGTCTGCGTGGTTGCACGATAGCTTTGCGGTATTATTGCGATATTGTTGAATTATTGATTAAATGCACGTGAAGAAGGCCTTTACTCGATAATTATTCTGATGTAATTCTTTATTCAATATTTTATTTTATTGATTCAATAATTCTTTGCATTGTTAGTTTATATTATTATTGTTTGATAATTGTCCTTTACTGATATTTCTCATTATCGGATCAATAATTCATATTATTTGAATAATATTATTAGATAGCATTATTGACAATGTCTAGAAAGTTACATTAAGGAGAGGTTTGGTCACCTAATTGCGGCGCCCGATAAGGAGAAATCTTTATTGAAGCCCCCTCTTTTCAGAGAGCGGCACTTTGGTTGTCATAATTATGATTACGTAATATTATTTGTGAATAATTAATTATTGATTTATATGATAATGAAATATTTATTTGATATAAATGATGGATTTATTTATTTTATGTGGTTTATTAATGAAGGAATTAATCTTTGAGGTATTTTATCGGTATTTTGTCGAATGGAAGTATTAAAATCACCCGTTTGTGGATTTGGATATTTTTTATTTGGAATTTGGAAAACTCAAAGCTACAAAGTTGTAGATAATTCGATTTCAGGCAGAATGGACATAAAATTCGTATTTTTATGATAAACGGACTATTTTCTATGAATTATTGAAGTTTCAGAAAATAAAATAATTTTTATTAAATTATGGGTGTGACCCACTCTTATTTGAAAACATATGGGCTGCTGATTTTGTTCAAAGATGGCTGGTATTAAATGTCCAACCTAGCATGCATTGAATGAAAAGAAAGAAATAATAATATTCTATTATTTTAGTCTCCTATGGCGTTCTAGCATTTTCCTATAAATAGATGCTTAGGTTAGAATTGAAAATCACACGAAACAAGTTTTCTTTCTCTCTAGATTATCGGCGTATTTTGTGAGTATTTTGATACTTTGAGAGTTGTTGTTTGGTCAAGTTTTCTTGACTTTCTATCAGATATTCGTCGAAATCTGCAGTTATTTTGAGGTAAGGGATGTTATTTTCTTCTTAAATGATATTATTTTTTTTGATATCATTATCTTAGAAATATTGGTGAACTTTTTAATCAAATTTGAAACTTTTGTGTGAGATTATTCTTATTCCTTATTCGCGTATCTGACCTTTATTCACGAATACGACACTTTATTCATCGAAAAAAAAATTTTTTTTTATCCAAGATGTCTATTTTGGCTACTATTTTTGATTGTATCCATGTTTTGATCACTATTTTTGAATTCTTCTTCACAATTGATTATTATGAAGTATTATTGATCTTGTATAAACTGTTATACGAATCCTTAATATTTGTCCTTACATCTCTTTGGATTCGTTTTTCTTTGAAATATTTTTCATCATCCTCGGTCCTAAATGATGATATTCTTGAATATCTTTGGCTTTGTAGTGCAAAGATGAATGATTAAGCGATGAATATCTTTGGCGTAGTAGTGCAAAAGATGAGCAAGTGTTGAGATGAACATGACCAATTGGTGATCTAAATGAATATCTTTGGCTTTTGTAGTGCAAAGATGAATATTTGATTAAAGATGTATATTAATTGTTGTTCTGAGGATAAAATGTTGATGATGGACTTTTAAATCTTAGAAGATAGTAGAATTCATTCTCTACGTGACTCTTCTAATGGATTGTTGTTTCCGCTGCATAATATTATTCTAAAACTTGTTATCTACTATATTCTATCAGATTTTTCCCTGTTGAGGACTAATGATAATTTTTTGTATATTATCTTAGTCATAATATTCTTTACTGGGCTAGTTGAGCTCACCCTTTTCCTTTTTGTTCCATTTTTTCTTCTCAGGAGGTGAGAACATAACAGGATCTAGTCGGGGTATAGAGTGATGGTTCTAGAAAGATGTTTTAGCAGTCCTCACTATTTCTGTAAAATAGTGTATGAATAATTGTAATTAGGACTTATTTGGGTGTGGATATTTTCTAGAAGACAATATTTGTATTTAAACTCACGGTATGTGTTGTTGTCGTATTTTGCACGACAATTGTATTATTGAAGTTGTAGTTTGCTTTTTGTACCATGTATTTGGCGACTCGAGAATAGGTGTTGTATACCTATTTTGGGGCGTCACAAAGAATATTTTCGGTGGTAATCATGGCCAAAGTAATAAGAATGGACATTTCAAGAAGAGAGATTCAACAATGATAGAAACACGTCGGCACCAAAGACTTGTTGTTAAGGAAGGAGAGCGACCACCTATATATGCTTCAAATGCGGAGGGAGGGACACATCACCAAAGCTGCGATGTCAGTCAAAGCATGTTATAATTGTGGAAGAGAAGGTCACCTAGCCCGATTTTGTCGTTCATGAGAAGACAAGTTCACTAGGATGGAGGCACCAAAGGGCGCCCGAGAAAAGTCAAAGCCAAGTGGTGCAAGGGAAGCGTTTGTCGTGACCTCCCAGAAAGCAAGGAACGAATGAGGTCATCACGGGTAAGCTTATCATAAACTCTAGCGAAGTATATACCTTATTTGATCTGGGTTCTACCCATTCCTTTATTTCTCCTACTTGCGCTCAACGTTTAAATTTGACTCAGGAGAAATTAGACTTTGACTTATCTGTTGAAACTCCGTAGGGAGAAACCTTCATTACATCCATTATTTATAAGTCTTGTTTGGTTCAAATTGGTACCCTCACATTACCTGTCGATCTTATTTTATTGAAAATACTTGCATTTGACGTAATTCTAGGGATTGATTGGTTAACTACTCATCATGCAAAAATTGATTGTTTTCGTAAGGTTGTTAGCTTTCATATTCCTAATCAACCTATTATGCGAATTCAAGCAACCAAACCATTAAAATCAATCACTGTCATCTCAAGCCATAAAGCTATTCGTTTATTGAAAAGTGGATGTCAAGCTTTCTTAGCTCATATCACGGATCTAAACAAAAATAAATCAGTTTTGAATGATATTTTTATTGTTAATGAATTTCCTAACGTATTCCCTGAAGAACTTCCTGGCCTACCCCCAGAACATGAAATTGAATTTTGTATTGACCTTGAATCTGGTACAAAACCCATTTCCAAAGCCCCATATCGAATGGCTCCTATTAAACTTTAGGAGTTAAAGACTCAACTGCAGGAATTGTTAGACATCGGTTTCATTCGTCCTAGTACATTTCCTTGGGGTGCTCCTGTTCTATTCGTCAAGAAGAAAGATGGGAGTATGCGACTTTGTATTGATTATCGGGAGTTGAATCATGTCACCATAAAAATAGGTACCCATTGCCACGTATTGATGACTGTTTGACCCGATTCGCGCCAAATTCTTTTCAAAAATTGATATTCGATTACGGATATCACTAATTAAAGATTAGAACCGATGACATTCCAAAGGCGGCTTTCGAACTCTTGCGAACATTATGAATTCCTAGTCATGTCTTTTGGATTGACTAATGCTCCTGCTACCTTCATGGATATGATGAACCGAGTATTCAAGGAATATTTGGATCACTTTGTGGTCATCTTTATTGATGACATCCTTATTTATTCAAAAGCCGTGAAGATCATGAAAGCAACACTTGAAGGTCGACTCCAAAAGCTTCGTGAATATAAGCTTTATGCCAAGTTGAAGAAATGCGAGTTCGGCTCGAGAAGTAGCATTCCTTGGGCACGTGGTATCAAGTCATGGAATATCTGTTGACCCGACAAAGATTGAAGCCATTCAAAGTTGGGAACAACCTAAATCGATAAGGAAAGACGTAGCTTTCTCGAACATTTGGTTATTATCGGAGATTCGTAGAAGGGTTTTCTCGAATCGCTACTCCATTAACTCAGCTGATTCGAAAAGATACAAAATTTGGTTGGAGTGAGGAATGTGAGAAGAGTTTTCAAGAACTCAAGAAAAGACTCATTTGTATGACTTGCAAAGGATGGAGATAGAGATAAAAACTCCAGGGACCCAAGTGATGATGGCGAATATACGAGTAGAACCGACTTTAATCGATAAAGTTAAAGCTGCTCAAGCTACAGACCTGGAGCTGATGTATATGATGAAGAAAGTACAAGAAGGTGCTATGTCGGAAGCAAGAATCGATGAAGAAGGAATACTTCGAGTCAACTCCAGAATTTGTGTTCCTAACGACCCTGATTTAAAGTATAAAATCATGATGGAGGCGCACAACACACAGTTTGCAATCCATCTTGGGAGTACTAAAATGTATCATGATCTTCGAAATGCATTTTGGTGGGGCAATATAAAGAGGGAGATAGCGTTGTTTATCTCAAGGTGTTTAACCTATCAACGAGTCAAGGCGGAACATCAAGTACCAAAAGGTCCATTGCAACCACTTGAAATTCCAGAATGGAAGTGGGAGCACATTACCATGGATTTCATTACTGGTCTTCCCAAGGTTTCTCAAGGCATAGATGCAATTTGGGTCATTATTGATAGATTGACCAAGTCTGCTCATTTCTTACCTATACGAGAAACTTATACACTTGAACGTCTTGCTCGTATGTACATAAACGAGGTTGTAATATTGCATGGTATGCCAGTATCAATAGTTTCTGATCGAGACCCAAGATTCACTTCACGATTTTGGGTTAGTTTGTAAAAAGCTATGGGCACGAATTTACGATTTAGTTAGGCATATCATCCTCAAACGGACGTACAATCAGAGAGGACCATTCAAACTCTTGAAGATTTATTAAGACTCGTGTCCTTGACTTCAAGGAAGTTGGGACAAGTTCTACCATTGGTGGAGTTTTCCCTACAACAACGGTTATCAAACAAGTATTGGCATGGCTCCATTCAAGCGTTGTATGGAAGAAAGTGTCGATTCTACAGTATCTTTGGGATGAGGTGGGTGAAGCAACGTTGTTGGGGATAGGAGTTAAAGACGTATGACTACGGAAAAGATACAAATGATCGAAGCAACGATATAAAAACCTCTCAAGATCGACAAAAGAGTTATCTTGATCTTCATCAAAAGGACGTGGAATTCGATATTGGAGATCATGTGTTGTTACGTGTTGCTCCATGGAAAGGAGTTACAGATTTAGAAAGAGAGAAAGCTCAATCCTCGATTCATTGGCCCATTTTTAATCCTCGATCGAGTAGGGACTGTAGCCTATAGACTTGCTTTACCACCAAGTATGTCTCGTGTTCATAACGTTTTTCATATATCCATGTTACGTAAATATGTGAAAGACCCAAACCACATTATTGAGTTAGAACCGGACGAAATAGAGGAAGATTTAACGTATGAAGAGGTACCTGTTCAAATCTTGGATAAGAAGGAACATATTCTACGCTCCAAGGTTATACCTCAAGTCAAAATTTTATGGAGGAACCACGATGTTGAGGAAATGACCTGGGAGTTAGAATCTGAAATAAAATCAAGGTATCCTTACCTCTTCGACATACTAGAGTGAGATAACAGAGTTATTAATATTATTATTTGCAATATTAACGATGTTTAGAAGTTTTGCCAAGGAGAGGTTTGGTCACCTAATTGCGCGCCAATAGGGAGAAATCCTTATTGGAAAGCTTTGACGCCCCCAAAATAGGTATACAACACCTATTCTGAGTCTCCAAATACATGGTACAGAAAGCAAACTACAACTTCAATAAAACAATTGTCGTGTAAAATACTGAACACATATCCGTGAGTTTAAATACAAATATTGTCTTCAGACAATATCCACACCCAAATAAGTCCTCATTACAATTATTCATACACTATTTTCTGAGAAATAGTGAGGATTGCTAAAACATCTTTCTAGAACCATCCACTCCATAATCTCACTAGATCTGCCATGTTCTCACCTCCGAGAATAAAAATGGAACAAAAAGGAAAGGGTGAGCTCAACTAGCCCGATAAAAAAGAATATTATGACTAAGATAATATACAACAAATTATCATTAGTCCTCAACAGGGAAAAATCTGATAGAATATAGTAGACAACAAGTTTTAGATCAATATTCTGCAGCGGAAACAGCAATCCATTAGAAGAGTCACATAGAGAATGAATTCTACTATCTTCTAAGATTTAAAAGTCCATCATCAACATTTTATCCCTGTAACAACAATCAATATACATCTTTAATCAAATATTCATCTTTGCACTACAGGCCAAAGATATTCATTTGTATCACCAGTTGGTCATGTTCATCTCAACACCTGTTCATCTTTGTACTACGGGCCAAAGATATTCATCAGTTAATCATTCATCTTTGTACTACAGGCCAAAGATATTCAGTAATATCATCATTTAGGATCGAGGATGATGAAAAATATTTCAAAGAAAACGAATCCAGTGAGACAGAAGGACAAATATTAGGGATTCGTATAACAGTTTATCCAAGATCAATAATACTTCATAATAATCAATTGTGAAGCAGAATTCAAAAATAGCGATCAAAACATGGATACAATCAAAGATAATAGCCAAAATAGACATCTTGGACAAAAAGAAAATTTTTTATTTTTCGGTGAATAGTGTCGTATTCGTGAATAGTGTCGTATACGTGAATAGTGCTGTATACGTGAATAGTAACTCTGACACAAAAAGTTTCAAATTTGATTAAAAAGTTCACCAATATTTCGGCATAATGATATTGAAGAAAATAATATCATTTAAGAAGAAAATAACATCCCTTACCTCAAAATAACGATACTTCTGATCGGAATATCGGATAGAAAGTCGAAGGAAACTTGTACCGAATAACAACTCTCAAAGTATTAAAATACTTACAAAAATACGCTCGATAATCTAGAGAGAAAGAAAACTTGTTTCTGGTATGATTTTCAATTCTAACCTAAGCGTCTATTTATAGGAAAATGCTAGAACGCCATAGGAGACTAAAATAATAGAATATTATTATACCTTTTTTTTCATTCAACGCATGCTAGGTTGGACATTTAATACCAGCCATCTTTGAACAAAATCAGCAGCCCACATGTTTTTAAACAAGAGTGAGTCTCACCCATAATTTAATAAAAATTATTTTATTTTTTGAAACTTCAATAATTCATAGAAAATAGCCCATTTATCAGAAAAATACGAATTTTATGTCCATTCTGCCTGAAATCGAATTCTCTACAACTTTGTAGCTTTGAGTTTTTCCAAATTCCAAAAAAAAATCCAAAATCTATAAACGGGTGATTTTTAATACTTCCATTCTGACAAAATACTGATAAAATACCTCAGCATTAATTCCTTCATTAATAACCACATAAAATAAATAAATCCATCATTTATATCAAATAAATATTTCATTATCATATAAATCAATAATTAATTATTCACAAATAATATTACAGAATCACAATTATGACAACCAGCCCGGTCCCAGGAAAGAGAGGGCTTTTCAATAAGGATTTCTCCTTACTGGCGCGCAATTAGGTGACCAAACCTCTCCTTGACAGAACTTTCTAGACATTGCCAATAATGTTATCTAATAATATTATTCAAATAATATGAATTATTGATCGATAATGAAAACTATTTATCAGTTGATAATTATTGAAACAATAATAATATATAAACTAACAACGCAAAGAATTATTGAATCAATAACATAAAATATTGAATAAAGAACTCATCGTAATAATTATTGAGTAGTGCCTTCTTACGTATGAATCAATAATTCAACAATCTTATGTAATACTGGTAGTGTCTTCATTAATGCGAACCACGCGACATCGTATTTTAACCACCGAGTAATTCAAGCGATTGTTAAAATAATAATTACGCCATTATTTATAAAACTCAAACTTGTCCTTTTCTTCATCCGACAGTTATTCCATTATGGGGCCCACAATTGACTACGCCGTCATACAGATATTCCCGACAAAAAGAATATTTCACGACCAAACGAATATTCCCTGACAAAAGGAATATTTTATAACTACTTGCTTATTTTGCAAAATTTGCACATTTCACCCATAACCAAAACATTATATCAAATTAACACCTTATTAATTTAGAATAATGAATAGAGAAAATTCAATTTTATTTATAATAAGTTGGGGTCTTACAACCTCCCCTCCTTATAAAATTTCATCCTTGAAATTGACGACACGTACTGGTGTGTTTTAACGGTGAGGTACCTTGCTTTCATTTCCGATTCTAACTCCCAGGTCATTTCTTCAATAGCATGGTTCCTCCACAAAACCTTAACTTGTGGTATAACCTTGGTGCGTAAGACATGCTCTTTCCTATCCAAGATCTTAACAGGTACCTCCTCGTACATTAAATCTTCGATTATCTCATCTGGTTCTACCTCAATAATATGGTTCGGGTCTTTCACATATTTACGAAGCATAGATATATGAAAAACATTATGAACATGAGACATACTTGGAGGTAATGCGAGTCTATAGGCCACATTTCCTATTCGATCAAGAATTTCAAATGGACCAACAAATCGTGGATTGAGCTTTTCTCTCTTCCCAAATCTTGTAACTCCCTTCCATGGAGCAATACGCAACAGTACATGATCTCTAATATTAAATTCCACGTCCGTTCGATGAAGATCAACATAACTCTTTTGTCGATCTTGTGTGGTTTGAATACGTATTCAAATCATTTGGATCTTTTCGGTAGTCATGCGTACCAATTCTGGTCCCAACAAAGTTGCTTCACCCACCTCATCCCAGCATACTAGAGAACGAAACTTTCGTCCATACAACACCTCAAATGGAGCCATGTCTATACTTGCTTGATAACTGTTGTTGTAGTAGAATTCCACCAGTGGCAAGTACTTATCCCAACTTCCTTTGAAATCTAGGACTGTAGTCTTAATAGATCTTCAAGGGTTTGAATAGTCTCTCTCGATTGTCCGTCTGGTTTGAGGATGGTATGCCGAATCGAATCATAAACTGCGTGCCCATAGCTTTTACTGCTAACCCAAAATTGTGAAGTGAATCTTGGGTCACGATCCGAAACTATGGATCTTGGCATGCCATGCAATCTCACAATCTTATTCACGTACATATGAGCAAAACATTCAAGGAATAAGTCTCACGAATTCACAAGAAATGAAAGCGAGACTTGGTTAATCTATCAACAATAACCCAAATCGCATCTATGCCTTGAGAAACTTTGGGAAGACCCCTAACGAAATCCATGGTAATGTGTTCCCACTTTCATTCCAGAATCTCAAGTGGTTGCAATGGACCCTTTGGCACTTGATGCTCCGCCTTTACACGTTAACAGGTTAAACACCTCGAGATAAACTCTGCGATTTCTCTCTTCATATTGTTCCACCAAAATGTATGTCGAATATCATGATACATTTTGGTACTCCCAAGATGGATTGCAAACGGGATGTTGTGTGCCTCCATCATGATTCTATGCTTTAAGTCAGAATCGTTAGCAACACAAAGTCTAGAGTTGAATCGAAGTATTCCTTCTTCATCGATTCTTGCTTCTGGAATATCACCTTCTTTCACTTTCTTCTTCATATGCATCAGCCCCTGGTCCGTAGCTTGAGCAGCTTTAACTTTATCGATTAAAGTCGGTTCTACTCGTATATTCGCCATCATTATATGCGTCGAGCGGGGATAACAGGGGAATAGTGTGGTGGTCCGAGACTATCAAAGTTTCTCAACACATTATAAAATGGCATGACATACAATATATAATTGTATTGAGGACCTAAGAAGTGTGTGTCGTATATTATACGTCACTTAATAATTGATTTTGGTGAACAACAATAGGGTGAGGAGAACCCAACTTTGGAAGGGTGTTTTGCCACTCTCATACAAGATGTCTAATGACATACAATCTCGTGTTATCATAAAAAAGGGTTATGCACATCCACTTGCTGAGTATATCTACGAGCACTACCTATATGATCTTGGAGTTGGGTTGAAACATAATGTTCAATCGCAGATGGTGGAGATAGTTATATGTCAAGAGAAGACTCACCATTGGAAGGAACATAATAGTAATCTTCTCGTTTTTCTTTGGGGTCTATTGGATCAACCAAGGATAATTCTCTGGACATATGATATCTATCATAACTTAGATTCATGGCCTCCTATGTACGATGGTTTCCTTGAGTACTTCCCAAAGATTTTAATTTCTAAAACAGTTCTAGATTGTACCTTTATGTAAGGTATCACTGTGAGGTGTTGTCCATAGTTGGGACATGAGTCACAGTTGGTATTAAAACTCACAGTATATATGTTGTTGTATTTTGCACGACAATGGTAGTAATAAAGTTGTAGTTATTTTCTGTACCATGTATTTGGCGACTCAGAATAGGTTGGATGGATTGGACCTATTTTGGGGGTGTCACACATGATCTTCACGGCTTTTGGAATAGATGAGGATGTCATCAATAAGGACAACAACGAACTGATCCAAATATTACTTGAATACTCGGTTCATCATATCCATGAAAGCAGCAGGAGCATTAGTCAATCCAAAAGACATGACTAAGAATTCATAATGCCCATACTGAGTTTTGAAGGCAATCTTTGGAATATCCTCAGTTTTAATCTTCAGCTGATGATATCCAGAACGAAGGTCGATCTTTGAAAGAATTGTGTTCCTTGTAACTGGTCAAATAAGTCATCAATGCGAGGTAGCGGATACCTATTCTTGATGGTGACATGGTTCAATTCTCAGTAGTCAATACAAAGTCGCATACTCCCGCTCTTTCTTCTTTACTGAATAAAAAGCAGGAGCACCCCAAGGAGATGTATTAGGACGAATGAAACCGATGTCTAACAATTCCTATAGTTGGACTTTTAACTCCTGAAGTTCAATAGGAGCCATTCGATATGGAGTTTTAGAAATGGGTTTTGTACCCGGTTCAAGGTCAATAAAGATTTTAACATCATGTTCTGGGGGTAGACCAGGAAGTTCTTCAGGAAATTCTCTAACAACAGAAATATTATCCAAATCTGACTTGTCTTTATTCAAATCCATAACATGGGCTAAGAAAGCTTGGCATCCATTTTTCAATAAATGAATAGCTTTGTGGCTTGATATGACAGTGACTGATTTTAGTGGTTTAGTTGTTTGAATTCGTATGACAGGTTGGTTAGGAATATGAAAACTAACAACCTTACGAAAACAATCAATTTTGGCATGATGAGTGGTTAACCAATCAATCCCTAAAATCACATCAAAAACAAGTATCTTTAAAGAGATAAGATCAACAGGTAATGTGATAGTGCCAACTTGGATCAAGCAAGATTTATAAAATGTAGATGTAACGAAGGTTTCACCCAACGGAGTTTTAACAGATAAGTTAAAATCCAATTTCTCCGGAGTCAAGTTTAAACGTTGAGCACAAGGCGGGGAGAGATAAAAGAATGGGTAGAACTGCAGATATCTAGTAAGGTATAAACCGCATTCCTCATGTTTTGGGCTACCACAACAAACGCTTCTTCCAGAACCACCGATTTCGACTTAGGGACGATCCTTGGAGTCACCATCCCCATTGAACTTGGTTTTGCTTCTGAACAATCTGAGCAATTTAATGATATGTCCCTCTTTCCCGTGATTTGTAACATCTAATGGCGGCCGTTCTCCTCCCCTAGAATTTGTTGTTGGTCTTTGGTCTTTGGTGCTGATGTCTTCCCGTCATTGTTGAATCTCCTCTTTTTGAAATTTCCACTAGACTCACCTCTTCTATTATCATGGCCACGATTACCACCCGAGTGGTTAACACTTTTGTCTGTATTCTTCCCTCCTCGCTGGTTATCATCACTCTGATGATTGCTGTCATCGGTATGACCCTAGTTGTGATCCCTTGGTTGAGTATACTCATTATCTCGCTCTAGTAATTGAGCCATGTTGACAATATCTGAATACAGAAAAAATTTATGAGAGACAAGGTATTGACGAATCTCGAGTTTTAGACCTCTCAGAAACATCCGCGTCATACGTTCCTCATTCTCCACCAAATGAGGTGCAAACCTGGATAACTCCACGAACTTTGCCTCGTACTGAGACACCGTCATGTTGTTCTGTTCCAGTCTAATAAACTCTACCTCCTTCATTTGAGGAATACTTTCAGGAAAGTACTTGTCATTGAACAATTTCAGAAATCTTTCCTAAGACATGCTAAGTGCGGCTGGCTGGGTACGCTTCACAGATTTCCATCAGTAATCTGCCTCACCACGGAACATAAAGGTGGCGAATGGAACCTTCTGTTCCTCCGTGCATCCCAAGACATCAAATATCTTGGTAATTTGCTTGACCCATGTTTTCGCCTTTAATTGGATCGAGCTTTCCGTAAATCTGGTGGTCCCAACTCCTTGAATCGCTTGGTTGTGATAGGCCGCACGCTTCCATCATTTCCACCCCGTATTTTGTACACGAGTCTCCTCGTCGATTTTGCATGAAGCGCAAAAGCTCCTAAACATTCCATCATTCATCGTTTGCTCGGTAGTGTTATTTACGGAGGAATATTGCCTTCATGTTGCACGCCTCCGGTTTGTGACTAAAGGTTGTTCCACGGTCTCATACACTCTATTGTTAACGTTCTCCAGCCCATTCTTAAATCGCCATAAAACAAGAGTTAATTAAACAAATTAACATATCACATAATATCCCTATATTATAATGACCAACAAATAAGCTTAGATAGGACACACTAGCGAAGGATTTACTCATCTCTCCCCTCCTAGTTCTTTTCCCGATCTCCTTGGAGACCATATCCCTAAGCTTTGATACAATGTGGCGCCCCCAAAATAGGTATACAACACCTATTTCGAGTCGCCAAATATATGATCTGAAAAAAGCAAACTACAACTTCAATAATACAATTGTGTCGCAAAAAAATCGACAACACACATCTTTGTGAGTTTAAATACAAATATTGTCTTCTAGATAATATCCACACCCAAATAAGTCCTCATTACAATTATTCATACACTATTTTACAGAAATAGTGAGGACTGCTAAAACATCTTTCTAGAACCATCACTCCATACCCAGACTAGATCCTGCTATGTTTTCACCTCCTGAGAAGAAAAATAGAACAAAAAGGAAAAGGGTGAGCTCAACGAGCACAGTAAAAAATATTATGACTAAGATAATATACAACAAATTATTATTAGTCCTCAACAGGGAAAAATCTGATAGAATATAATAGACAACAAGTTTTAGATCAATATTCTGCAGCGGAAACAGCAATCCATTAGAAGAGTCACATAGAGAATGAATTCTACTATCTTCTAAGATTTAAAAGTCCATCATCAACATTTTATCCATGTAACAACAATCAATATACATCTTTAATCAAATATTCATCTTTGCACTACTGTGCCAAAGATATTCATTCAGATATCACCGGTTGGTCATGTTCATCTCAAACACTGCATTCATTCTGACTACGTCAAAGATATTCATCGATTAATCATTCATCTTTGCACTACAGGCCAAAGATATTCAGTAATATCATTATTTAGGACTGAGGATGATGAAAAATATTTCAAAGAAAACGAATCCAGTGAGACAGAAGGACAAATATTAGGGATTCATATAACTGTTTATCCAAGATCAATAATACTTCATAATAATCAATTGTGAAGCAGAATTCAAAAATAGCGATCAAAACATGGATATAATCAAAGATAGTAGCCTAAATAGACATCTTGGACAAAAAAAAAATTTTATTTTTCGGTGAATAGTGTCATATTCGTGAATAGTGTCGTATACGTGAATAGTAATCCCGACATAAAAAGTTCCAAATTTGATTAAAAAGTTCACCAATATTTCGGCATAATGATATTGAAGAAAATAATATCATTTAAGAAGAAAATAACATCTCTTACCTCAAAATAACGGTACTTCTGATCGAAATATCGGATAGAAAGTCGAAGGAAACTTGTACCGAATAGCAACTCTCAAAGTATCAAAATACTCACAAAAATACGCTCGATAATCTAGAGCGAAATAAAACTTATTTCTGGTGTGATTTTCAATTCTAACCTAAGCGTCTATTTATAGGAAAATGTTAGAACGCCATAGGAGACTAAAATAATAGAATATTATTATTTCTTTCTTTTCATTCAACGCATGCTAGGTTGGACATTTAATACCAGCCATCTTTGAAAAAAATCAGCAGCCCACATGTTTTCAAACAAGAGTGGGTCCCACCCATAATTTAATAAAAATTATTTTATTTTTTGAAACTTCAATAATTCATAGAAAATAGCCCGTTTATCAGAAAAATATGAATTTTATGTCCATTCTGCCTAAAATCAAATTCTCTACAACTTTGTATATTTGAGTTTTTCCAAATTCCAAATATAAAATATCCGAAATCCACAAACGGATAATTTTTAATACTTTCATTCCGACAAAATACTGATAAAACACCTCAGCATTAATTCCTTCATTAATAACCACATAAAATAAATAATCCATCATTTATATCAAATAAATATTTTATTATCATATAAATCAATAATTAATTATTCACAAATAATATTACAGAATCACAATTATGACAACCAGTTCCCGGAAAGAGGGGCTTTCAATAAGGATTTCTCTCTCTCCTTACTAAACAAGCCTTAATTAGGTGACCAAACCTCTCCTTGATGAGAACTTTCTAGACATTGCCAATAATGCTATCTAATAATATTATTCAAATAATTATATGAATTATTGATCTGATAATGGAAAATATTGTGCAGTGACAATTATTGAAACAATAATAATATAAACTAACAATGCAACAATTATTGAATCAATAACATAAAATATTGAAGCGATTTACTACCGTAATAATTATTGAGTAGTGTCTTCTTACGCATTTAATCAATAATTCAACAATCTTGTATCTGTAATACCGCAAGCTTCATGCAACCACGCGTACATCTTGTATTTTAACCACCAAGTAATCCACAAAGAAAGTGTTAATTGGTAATAATTACGTAGATTATTTATAAAACTCAAAATTTGTCATTTTTTTTATCGCATGCTTATTAGTTATGGGGCCCCATTGATTGACTATGACGTGTCGTATGGATATTCAAACAAAAAAGAATATTTTACGACCAAACAAATATTCCCCGACAAAAGAAATATTTTATAACCACTTGATTATTTTGTAAAATTTGCACATTTTACCCATAACCAAAATATTATATCAAATTAACACCTTATTAATTTAGAATAATGAATAGATAAAATTTAATTTTATTTATAATAAGTCGGGGTCTTACAAAAGCCCCCTCTTTCTTGAGAACGACCTGGTCGATTAAAAGTGTGAATAATAATAATGATGATGAAGTTTTGTTTTATTAGTATTGTTAATGTAATAAAATAGAAAAGCTTTTTATATAAAACAGAATACTTTTATAAAGTTATTCATTTTATTAGACAATAATTAGAATATATTATATTTTATTATGCATAGTGTTTGCACCTGCATAGTGTTTGTATAATAAAATCTTTTTAAAAATTATTCGTTTTATTAGATTATAAATAGAATATATTATATTTTATTGTAAACTAATGCTGACCGTTCGTTTAAAGTAAATCGATCCGGATCGTTCATGGATTGATTCTTATTCGATTCTATTATTCTATAAATGAAGCTCATTCCTTCATTATTTCTTACTTAATTCATCGAAATTCTAGAGAGAAGCGTAGAGAGAATTATTCTTCTATCTTGAGCATATATTTTTTAGCGTTTAAGAAAGCTTTGGCGTGTAGCAAGTTTCTTCAAGTATATCACCGCCTCTAGTTTGAGTACTCTTCTTTATAAGGTAAAGGGTATTATTTCTTTCGTATTCATGAAGAGAACTTACGTTATTCCATTTTTTATTACATTAGAATAACTTTGATATCTGTGATACCCTATACTTGGTGAAATTCTTCTGTTATTCCATTATTTATTATTCTACTGGAATAACCTGTTTATTTATGCGAAGTACCACATACATGGTGAAATTCTGTTGTTATTCCATTCTTTATTATTCTCGTTGAATATTCGTCATGCATGCGTTTCTGGCCGGACTTGGTTCCGTTATTATTACGTTGGAATAACTTCGCATACATGCCAAGTACCTGCATGCATGGTGATTTCGTTGTTATTCCATTCTTTATTATTCATTTGGAATATCCCGCTTCATTCAGACATTACTTTGACCGGTTCCGTTATTTATTATTACATTGGAATAACTACGTACATCGCAATACTGCATGCATGGTGATTTCTTTTGTTATTCCATTCTTTATTATACTCGGTTGGTTAAAGTTTTGACTTCTATACTCCATGAAATTAGTAGAATATCCTTGATATTTGTGCTTCATCCAGTATCTTTTCATGAAAATATTCTTCCCGAACATTCTTAAATTTTACTCTACAAAGAAGTATTATGTTGACAATTTAGGACGTTATTAGTTCTGGATAAATTAATTCTTGAACTTGTTTTATTGAATTCTTATATCATTGTCATCATCCTCATGTTTATATTTTGTTGAAAGTCATTTGTGGCCCTGAAGTGCATAGATGGACTTGGTATGATTATGACTGAGGATTATTCGGTATAATCATGGACCGTAATGTTACAAATGATGTGGTAAAAGTCCTCATTGGCCCGTAGTGCATTGATGGGACGATTGTTGGCATGATCATGACCATTGATGAATACACGAATATCCTTGGCCCGTAGTGCGTGAATAATCTGTGGTTGTGATACTAATGAATATCCTTGGTCGTAGAAGCGGGGATGATGTGGTTTATTTATTGTCGAGTCCCAAATGATAAAAGTAATGAAAAACCTTTTAAATCATAAAAGATAGTAGATTTTATTCTCTACTTGACTCTTTTAATGGATCGCTTGTAATTGCAGATTAAACTTGATGTCTATTATATTTTATCGGTTTAACATTGTTGAAGACTAATGATAATTTATTCGCATTATCTTAGTCATAATATTTCTTCGGGCTAGTTGAGCTCACCCTTTCTTTCACCGTTTCTTCGTGAAATGAGAACGTTTGGGGGACTAGTTGGGGAGCGGAGTGACTATCCGGATGATAGTATTAGTAGTCCTCACTATTCGTTAAATAGTGTGACAATAAATGTAATGATGACTTATTCTGAGAGTGGATATGGTCTAGAAGATAATATTTATTTTAAAACTCACAGCTCTCTTGTTGTATATTTAAGATTATATTTGTATTCTGTACCATGTATTTAGCGACTCAGAATAGGTGATGTATACCTATTTTGGGGGAGTCACAATTATTATTATAATCATTATTTTATTATTATTATTATTATTTTTTATTATTATTATAATCATTATTTTATTATTATTATTATTAAATTATTAATAATAATAAAAAAATTAGAAAATCGGTATATCTTAGAATTAGGTTCGGTTTTTATCGAACCATAAAATGCTTAATCAAAAACTGCACAGAAAAACCGATATATATCTGGTTTTTTTATCAAAACCTGAGAATAATTTCTTTTATCTTCGAACCAATAGGATTCGGAAAAAACCAAAAACCGAAAAAATCGATCGAAAATGAATAAATTTCTAGATTGACCATATTCAGACCAAAACAAACACATTAACCGATTCAGCCATTCAGATTCAACTCTATTCAGCTCTAAACTAACACCTCCTAAGGCCATGTTCAAGAACAACTTATAAGTTATTTTTCACTATTAAGGTTTGTGACAAACACTTATTTTTTGACTTATATGTTGAGTTGTAAGTCAAAAAAAATTATTAATTATTTGTGACTTATTTAAAAATAGCTTATAAGTTATTTTAAAATAAGTTAGTTTTACCAAATTGAATGTCTATTTTATTCGTTTTTAAGTATTTTTTACATTTATATTAATTTATAAGTCATTATGTGCCGAAAACCTTTATAATTTGTTTTAACTAATTTTTGACTTATAAGTCAAATTAATGCCAAACCTTTTTACTTATAAGTTACTACTTAAAATTACTTATAAGTTACTACTTAAAATAACTTATAAATAAACTTATGAATTTTTTTCCAACGAACTAAAAAAACGAACCAAAGATGAACCGAGCTATAGCTAGAGGCAAAAGGAGGGGGGCACGAGGGGTCATATGACCTTGCCACCCTGAAAGCTAAACCAAACCACATCCGACAAATTAACCCAAATTCGGAGCGCGAACGATAGTGAAATGGACAAAAGTGGATGGAAAAGCACCACCAAATTCTCATATGCAAATCAACAACTTAAATCAACACAAGACAACCAACCAGAACAGATCCAAAACTCAAGGAGAGAATGGGTGGGTCGCAAGAAGGAGATGGTTGAGATGGGTGAAGGAACCGGCAGAAAAGAGAAGATGGGCGGAGAAAGGAGAAGGGGAGTTTCCCTGAACCACAATATAAGGTTTTAAATATATAATATTATAATTTATAATTTATCTATAAAAGTTACTAATCCGTTAACTAAAAACTTCAAAGTCTGATTAATAATCCTATAGTTTGAGGAAAATTAATATATATATATATATGTATATGTATTTAAAGTCATTAGACTCACAACTCAAAGGTTAATAAGGGTTGAAAAAACTATCGCTATAGTCGATTCGTTTTTTTATCTGATTTGCTGGAGAAATGAACTGAATAAACTTATATTTTAACTCATAAGTTAAGTCATTTCCGAACATTAAAATTAATTTTCCAAGAAAAGAAAAAGAAAAAATTACACATAAATTTTGTCCCGAAAGACAAGTCATACATACATACATATACATCCATAATGGTGTTGATCTGTCCTTTCAACCTTCGAACACCCAAAGCTAACCAAACAATCTGTACCTGAAAAAGCAAACCAGTTCGATTCTTGCGTCTTTTAACCCTTCCACCTCTCTTTCATTTTTTCTCTCCTCCCTTTATTTATCCGGTAGAGACTCGTCGGATCGGGCATTTTTCGCCGGACCTCAATTACCCACTCATTTCCAGCCATGAATCCAGAGTAGTAAGTTCCATCAAAACGTTTTCTTTCTCGTGATTCCCTTAATTTGGTGAAGATTTCAATTTGGCGATCATGCGATGAGGTTTATGTGATTATGGCGTGTTATTGCTGTAGTTGTTTACTAAGTGATTCCAATTTTGGGTTTTGTTTACTTTTGGGACTGATCGTAGTGTTGTTGGATTCCGATTGTGATTCTTGATCTGTTCTGTAAAAAATCCTAGATTTTGGTGTTTTTGCTGTAGATCGAGCTGTATTGATTTTGTGAACCTTTTGTATGTTTATTCAATCAAATTGCGTAATGCTAGATTGGTATTATACAATGGTAGATAATTGATAAAATGGTGTGTTGATCTCAAATATCTGTAAGAATATTTAATTGATAATTCCTTAAGCAGGTTTCTTAGTCTAATTTTTCTAAAGTTATGTGCGCGAACCAGTGACTGACTATGAGACTGCAATGCAATGGTATTTACTTGGAAAACTATATTTGGTTAGAAGAATGATAAGAAAAATGTGTCAGTATTATCCATTTCATGGTAAAAAAATATGAAATTTAGTACTATGTGCTTACAAATAAGTGGAGTGCCTTTGTGCACCTCATGCGCGTGCTGGGTATAAATTTCATGTTCTGGTGGGATAATTTGTGCTTATACTTCTACAGGGATAAAATGTTCCTCAGCTTCTTATCACCTAGTCTATTAAAGTAGCATGTTAATTACAAGTTTTTAGCAAACTTTGGTGGGGCATGAACCCATCTCTAGGAGAATCCCCAAGATATTCCACCTGAGCTGAATGCTTTTGGTAGCTAGTCATGATCGCAGTGTATTATCTTTTATTATATCATGGCTGAATATAAAGTTTAAATCTTTTCTGAAAATACCATTTTTGAGACAACTCGTATTGATTTAATATGCTAAGCAAATTATATTTCACTCTGCACAATATGTTTTTTATTTTTGTGGTTCATTTTTTTTAAACACAATTTGGATAAAGACTGCACAAATCGTTAGAAAGCCAAGACCTTGACTTTGTATCCTAATTGTTTAGAATTCTCTACCATACAGCGCCCAATCCAAAGTAGTTGGGCTAGGCATAATTGTTTGAATTATTATTGTTTTAAAAAGGGTGATCTTCCTTCCCCCACCCCTTCTAATTTTTCACACCTTTGAGGCGGGAATTTACTGGTAAGGAAAAGTGTTTTTATCTTATAAGTTTTTCATTCTCCTTTTTTTATCTTTTGCAGTGACTATCTGTTCAAGCTTTTGCTTATTGGAGATTCTGGTGTGGGGAAATCATGTCTCCTCCTGAGATTTGCTGTAAGTATTTTGGATATTATATGAACTAAACTGTGACATTTTAAGTTATTGGGGTTTCTTTTTAGCTTGTGTAGTTGGGTTGTTCTTTTCTGCCCACTATCTTTTTGTCAATTTTAATATAATATCATAGGAACTATAATCCTCTTGAACAAGTTTAACATGCAGGGAGGTTCATTTTATATAGCTTGAAGGAATTTTAATATTTTTATTTGGAGGAAAAGGACAAAGCAAACTCTCTGTTGCTTCATTAGCAAACAGCAATAGGTTTTCTAATCAGAAGGGAACCTACTAGTACCAGTGTTTGATGGAAAACTCTTCAGTCTTGTCCAGTTCCTTCATCAGTTGCACCTTACTGGATATGCAATGTAGGCAGTATCTTTGCTTCTGAAATTAAATGTGGCTGCAAGTTCTTGTGTCTCTTCACTTAGTTGTTCGTTAAACTGTAATCATGGTTATGGATTGTCGAATACTTAATCAGTAAGAGTGTTTTATATCATTTTATAGTCAATGGTGTAGAATTATTATGGTCTTTACAAAAGGAAGAAATATGTAAAGCAAAGTGAGGCGTTTGTTGTCATTTTCTGACTCTGTGTGCAGATAGTTAGCAGTTTGGGAATTCCATTAACGGGATGGCATTAGGAATTATTGAACCAAGATGCATTCATCTGGATTCTGCTGTCTAACAAATGTTTCAAGTCAATTCTAGATTCCATAAATAGAAAATGTAATCGGAAGTTCATCATCTTTCTTTTTTCTTTTCTTTTTTTAATTTAATTTTTTCCCATTTGTTTTCCCATGCTTTTTTGGTCTTGAAAGGTAGAGCCTGTAAATATATAGAATTCGAAAAGGATCCAGGATACGAGAACTATTTATTAATGGTGGACTCCTAGGTAGGTTATATTTAGTAATTAATACTATCTATTGTTGATTTACTTTTAACGTATGACAGGAATAACAAACTTTTAAGAACTTCGAAAACTGCTATCGAGGGTCGCTTGATGAAAATGGTTTTTGCAATCAGTCTTATTTAGAAGCTACCCTTTATTACATCTAGCTGTCAAATCTTGACTTTATTTTCTTTGTTTTCTCGTTGTAGTACCTTTAACACGAATTATTAATCACTCACTATCCTGTCTTTGTTTTTTTTTACAAATGGTTTCAGTAACAACTCTCCCCTTCTTACTCAGTCTCATGGGGATCTTAGATTCTTTTGTCCCTTTTCATTTTCTATATATTATGGAGCAACTGGGCAAGTGTATCAACGTTCTCACTTTTTGTGTGCAAGTATAATTTTCTGGTTCACCCTGCACTCCTTGAATGAAGTTCCACATCTTATCTTCAACATTTTAAAGAAACTATTCTCATTAGCTTTAGCAGTATTACACATTTGTGTAGTTTTCATTTCTCTCCAACAGTAATTTTATGAACAATGTTGCAATAAATAATGCTCTAAACTAATCTAGGAAAAAATAATCCATTCTCCCCTTGTACTAATATCAGCCTAAGAATCACCTAGGCGGCGGACCTAGGCGTTTTCTTAGGCGGTCCCATTTTTTAAAAGAATTTCTATTCTATGTATTTGCTATACTATACAAAACATATAGTTGATGCAATTTATAAAAATTTTACATGAAAAATTACAAAAAAAAAAACAACACAATCTTTTAATGCATAACAAATTCATTTTCTTCAAAACCTTTATTAATTAGATGCGGTAGATGTCTGATTTCGCCTAGAGAGGGTCTAGGCACGCAATCAAATCTAGGCGTTAGAGGATATGCCTAGTGCCTAGGCGGGAGTTTTTAGAGTTGCCCCTTCCTCTCTCTCTCGTTGTGGGATTAACTATTCTTCATGACTTTGGAGAAGTCCACTAACAAACTTTTGATACACATTTTTATTCCCCAAGGACAAGTTCATAGGCTATGAATAGTTGATCGAGTGAGACATTGGCCTAATAAGTTTAGGGGGAAATAATATATTCCTACTTGTTTTTTCACTTCAACCTTAGAAAAGGTAATAACTAAATTTCTGTAAATTCAAAATTCCAAATGAATGCCACAGGGCAGGCATTATATAAATCTGTGTTCATAGTAACCGTCACATGGAACAATCTAAAATGCTTGGTCCATTAATTTTGAGAGTCATGCTTCATTTCTATGACAGGTTGTTTCTTGCTAATAAGACTAGATTTTACATGTTTACCCAATTTACCCTCAATACCTCACGCTAGTGAATTTGTCGTTATACTAATTTTAGCTTGTCTATCAACTCTATTGCGCAGCCTTCGTGTGAAAGTTATACATGGCAACAAAGTTCTTTTTTAGTATTTATACTTGCATAAAAAAGTTTAAGATAAATCTTGATATCTATATAAAGTTTATGCATATTTATTTATCGAAAAGAAAAGTTTATGTTTATCTGCCTATCTTTACTGTTGTGGTACTGTTGATTATCTCTTAATTAATTCCTTTAGGTGTGTATTGAATTTGCTTCTGTACTGAGGTTTCTACACAAAGCCTGACAAATATCCCTGGTTTCCTCTGTCAACTTATTATAGGATGACTCATACTTGGAAAGTTACATTAGCACCATTGGAGTGGATTTTGTAAGTAAATATCACTACCACCAAATATTTACTTATTTTGCATCAATTACCTAAAGTAGTTTCTCATTAATCTTGTGTAGAAAATACGCACTGTCGAGCAAGATGGGAAAACGATTAAGCTTCAAATTGTAAGATTCTATTTCTTTATTATTTGCTAATTGATTGGTTATGGATTACTGAGTCGACATGAACACTTGATGGGATTTACCATCTTATGCATATATGTTCGACACTGTTAGAAAACAGGGCTGGCAGCTGGCTTATCTTTACCAGATTTTCTCATAAGAAATACCGTTCCTCTTGGTATATTCTTTCTAAACACTGAAGCATGCAAGTATGCTTTTTTGTTTTTGTATATGCACAGTGGGATACTGCAGGGCAAGAACGTTTTAGAACAATCACTAGCAGCTACTACCGTGGGGCACATGGTATAATAGTAAGTCATCTACACTCTTTCTCAATATAAACGTTGTCCAATTGGTATATTTCCTCCCGTTTGTTTCTCTGTACTTGAAGACTAATTTCACCTTGCATTGAATTCTTTTATAGGTCGTTTATGATGTAACAGATGAAGAGAGCTTCAATAACGTCAAGCAGTGGCTGAGTGAAATTGATCGCTATGCGAGCGAGAATGTCAACAAACTTCTTGTTGGGAACAAGTGCGATCTCACTGCCAATAAAGTTGTGTCATATGAAACAGCCAAGGTAAAACTAGCTCCATGCTTTGGTTATTGAGTGTTACTGTAAACAATACATTTCATTCAGCTTATTAATTGGGAATTTAAATGTTGATTTGAAGGATTTTTGTATTCCATCTGATCTATCACAGGCATTTGCTGATGAAATTGGCATTCCATTCATGGAAGCCAGTGCAAAAGATTCTACTAATGTGGAGAAGGCTTTCATGGCCATGACTGCATCAATCAAAGATAAGTAAGTACCATTTGTGTGATTTTTTATCTTGACTGATGGTTAGATAGAAGTAGGTAGAAAATGAGCTATTTTGATATAAAGAAGGAAGTTTTTTCTTATCTTCACCTGCTAATTCAGTAGCTTAACTCTTCTCTTATAATTTCTCATAATATTTGGCTGTTTAGATTTAAATGAATTTCTGAACTTGTTTCTGTCCGCTAAGACTCCTTCCGGCCGGGCGAGTATGAATATGAATATTTTGCAAACTTGAAGAAAATAAAATAATATTAATTTTTACAAGGGATTAGCTTATTGCCATATCTCTGTTTTGATATAGAGTCTAGAGGCCGCTTAATATAATCTTGTCAATTAAAGGGTGACCCTCACAGACTGCACAACTTTTGTTAGATTGTCATTTTTGCTGAGAGAGAATAGCAATATGATCTAGAGTTCAGATATCCTTGAGCCTGGGAAAAAACGTTAGGGAAAAACAGAAATGATGATTTTTTATTTTTTTGAAGTCCACCATACTGAAAACTGTCTAATGTAGTTCGTCACATGCTGACCTGTCAATTCCTCGTAAATGGTATTCTTCACATAGATATAGAAACAAATAAAGTAAAATTGAAAATAGGCTGGTTTGGTTTTAGGTTGATTAGCTTCCCCTGCCACACCACATACCACTGCTCTAATCAAAAGTAAACTTTAGGGGAATAAGCACTGGCTCTTTATGTTGCTCACTTGCTGCTGAACTATACTTCAAAACATTTATAACCATTTCTTAACTTAAGGTTCTCCTAAATGCAGGATGGCAAGCCAACCGGCCATGAACAATGCTAAGCCACCAACAGTGAACATCCGCGGGCAGCCTGTTGCGCAGAGCAGTGGCTGCTGTTCTTCGTAAGGAAAACTGCTTTCACTTGCCTGTATTGACATAAGATGGCTCCGATGGCATGTAAAAGTATTGTCTTTGTAGCTGAATTCACCAAATTATGTTTCTTTTAGTGGTTCAAAACACTAGTTCTTTTACATTTAATTATGCAAAGGGCTGTACAAATCAATAATGGTGGTTAATGTTAGTATCGTTTGTTCTGTTCCCAATCGCTCTCAAGCACGACTAAATCATTTTTGAACAAATTGATAAGGGATTATTATAGTGCTTGCCTATTGTACTAAGGAGGATACCTATTGGATATTCAACTTGCCCAACTGAATGGAACAAAATTCAGGCGATGAGTGGGTTTTGATCAATCTCTTGATTGTATCTAAATCACTTGTGGCTATTTGATATATAATAGATAGGGGTGAGCATGGTGCTGTTTGGGCTTCAAACCGCATACGAAATCGTTTAGGTGCGGTTTGACAAATCTAAAATCGCACATGAAATCACTTGTAATTGGTGCGGTTCGATTTTGAACCATGTTGTGCAGTTTTATTTGGTGCGGTTTTGGTTCCAAAACCAATTGAACAAAAAAAAAATTATGCAATTTAAATTAACAATTTAGCTTCACACAATATTAAATATCAATTTGATAACACACAACCTTACTTGTAATATTTTGTCTAAACAAAAGTTAAATATAATATAATAATATAATGTAAATTATTAGAGTAAAATATAGTACAGTAGACAAGCTAAATACAACTTTGCTACTCTACTCTTAGTAATAATATGTTGTAATATTTTTAATAACAATATGCTGTAATAATTTACAGGCTACTCTACTATATTACAACATATTGTTACTAAGAGTAGTTCAATCATATTACAACATATTGTTAACAAAGATCATATTACAGTAATATTAAAATTATAATACAAAGAGTCAAAAACATTATAAGCTATTGTATGCGGTTTCGGTTTTATGCGTATGGTTTTGGCTAGTAATCAAACCGGGACCATAAATTTGATTTTTTTAACCCATCTAAAATCGCCACATACGCCGAAACCGTTGGTGCAGTTTGTGCAATTTTTGATACAATTTCGGTTCCAATTTAATTTCTTGCTTAGCCCTAATAATAGATTTCTACTTGATAAATCATGCTCAGGAAGTTTGTGTCCATATTTTCAGTTTTGCAAATCTGACTGATAGGTAGTGCTAGTTTAAACCACAAATTAGACATAACCCTTTATTAGATAACATGTTATAGTTTGTGTCTTTAAAAACTTGAAAATAGCTGAAGCTTAACACAGATAGCCGGAGACATATCGTCTGAAAATTGAAATCAATTTTGAGTTTGATATTATTTAAAAATAACATTTAAAAAATCAATATTAATCTCATAATTTAGAACCAAGAGGAGTATAAATTATGATCCTTCTGTAGAATTGATGACATAATAAAATTTCAAAGCTGAGATAAATTAGAAGCAAGTATAAAATAAATTTAACAAATTCGTTAATCCGAATTCATTGCCTGTTTCTTTCCGGTCTTCCCAATCTATTTGCTGCCTGCCATGTTCAAGAAAAGATGATCCACTCTAAAAGAAGAATACTTACCATAGCATCCCCACTTGTTGGAAGAAAGCCCATAATCACTTTTAGGTACCTCAGAAAACAAAGCTCTTGCTAAAATTAGATTAACAACATTAATAACAATATTTCCCAAGCAGCAGGAGAAACATTTTTTTCTTATATAGTCAATCCATGGCATAAGTGAGCAACATATATTTTAAGTCAAAAATTAATGGTTTTCCATGTGCCCCAGAATGTCAAACAGCTAAACAAACACAGCTATAAAGTCGAGGACGAGAGCTACAGGGGTACATAAGAAATTTAATTCAAGACATACATGGAATATCCATTATTCTGATAAAATTTTCCTGCCACTCTTCAAGAAGATCTAAGGATGACTAGGACAAGGAAAAACAACAGAACTGATGGCATAGGAAACGGCAAATCTCACTTGGCACCCAAGGTTGGGAACTGGCCAGGATCTTCAATGGCCGGGGCTTCAACATAGGTGCTCGCTCCGCTACCACCACCAGGACCTCCTCGCCTGGAACCACGACCCCTACCCCGACCACCAGGACCATAGTACTTCTCACCTTCAGCAGGCTTCAAGAACTCGTTAATACTGAGAGACTGCAACCACAAAGATAAATGAACGCCCATGTTAACATGCCCAAACTTAACAATGGAAGTGCTAATATAATAAATAGTGTCAGATTATTTTAGGGAATTTAAAAAGAAAAAGAACGAGAAAAAAAGGAACAAAGAACGGAGAAAACTAAGGAAATAGGTGTTTTTTTTTTTTTTTTTTTTTAGGCGCCAAGTACATCCACCAAACGTTACTTGGAAAAGGACCACATTGCAGATAAAAAACATGGTAGAGCATCTTACGAATAATGCTCAGATCCTGGATTACAAGATGAATCAAATAAATTGACCTAGACATTAACAAAGTAGCAATTTGCCTGAGGTAGTTGCTATTGCAGAATACTGAGCATGGATGGCAACTCAAACTCCCAAAGTAAGCAGGAAACATCAGGCGGCGCAAGTAGGAATGCAGTAAAAATTGAACTGCAGTCAATCATAAAAGTAGTGGATGCTTGCATTGTCATTACATTGCCTTAATACAAGTACTTGGGATTTGAAGCGAGAAAATAGGCAGCAAAACTAGTTACACAGAGAATGCCGCAGTGATTCCTCACTTGGGAAAAACTGAAGGATACAAATAAGTAGCATAAATGCCTGAGGAGCTTACTTGCACAAATTTGTGTTCTAATTCAAATACAACAATGGAATAGGGCAATGCTAATGGATGCAGAAGTAAAGGCCATGTCAGGTTTTAAAAAATGAGGTGGGATATATAGAAAACAGCGGCCAGTACCTTCTTGGCTCTTTCCTCCTTCTCAGCAATCTCTTTCCGCTTATCCTTGTCAGAACCCTAAAAACAAATTCAAATGCCACACATTAAATATACTCATCGCACTTCATCATAGTAACTTTTGCACAAAAAAATTATTGAGGATATAAAGTTGGCAAGTAGGTCAGATTTCCAAAAAAAAAAAAAAGTAGCAGCATATTTCACCAATTTTACAAAGATCTCATCATTGCTCTTCTTGCTGGAGAGCTGTTGCATGGACGCAAGCTCTTTGTCAATTTCCACCTTCCTCTCCTCAGTTTTAAGTGCCTCCAGAGCTTTCCTTTTCTCTTCCAGAACCTTCTCATACTCTTCTAGTGTCATCTCCTACAATGCTCAAAGAATATAACAATCAGAAGATGTATAGATGCTAACAAACATAGATCGAGCCACCATTGAATGAACTATAATAATAGATATTTAATTTTATTTATTAACAAGTAACTAGATCAATTAGTATCCATTATCTGATATCAAAAGTTTAAATCAGACTGATGTTCTCTCTTGTATAGCCTGTTTAGCTTAAGCTTTTTCATAGCCTTTTGGACCAAAAATAAAAAGAGACTGCTGTTTGCCGCAACTTATTTGGACCAACTTAAAGGCAAAAATCAAATAAGCTGAGAAGTCGTCACTTATCAAAAATAAATAAATAAAATAAGTTGAGAAGCTGGGTAAAGTCGGCTCTTTAGGTATCCAGCTTTTGCTGCACTCCCGCAATCTAGGAAAAGCAAAAACCTACTAAATATGTGTCCATCACAGGCTCATAGTACAATTCAATAATTCATATAATGACTTTTTTTTGGGGGGTGGGGGAGGTAGAAGAGAATACATATAATATGATAGTTAAAAACATTCACCTTATCCTCTGGCTCCTTTTCTTCAGGTTCATTTGTTGGTTTCTCTTTGTTTCCATCTGTAGCATCTTCCTCTCCCGAGGGCTTCTCAGCACCCAAATTTTTCTCACCTTCATAAGCAACTTCCTCTGTCACCCTGGATAGGGAGTAAAGAAAGTAAGCACAAACATCAGTAACTGTATGTGCATAACGACACAAAAAAGCAAACCCAATTAAGCCATAATTGAATAACATGCTATAGTGAGATTGCAAGGATCATAGGCATGTGGGGAAGAATAACTCACGGAGAAAGTTCATCAGTCTGAGTTCCCCAATTCCCACGACCAGATCCTTCACGTTTGTATTCATTTCTGCATATTAGATTAGGTGATAGAGAACATATAAATATTGGAGACAACAAAAAACATTAAACATAGGATGGATATGTTAACCAACATATATGAAAAACTCATGAAAAATGCTAAAACAGAGATTCCAACACAAAGAACTATTGAGGAACTAATTACCCACGCCCCGTCCCACTATGACGTTCAAATACTCTACGAACACGATCCCCTTCTCCCTCTTCTCCATTACTATAGCCACCACGGCGACCACCACGGAATCCACCGCGAGGTCCACCATAGCCACCACGCCTTTCAGAAGTTTTCCCAGAATCAGCTTCCTCAACTGCACCTTGACCACCAGCAGATCCACTGTTGCTAAAAGAAATATCGTTGCTGGAAAAGTCTCTATTAAATCCACGGCCTCCACCACGCCCATATCCACGGCCACCACCACGTCCTCCCCCGCGGAAACCTTCACTCTTTGCCTCTCTCACTATACAAAATTAACACACATTAATAAGTACAAGAAATGGAAGAAAATGAACATTTAAAGAAAATCAAGACAGCATATTAGATATTTCATCAATTAGATTTGTTGAGTTAATGGAATCAGGAATATAAAACACACTACTTAAATATTCTTCTTTCTTATTAAGTAAATTAAACAAGTCAGGATTAAAATGGATAAAAAAATGTGAGATGTAATCAGTAGACAAACTTAAGAAAAGCCATTCATTTGTGGATACCCGTCTCTATGGTTGTCTGGCCGCTGTCTTACATTCCTCAAAATAATTCAATGAAACTGTGATAGATTAACTGGAATATCCAAGGAACACAATGCTTTTTCACTTGTGAATTGTTGCTATAGACAGAACCAAACAATGTCTCTCTATAATTAACACAATCAATGCATAATAAAATAAAATTCACGCATAAAGTGACAGTAATAAAATAACCGAGGAAAGTGGAGAGAGCTCATATCAAGTGTAAATTTAGGAAAGAGCTAGCATTCTGGGGGCCTGGAAAACCCAAATAAAAAAAAAGATAAGAAAGAAGAGAGAAAACAAAAGACCAATATTCAACTTGTGTTTCCCAGCGCCAAAAGCTTTCCCTTTGTCTCTAAGGGGGTGGCATCTGATTCACTCGATTGATCTTTTCTGTCCACAGCTTTCTCTTGAAGATCATCTAGTCTGCCATGAGCTCTCTTTCAAATCAGAATGACAGATAACACTAAATCCCTCTCTTTATAATAACAGCCCCCCAGTCCCAATGTTTAAGAAAATAGATAGTTTGAAATCAAAAGAATGAGACTGCTATCAACTAATCATCCGGTTTAAAGGTGCCTTAAAAAAGAAAACTGATGGCAACATTTGTGCTGAAGCTTCAGTGCTTTTTGCTTTCTCCCCACCGCAGATGCAACTCCGCATCACAACCGAACTTCAATTACTTGACATAAAGTATAACAGAAAAGACATAGCAGAAGTATCTACAATTTTACATGAATCTTTCTTTTTTGCTTCAGCAAAGCTAACAAATGCAAGTGCTGATTACCCTAAACTGATTTCCACCATATCTATGGGGCTTCCCGTCAGATTTGTTGTACATATCACAAAACTTTATTAAACAAAAGACCTTACTACATCTATGAAGTTTCCTAAAACAGCTTGGATGGTATGCTTAGACATTTCCAGTTCACAACAGATGGAAGAACAAGAACATACAAAGAACCAATGATTAAAAACTGAAAAGAGATCTCAAACAAACTACAAATAGAATCGACACAAAATCTAACATGAATATTATTAGATCACTGTAGTTGCGGTTACATGACAAATATTTCATAAGTATTATTCATTTCAAGTATCAGTCTTTCCTGAAAAACTGCGAAGATGCAAAGATCCTATTGACAACAATGGAAATAATCAAATCATAAAAGTAGAGGAGCTATAGGAGTCTACTGCAACCCACAATACAGTATAAGATTTTTAAAAAACCGCTAAGAAAAATATTTTCCTACCTAAAGATAAAATAAAATAAAAGAACACTGTCATTCACATTCAAACAGAAATGTAATAAACAACTGGAAGCTTGTGAATGTGAGGATAAAGTAACATTATCATTTTAAATCTTAATTGTAATTTTGTAATGACCATAGGAACGCTCTTTTCTGTTTAACCATTTGTCTAGAAAATGCTGATTCAGTCTAAAACCACCGCACTATATTGACAAAGAACTAATCATAAAAAGAAGCAATTTTTTTGTGTTTGTCCAATTAATAAAATTAATCCCAATATACAAAGCAAATAATGAACTTAAAAAGACATCTTGTACCATTAAATAAAAATAAAAGACCATTTAATCACTGTAGCTCATTTTCACGTATCATTCAATCCATATACATACACAAGAAAATTAGTAATCGAAAAAAACGCTCACCAGCCTGAGCTGGAGGTGCAGGCTTTGAGGGCAGCTTAGCGGCCGGCTTGGATGGCTGCTTAGCAAGCTGAGCAGCCGCCGGAGCTGCGGCTTTCTTGGGCACGATCTTTTGCTGCTGAATAGCAATCAGCTGAGATGGGTCATCGTTATCATCATCGACGAGCAAATCAAATGGGTTTGCAGTCGCCATTTCTGGTCCTAACCCAATAAAACCCCTAGCTTTGAAAGCTTTCTGCAACTTTCCCAAAAAAACCCTAATTCCAATTCGTATCCATTAGGCTATAATAGATCTCAATACCCACAAAAAGCCATTAAAAGTTGAAGAAGAGAGAGAAAATGAAGAAACCCTAGCCGCAATATACAGAGAAAATAATAGTAGTGCGTGAGAGTGAGTCAGAGAGATGAGCATGAACCTAATCTGCAAATTTCGAATATATTGTATTGTGATAATAAAATATTCCAACTTTCTAAAATTGTTGGATTAACTGCAAAAGGGTCCACAAAGTTCTATAAAATTTCCTTTTTAATATCAAAGTTCAAGTTTAATTTATTTTTTTACACATATAAATAAAATTATAGGTCAAAACTCACATTTTATATTTTATATTGTTAAATATACATTTGATTTATTCTAAATATATGAATAAAATAATTTATATGTTATATAAAATGTAAATATTAAATAACACAATTATCAATAATTTTGAGCATGTATGTGAAGAATTCCGACTTATAATTTTATTAATATGTTAAAAAAGAGCAATTTTTGAAAAAAAATTAAACTTGAAATAACATAATTGAGAAAGTTGGACTAAAAATAAAAATTTATGAAACTTTGAAGGACACTTTTACAATTAACCCTTATATATTCCTATTCACTGCTTTCAAAATCTTAAATACATTATGACTTTTTAAATATTTATAAACTTTAAAAAGCAATTGATATTTGATAATAATTATAATGTCATAATATTAAGTGTCGTTAAAATTTAAAATATAACTTATGCTAAGTGTAAAAGTGTTGCTACATATATATTAATTTAACATTAACCGTGGCCTTTTAAAATTCAAAACTAATGTAAATTTTAAAAATTACAAATATGATAATTAATAATACTATTAGACTACTATGCATTTATTTGTTTAAAGATTATATAAATTTGTATTAATATTTAAAATTTTAATTATAATAATAATTATTGATTTTTTAAAATATAAGTTTGGAGTAATAATTAACTAAAATAGTAATTAGTAAGTCTTTAGTAATTTTCTCTTATATTTTTATTGATATTCTCAAGAAAATTGATTAGAAATGATGATATATTTAAATAATTTAATGATAACCATCTTCAGTTGCCTAAACAAAACAATATATGAAACTAATTCAAGTATGAACATAGTTACACACATATATATTATAAAAATATTTATATATTCACTGATAAGGAAAATATTTGTATATTCGATATATGAAGCAAGGGTTTGCAACTTGACATTTTTTCTCCTAAATTGCAAAATATATATATATATTTTTATTATATATATATACACATCTTTCAAACAAACTAAGAACTACATTTCTATTTGTGACTATAAAGAATTATTATGTTATTGTATATCATTTTTCAATAGTAATTTGATGAAAAAAGAATCTTACAAAAATCATCCATTAATTACATTCTGCCAAATTATTTTATAAACTAATTTTTGTAAGTTTTTTTTTTATCACCGTAACTATGCCTCTAATTTTGAATAGGCATGCAAACAAATCGAACCGTTCACGAACTGATTGGAGTTTGGCTCGAAATTCACGCAAAAGTTCGATTGCTTGATCGAAATATATTCGCGAATCATGTGGTTCAATTTGTCTGCATTCACGAACAATTCGGTTTGATTCAAAAAGTTGGAGTAAAATTCGAGTAATTCAATTTGAGTGTTTCGATTTCTTACATGTGAAATTTATTAACCGACTTAGAAGTTGAAAATATAATCAGTCGACGTGGTCAAAATATTTACAAACTTGATTACATTCACGAACGAGCATGTGTTCGTAGACGTTCGCGAACGAACTTGATCGTGTTTGACTATAGCCGCGAACTCGATCGTGTTCGCGAACAGCTAACGATCGAACTCGCACAAACACGTTATAGTTCGACTAACAGTGTTCGAGTTGGACAAAATAAAAATCAGTTCGGCTCGTTTGCAGACCTAATTTTGAACCAAGGTAGTACTAAATATAAGAGCGTGGTCAACTGATAAGTAGTATTAGTTCTCAAAAGAAAGTCATTACTGCTGCTGCGAAAAATTCTTTACTTTTCATGAAGGAAAGATTTTCATATCGATCTTCGTGTAACTTAATTTCTGGATATACACAAGATTAAAAGGAGATCTTGAAATCTAATCCTGGAGAATATGATTAAGCTTTAACCAATAAATGGAAGAAAATTTGAAGTTATAGTATATGCTTACAAAATTGCTTTTTACATGCCTGGATTTTCTTGGTAAATTACGAGCCTGGAATAATTTTTTGTTAAATCACAAGACTGGGATTTAGAGAATTTCTTTTTTGGGTTAAAAGTCACTATAAAAAAGAGTCGCAAATTTCCCTTTTCAGTATATTCTTTATCCCTATTCTACTTCTTTACCTATATAGGAGTAAATGCTAGACAAAACTCAAAATCCGGGCAAAACTGATAGGTCTACTATCTCTTTTGGAAGGTCAGCAATTTTCTGGAGTAGTGCAAGTCTGTTCTTTCTGAGCTTTTCATCTTCCTACACAGAGAAAAACAAACATATATATATATATATATATATATATATATATATATATTTTTATGCAATTTATACATACTTATGAATGAACAAATTCACAACCAATTTCAGTGAAACAGATTAAGCCACGAGTTTTGACACTTATCATGTTCCACAAGTCAAAACTGACGCACATCTACAATATTTTCTGATGTTAAATTAGAGCGAAGCACTTTTAGTGCCACAGAGCGCAGTCATCATAACAGTAAAGATTTTGCCACGATCAATGCCACTGCTTTTTTGAATGGCCATAAAGTTAATGCGGCTCGAGTTGCGTGGAATATGCCCTTACCTAAAATACACTATAATTTGCAACATGGTTCTACACCTCTGTGGGAGGCGTTTAATAATTTCGTCGGGCTTTATGTCAAGAAAACCAGCTTACTTGTTTATGTGATATGACATGCAAACCTTAAAAGTGGAGGGAAAGACCAACTCAGTAACACATATAATTCCCATAGATATCATAACATAGAAAGGTCTAACGAAGACACTTGCTTCGCACCCCCCAAAAAAATAATAAAAAACATGTTTCACATTTCGATATAAGATACGTGAGTTTCTCAGATCAAAATAACTAGAAATGTATTCGACATGTTTGCACATAGCAATTTAGCTTTAAGAAGCTAGCAAAAAGAAAAATAGAAATCGCTAAAGCATCAGAAGACACGCACATGCATTATAAAGACTCACTTTTCACATGTATATGCAAGTCAAGAAATGAATGCATCTACTGAAGGCAACACCTATTTATCCCACTGTCAAACTACAGAAGCCTCACTAAAGTTAAATCTAAAAAACTTCTGAAGAAATGGCGACTGTAACAGTAAAGAAAATCCATTTCTCATTAAATGAAAATCTACGGGAACGTACCACCATTACAAAGACATGATCAAAGAAATCCTCTAAAGGTTGTAACAGATGTGAAGATGTTTCAACAAAATCATCGACCTCAATACCTGAAGGAATAACAAGAAGTTCAAGGACACTGTGACTCGAACAGTTGATGATTATAAAATAAACATAAACAAAAGGTGTTGACTAAATTTCAAGTACTTTAACTTCAAGAAATGGAAACCAACACCACTTTAAGGTAGTAAGGTAGCAGATGCACTCTTTAAGGCAAATTAGATGTATCGATGTGTAGTCGAATCAGCTTACTTAACTAGTTAAATTAATGAATTAGCAGCTACTTGCTTACTTGGGTTATTCTTGTTACTTGGTGAAGCCTGATCCAACTTTAATTCAGAGCTAGAGCTGATTGTAAAGCTACCCAAAAAAGGTGAATGGGTATGTTCCTAGAGCAGAGAGGGGTAGGTTTGGAGTGGAATAAGGAGGGAATCTTACACTAAGATTTTCTGAGATTGTAAATTGATCTGTCGCGGACTGTGGAGTAATCCCTTTGGATGAATTTAAATTTGTGTCTTCTGTGATTGTTTGTCAATCAATTTCTATTTGCTATTGTTTTCAGTGCATTATTATTTTCCCTAACAATTCTTATATAATTCACAGATTAAAAAAAATTACCTGCCATGTTAACACAAGATTTTTCAAAACTAATATACAATGTTTAAGTTTACATATAATTATATACAAATTTAGGTGATCTGAATCCTTACTGTATTTAAGATCAACATTCCATGTTCTTGCTCTTGCACCCACATTATGAATTGGGCACTTAGACCTGAAACTTGTCAGAGAAGATAAGTTGCCTGGATGAATTTTGCTTCTTAATGACAAGAACGTGCTCCATAAAGCTCTCTCTTCATCTGTCTCAAAGGCTGCCTCATCCACCTAATAAGATTATTACATGGTATGAAAGCACCAACAAATTTTTACAATGTCTAAAAGGAAAAGAAGATGAAATAGGATACATAGTAAAATATTTTCAATTCAAACATTTATAGTTAAGACGCTTCTATAATAAAGCACCTAGGTTCCAAATCTCAAAGATTTAGATGATAAAGAGAGAATACGTCTTTCAAAGACTTTAAGAGTGTAGGACCTTCCGAATTTAAGGGAACCACCGAGCCAATAGAGGCTCGAGGGTGGATAAAAGAGATTGAGAAAGCTTTCGTCATAGCTAGAGTCGGCAAAGACCAAAAGACGGTCTTTGCTATGTATTTAATGAAAGGTGAGGCGACGACTAGGCGTCAAGTCGGTAAAAAATTCCAAGGCGGCAGGGCGATTTGGTGAGAGAGCAGATAGTCGAGCGCTCAGCAACCGACTTGGACGACTGGCGAGCGACTTGGACGACTATATTGATAAGCGGTCGACTTGCCGTAGACCCGAAATTGAATTGGATAAAAAAAAGCCTAAAGTTCGACTTAACCTAATCGATCCCTCACAACTTTGGAACTTCAGTTCATCAGAGAGGGAGAAACGAAAAGAGGCAAGAGCAGTCCCAGTCGATCTTCTTCTCCGGCGACTCACTTCGGAACTTCGACGACTTACAGGTATGCTTCTCTTCTTCTCTGCTTCTGCTGTTCTTCTCTTCTTCTGTTTTTTTTTTGGTTTTTCTCTTCTTCTAATCTTCTTCTTCAGTTCTTCTACTCTGCATAGTTGAAAACCCAAAAAGGAAGGGGTATAATTATGTATTATAAATTGGATATTTTATGTTTTGTGGTATAAAGAGAGTGAATTTTACGAAAAGGGGTGAGTTTATAGCATGGTATGTGCTGTGCTTTGTGATATGCACCGAGTAAAATAAATATGTATGTGATGTGCTTTATGATATGTATTTTAATTTTTATTTTCCTTCTGAATTGGTCATAACACAATGTTAATCACAAGAAACAGGAGTATTACATTGTTTAAAAAGAGGTGGGCTGAAAAGTTGTAAACTTGTGGTTCAATAAATCATTTCCAATGGAAAGTGATTATTTATCGGAGGCTCTGCTCTGGCTATGCTTTGGCTCTGCTTTGAATTTGCTCTGTTGTTTATTGCTTGTGTGGCTGCCTATTTATTGTTTATATGCTCTGAGCCTCTGACTGCATTAGCTCTGTTTATTGTTTATTTTTGTAGTATCTTAGTTCTTAAATATGATGGATATTTGCATTTAAAGCATTTCCTGACCTAAACTACATATGTATACATTATAATAGTATATACTTGATAACTTATTTACTAAAATTATAATAATGTAATTAGTAAGTAAAAAAAATTACATTAGCCATCTATGTTTACTTGTTTTATTATTACAATTTACAAATTACAATATCTTGTTTGTTTGTGTAATTGTATTTTGTAGATAGTTAAATGGTGAAAAGTTCTGGAGTAGAGAGTTATGATCCAGGATCCTAAAAGAAATGCCAAGTCTAAGGATCCGAGGTGGAAATATACATTTTGGCCATACTTGAACGATAAAAATCTCGTTCAATGCATACTCTGTGGAAAAAAGGTTCAAAGAGGAATCAAAAGATTCAAACATCTTACCGGTGGGAACGGTGATGTGTCTAAATGTCCTCGAAATACAACAGAAATTGCGAACGAGATGCATCAAGCTATAATGAGTAACAAAAGGAATAAGCCAATTCAATTTGATGACAGTGACGAAGTAGAAGAAATTCAGTCATTTAATATTCCTTCCAATCCTTCTAATGCAGCTTTTCAAGTTCTGGGACTGCATCTAAAAGGATGAAAAGTGTATATCAATTCCTTAAGCCACAGTCACAACCAAAGACAATTGAAACTCATCTTAGGAAATCTCCTGAAGAAGTTGCAGACAAAAGGCATCGCAAAGGTCCTACTAAAACAACTTTGGAGAATCGTCTAAGGTCATCGGAAGAGAAAGACAAAGTACACATGTACATTGTCAACTGATTTTATTAGAATGACATCCCTTTTAATGCAGCAAATTCAAGAAGTTTTGAGGTGATGATAGAGGTTATCGGGCAATATAGACCGGGTTTGAAGCCTCCTTCGTATCACGAGTTGAGAGTTCCTCTTTTAGCGAAGGCAAAGACTAAAACAGAGGAACTGAAGGAGAAACACAACTTCTTGGAAGCAATACGGTTGCACTCTTATATCAGACGGATGAATAGACAGAAGAGGCAAACACTTGATAATTTTTTTTGCTAATAGTCCTGCAGGACTTACTTTATGGAATTAGTTGATGTTTCTAGTCAATTTCAGGATGAAAGCATGTTGGCTGAGTTGCTTGATGGGAAGATCAAAGAGATTGATCTGAGTATGTTGTGCAAGTAGTGACAGACAATGCCTCCAAATATAAGGCAATTGGTCAGATTTTAATGCAGAGGAGACGTACTTTATTCTGGACACCATGTGCAGCCCATTGCCTAGACCTTATGCTAGAGGACATAGGCAATTTGAAGCAGTTTAAGTCTACAATCGGGAGGGCAAGAAAAATAAAAACATTCATTTTTATGACATGATCACCTTCTTGATGCGATGAGGAGCAAAACGAATGGGAGGGACCTTGTGAGATCGAGAGTCACCTGATTTGCTACATCTTTTCTGATCCTTCAAAGCTTGTGCAAGCACAAGGATGCTTTGAGACAGTTATTCAATGATGATTGAACACATTCTAAGTTGTCGACTACAGAGGCAGAGAAGAAAGTGTATGATACAATTATTTCGTTTAGTTTTTGGCATGTCGTTGAAGATTGTATTAGAGCGTCACAACCATTACTTGTTGTCTTGAGGATTGTGGATTCGGATGAGAGGCAAACTATGCCTGAGATTCTTGTTGCGATGAAATTTGCAAAGAAGAAGATCAAAGATGCCTTTAATAACAAAGGCTATATAAGAAAGTGATCAACATTATTGAACGGAGATGGGCATGCCAAATAGAGCAAAAGTTATATGGGCCAGCATTGTTTTTAAATCCGGGAAAGTATTTTGACATGAAAGAAGATGAAGAATCTGTTTTAGTTTACAACGTAACAACTTCAACGATATTCTTGCAAAAATGGTTCCCAACCAAGCTTTGGCAGACATGATAAGTGACCTAGTTGATGTCTATGAATCTTCTCATGACGACTTTTCTACAGACATGTCGATTAGGCAACGAATGACAAAAAATCCTAGTGAGTATATTAAATTAATTATAAAGTTTGCTTAAATTTTATAATTTAGACGACTATATTTAATTTTTTTAATTTTTTACATCTAATGTTGTTAATTGGTGGAATGCTTTTGGCGGTTGTGCTATTGAGCTTACAAAGTTTACAAAGCGAATCCTCGGCCTTTGTTGTTCTTCCGATTGTGAACACAATTGGAGCACTTTTGAGTTTGTAAGTATTTAGTAATTAAATATGTTGTATTTAATATTAATTAGTACATAACTAAATCTATAAATATTTTATATATTCTTTTGCTTAATATTTGTTTAAACAAAAATTTCAGATTCATACGAAGAAGAGAAATAGGTTGGAGCATCAACGGTTAAATGATTCGGTGTATGTGCAATACAATCGCCGAATTGTTGATAGTTTTCAAAAGAGGCGCGAACTTGGAAGAAACTTTGATCCATTAGTCCTAGAAGATTTTGATTGGGGTAATGACTGGATAGTGTCTGAGCAAGATGTAGTTCATCATGGGGATGATCTTACATTGGAGAATGTTGAAAGAGCTGCTGATGCATCCAATGCCGTTGAGGGTCACAATCTTTGTAGAACGTGTCATGTCTACTCACAACGTGGTGGTGTTTCGACTTTGAGGGAACCGAGGATAAGAGCTTTGAATGACTATAATTCTGATGTTGGAGAAGAGGAGGAAGGCCTTCCTAATGATGATGAGGATATGAATGATGATTATGGTAGAAGAGTAACTACTGTTTCGAGTGATGATACCCTTGTTGGGAGAGAAGATGATTTTGCTTAATAGTTTAAGTGATCTTTTCATTCTGAAAAATGAGACTTTTGAGTTGAAGATTTGTATGACTTTATTTTTATTTCTATATTATGTTTATTTTTGGAAATGTCACAGTGAACATGTCTTTATCTTATTAAGGGTTGTCTAATGTTATGATATGATTATATGAATGTTTATAATTTTATCTTAACAATGCTTGTTTACTTGTTTTATCATAATAATTTAAAATTATTCTGTATATACAATCTTAAAACTTAAGAAACTAAACATAAATTTAAGAATTATATTGAATTAAACTAAATATTACAAATGTATCACCATTTATATAATTTGAAGTTGGTACAAGTTCAAAAAATTACAACTATAGTAAAATTATCATTTTGACTTGATCTTGTCCACTTCTTCTTGTGATTTGATATGCTATAACCTGCATTTTGAATATGATAAATCATTAGAAATATAAATATTTAAATATTCATATAAATGTTAAATATATATAATTTTATACGTACAAAATTTACATTGTTAACGACTTGTTGACTTGTGGACGACTAGTCGGGCGCTTTGTTGACTAAGCGTTTGAGCTCCCGGCTGTCGCCTTGTCTCGACTTGGCGCCTTGATAACTATGGTTATGTGATTGAATGTGTGTGGTTTCATTATAAGTACAAGTATATAAATTTTTTGTACAACTAACTAGGAAATCACTATTAAAAAATACGAGAATAATACGATAGTAATACGAAAAAGTCAAAGTCAACGATTATTGTTAACTAACTAGTTGGAGTAACCAAGCTAAATAGGATTCGATTATGTTGTAGAGAAAGTAGGGGTATTTTTGGCCATTTAGGAATTATGAAATACTTACATATGGTGTATGGAAGTATTCTTGCCTTATGAAGTTAGTCATCAATTTGACTTTTGCTTGCTTTAATGTGTTGTCAAGCATATGATGGAGAGATGTGGCCTAAGGGTTTGCTTGTGGTGTTGTCAAGCTTGAAGAGGTGAGATGTGGCCTCTTGCCTTACAACACATTTGTTGCAAGACACAAGTGATAGGACATGGCCTTATTGGTCAATTGTAAGTGGAGTTGTTATGTGTTGGTGGCTTTATGTGAACCATGGCTTGGTGGCCTTGTTGACCACTTTGATTGGTTGTGGTGTGATGACCATTATATCATAAGTCTTGGATGCTTATAAATAAACCCCTTAAGCTATGCTAATAATCTTCATTAAATTCCAAAGTAATTCTAGGAGAGAGCATAGTAAGATCACATAAATTTGAGAGGTAGAAAATCAAGTCTTGCTTATTCAAGATAATCTAAAGCTTGCAACTTCAAGAGGTAATTTACAACTTGTCGTATTCTTGTTAGTTAATCATTCTTATATTTGAAATCATGTAATATTGCATGCTAAACATAAATTATATGTTAATAAGTAGCAAGTCATATGTTCATAATAAGCTAAACTTAAGTAAATGTCCTAATAAGGAAAGTAAAACATGATTATGCATGTTAGTATATTTATGTTGTAAAACTTAATAAAACTAGCTACTAAATTGCTTCATTAGACAAATTAATTAAATGAGATAAAGCATTATATGTATGTTAACATTAAAATCAAACATAATAAGTAATAAAATATTGAAATAAAATTCAAGATTAATTAAGTAATAAGAGTAAAGTCATGTTTATGACTAATTGTATGTTGACCTAATGAATAATATAGACCATACGAAAGACGAAAAATAATAATAATATATGAATAATAATAATAACAATAATAATATAGGCAAGTTTTCTAACTCATTTGATCCACAAAGTTCAACGATGTGTTTTAAATTGTTGAATTTCATTCAATTTTTTTTTTGAATTATGAAGTTCATTATATATTGTGAAATGATTTATTGAGAAGAGTTATTTGTCATTTGATTCGACTTAACTCGAGTATTAAGTTATTCCTTTCGGAATAATTATTGAGCTATTCCTTTAGAAATAATTATTGATGGGATATTGAATTGTTATAATTCTTTATTTGAGTTGAGTATATTGTGTCAAACCAAATTATTTTGGGGCGGAATACGTAGCTTAGTAACTGAAATGAACAACCCTTATTCATGGGTAATAATTTATGATGTGTCGGGTAATCGACTTCTATATTGTTAAAAACGAAAGTTGTTAGTATAGAAGGTGTTGACCTAGGATATTATTAGGCTGATCCCCTTATAATATCTACAGAGAATTCTAAGTCTTTATGACTGACGAATGGAGAGTTCTAAGTCTTATGACTGACGAACAATTCTTGGTTTAACAACCATCAGTTTACTATTATGAACAATTGTTTCATCCCTTTGAACAAGAGAAGTGTGAGTTAGATTTGCTGAGCAATCTTATGCTCATTCTTGCGAATAAAATCTTACTTGCAATTAAGGAAGAATTACCAGCAGAATCTGGCAGTAAAGAAAAAGTGAAAGAAGAATAGTTAGGTTAAGAGAGATTATTATTGTTGTCTTCTTTTCATGTAATAGAACTTAAAGTTGTAATAACTTTGGAGATGTGATTAAAAGAGTTGAGAATTATTATAAGAATGTATTGTTTGTGTACTGTACATTTAAGCTAATAGATGTAGGAGTTATTTAACTATGCTAGATTAACATTATTGACAATGTCTAGAAAGTTCTGTCGAGAAAAAAGGTTTGGTTATCTAATTGCGTGCCAACAAGGAGAAATCCTTATCGAAAACCCCCCTCTTTCCTGGGAACTGGCTGATTGTTAATATTGAAAGTCTAGGATAGATAAATGGTGATGAAGTTGAGAAGAAGGGTTTAGTGTTGGATTGAAGTTGAAATTATAGAATACTTAAGAGGAAGTAGGGTTGGAGGAGTTGCATATTTAATGCATTAGAATAAGTTGTAATTGTTATGACTTTGAGATATAACCGAAAATTGTAAAGTTTACGATTCTAGAATAAAGAATATGATGTTAAGTTTTTAATTAAATGAATTTTTACCAAGTATAATATTAGTGAATATTAAGAAAAGATGTTGCGATCTAGGGATGGAGGTAAATAATTGATGTAATGTCTGTAATAGACTAGTTAAACCAATAGAATTATTCATAGATTTAATAGATGAAGTTGTATCGTCAACATCAAATCGGGGGTTGAAAACATGCATAAGCAAATACAGAAGTGAAATAAATGAATTTTCAAAGGGCATATGGCTATGTCTAAGGCATGTTTCATAAGAGATGAAGAACCTGGTGACATTGAATGCTTCCACAATTTTTAAATTGATATTCCATAACAAGCAAGAAAGGTAACCACACCTACGCCTTCGACCAAAATAACGAGCTCGTTCTGTTACACCAACAAAACCTCTAGAGTCTAAGATATTAAAAGCATGAGAGGTCTTTAAAAGCTGATCATACCTAACACGTTGTAGAGAAAAATGTTAATTGAAAAAATATGGAGAAAACAGAACAAATTATCATGCATTATATAGTAGGAAAAATAAAAGAAAACATACGCAGGTATTGCAAGGTCCAAATCAAGTAAAGAACGCGCTTCTGCTTCAAAAAAATCAAAGTGCTTTTTAATATGTTCCACACTGGCATGCTCGAGATAATATGCACTCATTTCCTTCCTGAAGCATAGCACAAAGACAAGTTGACCTACTTTAAATATTAGATAAAAATGAAGTAGGAAGCTGATATTATATGAATGAAAAGAGTACTAGGTACAAAAAAGAACGAGAGAAAAGGAAACCAGAATGGAGAACGAGAATCAAAAGAGATTAGGACTATTTAATAAGATGATTTTTTCAAGTTATCCAACTGATATACAAATATAAGTGGAACAAAAGTGAATGCATAAAATCTGTATATAAGAAAGATTAAGAAGTTTACAAGACATAAAATTCGAAAAATATGGTATACCTGTAGCATGCCAAATTACTTATTAAAAAAATAAAATAAAACTGTTGCATGATAAATAAACTGTTGCATGCCCAAGTGAGCAACATGATAGAAAGACGCGTGTAATAAAAGTGTGCCCACTTCATACATAGTTACATAATTTAATGAAACAAATTTAAATAAATAAAAAGGGGAAGATCAACTTGATACAGGTAGGTTTAATATACAGAAGACCTGGAACTGTTTTCTTGAGTAAGCATTTCTACCACAAAATCCTATAGAATAGGGTTTCCAAAACACAGCAGAAATGGTGCACCTACAGTATTTTGGACTCAATTTTATATTTTTTTCTTTTTCACCTTAATTTTCTTAACACACTTTAATTCAGTATCTTTTGACAAGACCTATATATTTCAAGGAAATAGGTACTATGGTCCCCTTAAAGAATTCAAGCAATCGCTTGGGCACAAATCCCCTTCCGGAAAAGAACCTGAACATTAGACATCTCTGCTTTGTTCTCTAGTAATTTTTTTTAATGCATTTTCAAATTACTATTAGACTATCCTTTTTGTTAAACTTGCTAATGTGGGAAACCAAAGTTTCCAAAGTCAAGGAATTTCTCTGGTCTTTGATTCTTGATATACTCGATATTAACGATCTATTGCAGACACGGTACCCCTGCAAAGTCCTATTTTCAAGTTATTGTATATTGTGCAAATCCTATAATGAGTTGCATAGACTTAAAAAAACATAAGTTTTTCCATTTTGAACAAAAGGACATTTTAGTAGAGGATCAAGATATTTCCTTTCTCCTTTTGTATTTTATTTTCAATGCAAATATTTTACATTTTTTACTTCTTTTCCTCATCAAAATTAAGGTAACTACTTAGCAGGAAAACTTGGAAATTCTCATGGCAGGTAGGAAAGCTAGCCTTAGCTTAAAAAAAGAAAGCCAGAAAGGAAGACACCCACCCGTAGTCCCCTCATCATGGCATTAGCAATCATATTATTTATAATAAACTCAATAAATCCAGTATGTCATTACTCATTCTCTGAGAAAAGCTCTCCATATGTAATTCCATCAGCATACTGAATTTTCTAAAAATGATCTACTCCCTGCAAATCATTTTTGACAATTTGAGGAAACATATATAACAGAAACCAAAAGAATAGGAAAATATGTGAACTTCGACATTTATTTTCAAGTAAAAAGTAAGAACCTGCTGGAAGTAGGTAAATTGTGTGATCTCCATACCATCCATCCAAATCTCCCAGCCCAATCCCCAGGCACCAAGCACCTACTAGTATTTCAAGTAAAGAGAGGATGCATTTGCAAAGAAACTTATACTGTTTTATACATAAACATTCTTCATTCACCACAATGGGTCTGTGTAACGTAATCTAACCAAGGTATCACTGCACAAATTGCCATCATTCTATATTATATTGACTGAAGTTCAAAAAGTTTATATGACGTTTGTTTTTATACAGATACATTTGTTGGTTCATCTACCTAATTGACCATATAAGACAATCTTACCGGGCTTTCCCAGTTGTCCTCCACAAAACGAATATCATGTTCATTAACATTGATACATGTCAAGCATCAAACTGCAAATATAAGGCTTTAATTGAAAATTATACAACTGTTAACGTTCCTCTTCGTCCAGCTTCAGACCTGCACAAGGGAATAAACCGGTGACCCAGCGTTGCCGTCGGGCTGCTCTCCGGCGTGAGAGTAAGTACCAGGTACAGGTGAGAGAGGGAGTGTTAACAATGGAGGTCTTTAGAGTTAGAGGGGAGAAAATGACTTACCTTTTACCAGGTACAAGGGGATTTTATAGGGAGGCTTTGGCGTCCAGGGTTCTTTGGCGCCTAGAGACACAAGACATTGTTGTCCTCTGTCACGTTATAAGCGGTGCGTGGTGTGATAGTTGTCCCCAAGATTTGATGTGACGGACACAATTTTCTATGAGTCGTTTTGCATTTAATGCATGGAAGACATTGGTCGGCCATTTGTGGTGTGGTCATTAGATATGATATGACCGATGGTTGGTGGTCGAACTATTCAGATCTTTAGCAATGAACTTATTTCCGAAGTTTGAAGGTGCTATATTCAAACATTGCCCCCCCACTCCCTTATTCCACTTTAGTGAGATGGGGGAGGAGTATAGGAAGTGCACATAATTTCTTTCTGTTCGAAGGAGTTGGTCTTCGGGAAGATTTGTCCCACCGAAAAAAACGCATTTGTTGTCTCCGGCGAGGACGTGAGAGTTTTTTCCATTGTCGGTCTTGGGAGTTGTGCGCAAGTGAATGTTTTTGTGTGGAGAACGACTGAGTAATAATGGAGCCGTTTTCAGGACGTGTGTTGAACTGTCCCATCAGCTGGCGTGTTTGTTGGAGGATGTGAGGAGTTTTTTAACTTCTCTTGGCGGTTCTTTTAAAATTTAATGCAACTTTTGATCTCGGTAGGATGACAAGATACGATCTGGGCTGTTGGTATTTTTTTTTATAAAAAGGGTTTGAGGGCTTTAGTTTCTGATTTCGTTTCTTCGTTTATTTTTTAATCCTGAGTGCTTCGTGCCTTTCCTTGCATTAGGAGTCCATAGTTGCCGGTGAGAGTTCGTTTCATCCAAGTTTTTCCAAGTAAGCCTTCTTTTTTTCTTCTTTTTTGTTGTTTATTTTCCTTTTTCCATTTATCGTCTCTTTGTTTTTTGCGTTTTGGGGAGACGGAGTCTATGTTAGAGGTGGAGGATACTCCTATTCCAACAGTGGGGGGCAAGGCGAGTCTGTAGTTATGGAGGTGACGGTCGATGGGGTGATGTAGTGTTGGTGGAGATGATGTTGATCTGGGGCATTGGTATCGGTGGGATGGAGTGGTGGGCCCCAATAATGTTACTGTCGATGGTGTTGGTGACGTGGTCGGGGTGGAGGTTTTTCCGACAACAGGGGTTGCTCCAAAGTTGTCTCCCGCTAGAGATCGGGATGAGGGTTATGGATCCGAAGGGTGGCGTTCTCGACTACGATTTTGACCGATGTACAATTTCTGCACTAATTTTCCATATTAATGTGAAATCTGATGTCGGAGAAGTATGTTAGGATACTCCTCCCCCATCCCACCAGAGTGGAATAGTTCGACCACCAACCATCGGTCATACCCAAATATCACACCACAAATGGCCTACCAATGTCTGTCATGTGTGTCATGCATTAAATGCATAGCAGACTCATAAGACTATGTCTGTCACATCAAAGTTTGGGAACAACTATCACATCAAGTACCACTTACAACGTGGCGAAGGACATGTGACAATGTCAGGTGCCTCTAGGCGGAGAAGAACCCTGTGCACCAATTTTTGGCGCCAAAGCCTCCCTATAAAACCCCCTTTTACCTGGTAAAAGATAAGTTATTCTCTCTCCTCTAACTCTAAGGACCTCCATTGTTAACCTCTCTCACCTGTACCAAGTATTTACTCTCACGCCACCCCCGACGATAACGCCAAATCACTGATTTGTTCCCTGTGCAGGTCCGAAGTCAACTGGGCGAAAAGGAACGTTAAGAGCTGAGCAATAAAAGTTAACATAGTAAACCACATACAAGTGTGACCAGAGTGAGATATTTTTAACTTCCTTTAGTTAATAAGATGATAAAACCTTCATGACCAATCTAAAGAATTAACAGACCAATAAATCTAGCTTGACAATAAGAAGCATATTTGATTTAGTCGAAGGAAAACATCAACGTTTTCCACCCATGCCCATATTTGGGAGCTCATTTCCCACATTATAATTCGTTTATTTCTCTCATAAGGTATGAGATTTGAGCACTCAACCATTAGTTTAAAGGAGTATATTTGGGCCGAAGAGACTCCTTTTGCCAGGCTTTTCTAGTTTTCCTCGTCTCTTTCATATCTTACTCTCCAGCTTAAGCATCTACTTAAGCGCGATATAGTCATTTTCATGGGACTTCCACTTCTTTTGCAATTTGAATGAGAAGGATTTAATGAGTTGGAGTTGCTATCCTGCTCAACTTTTATAAGTTCCCCTCAATCTGAAAAACTTAATTGTACTCTAGATTCTTGTGATGTCTTTTCTTGCAGGATTCCTTATGCTTTCTTGACTATTATGGGTCCTGGTTTCACAGTTCAAAATTTCAACGTATCAGGCGATATTTCAGCATATCAAAGCGGTTTCGGCTCTTACTGAACCGCAACTTTGATAAGAGTCAGAAAATCAGTTATTATTTATGTAAAAGGTTTGTTTCAGTGAAATCTCGGCACATTGGCATAGCGGAAAAGTTTGAGACCAAATAGCGGAGAAATTTTGACGTAAAACATACAAAAAAATTAAATTATATTTAATACATTTTAACCAGTACCTATATTGGTATTAATAACTAATAACTAAAATAAAACTAGTATACACATTAACTACAACTTATAAAATTATAATTAAACTACTTAACAAAAAATAATTATACATACTATATAGTACCTAAGTTAACTAGAGCTTAACAAAATTGTAGCCATTTTACTTTAAAATACATATATACACACGCGCGCACACACACTACATATTATTAATTAAAAAAAATGTACCAATATATTACCTAGATAAGTATAGCTTGAAAATATCTTAAGAATTTATTGTTCAATTTTTATGCAATGTAGCATTAGATATATCTGCGAGATGTCTATTTTACAGTGCTATGTTTACTACAATTTTTTTTTGTGAACTTAACCAATCTATCTTGTTCTTATTATTTAGATTTTTTCATAATTTTTTAAAAAAAATTTTGAAGCTCCTAACTCAGTGTGTATCGCCCAAAACCGATACCAAAAGTCCAAAACTGATTATGAGTCAAAAATGATCTTCCAAAACATAAGTCGTTAGTCGTTACTGCAACTTTGAACTATGTCTGGTTTACTATGGTTTCTTGTTTGGAAAGTCAAGGTCCATTACAGGAAATCCGTTGCTAATAAGCTTAATCCTAGCAATCTTTCTCAGGTGTAGACCTTATAGGGAAATATTGCTGGATTAGCATTATGTTCATGCAAAGTAGTACTTATGATATGACATTTCACAAGAAAAATAGAACTCATCACATGAGACATCAGCAACCCCAAAACTACCACACAGATAATCATTTTGGTCATAATAACAATGGATAATGATAATGTTAAAAGGTCAAACCACAACCTAGGCCCGATAGGCTCCTAATAAACAGGTCTTGTGAATTCCCAGGGTCGGGCTTCAATAAAACCTGAGATGAATATGGAATAACATTAGAGAGTCAGGTAAAAGACAGTCAAAACCTCCAAATACTATTAAGAGCACTGACCAAGTCAATAAACTGACCATAATTATATCATCTAATCAAAAAATGAAACCATAGCTAACCTGGAATTGAGTATGTCTTTGAAGCCTATTAGGGTTTTCACCATAACGACTATCATCTGGCCGGATACTGGGCTCTACGTACCTTCCACCAGAAGCTACCACATCAGCAGTCACATCCATGAGAAAAAAAGAATAAAGAAAAGCAAAGAAAAATAGAGCAGTCGTCAGAAAAACTACAGAAGTAGAATCCAACAATGAAAAGTAGACCTATGTGAAAGCAAACTCCATATAAAAACCAAAATGCTCAAGAGGTGTGGGTGGGGGTTGGGGGTTGGGGGTTGGGGGGACTCTTATAATTCCCCAAAAATCTCCGTTTACAAAGATTATGCCATCACTATCTGCATTAAGCTACTTCCATCTTCAACCTACCGTATTTGATTCTTTGAGTAATTTTTTCTTTTTAAACAAGTCTTCTTTGAGCATCATAGTTTTAAACTTAAGTATTCTATCAGCAAGTAAGCAGATTCTTTATCTCTTTGCTCAGCCTCTATTAACTTTATCACATGTTGTAAAGTCAAGGTCTCTTTTGGAATACCCTTAATCTTGCTTGCTAATAAATATATACACTTCCATTTAGGAAATAATATAAACAATCTTTTCTAGAAAGAAGAAAAATCAACTACATCATGGTCAAACAAACTTGAACAGTTATCATTCATCTCTAACTTTGGAATAACACTACAAAACTTAGAATACACTTGCTACCAATCCCTATCTCCAAGTGTAAGTCTTAATGCACCTCCTCATATCCTTAATGGTTTAGTCCAACATGACCATTAAAATATGTCCCACTACATATGCTCACTCTTGCATGAAATTCTTAAACTAGTCCATAAGTATGCTCTAAAAGTTCAGCTTTAATGTGTTTGTAGGTCAACTAAAGATGCATGAGCACAAAAATAATTACAATATTTCTAGCAGTACAAATTTTATTGATATTATTCAATCAGCTTGATCTAGTAACAGTTAAAACTCATAGAGTTTTTTCCTAAAATTGTCCATATCTTTTTCAGCATTGATTTTTTTCCAAAGTAGTTATTTTACCTTGTATTTCCTTCTTCTTTTGCTTTGTCTCCTACAAATTACCTTCCTATAAGCAAAGCATCCGTCAACTTCCTATCTATGTTCTCAGATTTCAAAAGTCACTGATCTAAGCTTACTATCCAAAACACATCTATACAGGCACCCAGTTGGAGTGTTTGAGGAAAAATATAAAAGAATAGTGTTCGAGGACCCTTGCTCATAGTCTACAACACCCAGGTGCAGGTGCATTGAGTTTCTTAGTTTAACTCTATGTGATATTGCACTTGTTTTTTCTATTAGGGTACCCTGTTGGCCCAAAGGGGCAGAATGTGATTATCACCACTGCATAAAGATTTACAACAATGAAAGCATACTTACGCAACATTCCATGGTTCTGGACCAAGAACCCATAAAAATGTCAGAGGATTCATAGTTCCAGCTCCAACCTGGCCAAAGGTCAAAGAATTATAAATTAGACAATTGGAAATCAGCTGGACCATAAAAAGTAAACAGGTTCCATATTTAACACCACTTCAACAAGAGTAATGCGGACTTAATACATAGTATAGATGCATCGATATTGTGCGTGTTCCAAAGTATATATACATATATATATATATATATGTGTGTGTGTATAATGAGGGAAAATGTGCGCATATATATGAATCGCACCAGACTAGTATAGTGGAACCTTGTTTGCTAGCATCAAATCATCTACCGTTCATAACAATAATGCAAATCACTTCTTGTCCTTTATCACGTTTAACTTTTCCATTAAAAGACAACCAACTCATAAAATGGTTTTAATTTTCAAGAAATTACAATAAGAGGGAAGAGAAATGTGAGTGAGATAATATTATGCTTATAGTCGATGAGTGATTGAGGAGCAAAACCAAAGGAGAAAGGTAGGAGTGCAACCTGGGGCAAAGTTACGTATTGAGTAGTGGGGTTAATTGACACCCACTGAATTTTTTTTTTATATATATATGATGTAATAGATTTTTTTATGGGTGTAATTTAGTAATTTGACCCCACTGAATTTTATTTTATATATATATATATGATGTAATAGATTTTTTGTGGGTGTAATTTAGTAATTTGACTCCACTGAAAATTTTTTCTGCCTTCGCCACTGAGTGCAACAACGTATCAAAGAATGCAGTTAAGGGAAGTGTATAATGAAATCAAAACAATAACAAATCCTATTATTTACCTCAGTGTTGCTGCACTGCATTATTGCACATCCAACAGATGCCCAATATTCCTGCGACAAATCCTATTATTTACCTCGGTAATGAGAAAGAAGCATTAATGAAGTGAAGGCAGAAAAAACTCATTCTTTGAAAGATTAGTTGATACAGAGATAGGTTCATCTTTGCTGATGTATTATTTACTTATTTCATTACGTTTAGAGGTGTTGCCACATCACTTCCATTTACTTCGTGTTTTCAATATATTTTGCTTGTTTGTTGTTTTAATCCATAAGCGCCCAAAATGTACAATCAGAAAGGGGGGAAAATCAGTAACGAGTTTGTAGACTTGTAGTGCATTGGACTAATTCATGTTTTGGATCATTTTTCAGGTTTTAAGGCTTAATGAATTACTCGAATTCCAAAAACACGTTAATTGTGATGTAGCAAATATATAACACTAAAGTTTGTTATTTGTTTGTTTATCACAATGAACTCAATTCAAGAATTCATTCAACTTCTTAACTTATACCATATTTTCTGAGCTAATATCTACTTTAATCCAGTAAAATATCAGCAGAAACACTAAAGTGTACTTATTTCTGCAAATTAACTCCGGAAAACGAAAACCCAGTTCACCAATGTGCATTTTCTTTTCAACTACCTAAAATTTGAACTCAATTTTCCATTAATTTCCTATGTTTTTGGCAACTAAGCAGGCAAATAATTAATACGTAAATGGGGTGCTAAATCAAACCTGGAGGCGCTGAATTGCTTGTTGAAAAGTTGGGACAGACGCTTTCTTGGAGGGTTCTGAATTGGGGTCTGTGAAAGAATGCTGAGGAGTTGCAGAAGTAGTGGTCGCAGAGACTGTAGTTCTGGTGAAACGACGCCGTATGGGAGGGTGGAGAAAGGTGGGGTTTATGGGGTTTAAGAATTGATGTTACAAAGGACAGAGAGAGAACCGCCATGGATGGAATTCAGAGTGTTGGGGAGATTATTTACAGAGGAAGGAGGGAAAGAAAGGTTGACATGAATATAAACCTTAGCCTATTTGGGTCTATCCAAATTCCAATGGATTATTTATTTTTTCCAATCTATTTTTTTTTATTATGTTGGTTTTTGAAATTTTTATATTATTTTTTTATCAGACGGTCTAAAAGGCTAAAGTTTATTAAATATAAACTTCTTACATATAAATATAATCATATCCCAAAAATAATTATAAAATATACAGATTGACAACACTAATAGACTATTAATCATATCATCAAAGTCCCATGTTTTTATGTAATTATTTATGAGATAACTTAAAATAATCACATATTATATTTATTTTATTTAAAATTATTTAAAGAATTTAATAAAAATTTACCGTTTAGGACGATCATACCTTTATTATTAATAATAAAAAAAATCATATTATTATTAGTTTAAGTATAAATAGATAAGATAAACTATATTGATCTTTTTTAAACAAAGTTAAAGGTTAATTTTATTTATAAATTTTAGTCCCAAATGATAAACAAACAAAAAAAATTTAAAATTAATAGTCAAATCTCAAATATAATCTTTACAAAAAAAAAAAAAAAAAAAAAGAAGAAGAAGGTAATGTTAATTTTGTGGACTGAAGTTTCTCCAAAAGTAATGAGAGAAAATATAATAGATAAGGTAGCTGGGTAATAAGATGAGGAGGGGACTTGGTTTGTTTCTTTGGGACAACTCTCCACAACAAACCATTCTTTTTTTCCTTTTTCATTCCAGGTTCCTATCCATCCTCCATGTTTTTGCTCTTTTTGAATTAAGCATCAAAATAATAATAATTTTTTTTATAGTTTTTCGAGTATAATCTTGAAAATAAAATCTCATATTGGTAAATTTTAATATATATTTTTTTATATTTTGTATTTTCTTTTTTACACGTATCACGTGGGCAGCGGATAGTATCTTTAAAAACTAAGAAGATAGTGAAGACATTGCCTTACTAATAATTGTGTATCATCCGTCCACTTAGAATGATGGTATATATATATATATAGTCCAGTTCTTTTCAGCGAACCGGCTATAACGACAATTTTTTCCGTCGCTATAGCATAAAAAATTAGCTTTTTATGTTATAGCGATGCAAAAAATCGTCGCTATAGTCGATTCGTTCTTCCAGTTCGCTGGAGAAGCGGACTATATATATATATGGGGGTGGATCTATGTCACTAATTTTTTACACATTTTTTTGACTTTTGAATTTGAACACTCTTAATGGCTAAGATTAAAACTGATTTCTAATTTATAACTAAATAAAAATAAAAATAAAACCTAAAGCTTTTCATCTTAATCTTTTTCATGTCTAAAACTTCAACCTAAAGCTGTCAAACTGTCATCATAATGGAAGAAGCCCAAGATGTATCATCCAACTCTCACCTATCTCTAGTATCTCCTGCCGCAACAACTTGTTGTGGCACATGTAAAAGCTCTTTTATTACAACAAGAGCTTGTTGTCACAAGGGTTAATTTTGGCCATTTATTATTCAGATCAATATTTAAAATAATGATTGTTAGAATAGTGTCCATAACAACAAGTGCTATAGATGGAGACCATATATATATATATATATATATATAGTACGCAGTACTAGTAGCTGAATGTCTTGTACGACTGATGATACATTAATAAGCCTGAGAAAATCATGGGACGGAGGATTTGTGTGAAACAGTTGGTGTAGACCCAAAATCAATCATGTACCTATCATCATTTTACTCTTAAATTTCATGCCCTTCAATCTATATTTACCTAGTTATATATTGTGTTTCACGTGTACCTTTTTTTTTTAAAATTCTTTTACGCATGGACGGTCCAACCAAATAATATTCTTAATCCCCATGCATGCACCCATCTCTTTCTCTAACTACGTGACAAGAGTGAAATTTTCAATCACTGAATTAACCAATACATTTGCATGCGCGCGATTCTTTTCTTTCTTTCTAAGAATGAATTAATTAAGCGCATCGCTTTGACAGAAATTGTAACTGATCCAGTTTTTAGGTGATATGAGACGTACGGTATTTTATAAACAAATAATTATCTTCATGCATGAATATATTAACTATTTTAGAGGATAAGAAAGATTTTTTTTTAAAAAAAAAATTAAGTTAATTGTATATATAGTTGAAGGACGGACTAAATAAATATCTTCGATATAGTTAATAGAGTCGTGTTTGTAGCAATATACAAAGTATATATATATTAATCAAAACATGATAAAATATAACAGTATTTATCTCTCTAATCTGATTAGACTTTATTCACACTCAATACACAGCACTTTAGTCTTGTCGTTCGTGCATATATATATATATATATATATATATATATATATATATATATATATATATATATATATATATGACTTAATACTTTTCATTAAATCAAACAAGATACAAATTACTTTTTCCATAAACTAATTAATTCATGCATGCATTAGAGTGTACTTACGTGAAGAAAAAAGCCATTTCTCATCCTATACATACAAAAATAGCCATGCATAGGATAGGACGTACATGATCTAAATATACCATATATATATCTCTACACCAAGGTTGCCTCATAATTACATATATATGTGCCATCTCTATAAATATACAATTTGTAGAAAATAAATGTACATCTTTATTTTGTTGTACAGTACAGTACACTTCTATCTCCTCCTAAGTCCTAATTACTACCTTAATTATATATAACTACTACTCGATCATCTAAATAAAAGTTGTTTATCATGTTGTGCTCTTCTCAATACCTTCTTAGCCGTGGCTCTTAAAGGACACGTGGAGCTCACGAAGCCGTTCACAAGATTGAGATACGTCTTCAGATCATGACACGTGGCAATATTCGAGTTATTGCAGCATAGCCTAAGCTCTTTTCCCACGTCAGCATATAACCATTGCTTGTCCTCCACGCTCCTCTGAAGCCAGCCTGGCATTCCTGCCACGTGGACGGTTCGATTTTCCTCAACCACGAAACCTGGTACCTTAGTGATCAAATCGTTGGAGTTAACTATTCGAAGGATTCGAGTTCCATTTTTTTCTAAATTGTGGCTAAAAGTTTTATTTCCTACGCGGGGCCCGCCAAACGAAATAACTGTCACTAATGGCGGCCTGTTAGAAGTGGAGTTTATATCGTATGCGGTGAGTGTAGCTAGGGCCGCACCAAGACTATGGCCGGTGATCGTCACACTGAGTGGCTCATCACCGTACATTTTGATGATCCTTCCGATCTCCTCTCTCACCATGTCTCGTAAACTAGGACAACATTCAGTACTTGACGTGTACAAGCTCAAAAATCCGCTTTCCACCATGGGCCGACATTCCTCATCCACGTCATCATCGTGTAAATTCGTCAGCGTGGCACGTAAATTCTCAATCCACTCCAGACACGTGGCTGTACCCCTCAACGCAATCACCACGTCACGCCTCCCGAGCCTGGCGATCTCCTCCTTGTCATTACAAACCGCCACGTAACCAATCCAGCTAGACCGAGCCGCCACCTAGCTCGGGGCCCGGTCAATCCAATGTGGCAACCGAACACCACACGTGGCACGGAGATTCTTGGTCACTTTATACCCGCTTCCTCCGAGGCCGCATTCAGTCAACACAGAATTCCTAGGGAACCGACACGTGGCGTAATCCGGCGACATCGTGTCAAACTGGAACGACCGGTACGCCGCCTCGACGAACTCGCCGTACCGCAATATCTCGCTCCGCAAATCATCATCAAGCGGGTCAAGCAACCCATCCCAGTTCCTGATCCCTTGATATTCCATCCACTTGTCTCGGAGTTTTGCGGCACGAACCCCGAGGCTGCACTCCCCGGAGCCATTAGGCCCCCAAGAACATGTAATATTCATTGAATTCGTATTAAATTTAACTGAAAAAGAGGTGGCAAATTGCGAAAATACTAGCTTTGGAGCAGCTAAATTGCATGGCTTAACTACTCCAATGGCAAGCCTCATATTTGAGTCTGAATATATATATATATATATATATATATAGATATAATTAAGTATTGACAGAAGGAATTGAAGGAATTAAATATATAAGTATATATATATATATATATATATATATATATATATATATATATATATATATATATTAGTAAGCTCTTCAATTGGTAAACTGTTTTGGTATTATATGGGAGCTCAAGCTGCATTAAATAGGGACACAGACGAGTAGTTACATGTGTAGACATACGAGGAGAGAGAAAAAGAGAGGACGGTGGATAGCGAAAGTAAGTTAGTTGTTAGTTTGAGGGGATAGGTATACAAGATTATGGTGGGGACGAAAGTGTAAGAAACTGTAAATTATAAAGAAGAAAACGTTGGTGGGTGGAATTTGGAAATTAGATATATGAATCAGAACATTGAGTGTACAATTGATTTATGACCTCTTTCTCAGTTTATCTTATTTTTATTTTAATTAATTAAAGCGAATGATCGATGTTGTTCAATTAAGCAACAATATTAATTATTGATGTTATTAGAGTAATAAACATTATTAAAAGTGTCACGTGTCGTTAAAATAAATGTCTCCGAGTATATATTTGTTCAAGCGGTATCCTTTTAATTACTTTGAACGAGAATATATATCGATCATCAAATCACCAAATATACACAGATTGTGTACAACGATCAAGTTCACGGCAAATTATCTTAGATAACCCCAATTTTTTTAAAATTAAAAATGTGTAGCTGAGAAAAGGCACACACTTGAACATAATTTTATTTTAAATAATTATTTTTTATAAATGTTAAATTATATTTGAAATAAATTTAAAGACGCACAAGTGTAAAAATATATAATTACCTAATTAGAGAAATTTAACGGTTGATAATACGTTTATTTCAACAATTAATTACATTACATCTTGCATATTAATTAACACTTAAAACATAATTACACATAATACCAAAATAAAACGTTGAGTAAAGCATATACATTCTCACATTAAGAACAAGTAGAGTCTATGAATAACTTTATTGAAGTCATAAGGGGGAAAGAGAAGAAAAAGTTGAGTTTGAAGATTTTGACTTGACAAATTTCTATTTCCGGCCAGAGAAAAATGAACATATGGTGGCACCTGAGCTCTAAAGGACGCGTTACAGCAGCATCGGCTCAATCAACCTGGCTTCTGGCTTGTGCCTTGTGGTATATTTAGCCGTATAGGCTTGAGCCGAATAGACTACATTCTTCATATATATATATATATATATATATATATATATATATATATATATATATATCTGGGCGGATCGATAATGTATTTCTCTTAAATAAGACTTTCTGATAAATAACACTCTTTTATCAAAAGCAGCGTAGTTTTGTAGGGAATGATGACATTTTTGTAAATACAATGCCACCGCGTATTTACAAAAAATGCCACTGCTCGTCCTCCAAAAAAAACTACGTCGTTTTGATAAAAGAGTGCTATTTAAAGAAGATTATTTAAGGAGAATAACTCTTGATCTCGCTATATATATATATATATATATATATGTATATATATATCATAATTTATATATATACACAGCCGTGTAGTACATAATCACCTATGATGATAATTTTTGAGCTATGATGAACCGTTGCCATAAATATTCTGGTCTATAGCGACGGTAGCCCAAAACAATCGTCGTTATAGTACGATTGTGTACTACACAACTTGTATATACATATAGTCCAATTTATATTTATTTTATAAGACAAAATAAAATTTTTTGATAAATTAAATTAGGAAAAGGAAAAGAAGAAGAAGTTGTGATACCAAACACATGTAGAAAAGAAGAAAACAATTATTTATTAATTATTCCCAACTTTTTTTGAGAACTTATTTAATTTATTCCTTTTTTTTTGTATTTTTTGACAAAGATTTAGTATTTTTCTAACAACCAAGCACATGTAAGAGAAAAATGTTTTTTTTTTCCTTTTTTCCCCCCAACGCTCCTATAGAAAAGGAAAAATTTATGAGTTATGTTAAAAATGGCCCACATATGACACATCTCATTAACAAAAATTATTATTTCTTCTTTTGTTTTAAAGTTATAGATACGTATTCAAATTTCGTTCGATATTTGATATTTTTTTAGAATTTATTTTAAAAAATACCCATCTAAATGACTACTTTAAATATATATATATATATATATATATATATATATATATATATATATATATATATATATATATATATTGAAAAATATATATAAGTACACAATGATATGGTGATGATTTTTTTGAACTATGGTGATGGTTCAATCGTCGTCATAGATATTTTGGTCTATGGCGACTAGACCTGACAAAAAATAGGTTTAAGTTACATAAAATGGATTTGGGCTGGTTTTGGAACCAAAACCATATTACCTATATTTAATATGTGTTGTGTGGTTTGGATTTAAATGGTTATTGGGTCGAATACAGATCGACCTATTTTTCAAATTATAGTTTCACTAAAATCTTAATTTCTGTTATAATAAAATAGTCTTATTTTAATTTTTTAGACCCAAGTTTGAAACCAAAAATTTTAATTGATGAGACTAATTTAAGTATTAAAAACATTAATTTTGTTATTATTAGCACTTTCAAAAAAAAATTACATTAATAATTATTATGTTAATTAAAATTAATGAAATTATTGGGGAGTGGGGGTGGGCGTGGGAGGCGGGATGTATACATAATCAATAAATATTTTTTTTCAAAAGGGGTGGGGGGGGGGGGGATGTGTATACATAATCAATAATAATTATTATTTTTTAAAATTAGCAGTTCGTTACACTAAGTGTTAACTTTATTATAGATTAATTCCATAATTAGTGAAATGGTTTCATAATTACAAATGTATAAATTATAAAAGTATGTAATATGTATATAATGTAATATGTATAATGTATTTGTGTTATATAAGAATGTAGGGGTCCTTAACAATAATATACAACAATTAGAAAATATTTATAAAAACAAAACATCCACAAAATAATTACAAAAATAACAGAATTTACATTAATAAGAAAACCTAAAATTAAGGAGTAATTAATAATTCAAATTCAAATATCTGGGATCTAACCACAAAAACAAATTCAAATTCAAAATAATAATTCAAATTCAAATCTTCAAATTCAAATCTTCATAGGAAAGACTGCACAAATTTTGTACTTCGGAGGAGGTGGCAGAGGCAACTTTGGAGGAGGTGGAAGCTTCGGAGGCGGCGGTGAAGGCTATGGAGGAGGTAGCAATGGCGGTGGCGGCGGTGGTTGTGAGACCCCAGATTTTACGAATAAAGATTTAATTTTATCAAAATATTTTTTTCAAAATTTTGGTGTGGATTTGAGATAACGTTATAGTTGTGGGTAATATTTATAAATTTTACAAAGTACGCAAGTTGTTATATAATATTCGATTGGTCGGGGAATATTCGTTTTAACAGGAAATATTCGTACGACAGCACAATCATTGGTTAATCACAACGGAAGTATTGTCGTAGTAATAAAACGACAGAATTATTTTTATGAAAATAACCGCGGAAGTTTTACTGTTAAAATTGTTGAACTACTCGGTAGTAAAAGTACAGTAATACACGTGGTTGCGTAGTAGCACACGGTATTGGTTATTGATGCTTACGTAATAAGTCACTCAGTTATACTCAATTATTGTTACAGTAATTGTTGCATCATATCTCTCATATTATTGATTCGATTATTGTCACAGTATCATCTGCATTATATGTTATATTATTAAATCAATAATTGAGACGACAAAGTTATTCATATTATTAAATTATAATATTTACAATGTCTAGAAGTTCTGTCAAGGAGAGGTTTGGTCACCTAATTGCGCGCCAATAGGGAGAAATTCTTATTAGAAATCCCCCTCTTTCCTAGGAACGACCTGGTTGTTAAATATTGTGAGTTATGATATTAATGATGAATGTTATTATAATTGAATTTGAGTTTGGAGTTGAATTTGGAGACACGGACGTGATATTTGAGTCCGAAACGATGAAATTAGTAGAAATAGACTATAAACACAAGATTTTTCGAGGTTGACTTTTTGGTCAAAAAAGTCAACAGTTGACTTTTTTGGAAAAAGTCAAACTTCAAAATTTCAAAAATGAATTTTTTGAGAAAAATATTTCCATTGTGTTGGGATTGTTAGTGTTAGTGGAAATCGATATTTATTTCGATAGTAATTGATGTCTGGAAGTTATATTGGCCAACCGGGTAATTAATCGGGTAAATGAGCAATTAATTGCTACTAATTCACATGCTCATATAACTATTTATTCACATGTGTGTAATATTGAATCACATTCTTATACTATTAGGGGAGTTGGTGAAAGATTGATGATACTTGTATCACTAAGTTAAAAATAGAGGTATAGATGGAGGTACTATACTGTAATTATTTTTTTTCACATGTTTAGAACTATTGAGTCACATGATTTACTATTGATTCACATGATTTACTATTAGGGGAGGTGGTGCAAGTTTGATAATACTTGGATGACTGAATTAAAAATGAAAGAAAAGTTGGAGGTATTGTACTGTAATATTTCGAGCCCCAAAACGTGCAATTATCAAAACTATATTTTCCTATAAATAGAAGGTTATTCTTCCTTTATTTCTCACCAATTCAGTAAAGCTTTAGAGCCATTATTATAGAGAGAAATTATAGAGAGAAAGAAGAAAAGAAGTCTGTTACATTTCTATTCTAGTATCCAGCTTCATTCTAAGGTAAGGGATATTATTTGTTGTACCTGTAAGGGGTATTATTTCTTTTTTATTCATGAAGAGAACTTATGTTATTCCATTCTTTATTATTATGTTGGAATAACCTGTTTATGCGAAGTACAACATATATGGTGAACTTCTTCTGTTATTCCATTCTTTATTATTATGTTGGAATAACCTGTATATATAAAGAAATCTTATACATCGTGGTGAAATTCTTCTATTATTCCATTCTTTACTATTACGTCGGTGAAATATCACATACGTGCGTTTACGCGGACTTGGTTCCATTATTTATTATTCATCGGAATATCACGCATGCGTTTCTGGGACTGGTTCTATTATTTATTATTCTGTTGGAATATCATGTTGGTGCAAATTTCGCCTGACCTGGTTCCGTTCTTTATTATTCTGTTGGAATATCCTGTCGGTGTGGATCACGCTTTGATTGGTTCCGATTCTTTATTATTACATTGGGAATAACACCGTCATGCGGTCTCTATCGCATGCATGGTGAATCCTTCTGTTATTCCATTCTTTATTATTTTGTTGGAATAACCTGTATAAGTGAATTACCACATGCATGGTGAATGATCCTTCGTATTCATTCCTTATTAAATTGTGAAAATAATCTGGTTACGTTGATTATGATGAGAGTCATAATAAAAGCATTGGACTGATGAAAATCATGGGTATATGAAGTATTAGTAAGTTTTATGATGAGTTATGTTGGTTATTATGTGAAAACATGAAAGTTTCTTAGAAATCACAAAGGGTTGAAAAATCAGATTTTGGTGAAAATGGAACATGAAATTCAATTGATCATATTTCCTATTATATTTCGAATTTTTGAGTGTGGTCAAGTTCTAGAGTTAGATATATGAGTTTTGTAGCATCTCCAAGTGGAATCACTATAAAAGGTGTTGTAGATTTTCGTGTGGATTGATTTTAGCAAAGGAGTCAAAAACTGCAAATACCGAAAATGCTATTGCCCATAAAATTAAAAGGGCTGTTTCGGCCACTTAATTTGTGAGAAAAATTTTGGCCTTTTGGGACATGAAAGTATATGGTATAAGGTACCTCCTGTCCAAAAATGAGCTCATTCCGACTTATAATGAGCAAGTTATGACTATTTCAATATTTAGGTTTTTCGACGAAAAATGCTATAACCGGAGTTCTATAACTCCAATGGCCATGAAATTTAAACTGGAAGCTCACGTTAACATGTGTAAGATCCTGTCAAGATTTGAGAATTTTTGGAGTTAAACTTGAGGTAGCTAATTTCTTAAGGAATTAATTAGAAATTGATTTTTGAAAAATAGTTAATGAATTTTAAAAATTTCGAGAAAAATATATGTTCATTATGGGACTATATTCTGCTAAATCCCAGAAAAGAAATATTTTTGGGACTGATTTGGTATTTTTCATGAAAATTATTTAGTTGCGAATATATGAGTTAAATATGTTATGTGAAGTAACAAAGTTGGAAAATAGAATTTTATGGCTTGGAAATCCTATATAAGGTATATGTAGATTTTTGATAAGGGATTTGATCATTGGTGATGAAATCTTATTAGTATGGCATTTTTGAATGATTAAATGCATTATTTGGTAAAGTATAAACAATTGAAATAAATTGTTTATAAGTTTAAGACGTGATTAAAATATTGTTATGATATTAATAATATTAGATTATGAATTTATTATGTGATTGATAATATTTGGATTAATTTAAAGTCTTTAATATTTATCCTTATTTTCAGTTGATTAATGTTTATATCATTGTCATCATCCTCATGCTTATATGGTGATAAAAGTTATCTTGGCTTACATGCAAAGATGGACTGTGGATTATTGAATTGTATATCTTTGGCTTACGTGCAAAGATGGACTGTTGGTTGTTGGTTTTATAGTTGTATATCTTTGGCTTACGTGCAGGGATGGACTTGGTATGATTATGACTAGGGATTATTCAGTATAGTCAGGACCATTGATGATTTAATGAATATCCTTGGCCTGTGGTACATGAATGATTCGAAGATGTGGTTTATTTATTAAGTTGAGTCTCAGCGATAAAAATTGATGATAAACCTTTTTAAATCATAGAAGATAGTAGATTTTATTCTCTACTTGACTTTTCTAATGGATTGTTTGTTCCGCTGCAATTAAATTTGATGTCTATTGTATTTTATCAGTTTAACATTGTTGAAGACTAACAATAATTTATTCTACATTATCTTAGTCATAATATTTCTTACTGGGTTAGTTGAGCTCACCCTTTCTTTCACTGTTTTTGTGACGCCCCCAAAATAGGTATACAACACCCATTCTGAGTCGCCAGAATACATGGTATAGAAAGCAAACTACAACTTTGATAATACAGATGTCGTGTAGAATACGACAATACAAACTGTGAGTTTAAATACAAATATTGTCTTCAGACAATATACACACCCAAATAAGTCCTCATTATAATTATTCATACACTATTTTACGAAATAGTGAGGGATGATTAAAACATCTTCCTAGAACCTTCACTCCATACCCGACTCGATCCTGCTATGTTCTCACCTCCTGAGAAGAAAAATGGAACAAAAAGGAAAAGGGTGAGCTCAACTAGCCCAGTAAAAAAATATTATGACTAAGATAATATCCAACAATTATCGTTAGTCTTCAACAGGGAAAAATCTAATAGAATACAATAGACAATAAGTTTTAGATCAACAAATGCAGCGGAAACAACAATCCATTAGAAGAGTCACGTAGAGAAAGAATTCTACTGTCTTCTAAGGTTTAAAAGTCCATCATAAATACTTTATCCCTGTAACAACAATCAATATTCATCTTTGCACTACAAGCCAAAAATATTCATTTAAATCACCAGTTGGTTATGTTCATCTCAAACACATTGCTCATCTTGCACTACTGGGCCAAAGATATTCATCGATTAATCGTTCATCTTTGCACTACTAAAGCCAAAGATATTCATTTATATCATCATTTAAGACCGAGGATGATGAAAATATTTTTAAAAAACGAATCCAATTGAAACAAAATGACAAGGATTAAGGATTAAGGATTCGTACTTTGTTTTACCCATGCCCAAAAATACCTCGAAAATAATCATAGTGGTGTAAAATTCAAGAATGATCAAAACATGGATACAATCAAAGCTAGTATCCAGAATAGATATTTTGGACAAAAAAAAAAAATTTATTTTTAAATTGAATAGTCTGCCAGTATTCGTGAATAGTGTCAGAGTATCGTGAATAAAGTGTCGATACGTGAATAGTAATCCAAACACAACAAGTTCCAAATTTGATAAAAAAAGTTCACCAATACTTGACATAATGATATTGAAAAAAAAAATATCATTTAAGAAGAAAATAATACCCCTTACCTCAAAATAACCGTACTTACGATTTGAATTTTGGTATAGTCTTGTGAACTTCGAACCAGTATAGCAACACTCAAAGTATACTCACAAGAATACGCTCGATAATATAGAGAGAGAAAGAGAAAACTTTGTTTCGGTGTGATTTTCAATTCTAACTTAGCCTCTATTTATAGGAAAATGTTAGAACGCTAAAGGAGACTAAATAATAAAATATTATTATTCTTATTCTTACTTACGCAACAAGCTAGCCACCAATTTCTAAAATTTTCAAAGGTGACCCATGTGCATTCAACACCTACCAAAAAGTGGGTCCCACCCATTAATTTAATAAAAATTATTTTATCTTCCTAGAAACTTCAACAATTTGTAGAAAATAGCTCGGTTATCGGAAAAATTCAAAACTTGCAACTTTCCATGGAAATTCCATTCTCTAACTTTGCGGAAGGAAGTTTTTCCAAATTCCAAATGAAATTGACCAAAATCCATAAACCAGGCGATTTTATACTATAATAAATTTTCGGTCAAGAATTGTGTCCACAAACACACAAAGCGTGTGTTAAACATTTAATGCCACAAAAATATTCTACCTCCTCATATACTCATATATCCCACATTCATTATAAAAATATCATAGTTAATATATTATTAAAATAATATATTTAAATGAATTATTTTATCGAGAAAAAGATAAAATATTAATTTTCAACAATTGTCACATTAAAAATTTTCTCCATCTATATCCACATAAAATAAATATTTTCTTTATCATAATAATCAATAATTAATTATTTTAAAATAATATTACTGTAATCACAAAGATCGATAAACCGTGTAGTTCCTCAGGAAAGAGGAGCTTTCCAATAAGGATTTCTCCTCACTTGGCGTGCAATTAGGTGACCAAACCTCTCCTTGTATGAACTTTCTAGACATTGCCAATAATGTTATCTCGATAATATTATTCAAATAATATGAATTATTGATTTGATAATGGAAAATTGTGTAATGACAATTATTGAAACAACAAAGAATACAAAATATCAACGCAAAGCAATTATTGAATCAATATAATATTGAACAAGAACTCATCTGTAACAATTATTGAGTAAAGCCTTCTTACGTAAGGATCAATAATTCAATAAATCTTTGTGCGATGCAGGTGTCTTCGCGTGCAATCACGCCAGACATCAGATTTTAACCACTAGGTAACCCAACAGATTGTTAGCGGTAACAATTTACTGTAGTTATTTATAAAACTCAATCTTTTGTCGTTTTCCTTCATCCAACCGTTTTTCAGTTATGGGGCCCCCCAATGATGCTGGCCGTCGTCACGGAGATTCCCGAAAAAAAGAATATTCCACGACTAAACGAATATTCCCTACAATAATGAATATTTTATAACCACTTTGCTTATTTTGTAAACTTTGCACATTTCACCCAAAACAAAAAGAATTATATCAAATTAACCCTTATTAATTTAGAATAATGAATAAAGGAAAATTCAATTTTATTTATAATAAGTTGGGGTCTTACAACCTCCCCTCCTTATGAAATTTCGTCCTCGAAATTAACGTACGTACCTGGTGTATCGAAAATGTGAGGGTACCTCGCTTTCATCTCCGATTCCAACTCCCATGTCATTTCCTCAATTGCACGGTTTCTCCACAAAACCTTAACTTGTGGTATAACCTTCGTGCGTAAGACATGCTCTTTCCTATCCAAAATCTCAGCAGTATCTCCTCTTAGGTTAAATCTTCACTATATCTAAATGCGGTTCTAATGCAATAATATGGTTCGGGTCTTTCACATATTTACGAAGCATAGATATGTGGAATACATTGTGAACACGAGACATACTTGGAGGTAACGCGAGTCTATAGGCTACGTTTCCTATTCGGTCAAGAATCTCAAATGGACCAACAAACCTTGGATTGAGCTTTCCTCTTTTCGCAAATCTTGTAACTCCTTTCCATGGAGCAATACGTAACAATACATGATCTCCAATATTAAACTCCACGTCCTTTCTATGAAGATCAAAGATAACTCTTTTGTCGATCTTGTGAAGTTTGAATACGTTGTCGAATCATTTGGATCTTTTCTCGTAGTCATGCGTATTTAATTACGGTCCCAACAATGTTGCTTCTCCCACCTCGTCAAAGATACCTCGAGAAGCGACATTTTAAATCCATACAACGCCTCAAATGGAGCCATGCCTATACTTGCTTGATAACTGTTGTTGTAGGAGAAATCTACCGAGTGGTAGGTACTTATCCCAACTTCCTTTGAAATCAATGACCAGAGTCTTAATAGATCTTCAAGGGTTTGAATAGTCCTCTCGATTGTCCGTCTGGTTTGAGGATGGTATCTTTGAATCAGAATCGTAAATGCGTGCTCATAGCTTTCGCAAGCTAACCCAAAATCTTGAAGTGAATCTCGGGTCACGATCCGAAACTATGGATCTTGGCATGCCATGCAATCGCATAATCTCATTCACATACATACGAGCAAGGCGTTCAGGGATAAGTCTCGCGTGTCGGTAAGAAATGGGCGGACTTGGTTAATCTATCAACAATAACCCAAATTGCATCTACGCCTTGAGAAACTTTGGGAAGACACGTAACAAAATCCATAGTAATGTGTTCCCAATTCCATTAGGAATCTCAAGTGGTTGCAATGGACCTTTTGGCACTTGATGCTCCGCCTTTACACGTTGACAAAGTTAAACATCTTGAGATAAACTCCATAATCTCTCTCTTCATATTGTTCCACCAAAATGTATGTCGAATATCATGATACATTTTGGTACTCCCGAGATGGATTGCAAACAGGGTGTTGTGTGCCTCCATCATGATTTTATGCTTGTGTCGTAATCGTTAGAACGCAAAGTCTAGAATTGACTCGAAGTATTCCTTCCTCATCAATTCTTGCTTAGGAATAACTCCTTCTTGCACTTTCTTCTTCATACGCATCGCCCTGGTCAGTAGCTTGAAAGCAACCTTTAACTTCATCGATTAAAGTCAGTTCTACTTGTATATTCGCCATCATTATGTGGGTCCCTGGAGTCTTTAATTCTATCTTCATCCTTTGTAAGTCGTATAAAATGGGCCTTTGCGTTGACAATATTGCACTCGTACTTGCGTATGATCTTCTACTCAATGCGTCAGCTACTACGTTCGCTTTTCCAGGATGATATTGAATAGTGTGATCATAATCTTTCAATAGCTCAAGCCAACGTCGTTGCCGCATATTGAGTTCTTTTTGGGTGAAGAAATATTTGAGGCTTTTGTGGTCCGTATAAATCTCCACTTTCTCTCCATACAAGTAGTGTCTCCATATCTTCAATGCGAATACGACTGCTGCCAACTCTAGATCATGAGTAGGATAATTCCTCTCATATTCTTTGAGTTGTCGTGAGGCATAGGCTATGACTTTCCCATGTTGCATGAGAACACATCCTAACCCCTTGCCGGAAGCATCACCAGAGATAACAAATCCATCCGAACCGGATGGTATTGTCGTAACACAGTCTTAGAAATGAGTCTCCTCTTGAGCTCTTGGAAGCTCTTCTCGCATTCCTCGCATTCCATAAGAATTTTGCATCCTTCCGAGTCAGCTGAGTTAACGGAGTAGCGATTCGAGAAAATCCTTCCACAAATCTCCAGATAATAACCACTAAGCCGAGAAAGTTGCAGATTTTCGGATCACCGACTTCGGTTGCTCCAACTTTGTATTGCTTCAATCTTCACGGGTCAATGAGATACTCCTTGTTTTGACACCACACGTGCCCAAGGAATGCTACTTCCTCAAGCCAGAACTCGCATTTCTTCAGCTTGACATAAAGCTTGTGTTCACGAAGTCTTTGTAGTACCAACTTCAAATGGTGCTCATGATCTTCACGGCTTTTGTAATAGATGAGGATGTCATCAATAAAGACAACAACGAACTGATCCAAATATTCCTTGAATACATGGTTCATCATATCCATGAAAGTAGCAGGAGCATTAGTCAATCCAAAAGACATGACCAAGAATTCATAATGCCGTATCGAGTCCACGAATGCCGTCTTTGGAATATCCTCGGTTTTAATCTTCAAATGATGATATCGTAAGCTAAGATCGATCTTTGAAAAGAATTGGCCTCCTTAATGGGGTCGAACAGGTCATCAATGCGAGGTAGCGGATACCTATTCTTGATGGTGACATGGTTCAATTCTCAGTAGTCAATCTTAAAGTCGCATACCCCGTCTTTCTTCTTTACGAATAAAGCAGAGCACCCCAAGGAGAAGTACTAGGGCCGAATGAAACCGATGTCTAATAATTCCTCTGTAGTTGGACTTTTTAACCACGAAGTTCAATAGAGCCATTCGATATGGGGTTTTAGAAATGGGCTTTATGCGGTTCAAGGTCAATAAAGAATTCAACATCACGTTCGGGGTAGACCAGGGAAGCTCTTCAGAAATACATCGGAATTCTCAACCACGTAAATATTATTCAAATCGACTTGTCTTTATTCAAATCCATAACATGGGCTAAGAAAGCTTGACATCCGTTTTTCAATAAGCGAATAGCTATGTGTCTTGATATGACAAATGTGGTGATTTTAGTGGTTTAGTGGTTTGAATTCGTATTACAAAGTTGGTTAGGAATATGAAAACTAACAACTTTACGAAAACAATCAATTTTGGCATGATGAGTGGTTAACCAATCAATTCCTAAAATCACATCAAAAGCAAGTATCTTTAAAGAGATAAGATCAACAGGTAATGTGATAGTGCCAACTTGGATCATGCAAGATTTATAAACTGTAGATGTGACGAAGGTTTCACCCAACGGAGTTTCAACAGATAAATCAAAATCTAATTTCTCCGGAGTCAAGTTTAAACGTTGAGCACAAGCAGGAGAGATAAAAGAATGGGTAGAACCGGTATCTAGTAAGGTATAAACTTCGCAAGAATTCAAGATTAGCTTACCCGTGATCACCTCGTTTGGGTTCCTCACGTTTTGTCCGATCACGACAAACGCTCTTCGAGAACCGTGATTTCGACTTATCCGGATGACCCTTGGAATTACCACTCATCTTTGAACTTGGTTTCGCGATAGTACAATCTCGAGCGATGTGGCCTTCCTTTCCACAGTTGTAACATACCTTGGATTGTTGTGGGACGGTTTAATGATATGTCCCTCCTTCTCGCATTTGTAACATCTAACTGGCGGTCGTTTCTCCTCCCCTAGCATTTGTTGTTGGTCTTTGGTCGCCGTTGATATCTTCCGTCATTGTTGAATCTTCTCTTTCTGAAATTTCCACTTGAGTCACCTCTCCTATTATCATGTCCACGATTACCACCGAGTGGTTACCGCTTTGTCCGTATTCTTTCCTCCTCATTGGTTATCATCGTTCGAGGATTACCCGATTGTGGTCCCTCGGTTGAGTATACTCACTATCTCATTTCTAATAAGCGAGCCTGTTGACAACATCCGAATCTGGAGAAAATTTATGAGAGATAAGGTATTGAAGAATCTACGGTTTTAGACCTCTCGAAACATACGCGTCATTCGTTCCTCATTCTCCACCAAATGAGGTGCAAACACTGGATAATTCTGCGAACCTTGCCTCGTCATCGAGACACCGTCATATTGTTCTCGTTCGAGTCTAATAAACTCTACCTCCTTCATATAGCGAATACTTTTCGGAAAGTACTTGTCATTGAACGATTCTGAAATCTTTCCCAAGACATGTTAATTCAGATCTGGTCAGGTACGCCTTCACGATTCCCACCAAGAATCGCTTCACCACGAAACATAAAGGTGGCGAATGGAACCTTACGTTCCTCCGTGCACCCCAAGACATCGAATATCTTGGTAATTTGCTTGACCCACGTTTACGCCTTGATTGGATCCGCTTTCCATGGAAATCTGGTGGTCCCAACTCCTTAAAAGCGCTTGGCTATGAATGACTGCATGCGTTGCCATCATTTCCACCCGTATTTTGTACACGAGTCTCCTCATTCGATTTTGCATGAACTGTAAAAAGCTTCTAAACATCCCGTCGTTCATCATTTGCTCGATTGGCGTTGTTCACGGGAGGAACATTGCCACTGTTGCATGTTCTCCTCGTTGGTGAGTCTGGCGCGTCTCCACGGTCTCATAAACTCCATTGTTAACGTTCTTAGCGACCATTCTTAACATCGCCATAAAACAAGGGTTAATTAAACAAATTAACATATCACATAATATCCTATATTATGACCCGACCAACAAATAAACTTAGGTAGGACACACTAGCGAAGGATTTACTCGTCTCTCCCTCCTAGTTCTATTCCCCGATCTCCATGTAGAGATCATATCCTTAAGCTCGATACCAACCGTGACGCCCCAAAATAGGTATACAACACCCATTCTCGAGTCGCGCGAATACATGGTATAAAAAGCAAACTACAACTTTGATAATCTGGATGTCGTGTAGAATACGACAATACAAAGCTGTGAGTTTAAATACAAATATTGTCTTAGACAATATACACACCCAAATAAGTCCTCATTATAATTATTCATACACTATTTTACGTAAATAGTGAGGATGACTAAAACATCTTCCTAGAACCTTCACTCCATACCCGACTCGATCCTGCTATGTTCTCACCTCCCGAGAAGAAAAATGGAACAAAAAGGAAAAGGGTGAGCTCAACTAGCCCGATAGAAGAATATTATGACTAAGATAATATACAACAAATTATCGTTAGTCTTCAACAGGAAAAATCTAATGTAATACAATAGACAATAAGTTTTAGATCAACAAATGCAATGAGCTTGAAGAATCCATTAGAAGAGTCACGAGAAAAGAATTCTACCGCCTTCTAAGGTTTAAAAGTCCATCATCAATACTTTATCCTCAGAATAACAATCAATATTCATCTTTGCACTACAAGCCAAAGATATTCATTTAAATCACCAATTGGTTATGTTCATCTCAACACTGTTCATCTTTGCACCATGTGCTAAAGATATTCATCGGTTAATCGTTCATCTTTGCACTTCACAGCCAAAGATATTCATTTATATCATCATTTAAGACTGAGGATGATGAAAAATATTTTTAAAAAAACGAATCCAGTGAAACAAAATGACAAGGATTAAGGATTAAGGATTCGTACTTTGTTTTACCCATGTCCAAAAATACCTTGAAAATAATCATAGTGGTGTAAAATTCAAGAATGATCAAAACATGGATACAATCAAAGCTAGTATCCAAAATAGATATTTTGGACAAAAGAAAAAATTTATTTTTAATTGAATAGTCGTATTCGTGAATAAGGTCAGATAGTATCGTGAATAAGTGTCGTATCACGTGAATAGTAATCCCGACACAACAAGTTCCAAATTTGATAAAAAAGTTCACCAATACTTCGGCATAATGATATTGAAGAAAAAAATATCATTTAAGAAGAAAATAATACCCTTACCTCAAAATAACCGTAGTCTTACATTTGAATTTTTGTATATAGTCGATGTAAACTCGAACCATATAGCAACACTCAAAGTATACTCACAAGAATACGCTCGATAATATAGAGAGAGAAAGAGAGAAAACTTTGTTTCTGGTGTGATTTTCAATTCTAACTTGGCCTCTATTTATAGGAAAATGTTAGAGCGCCAAAGGAGACTAAATAATAAAATATTATTATTCTTATTCTTACTTCTACGCAACAAGCTAGCCACCAATTTCTAAAATTTTCAAATGACCCATGTGCATTCAACACCTACCAAAAAAAAGTGGGTCCCACCCATTAATTTAATAAAATTATTTTATCTTTGAAACTTCAACAATTTGTAGAAAATAGCTCGGTTATCGTAAAAATTCAAAACTTGCAACTTTCCATGGGAAATTCCATTCTCTACAACTGCGGAAGGAAGTTTTCCAAATTCCAAATGTAAATTGACCAAAATCCATAAGCAAGCGATTTTATACTATAATAAATTTTCGGTCAAGAATTGTGTCCAATTACACACACAAAGCGTGTGTTAAACATTTAATGCCACAAAAATATTCTACCTCCTCATATACTCATATATCCCACATTCATTATATAAAATATCATAGTTAATATATTATTAAAATAATATATTTAAATGAATTATTTTATCGAAAAAGATAAAATATTAATTTTCAACAATTGTCACATTAAAATTTTCTCCATCTATATCCACATAAAATAAATATTTTCTTTATCATAATAATCAATAATTAATTATTTTTAAAATAGTATTACAGTAATCACAAGATCGACAACCGGTAGTTCCTGGAAAGAGGGAGCTTTCAATAAGGATTTCTCTTATCGGGCGCATGCAATTAGGTGACCAAACCTCTCCTTAGATGTAACTTTCTAGACATTGCCAATAATGTTATCTCGATAATATTATTCAAATAATATGAATTATTGATTTGATAATGGAAAATATCGTGTAATGACAATTATTGAAACAACAAGCAATACAAAATATCAACGCAAAGCAATTATTGAATCAATATAATATTGAGCAAGAATTATCTGTAACAATTATTGAGTAGTGCCTTCTTACGTAAGGATCAATAATTCAATAATACATGCAAGATGCAGGTAGCATCGCAATCACGCGAGACATCAGATTTTTAACCAACCAGTAACCCAACAAATGTTAATCGGTAACAATTTACGTCGTTATTTATAAAACTCAATCTTTGTCGTTTTCCTTCATCCAACCGTTTTTCCGTTATGGGGCCCCCAATGATCTTGCGGCCGTAAATGCGGAGATTCCCGATAAAAAGAATATTCCACGACCAAACGAATATTCCAAACAATAATGAATATTTTATAACCACTTGCTTATTTTGTAAACTTTGCACATTTCACCCATAACAAAAGAATTATATCAAATTAACCCTTATTAATTTAGAATAATGAATAAAGGAAAATTCAATTTTATTTATAATAAGTTGGGGTCTTACAGTTTTCTTCAGGAAATGAGAATATAGCTGGGACGAGTCGGGGAACAGAGTGACGGTCCAGATGATAGCATTAGTAGTCCTCACTATTCTGTTAAATAGTGTGATAATAAATGTAATGAGGACTCCATTGAGTTTGTATACTGTCTAGATGACAATATACGTATTAAAACTCTTAGATTATGTTTCAATCGATTTTTACATTGTTGTATAATTAAGTTGTATTTGAATTTATGTACCATGTATCTGGCGACTCAAGATAGGTGATGAATACCTATTTTTGGGGGCGTCACAGTGGCGGCGGTGGCGACGGCGGAGGTGGCGGTGGTGGTTCAGATGGTGGTTACGGAGACGGTAGAGGTGGAGGCTGGGGCAGTGGTAGCGAGAGCAACCATTTTCCGTTAATAAAAGGAAATTCTTGAGATACTGTAGAGCACTACAAGAAAAAGGTCTATCTGCGACTAAAATTATCATATACTATCCGGTCCGGCCGATAATAGTAATAAGTGACCATTATCTGCATGATCGAGATGGATTTTAGTCATTAGTTCATATCGTTGATCTTGTCGCGATCGCTGATCGGTTGCTGATATGAAATTCCCTCCTAAAATTTGGTGCAAAATTTTGGCACGACGACCGATCTCTATCGTGACCGGAGTCGTCATTCGATATGTCCACATCATTAAAAATTAGCGACCGTAAAAGCGTCGGCCGATGCTGATCGGCCGATTCTCATAAACTTAATCATTTCAAATAGTCATTCGCTCGATTAAATCAAAAAAAAAAACGAGGAGACACTAACGAAAGGAGAGAAGAGGAGTAGGGGAGAAGAAAAGAGGAGGAAGATGCTGCCTTGCCGCCGACGCCTTTCACCACGGCAGATCACCTGACGCCTTCACCACCACCGCAGAACCCCTTTAATTAATCCCTAAATTAAACTTCTTTTCTGTTATGCATGATTGAAAGTCCATGATTTGTTTTTCTAAAGATGTGAATGTGTTGATGTTCTGCTTTTAGATGCCATTTTCTTGAATTTTTTGGGTTTAATTTGTGTTTAATTTGAGTTTGACTGAAAATCCAAAATGGTTTGACTGAAAATCCAATTTAATTTATAGTGTCTTATTCAAAATGGGTAGAACCCTAATGGGTATGAAACTTTTGGGATAATCAATGAATTTAAGAAAGAGAGATTCTTTTATGACTTGATTGATACCTATATGTATATATATACACACATACATCATATATGTATAATTTTATAAGAATATATACACACACTTTACACCACAAGAATAATTTGGGAATATGCATGATTAGGTTTCATGTTTTAATATGAGATTATCTAAAGTTGGATAATTTGTTATTACTGAATAACAGTTGCTGAAATTTGGAAAAATTTTGAATATAACATTACTGCTGAATATATTTTTGCTGAAATTTAAATAAATTGTTGTTGATATTGCTGAAATTGGGACAATTTTTGGGCTTCTTATTGTTGTTACTAATATTGGATTCTCCCAATGTGACGCCCCCAAAATAGGTATACAACACCCATTCTAAGTCGCCAAAATACATGGTATAGAAAGCAAACTACAACTTTGACAATACAGATGTCGTGTAGAATACGACAATACAACTGTGAGTTTGAATACAAATATTGTCTTCTAGACAATATACACACCCAAATAAGTCCTCATTAATTATTCATACACTATTTTACAGAAATAGTGAGGACAGCTAAAACATCTTCCTAGAACCATCACTCCATACCCCGACTCGATCCTCGCTATGTTCTCACCTCCCGAGAAGAAAAATGGAACAAAAAGAAAAAGGTGAGCTCAACTAGCCCAAAGAAGAATATTATGACTAAGATAATATACAACAAATTATCATTAGTCTTCAACAGGAAAAATCTAATAGAATACAATAGACAACAAGTTTTAGATCAACAAATGCAGCGGAAACAACAATCCATTAGAAGAGTCACATAGAGAAAGAATTCTACCATCTTCTAAGGTTTAAAAGTCCATCATCAATAGTTTATCCCTCGTAATAACAATCAATATACATCTTTAATCATCTTTTGCACTATGTGCCAAAGATATTCATTTGTATCACCAGTTGGTCATGTTCATCTCAACACTTGTTCATCTTTGCACTACAGGCCAAAGATATTCATCAGTTAATCGTTCATCTTTACACTACAGGCCAAAGATATTCATCAAGTATCACCATTAAGGACCCAGGATGATGAAAAATATTTTAAGAACGAATCTAGTGAGATAGAAGGACAAATATTAGGGATTCGTATACAGCAGTTTATCCAAGATCGATAATACTTCATAATAAACGATTTTGAAGCGTAACTCAAAATAACGATCAAAAACATGGATACAATCAAAGATAGTAGCAAAAATAGACATCTTGGACAAAAAGAAAAATTTTCATTTTTCGGTGAATAGTGCCGTATTCGTGAATAATGCCGTATACGTGAATAGTGCCGTATACGTGAATAGTAACCCCGACACACAAAAGATAGAAATTTCACAAAAAACATCTTCATGCTTCGTGAATAGTAACTCGTGAATAAGAACTTCGTGAATAGTAACTCATGAATAAGAATCGTGAATAGTAACTCATGAATAGTAACCCCAGACATGAAAAAGTTCCAAATTTGATAAAAAGTTCAACAAAGATTTTGGCATAATGATATTGAAGAAAATAATATCATTTCATGAAAGAAATAACATCCCTTACCTCAAAATAACCGCATTTTCGATTGAATTTTAGATATAGGTCGATGTAAACTTCATCAGATATAGCAACACTCAAAGTATACTCACAAGAATACGCTCGATAATTTAGAGAGAGAAAACTTAGTTTCTGGTGTGATTTTCAATTCTAACTTAGCCCTCTATTTATAGGAAAATGTTAGAACGCCAAAGGAGACTAAATAAATATAATAATAATATTCTTATTTTCTTCCTACGCAACCTAAGTTGCCAACAAAGACCAGCCACCCCAAAAATCAGCAGCCCACATGTTGTATCCACCAACCAAAAAGTGGGTCCCCCCATAAATTTAATAAAAATCATTTTATTTTCCGAAACTTCAACAATTCGTAGAAAATAGCTCGGTTATCAGAAAAATTCAAAACTCGCGACTTTCCATGGGAAATTCCATTCTCTACAACTTTGCAGAAGAAAGGTTTTCCAAATTCCAAACAGAAATTGGCCAAAATCCATAAACGGACGATTTTACAGTCTATAATCAATTTTTGATCAAGAATTGTGTCCACCGACACACAAAACATGTGTTAAACATTTAATGCCACAAAATACTCTACCTCCTCATATACTCATATATCCCACATTCATTATAAAAATATCACCGTTAATATATTATTAAAATAATATATTTAAATGAATTATTTTATCAGAAAAAGATAAAATATTAATTTTCAACAATTGTCACATTAAAAATTTTCTCCATTTATATCCATATAAAATAAATATTTTCTTTATCATAATAATCAATAATTAATTATTTTAAAATAATATTACGTAATCACAAGATCTTAACCGTGCCGCTCCCAGAAAGAGGGCTTTCCAATAAGGATTTCTCCTTACCTGCGCGCAATTAATTAGGTGACCAAACCTCTCCTTAAATGTAACTTTCTAGACATTGCCAATAATGTTATCTCGATAATATTATTCAAATAATATGAATTATTGATCCGATAATGGAAAATATCATGTGTTGACAATTATTGAAACAATAATAATATAAACTAAGAACGCAACAATTATTGAATCAATAAAATATTGAACAAGAACTCATCGTAATAATTATTGAGTAGTGCCTTTCACGTAAGAATCAATAATTCAACAATACTGCAATACCGTATGCTCTCTTGCATACAACCACGCCAGACATCGTATTTTAACCACCGTGTAATCCAACGTTGTTAATTCAGAATAACTACGTAGTTATTTATAAAACTCAATCTTTGTCGCTTTTCTTTCATCCAACCGCTTTTTTCGTTATGGGGCCCACTAATGATTTACATTGCATCGAGAGATTCCCGAAAAAAGAATATTCCACCACCAAACGAATATTCCCGAGCAATAATGAATATTTTATAACCACTTGCTTATTTTGTAAACTTTGCACATTTCACCCATAACCAAAGCATTATATCAAATTACCACTTTATTAATCAAGAATAATAATTAGAGGAAATTCGATTTTTATTTATAAAAATTTGGGGTCTTACACCTAAATTATGCCTTGAATTATAGTTGTGCACATTCTGTTTTGTGTGTTGGGATTATATTTTGCTGAAATTGGTCAAGTATGCATGCCCTCGTGCATGTGGATAGTCCATATTATAGGGGAGACTCTGCCGAATTTTTTTTCATATATAACTCAAATGGCCATATAACTTGAACATGGGTATAACATAAAACATAACTAGGAATTATGTTTATACATAATTCAATCAAGAAGAAGGTTCAAAGAAGTTTTTCCATAATTCACAGTCGAGATGATAAAGAAAATGACACACTATTAATATGTATGCTATAAGTATGACTTAGCTTAGAATAGAAAGAAAATAAAAAGTACAAACACAAACACAAGCACCATAACTTCAATCACACTATTAATGTTCATAAAAATAATGAGTTGTTTCTAAAATATCCATACTTGTCTAAATCTTCATATATAAGTCAAATGGCCATATATGCATTCGTGTATATGTGATGGCAATGAGTATATGTGATGTTTTTTGTTGTGTTCAGATATGGACCCTCGAATCATATATGTATCCTTGTTAAGTAACTTGACTAAGAAAAAAAAGTGTTGAGGGACCAATTAATAAACTAGCAAAAATATTGCCCATAAATAGTCAAGTTACTTCATTTTCTTCACTTTTCACCAACAAAACAAAAGCCAGAGAGAGAAGTGAGTAAAAAAATATATACTAGTAGACAAATTTAGGTTATATATATACTAGTAGAAAACTTGCTTCAAAAGACAAATGAGTGACAATGAGTAGTGAATCAATCATAACAATCGAATCCTATGCCACATTCATTTTTGTATATACTCTTATTGGATTTCTCATTCCATTTTCTTACTTATCTAATATTTGGAACATATTAGTACAACTATGATGTGCACTTAAGGCTGTTTTGGGTATGGAAAGATTGAACTCAGTTTTCAAACATGATAGAGTATGTGCTTATGAGTTTTCATGGTGATTTAAGGTTTATAGGAATGCTTAAAGACCATATGTGTTCTATTGTAGATTGTTGGGGATTTGGTAGCCAAAATTGTGCCTATAAGGGACTGTTATGGCCAACTTGTGTGACTGGTGTTGTTAGACAGTGAGGAGTACATACATTGCCTATAGATAACATGTAAAAATGGTTCCCTAAGTTAGTTAAGGTCTATATAGTGTGTTGTGCAAATTCTTGCTTAAAAATCAATGAAAATAAGCTTTATAGAACAATGAACACTAAAATAGTGAACCATCATACCTGGACCCCATACACAAGTTTCAATAGTCATAATAGGACATAAGAAAGCTACACAAACTAAAGGAACCAAGCCTAAGCCATTTTGAGCATGAGACTTGTTAAAAATCACATTTTAAAGTCAAAAATGGACTATTTTGGACAATTCATAGTACCTGACCTTAAAGGACTATTATGAGCACATACAAAGTTGCTCATACATGCTAGTAATGATTCCCAAACATGGTCATTACTAAAGCCAACAAGAAAACCAATTTAAGCTCTCTTTTCAAGCCTAAAGTGAGCTTTGATAAGTCAAAATGAGTTAGATGATTAAATAAAGTGTGGTGATGCTAAAAGTAACCTTAAGTAACTTAAATATACATGCCTATCCTATCATATCCTATTGTCCTTTTGTTTACATACAATTACATATCCTGATGTTTTCTATATCCTTGACATGTTTATGTACCTTTCATTTATAACTCATATTAACATCTTAAATTTTTTATTTATAGATGTCTTCTGAACCTGCAGCACGAAAGCGCGGGTTGGGTCGGGGCCCTAATCATGTGCCGAAGGCCCCGATTAATCCGGATGATCGCATTCTTATACAGATCCGTCCTCCTCCAGAAAGCACGTAAGTTAAACATCGTGTATATATAAGGGTTTAATATTTCCATTGTTATAAATCTAGTAGTGATTTTAATGCAAGGGTTTTAATGTAAATTAGTGTATATTGTAGTGATTTTCAAGATAGTAAAATTGTGAAGTGTATTTCACAATTATGCTTACAGAATTGGCCTACGCCAGTGATTACATGGGCGAGCACACCTCTCGCCCATAAGAATGCAGTTTGGGTTGAATTTCAGGTATATTTTTTTATCACTCTGATAGATAATACATAGTTAATCAAATAATATTGTTTAGTAATATAATGAGTTTTAATATTATTATTGTTGTTTTATTTGCGAAGCGGTATAGATGGGGACGACTTACACGCATCGCTTATTCGACATAATTATTCGGCGTAAGTCGCGCCATCCGAACTAAAGATAATCTAAACAAGAAGCGACAAAAAGCCCCGCACAATGTCGAGATTGACCATCCGTGACAAGGTGAAGCAAAGATATTCATGAAGTATAGCCCCTGGTGGTGCGCATAACCCATATAGGTGCGAGATGTGTGACCGGTGGATACCGAGAATTTGGTCAAGAGGCGCGAAGATCGCCGCCTCAAACAGATCCTCGTGTATCGACTATTTAAAAGGCAAAAAGCACGTGTCGGGCGACAGATATCACAGCCTACAACACATTGTTGCGTGAATACGTATGTTATGTTCTGATCATCTTTTGTAGCTAAAATATCATATGTTTACATAATAATATGATAAAATGAATCAGAGAGTCTCGAAGATCGGTCGCCATCGCATCCATCGATCAGATTACTGCGATTAATATCGGCCGATCGATACGGTTGGCCGATACCTATTCATGACCGTGACGCGATCACGACGATAAAGGTCATTGATAAGCCTTTTTGTTGTAGTGGAGGAGAAGATCATTAGTAATGTCATGGCACCAGAGAGCAATTAGAGTTCATGACATGGGCAGAGATAAAGGCATAATTGTTGTCATCATGTAATAAGCTAGCTAGCTACTTAATAATAGCACTAGAACACCTTCAGTTCTAGTTTTATAAATAAATTTTATTTTATTAATAAGAAAGAGAGAGATAAGAGAGTGATGTGTAATGTAATGTTGATAACCAAATATTCGTACCAAGGTAACCAAACCTTTATACTAAGGTAACCAATCTACATCCACACCTGCAGTATGAATTGGTTACCTTGGTCTGAAAGTTTGACAACTAACTGCATGAAGGTTTGGCTACCAACTGCATCACATTCAAAATAAATTGATAACTTAATAAAACTGAATTGGTTACCTTGGTATGAAAGTTTAGTTACTCACTGCATAAAGGTTAGGCTACCAACTGCATCACATTCAAAATAAATTGGTAACCTAATAACACTAAATTGGTTACCTTGGTATGAATGTTTGGTTACCAATTATTGTAATATGAAAAAACTGTAGGTGTGGTTGTGGATTGGTTACCTTAGTATGAAGGTTTTGTTACCTTGGTAAGAAGGTTTGGTTACCTTGGTGTGACTGTTTGGTTACCAACTGCACTACGAAAAAACTGAAGGTGTGGAGGTGGATTGGTTACCTTGGTATGACAGTTTGGTTACCTTGGTATGAAAGTTTGGTTACCAACTGCACTATGAAAAAATTGTAGGTGTGGAGGTGGATTGGTAACCTTGGTATGAAGGTTTGATAATCTTGGTATGAAAGTTTGGTTACCAACTGCACTATGGAAAAACTGCAGGTGTGGATTGGTTACCTTGGTATGAAGGTTTGGTTACCTTGGTATGAAGATTTGGTTACCTTGGTATGGAGGTTTGGTTACCAACTGCACTATGAAAAACTGAAGGTGTGGAGGTGGATTGGTAACCTTGGTATGAAAGGTTTGGCTACCCACTGCATAAATTAAGGTTTGGCTACCAACTGCATCACATTCAAAATAAATTGGTAACCTAATAACACTGAATTGGGTACCTTGGTATGAATGTTTGGCTACCAACTGCACTATGACAAAACTGCAGGTGTGGATGTGGATTGATTACCTTGGTATGAAGGTTTGGTTACCTTGGTGTGAATGTTTGGTTAGCTTGGTGTGAAAATTTGGTTACCAACTGTACTATAAAAAAACTGAAGGTGTGGAGGTGGATTGGTTACCTTGGTATGACGGGTTGGTTACCTTAGTATGAATGTTTGGTTACCAACTGCACTATGAAAAAAGAGTGGACAAAACACCAATAAAAAATTCACATCACACACTCACCTCTCTGCAATGTAATTAATAGATCAATAAACACCAATTAACAAAGAAAGTGATCATAAATTCATAATCAAACGCATATTTTGCATAAAATTAAGATCATAAACCCCAAATAAATGAAATTAAAGAGAAAACCTTAAAAGCTGGTGAGAGAGAAAGAGAGAGAAAAAATAGAAGTACTTACAAAAACAGAGTACAAAGAAATATGAAAAACAATTGGAAGAATGAAAGAGAGAGAAAAGATGGTGATAGATACCAGACTATATATAGATATAGATATAGATATATGGAGAGAGAGGGAAGAAAATGTATGGGAAGATGACTTGTGGGCTGAGAGTTTGAACTTCAACTAACTCTCTGCTTTTGTCTGTAAATATGAAATATGTTCTCATTTTACACCCAGCGCCGTAGTAGAAGTAGGAGGAGATGAGAGAGAAAATGGAAGATAGAAGAAGTACGATTGGGTAGAGGCGAAGTCGATTTTGAGGAATGGCGATCTTCATCTTCTCTCTTCACTTTCCAACCCGTACCTACCAAAACTAATCCCCTAAATTAAGGAATCCTAATTGCACTAATATTGTAAATAAATATGGAAAAATGTATTACTTTTGTAATTATTTTATGAATGCACCATTATTGTAATTATTTTTTAAAACGTACTAAAATATGTAATTAATCCTATTTATAATAATAATTTGGGTCCAAAACCAAACCAACCTATCACCTAAAAACTAGTTAACCAACCCAATAGATCTAAGTGGTTTTGGTTAACTATATGGTTTGCAACCTAAATTGTCAAGTCTAATAGCGTCGGTTGAACCGTTGTTATAATCTAAAAAAATTGTCGTCATATTTGAATTGTATATTACACAATTATATATATACATATAATCCATATATATTTCTAGACATACCCCTAAGATTTGCTAGTAACGTAAAAATTAGAACATATTAATATTTAATCTATTTAAGATAATACATACTACGGAGGATAGCTTAGTGGTAAGGTCTAATTTTCCTTTTAACGTTGTGTAACATCACATATTTAAGTCTATAAATGATATGTCAACAAGAAACCAAAAGAAGAAAGGAACTTAATTTGGAATAAAAGTGTATATATACTTTCTCAGTTAATAGTTTTTCTATAAGCAAAACAAAAATGATTCCTTTAGATTTATTATTTGTTTGTTTGAGCACATATAAAAAGCTCGAGACCCCTTATGGTCCAAACAAACCAGCTGGTCATGTGTAATCGGAATTCTATTAATTTATGAAGCGTTTAGTACGTTTGGAGATTCAATTAAATGTATGTATTTTAAAATTTTATTAGTACAAATATTTTATTTTAAATATAGTTTATTTTGTTCATAAGCACATCATTTAAAATTGGACATTGATCTTTTCACACATATAATTCACATATTAGCTGATAAAAATTATCACATCAGCTGATAAAAATTATCACATCAGCTAATGTGTAGGCTCTATACGTGATAATATTAAAAAATAATATGAAAAATATCAATTTTCATAAAACTTAATCGATACATCGTATTATTTTTCGTGCAACAGAAACGTACTAAACGATCGATATCTACTCTTTAACCTCACTTGCGTGAGTTATTATTACATTCTAGATTTGATACGTACTTGAAAAAGTGGATTTGATAAACGTAATCCATGAAACTTGCTTAGAGTAGACTGCTTTTTTTTTTTTCTTTTTTTTCTTAATCATTAAGACTGAAAATAAATTATCGTTAGGCGAGTGACCTTGCATGGTAGGTTCCTACATACTTTTGCCTAATCTCTAGTTTTCAGTACTTTTCATTTTCGGTCATCCTATACCTAAAGTAATATATATATATATACCGCTTTCTTCAACTAACTAAGAAGAAGCTAAGAACGACCATTATAACGATTTTTTTCTCTACATGCCATATAGATGTAAAATCAATTTTTATGCTTATAATAAAAAAAAAAATCGTTATATAACCGATTCATTTCTTAGTTTACTTTCTCAGATTTGTTAAGAAGATTAGTTATATATATATATATATATATATATATATATATATATATATATATATATGGATTTGAAGGAATTTTTGTTCCAAATAGTCATAATTAATCTTCTACAAGAAACATATTACGTAATCCTGAATAAAGCTAGCTAGGTGGCTAATTAGGCATCTATTGTAGATTCAATTTTATCATTTTAATAAAATATATTAATGGAGGATCATTATGTGGGACTAGTGGCCGACGCACAGGCATTACATGTGTGGTAAAATAAAAATTTTATAAAATTTAGAAGGGTAAATAGAAAGATATAAAAAAATGAGTATTAAAAAGGATAAAATAGTAATATAAAAGAAAAGAATATAAAATTTAAATTAGAACAGAAAAAAAGAGAATAGAAAACTTGAAGTTTTCCTTTGTGTTGTTTCTGAGTTTTTAATAGAAAAGAATAGAAAATTTAAAATTGAGGACATGAGTTGTAATTTAAATTTTATTATATTAAAAGTTGAGGATAATATGAGAATTATAAAAATATTACTTATTCCAAATTTTTCTCGTCCAAATCAGGTCAATTTTGGACGAAAAACTTTGGCAGAAAAAGTGGCCAAGTTTTCTATTCATTTCTTTTCTTCTTCGTTTATTAAAAAACCCAGAAACATAATTAAAAAGAAAACTTAAATTTTCTGTTTATTTCTTTTTTTTTTGTCCATTTTAAAACTCAGAAACAGAGCGGTAGAGGAAATCTGATGGATATAGATATAAATATAGATATAGATATAGATATAGATATAGATTAGCTTATCTTTATTTAACCCCCGACCCACTAATATTTTACTTACATATGGGGATCGAATGAGTTCTTTTTCCTACAAATTAAAGGTTTAGTAGCTAATAGTTTTATGATGAAACAGAATGGAGTTTTTGACTCATGTGTCATATATCGTTGAAGCCTGCCGGCTGCCGGCTGCGGGCGGCCCTCAATTTTCATGAAAAAAAAAACTAATAGTTGATGAACTATTGACTTCAGAAGGTATAAACGTATATTTAATTTTGAGGATGAAAAAAGAAATTATCTGGTTAGAAATCCAAACCTGCAAAATCATAATGTGATGTGCATAGATATTAATCCTTATATAGTAATCAAAATAATCTTAAATTTAGGGACCAAGAATTTCCTTTGCTATACTTATCATTTAATTTCACTCACTACACATTTATTGACAATATAAAATTCATGGCTAGTAAAAAATAATAATTATATTTAACGACTAATACAAAGATTATTGCTAATAACGGTGACGTTTATATCATCACTAAAACATTTTTTCTGTCATTAAATATGTATTAAAAAAATATATATAATTGATTATAGATGATATATAGGTCACTTATATATCATACTCCTTAATTACAACCCAAGCTATTGATTTATATATAAATATATATATACAGGAAAATAATATACTTATTCACAAATATTTGACGAAATTAAATTGCGAACAACGTATAAATATATGCGATAAGATAGAATAAATTAAAATAATAAAATTATTTTTAATTCATATTTATCTCATATATACACGTACGTGGCAATAATAATTCGAGTACTAAAACTTGAATCAGGATCCTCTGTGAGGATTTCTGTGTGAGGATCTTGTGAGGATTTTGTTGTGGGATTGACAACACATTAAAAAGGAGACCCAATAGCTCACAACGTTTTGATAAGAATTTTTTTTTACAAGTTGACAGAAAATTAGAAGCCACCAAACGTGTTTATTTTTTCATATAATTTTTTTAAATTTCTTGATAAAATTTATGAGCAGAAAAATCCTGACAGAAGATCCTGATTCCTAAAACTTTGGTAATATATAACTTGGACTGATAAATATCCCGATATTTCATTGGCTAACTTAGACAATCCGCAGCCGTTCTCATTTTATCATTGTTTTGGAGAAAAAAAACTTGTTGATAAGTCATTAAAATGTATGTTTGGGATTTGACTGATCCAATCCAACTATCAATCATTACTTTTAAAAAGAGCAACTGTTAAATAACGATAAAAAGAAGAAAAAAAAATAGACAAAAAAATATTATTACATGCATGAGCATGATCATATATATGCGACTTGAAAGTTATTTCACATCTCACATCAGTATGAACTTCTGATGTCAGGGATGGCATGCGGTCAGTGGTCACCTATAATTAAATTTTCCAAGTTTGAAATAATAATCATGTTTATAAATATTTAATAAAATTGAATTATGATTAACGTAAAAACATATGTGATTAGGTAAAATAAAATACTTCTTAATTCGTACTCATTTCATGTACGTAAGTCGTAATTATAATTTGAATAAAAACTTTCGTAATATCTAACAGGACTCGTGCAAATATTTTTATCTTATGACTATAGTTAATATTTTTATGGGTAATATAGTCATACATAATTGTGTATGTTTTATTTGTGTATAGTCTGTCAAAACTATATCGTTTTGGCAGATTTATTTTTAAATAAAAAACAGTTTCTCTCCTCCCAAATCAGAAATTAAAAATAAATCTGTCAAAACGACGTAATTTTGTCAGACTGTGCTAGGGGTGGATCCAGGAATTTTTCTCAGCAGGAGTGTATTTTAATTAATTTTTTTGTTGAAGTTAAAGAAAATTTGAACTAATCATAATATTAAGTAATCATTATAATGTTTACTAATGTGTTAAAATTATGTACTGCAAGTGCACAGTGTCGAATTGAAGAACTGACAAGTACATGTCGAACCCACAGAGACTAGATTAATTTTAATGTATCCTTAATATCTATTTTAGGCGAATTAAAAATAAAGATTGAGAATTGATTAACTAGAATATATATGAAAACTAATAATGAGAAAACAATCTAGGAATCTGAATCCATTAAATAGTAAACATAACATATAATTCAATCTCTTCTATTTTTATAACTCAACTATGATTTTGATCTTCATCCCCTTTAATTTAATAATTTTACAATTAACGTGGGCAAATATAGACAATGAAAATTTAAGGATTAACTATAACACATCAAAACTTCTTTGAGCAAGAATGGATTATGAAAAACTCATATCTTAACAATAATCTATCAAAACCTCTTAATTAATTTAAAATCACATAAGAACTATAAAACGAAGACATTTCAATAACAAAATATGTAGGCGAAATCAATTAAACATAAAAGTATAAATAATAGAAGAGATGAAAAATATTATCATGAATAATTATTTAATTTCATCTTCGTCCTAGATATAAAAAATTAACTAGACATGACAATATTAGAAAAACAAGAATACGTGACAGAATTTTGTGATAGTTTTTAAAAACAATCACAAAAGATAGTAATTTGTGATGAACTTTTTAAACAATCACAAAATTGTAGTATATATGATGGCTCTTAGTGATGACTAATCTTGCCATCAATGTATTATAATTGCCATAACCATGCCAATCACACCAATTTTTTCACGCAAAATAAATTTTCTTTTTGTGACGCACTAAGTCATCACTTATAAATATACCCTTTTTCGTGATTGCATTAAAGCTATCACTAATATTTTAATGTAAGAAATAATCAAAATATATAATATTTTATGACGCTCGTGACAATCATTAAAAAAGATAGATTTTTGTGACGACTTTTAATTGCAATTACAAAAAAAATGTATTTTGTGATGGAATTTTCAAGCCATCACAAAATAATAAAATATATGATGGCTCTTAGTGATGACTAATTTTACCATCATTATAGAGTATTTGTGACTGCCATTGCAATCACTAAATCTTATGTGGAAGTAATTTAGGTGGCGTTTGTTTACGTCTGAAAGCCTCTGTCCAGTATAGCTTCTTTTTCGATAAGAGGATAATCTTGTTTGACAAATTTTTTGATGCATCTGTATGAATTTTTCTTCTTCCTTTTCGGTCAGACGTTAACCCAAGTCTAAATTATACAGAGGCAACCAAATTCCTTTGTTGTCCTTCACATCTCCTCCCTCGCCGACTCCGACCAGGAAGAAGGCATCTGTTGCGGAAAAAGGCGATGGTGTTGAGATCGGAGCAAGAAGGCATCTGTTGCGGAAAAACATCTTCGCAATCTGTTTCCTTGTCATTGGTATAGTGCATATCTGCCACTTGCAGTATCCTAAATTCCCCATTTTTGTCGAATCTCAAATTCCCATCCAATTTGTTCTGTTTTTCTCTTTTAACATATGAAGAACAGCATATCCGAACAGAGCTAAGACAAATGAGGACGGCCACAACTATACTATTCAGATTCAACATGTTAATTAGTTGGGTTTTTTGTTCAATCACTGGGTAATATTCTATACTCTTTCTTAAAAAAAATTATTCAGTAAATTAGTATATTGCTAGTCTTTTCTTTTGTTTGCCGCCTAACCAAACAATGGCGGTGGATCACAGTTGAGGGTGGTGGGGAAAAACCAACTTTTAACAACTGTTTGAAGTTAATTTAATTTGTATGGTTGAATTATTATGCTATGTTGATATTTTTGGGACATGATACTGTGTTTGAAGTTAATTTAATTTGTACATTTTTTATTTTTATTTTATCATATTGTGGTCAAAATATTATAAATATGTATTTAAAATACTATTCAGACCTTCTGATTATCAAACATGTTTTGTTTAAACTGTTCAGAGGGTTAAAATGATAAAATACCGCTATTCAGACATTTTGAAAAAATTAATTATCAAACAACATTTTTTTATTCAGACACAATTCTATTCAGATGCTCTATATTATTCAGACGTCTAAACTGTTCAGGTCTTAACACTCAATTCTATCAAACACCACCTTAGTTTAGTAGGTCAACTCACATATGTTTCCTTTTATATTTTGTTTTAAAATTATAATTATGATCTGGACTTTGGTGTAGTGGTAATACTCGTTATTTAGTTTTTAAATGGGAGATGGTTCAAATCCTACAAGTATCATTTGATACAATTAATACAGTGAAATAAATTATACGTAAATAGAGATTTACGTTCTTACATTTGATCCCTAAAGTCTTATTTTTTTTTGTGATGACTTTGACAATCATAATAGATTATGTGTTAATGTGATTGTATTAATCATCACAAAAGCACTAAGCGTTTGCGTGATTGTCAAAACCATCACGTAAAACCTTTCATGATGGGCGTATACAAGACGACAATTGTGATGCTTAAAGCCATCACGTAAACCTTTCGTGATGGTTTTCCTACTTTTTGTGATGAATTTTGGCCATCACAAATGATCATTTTTTAAGTAGTGTGAAAATAAATAAACTAAATAAAAAAAAGAAGAGAAGAAGATTAAAAATAAATAAGAAAACTCCATTTAATTAAGGATCATTCAACTAACGTACAATGAAGAATTAATTTAATATACTCCTACTCCTAACATAAACTAATACAAAAAAAATATTTTTTTCTCTAAAACAAGAGACCTATCTATAGGAAAAATAAAATTGTGCCCTAATTTAGATTCATTGAACTTGGTCTCTTTTGTTTACTTTTATCCTCTTCTTTCTTTCTTGGCTTCAATCTCTACATGATAATCTCCCAATAGTCTCTTTCCATGTAGGTTTCAACTTCCTAGTGGTAGTCAACTTCTCAAGGAGATCTTCTAGATAGACTTTCATTTCTCTTGTTAGACTTGACTTGCACAACAAGATTGTTCCACCTCTTTCCTTCTGTTGTAGGATTCTTCTTGGATATTTCCTTATATGACTAAGAGCATTAAATATCGCTTGATCACCAAGATTTTAACTTTATTGCAACAAAATATTAAATCCTACAAAACAAAATAAAACATATTAATTAAATAAAATAATATTATTAAAAGGACAAAATTAGGGATAATAAAATGTATGAATTATGTATCTATCAAAATACCCCCATACCTAGTTTTTGCTCGTTCTCGAGTAAAATAAAAAGAAAATAAACATAGAACTAAAATTATACTCTCCTATTTTTCCGTAGAAAACACGATTGCACTTAGCATGTGCAACAAGCCTTTAAATCCCAATGTAACTGTGACGTACGCCCCCAAATTCAGATACATGTACCTCGAATCTGGTGTTTCACGATCTAGTTCTAATAACATACTAAAGTCTTATACAACGGAATAATAGAATACGGACGAGTCTCGCAACCAGAATAATACATTACATAACATTAACCAAGACATAACTTAAAACATAATCTTAATTAAGTCTTCGTACATAACCTCACTTAAGTCTTAATACATAACCATAAGAATTTATTCTTAACATAGAAAACAAAGCTATTCATTAGTCATTAGCATTATCCTTGTCCTATCCTTTCCTGAAGTTTCACCATGTTCTGTCTTAACTGAAAAATTTAAGGAAAGCAAGAATGAGCAACAAATTTGCATAACAAGTATTATAACAATAATGGTGAACATGTATAAATATAAATCTAATCATCTCAAGAGTACAATGATAAAGGATAGCTCAAGAATTTAAAGAATATTAATGCACTACTAAAAAAATGGTCATTTGTGATGGCCAAAACACGTAATCTATTGTGATTGTCAAAGTCATCACAAAAAAAGACTTTAGGGATCAAATGTAAGAACGTGAATATCTATTTACGTATAATTTATTTCACTGTATTAATTGTATCTATATTAATTGTATCAAATGATACTTGTAGGATTCAAACCCTTCCCCCATTTTCAAACTAAATAATGAGTATTACCACTACACCAAAGCCCAGATCATGATTATAATTTTAAAACAAAATATAAAAGGAAACATATGTGAGTTGATTTACTAAACAAAATTACTTCCACATAAGATTTGGTGATTGCAATGGCAGTCACAAATACTCTATAATGATGGTAATATTAGTCATCACTGAGAGCCATCATATATTTTATTGTTTTATGATGGCTTAAAACGCCATCACAAAATACCTTCTTTTTGTAATTGCAATTAAAAGTCGTCACAAAAATCTATCTTTTTTAATGATTGTCACGGCCATCACAAAATATTGTTTTGATTATTTCTTACATTAAAATATCAGTGATAGCTTAATTGAAATCACGAAAAGGGTATATCTATAAGTGATGACTTAGTGCGTCACAAAAAGAAAATTTATTTTGCGTGAAAAAATTGGTGTGATTGACATGGCCATCACAATTATAATACATTGATGGCAAGATTAGTCATCACTAAGAGCCATCATATATACTATTATTTTGTGATTGCTTAAAAAGTCCATCACAAATTACTATCTTTTGTGATTGTTTTTAAAAACTGTCACAAAATTCCGTCACGTATTCTTGTTTTTCTAGTAGTGATGTTGTGAACAAAGAAGTCTCAATAGTCCCAAATTTATCCTTTGAATTTTAAACAATGAGTCATTATAGACCGAATGATTATTAAAAGAATTTAAAGGTCTCAACATTTCCAAATGGATGAAATTTTAATACTTAGCAATCATTATGGACCAAGCTAGAATTAAAAATATTTCAATGATAACCCAATATAAACAAGTACAATAGGTGATCAGCCCAAAGTACCATACGTTATGCATAACATTTAAACATGTTGTTCATGCGTGCGTTGGTTTACCAACGTAATATAATTGCCCCTCTATGAGGGTTGCTCATCTCAGCAGATTATAAGAATCTGCACCAAAGCAATTGGTTTGGATAACTTTCTAACTCATTGTAATTGGTCTAGTCGAAATAAATGACTTAGACACCTTTGTAAATACATTTAGGAATAATTTATCAGTTGGGAACTGTCAAATCCACAACAGAAAATGTTATTTTCACAATAAAAGTGTCGTTATAGATCCTCTAGCTACAGTTTTCACCGTCGCTATACATCTACATCGACACTTTTGTTGTAGAAATAACAAAAAATATTGTGAATTTAACAATTTCCTATCAGTTCAATGATTTCAATAAGATTCAAAGAGTGTAATCATGATTTAATATAATACGATAATCATTTTACAAAATAAATTGCTTTTACGATCAATATATATGATTGATATAACAACAATTTGAAACGTGCAAAATCTCTAAGGTTGTGTAAGTTAGGTAACTTGCATTCAATATGAAAATCAAATGAAGTTAGGAAACTTGCACAAAGAATCATTTGAAGAGAGTCAGGGAACTTGTCTTTCGCGTAGATTACCAATTAATAGCTTAATGTCACCTCAATGTCCTATATTACCATATTTATGTATATATTTACACATTAGTTATATATACATACTTGACATAAAAATCAACAATCCTACACATCTATCATACACATGATTAGCCATGTACATCATATACATACACTCAGCCACACATTCGACACACATTTAAATCACAAAGATGCATATTCAACCATGTCTTTGCTTTATTTAGAAACTTGTTAAATCTTAATTCTATATAGTCATTATATGTTTGTATACTGAAAATATCACTTTAATCCTGTATTATACCTTAAGATAATATTATACACATGTTTCAAGTCTTGGATTATTGTAAGACCCCAACTTATTATAAATGAAATTGAATTTCCTCTATTTATTATTTTGAAATAGTAAGGGTTGATTTGATTAATGTGGTTAGTTATGGGTAAAATATGCAAATATTTTAAATAAGTAAGTGGTTATAAAATATTCATTGTTGTTTGGGAATATTCGTTTGGTCGTGGAATATTCTTTGCTGTCGGGAATATTCGACGATGGTATTGACCTTATTGTGGGCCCCATAACTGGAAAGAGATTGGATGAAAAACGACAAGTATAAGTTGTTGTTACCACAGTATTATCTTGTTGAAATACTCGGTGGTTAAAAACAAAAGTTAGCACGATATTGCACCAATTATTGATTCTTACGTAAAGAAGACACTACTCAATAATTGTTACGATAATTCTCGCTCAATATTTTATTTTATTGATTCAATAATTGCTGCGTTGATATTTTATATTATTGTTGTTTCAATAATTGTCATTACAAAGTATTTTCCATTATCAGATCAATAATTTATATTATTTGAATAATATTATTAGATAGCATTATTGACAATGTCTAGAAAATTCTGTCTAAGGAGAGGTTTGGTCACCTAATTTTGCGCCAGTAAGGAGAAATTCTTATTGGAAAGCCCCCTTTTCCGAGGAACTACCGGTCATTTATATTGTGATTCTCGTAATATTATTTGTGAATAATTAATTATTGATTTATATGATAAGAAAAATATTCATTTTATGTGGATATAGATGGAAAAATTTTTAATGTGACAATTGTTGAAAAATTAATATTTTATCTTTTACGATAAAATAATTTATTTAAATATATTATTATATTTTAATAATATAATAATGGTGATATTTTTACAATGAATATGGGATATATGAATAAATGAGGAGGAAGAGTATTTTTGTTACAATAAATGTTAAAAACATGTTAAACATGTCGGCGGACCCATTTCTTGACTGAAATTTGATTATAGCCTGTAAAATCGTCCGTATGTGGATTTCGGTCAATTTCTATTTGGAATTTGGAAAAACTTTCTTCTGCAGAGTTGTAGAGAATTAAATTTCCTATGGAATGGACTTAAGATTTGAATTTTTCTGATAAAAGGGCTATTTATTATGAATTATTGAATTTCTGAAGTTCCAGAATAATTATTTTTTTTAAGTTTTCAATTTTTTTTAAAGGAAAAACGTTTTTGATATGATTGGTGGGCCCCACTGGTTGTTGAAATGGCTGAATTCAGTTATTCAAGGTGGGCGTAGGAATTTAAATAAATAATATTAATATTTTATTAAATTTTCTACTTTTGTGTTCTAAGCAATTTCCTATAAATAGGGTGCTTAGGTTAGAATTAAAAATCACACCAGAAATAAGTTTTCTCTGTCTTTCTCTCTCTATATTATCGAGCGTATTCTTGTGAGTATTTTGATACTTTGAGTGTTCTATATATTTGCAAGATCCTTCAAAGACAATATCCAAAGATTCCAAATAAGATCTTTGTCTTTTCGAGGTAAGGATATTACTTTTTTTAAAATAATATTATTTTTTCAATATCATTATCCAAATATTGGTAATATTTTTCTTGTAAAATTCTTGTTTTTAGTGTAGGGGGTACTTATTCACGATATGACCTTTATTCACTTAATCTGACTATTCACAAAAAAATTAAAATTTTGTTTTTTGTCCAAAATATCTATCATGGATACTAGCTTTGATTGTATCCATGTTTTGGTCTTCATTCTTGAATTTTACTTCACAATGGTTATTTATGAAGTATTTTTGAACTTGGACTGTTTAAAGTACGAATCCTTAATATTTGTTCTTTTGTTTTACTGGATTCGTTTTCCTTGAAATATTTTTCATCATCTTCAGTCCTAAATGATAATATTACTGAATATCTTTGGCCTGTAGTGCAAAGATGGTTGATTTTCTTATGAATATCTTTGGCCCGTAGTGCAAAGATGTACATGTGTTGAGATGAACATGACCAACTGATGAATATCTTTGGCCTGTAGTGAAAAGATGAATATTTGATTCAAGATGTATATTGATTGATGTTACAGGGATAAAATATTTATGATGGACTTTTAAATTCTTAGATAAAAGTAGATTTTATTCTCTACGTAACTCTTCTATAAATTATTATTTTCGCTGCGAATATTGATCTGAACTTGTTGTCTATTGTATTTTATTAGATTTTTCCCTGTTGAAGACTAACGATAATTTGTTGTATATTATCTTAGTCATAATATTCTTTACTGGGCTAGTTGAGCTCACCCTTTTCCTTTTTGTTCCATTTTTCTTCTTAGGAGGCGAGAATGTAGCGAGTTCTAGTCGGGGTATGGAATGATGGTTCTAGAAAGTTGTTTAGTAGTCCTCACCATTTGTGTAAAATAATGTACCAATAATTGTAATGAGGACTTATTTGGGTGTGAATATTGTCTAGATGTCAATATTTGTATTTAAACTCACAGTTTATATGTTGTATTAATAAAGTTGTAGTTGTTTCTGTACCATGTTATTGATGACTCAAAATGGGTGATGTATACCTATTTTGGGGGCGTCACATTAGTTATGTAACATGTTGTTTGTAATATTTTGGGTAGTGTTAAACTCTATGATTAAATAATATTGTTTTGGATATGAGTATTATCTTTAATTATTAATCATGCTTAGAAGTATAAAGAGTCCTACTATACATGCTCAAAAGGTGAGAATGCAAAGGACACAATATTAAACTCATCAATATTAATTTTCAAAAATTCTATGTTTTCTTTTAAACTCATACTAAACCAAGCTAATACAACTTATTATATGCAAAGCAACATGAAACACATATATCAGACCTATTTTATACATAACCAAGTCAAATACACTTTTCTAGCATGTCAGCATGGACTAAAATAATTTTTGAACACTAACAACCAGCGCGACCATGCCACTTCGAGGCAACCTCAGACTAGACTCTGTTTTAGCACACTCTTAGAACGTAATATGCATAAACTTCATAATCTTCAACTTAACCCAATCATATTGTTCCCAAAGCATACTTACAACTCAGATATCACGATGATACAAATTTCCAAACTAATTAACAAATAGTTCATGCCAATTTCTATGAATTATCTGATTGGGCAATTCAAAACATGATAAAGGAAATTACCTTCTTGAAGCTAAAAGGCTAAATCTTACTTCCAAATTCAGATTGCTCTACCAATTAGCATACTCACTCTCTATATTTGGACTTAACAGAAGTTTATCAGCTTGAAGAATGAAGGGGAAGACTTCCATTATATAGGAAAGCTCTTGCCCATACAATGGATTTGCTCAAGTATTGAACCAAAGGAAGATAGAAGAAGATGGTTAAGAAGAATTTGGTGAAAAGGCTCCAATTGCTCCTTCTCTACCATGTTCCCAACCATCATTCCCAATTCTGATGATACGCAATGTACGTGATTGGTCATTGGCCTAATGTGGCTGATAGAGGCTAATTGAAATTTTGGGACTATGATTTTTAATATACTTCACTTAGCCAATTGGTTACCAACATACTAAGGTTAATTTCTTTTGGACTCACAAGGTTAAATTTGATAACTTAATGTTACCATCTTGTTTTACAATATTGGGTCATTATTCTATAATTTGTTAGGGTAGGATATAAATTAGTTGAGTACTAGCAACCCGTTATTTCCCATAAGACTTATTCTTTTAATTTAACATAAATATCATAATTAATAATTAATATCAAAAATTTATTTTCTTAAAATTAATTCTCTTCCATAATTTTAAAATACACATTTTTTGATTCCTCATGAATCATTATGCCACACAAGACTCCATCATCCAAGCTTAAGCTTCTTATCACAATATAATCTTACTTAGTGATTATTCTCATATTATAACTTCATTCTTATTATGGCATGATGCAATTTTATTGCATTAATTATTTATATGATCACACAACACACATAATTGAACATAACAATTAATTAATTAAAAATAATAATAATAATTCCTCATTAGTCCATCACCTTATTTTATCATCTACTAAATTAATTTAAGTAGTTACTTAGTCCATCATTATGCCACACTAGGCATATCTCACAAGCTTAATCAAACATATCCTCATTGCCACCACCACATGTCTCAATTACCACATACTTATTTCAATTTAAATTGAATTAACACATTTCAGGCCACACAAAATATATATGTATTCAAATAAATTATTAAACATCCTTATTTTTAATATTAATATTATTTATAAAATTCACGGGTATTACAGTTATCCCAAGTGGCCGAGTTGTGTGTCGTGAGTGTTTGCAGTGAATATACTCACAAAATTCAAAATTTAAGATAAAATATTTTTGAATTTAACCAATTATGAAATTGAAAGAAAACTACTAGATATATATGGGTATTATATACAAGTAAGACCACATTCAAAAACACTCTTTCACATCATCAAAAATACTCAATCTTCATTCTAGACATCATCCTTCATTAAATTAATTCCATGTTATGCATGCATTGTGTATGTGATGTAACTCTTAGTAGAGATTTTTACCATGAAAATCAAGTAAACTCATTTTTGTTTTCTTCTTTCTTTTTTTTCCCATTTTTTTGATTTTTTTTTCTTGACTTATACAATGTCTCATTTTCTTAGTATTTTCATAGTTACCCATGTAGCGAGCGTTGGACTAATGACTTCCAAACTAGTTGACTTTAGGGCAATAGGTGTAGATACACCCCTAAGGGTTTACTAACTCGAGTAACAAAGGCTACAAAACTAGACTAGTCAAACTACTTTTATCCATTACACTTTTCAGCGTGAATATCGATGCTTTCCGAGGCTTGGATACCCAGTTATTTCGTTCAATGGACATTGAAGTAGTTATTTATTTATTTTTTTCAACTTTGTCTTCTTTTTTTCATTTCAATTTTTTTTGAAATTACTCGAATCGTAGTTTATACCCCCACAACTTTGAATTAGTGCAAACGTTAAGAGCAAAAAATGCTTATGAAATCAATTTTATTCCATATGGTGTTTCGAACTAAGATTTCATATCTAATCAAAAGTTCAAAAGTTATAAATCTTTTAATCTTACTCATGAATTTTTATTCCACAAATACTTATTAAAGTAAATCCAACTCATAAAAAGTCAAACAAATTTTTATTTTTTTGTTTTTTTAGTATATTTTCAAAAAAAGGGAAAAAATCTAATATAATAATACAAACAAACTCCTCCATACCTAAATTATGCATTGTCCTCAATGTATACAAATTAAAAATAGAGAACAAAGAAATGAAAAAATTATACCTTGTATGTGGGGCATTTGTTCTGCAAGAAAATGTGGTGATAAGAAAAACAAATGTCATACCTACGAATTTCATATATCTTAAGAAGTATGTGACTAAATATGAATGATACAAATAGATACGTGAGTGTGAATTTTTTATAATTTTTCAAAGGTCTAGGAAATTGAAAATAGTTAGGATTTTCATCAGAATTGTATTTAGAATCGACCTCGTGAAAACATTCACTAACATGTTCAAAAGATGGAATAATTAGTTCAAATACATGTTCTAATTTAGGTGACTTATGTGTAGAGGATCTCAACAGCCCATTGACCTTGTCTAAATATTCAGATTCATTTCAATTTTTGTCAAGGTGATTTAAGAAAAAATCAATTGGATCTTTTTCAATCAAGAGTCTATTTTCAATTATTTCTTGGGTCATGGACAACTCTTGTATCATGTTTACTTTAATGGGTTGGTCCAAAAAAATCACTAGTTAGTTTTTTAGGAATAAGTCTTTCAGGGTATGAAGCTTTAGGCTTATAGACTTTTTCACCGGACTCATTAAATGTGACATGATCAATTTTAGGCATAGACTTATAATTTTTAGAATCCTAAAATTCGCTTGACTCAAACTATGTAGAATTGAAAATAAAATTTTTATTTTCCTCATCATTCTTATAACCATCAAGATTTTCAAAATTATCCTCAGAGTTACTAGAAAATTCACCCACCTCTTGTTCATTTATTATGGTGGCTAATCTAATCATTTGAATTTTTAGATGAGATATAGCTTGATTCGTGCTAAATTGATTTTCCATAAAAATTTCCACAGTTTTCTCTAAGGCACTAAGTCTTTCCTCTTCTTCATTTGATAATTCTTGTGGATATTGAGGTTCTGGATCCGAATATGGATATGGATATGAACTTATATAAGAATTTTCATAAGTTGGAAAAAATTGATTTACATTAAAATTTTCATAGGGTTCTATATTCCAAGCAAAATTATTATTCCAACTATAATAAGAATGCATCTTTTCACAAATCACAAAATAAATAGACAAATAACCATTAAAGTCACAGACAAAAAAAAAAAAAATCCTAATTCTACGGTTAACCTAAATAAAATCTAGACAGCTCCTAACTGTTCCAAGTTACACCTTAAAGTCCCCCAAATTTGAAATTAATCATACCACTAGTCAGGTAAGTTTAAGAAAGGTGGAAGTCTCTCTCTAGGTACGGTGACTAATTGAATAGCCACACGTTCTTTAGGCGTTTACCTTTTGAACCACTTGCCTAGACACCATTGATTTGATTAATTTAAAATTTAGATTCCTCTTAAAGTTTTTTGTCCTAATTGAGCTCGAGAGTCCTGGGGGCCAACATCTACTTCATTTTATTAGGTCAAGGTTATGTAAAAGTTGGGTTGTTTAAGGGCCAAGAAAGGGTGATGAAATCCTCACCTTATTTTGTTATAGGTTTTTGCCCTTAATGTTAGATTAAAAATGAAAATGCACAAATAAAAAAAACTGTAAACAATAAAGTGTCCTAAAACTATGTGAATTACGAAAGAAGGAGAAATTTTGACGTACCTCAATCCTCCAGCAATCAGCACAGTTTATATTTGACAAAAATAAAAGAAAAAAATAAAAACCTAAAAGGATGTGCTCTATGTGAGTGAATGCATGAATGCGACAATTAAAAAAAAAACTAAACTACTATATTTTTTTATTTTTTATAAAAAAATATGGAGATACAAAGTATCGAAGAAAGCATATCAACAAAATCTTTATCTTTTCGTTCCTTCGATCCGCTTCAATAATACTGAAAAAAATTAGAGTTAAAAACTAATTCGAATAAATAAAAATTAAGGAATAAAAAATTAATTTTGATCCCCGGCAACTGCGCTAAAAACTTGATGTGTTAAAATTATGTACTGCAAGTGCACGGTGTCAAATTAAAGAACTGACAAGTACAGATCAAACCCACAAGGACTAGATTAATTTTAATGTATCCTTAATTTTATTTTAGGAAAATTAAAAATAAAGATTGAGAATTGATTAATTAGAATATAAAAATTAATATTGAGGAAACTATCTAGGAATTCGAATCCATTAAATAATAAACATAACATATAATTTAATCTCTTCTATTTTTATAACTCCACTATGATTTTGATCTCCCTTCCCTTTAATTTAATAATTTTACAATTAATGTGGGCAAACATAGACTATGAAAATTTAAGGTTTAACTATAACCCATCAAAACTTATTTGAGCAAGTATGGATTATGAAAAACTAATATTTTAACAATAATCTATCAAAACTTCTTAATTAATTTAAAATCACATAAGAACTATAAAATGAAGATATTTCAATAACGAAACCTGAAGACAAAATCAATTAAACATAAAAGCATAAATAATAGAAGAGATGAAAAATATTATCATGAATAATTATTTAATTTCATCTTCATCGTAGATATAAAAAATTAACTAGACATAAAAATAAATAAACTAACTAAAATAAAGAAGAGAAGAAGATTAGAAATAAATAAGATAACTTCCTTTAATTAAGGATCATCCAACCAACGTACAATTAAGAATTAATTTAATATACTCCTACTCCTAACCTAAACTAATACAAAAAAATACATTTTTTCTCTAAAATAAGAGACCTATTTATAGAGAAGAAATTTGTGCCATAATTTAGATTCATTGAACTTGGTCTCTTTTGTTTACTTTTATCCTCTTTTTTTCTTCTTAGATTCAATCTCTACATGGTAATCTCCCAATAGTCTCTTTTCATGTAGGTTTCAACTTTCTAGTGGCAGTCAACTTCTCAAGGAGATCTTCGAGATAGACTTTCATTTCTCTTGCTGGATTTGACTTGCACACCAAGATTATTTCACCTCTTTCCTTCAGTTGTTGGATTCTTCTTGGATATTTCTTTATATGAATAAGAGCATTAAATATCACTTGATCACCAAGATTTTAACTTTATTACAACAAAATATTAAATCCTACAAAATAAAACAAAACATATTAATTAAATAAACAAAATTATTAAAAGGACAAAATTAAGGATAATAAAATGTATAAATTATGTGTCTATCAGTTACAAATTGCAATAAATATTCATAATCGAAACTAAAAAAAGAATTTCAAATAAAAAATATTTAGATAAAATTTAGAAATTTATTTCGGTTACTTGTCATAATTCAATTTGAATTATTTTCCAAATTCTAAAAGTCTCAAAACAAATTTAATTTTTATATTCAAACAAAACCATGAATTAATATCAATGCATAAATTAATCTTGGTATCTTTTTATAAGTTTTGGATAAGTTTTAGTTGAAATAAGAGAAATAAACCATCCAAAATTTATACTCAAAACACTAAAAATTATACAGGGTTAATTAGTTAGATGTAGGAAATTAATAAAGTAATTATAACAACTAGAAATGAGGCACTGCTAAAGTCTCATAGTCATTTTCCATTTTTCATTTACTATTTTTCATTACTCATTTTTTATTTTTCATTTCCCATTATAAAATAAGGCAAAATTATTGTAAGATATCACAATAAAATACAGAAACTACTCAACCAAAATGATCATATTTTCACTTTAAGAACAAACAATCCAAAAAGAAAAACACAATCAGACCAAACAAATAGTAACCACAGTCAACCAAATTAATAATAATAAAAAATTCAAACTTGAATCAAATAATCCTTCACAATTCACACGTTGATGAACATTCAAAATAAAAAACTATACAAAAAATACTTTTAAAATTTCACCAAGTTATAAAACTAAGAATATTTTTGTACTTGTATTTAGAATTAGTTTAAGAATTTTTTTTCTTGCTTCAAATTTAACTTCTATTAATCTGTCCCCTTAAATTTATTAATTTACATATTTTCCATAACCTCAGATTATATATAAAAATTCAAATAGGGCAAATTTGCTAACGTCAGCCTTTAGTAGATCCGCCACAGATGCGTGCACAAATAAAATATCTGTAATCAGTATATATTATTATTCCAATATATATATATATATATATATGCGCGTAGACGGAGGGTGGATACTTTTTTCCAATAAGAATAAATGAAAAATCATGCAACACTAAACCTAACAGTATAATTGATTAACTGTTGGATCAACCCATATTAACTCGAACCAAATGAGTTGGTTAACTATTTTTATTTATTTAAGTTGGGTAAAGTTTGGAACCACATTTTTTTAAAAAAAGGATTCTTTACACTACTATACAACAATTAGAAAGTAATTACAAGATTATTGCATCTATAAAATAATTACAAAAAGAGTATAACACAATAACAACGTAACACTTACCAAAAAGCATGGAGATCAAAGGAGAAAACATTGAAAAAAGTAAGAGGAAATCCACACGACTACTCTCTGATCCCATCATGGTTGCACGTGTTGAAGAAAACAAATCCAAGTAATACTTGGAAACTATTTTTAAATTTTTTATAATTAATTGGTAACCCAATAAAGCTAAATTGGTTACCTTTGTATGAAGTTGTGACTACCAACTGCACTATAAAAAAAATGTACCGACGACAACCATTATAGAAACCAATAAAACTGTTCATGGTTGTACATGTTGAAGAAAACAAATCTAGGTACCACTTGAAAACTGTTCTTAAAATTTTTATAATTAATTGGAAACCCAATAAAGCTGAATTGGTTACCTTTGTATGAAGTTTTGGCTATCAACTGCACTATGAAAAAAAAATATACTGACGTCGACCATTGCAGAACCCAATAAAACTGGTTGTACATGTTGAAGAAAACAAATCCAAGTAACACTTGAAAATTGTTCTTAACTTTTTTATAATTAATTGGTAATCCAATAAAACTGATTTGGTCACCTTTGTATGAATGATTGGCTACCAACTGTACTATGAAAAAAAATGTACCGATGGCGACCATTGTAGAACCCAATAAAACTGTTCATGGTTGCTTATGTTGAAGAAAACAAATTCAGGTAACACTTCAAAACTGTTCTTAACTTTTTTATACTTAATTGGTAACCCAATAAAACTGAATTGGTTACCTTTGTATGAAGGTTTGGCTACCAATTGTTTTATGACATAGAGAGCGTGACAATCCAGTAGTGACAAACTCCAAGTAGGACTACATGAGACGAGTTCAGACGATCAACTCCTACTCAAGGGATTTCATGGCTCGAATTGGAGGAAAGAAAGTGAGTGCCAGTTGGGGGGTTTTGGAGGAGGAGGAGGAGCGACGTTGGTGAGGAGCCATATAGGAATGGGGAGGTGAGTTTGAGGAATTTGAATTGAGATAAAGGGGGTCGCAGCAGAGGTGGGGTGAGAGACATTTGTGTTGGATGGATAAGAGAGAAATACCACGATGCTTTTTAACGATGATCGATGTATTGGATTTAGGTATGAGGGACGATGAGCTCGACAACGAAGAAGAAGAAGAAGAAGATCTCTTCAACGACAATTACATGGAGTTAGTTGTTGTTTTTAACTCTTTTAATACCAAATACACTAATTTTGTAAATAAAATATTGAAAATGTATTAATTCTGTATATATTTTCTGGATGCACTTTTGTTGTAATTTTTTATAAAAATGTACTAGAAAGTGTAAATAACCCAAAAAATATTGGTCCAAACTGATTAACCATTTTTTGACCCATATTTTATTTTAAATTCAAAGCAAAAGTTCTTTCCACCCATATTTACATATTCAAGAAGCTCAATTTCTCATGGTTCTGCTTCTCTAGTTAAACTTAATTTACGAATATAAATTAATTACTTTATCCTTATATTAAATTTATATATTTATAAACATAGGGTAATATAAGAAATATAAAAGATTTAAGTAAAATTTAATTATGTAGACAACCCCACCCTCACCCTCACCCTCACCCTCACCCTCCACCCTCCATCCTCCATCCTCCAAAAAAAATATATACAGTGATTATGTATACAAGCCCACCCTCCAAAAAAAAATTAAGCGATTATGTATGACTCACACCCCACACCCCACACCCCACCCCCACCCCCACCCCCCCTCACCTCACCCTCACCTCACCTCTCCAAAAAAATATTCAGGTGATTATGTATACACACTCGCCTCGCCTCCGGCCTCTCGCCTCCCCCCACCCCACCCCCCTCACCTCACCTCACCTCACCTCACCCCCACCCCACCCTCACCTCACCTTCCAAAAATAAAATTCAATGATTATGTATACACCCCACCCTTGGGACCCCACCTCACCCCCTCCTCCCTCTCAATTCCCCAAAAAAATTCAATGATCATGTATACGCCTCCCGCCCCCATCACCCACCGCCCAATTTTTTTTTAATATTCATTGGTTATGTAAGCACCCACACTCTCCTCCATCCCAACCTCTCAAAAAAAGTAATATTTATTGATTATGTATATATTCTCACCTCTCCTAAAAAAAGAATATTTAGTAATTATGTATATTTTCACTTCAAAAAAATAAATTAATTTGTACCATCAGAAATTAAACTCGTGAATTATCTAGTTTGTGATAGATAAATTAAATTATATATTAGATTGATAATTAATTTCCCCTTTGCGAGTTCGTTCGTCTTGTACATTGTGGGTTAAGAGTTAAGCCTCCTGACTCAATCTATTAAGTATTTAAGATGGTTAGATTATATAATACATTATATTATTTTAATATGACTTGTGATTATATGATATAAGTTGCAAATAATATTATGTAATTTTGTTATTATATTAAAATGTATCTTTTGATTACAAATTGAATATAGTATATTATTATATTAAAATTATTAAATTTATGAAAATATAAACTATACAAGTTCATAATTTAATTAACAGTCTTGTATTTATTTTGATAATTTATTTGGATTGAGGGAGTAGCGGTGTAATATTTGGTTTCGGTGAATTGTTTTGGTACTATATTATGGTATGGATTCCTTATTTCGTTTTTTGATTGTGATTCTATTTCTTATATCAATTATGTAATATTTCGTTACTTGAAAAATTGTGTTTTTGAGACTTTATTCGTTTGCATCCTTCTTCGTATATTTTCGTTCATATTTGAGAGTATTTAGATCGTTGGTATCTTGTGATAGTTAAGTATGTTCGTATTTGAAATAATTTGATGTTATTTGGAGATGGTCATGTAATTAAACTTTGTAATTTGTACCCCTTTTGACTTACATTTTGTAGTTCGATTCTTAGAGTATACTTGAGTTAACCATCTGTGGGACGAGTACCACATGTATGTCCTCTTGACATGCACCGGGGCATGACACCTTTCATGGCGATGTGATCAGTTCACTATGTATCCTTTTGTATGATTTAGGTGTGAGTTTTGGTCATTTGATATATTTGTTCAGGATACATATGAGTCAACCTAATATTTGATTTGATTTGTTTTGCAGATTAGTGACGTATGTGTCGTGCATACTATCCAGTTTGATTCGCATACATGATGGTATCAATGTATTTTGTTAACATTTGACAATTTGTATTTGAGCTCATTATGAAATCGTCATCGTCGCCTTATAAACATTTGATTCAACATTCATCTTGTTTGAACCCTTTTGATTATAGTTGTTCGATCAATAGTGTTCATCGTTTATATCTAGTCTCATAAATTTTGATATATTCATAATTTGTTTGTAGTTCACATTCGTTCATTCATTTGGCTTTTTTGATTACATTATATATTGTGGTATGTTTGTGCATCATTATATCTGTACTGGGCAATTGACTAACGCTATGTTCTTTTTTGATAAATAATTAGGGATGATCAAGATTTGTCGAATGAGAGTTAGGTACCTTTAATCCAAATAAATTGATTAGTTTTGAGACTGTGATTAGACTTAAGTTTTCTAATATAAATAGATATTTTGAATTTATTTTGATATTTATTCTTAAAAGTAGATATTATTTTACTATAAGTTCTTTCTATTTAAACTGACTTTTATATGAGTTGATATTCAATCTATTTAAAAATATTTTAAATTTTATTACAAAATTATATTTATTATATTTTGTGCGTAACATTCATTTATGAGAAATGGGATGTTACATTCTGGCTCCTCACATTAATATAGCAAGTGAGACATGTGAGAAATATTTTGTTATAAAATATATATTTATATTTTGTGGAATCGAATGACTAATCTCTTTAAAAAAATCATAATCCTAAGGTGGATTATATATATTGAATTCGTTAAATGCATGCATCATCCCTTTGTATATTGCGTTAGGATGCTTCTATATATTTTCTTAATCTTAATTAATTAATACCCACTAGTAATTACTTTTACACGTACATCTTAATACTGATAAATACAACCTTTTGGAGGGGATGATGATCTATGATGATTGAAGGGAATATTTGTTTTATTTTTTTTTGAAAGTCCCACTTTTTAAAAAAATAATATTATTTTATAATTAAATATATTATTAAAAATTAATCAAACTTCATTAAATTAAAGAAAAAATAGATAAACTTACAACCAAACAAACTTCACATAATAAAAAAAAAAATAAACTCACAAAATCAGAATGATCTAAAGATCAGTATAGATAGATATCATAAAAAAATTATCTTTCCTGGTGTCCAAATTCAAGAATATCTGTTTCCGTATTCAAGTCTTTAACACTCAACAGTAAATTCATTTAATTTGACACAATAAACTTTCTTTAATTAGTAACTCCTTACCTAACATATTTCTTTCTCAATTTATATAATATTTTAGTTTGCGTGATATATCTATCACCTTGGATTATTTATTTATTTTGGGATTTTAACGAGAAAGATTGAGTCAAACACAATCATTAAGTCTAAAGTTCAAATTTACTATTGACTATAAGTTATGGCCGTTGATATTACTAAGCAAAAATTATATTGTCAAGATAATAAGTAATTAAGTATTATTAAAATAATTATAAGAGTGTCGCTAATTATACATTTATTTTAATAATATTATTTTTAGTCTGACAACATTTAGGGACAGTGCTACATTAAGATTTTTGAGAAAAAAAAATTAAGTCAATAAAATTTTGACATTTTTAATTCAGTCCCCCAATATATATATATATATATATATATGGAATAGCTAAATTTTAACCAAATAAGCGAACCATGCGGTTCAACCGATAATGCGTGTTTTTTTGCCTGATCTTTTCTATTCAATTACATTTATTCATTGGAGATCCTTCCAGTATATATATATATATATATATATATATATATATATATATATATATATATATATAATGTGAAAAATATAAAGTAAATATATATAATACTTTTTTCGGAAAGAAATATATATAAGAAAGTACTTTCTCTATTTCAAATATAAGTTATTTAAAAAAAAGTCAAATCTAAAATATGGACAAATTCATAGATTTATGACTCCCATTTTTTGCTTATCCTTTGAAAGTATGGCTTCGAGCCTTCGACCCTGACAACATCAGCAACCTAATTTATTTATTATAAATAATTAATTCATTATATATATAATATATATTTATATATATAATCATAATACTTTTCTAAAATATATTACTTGATGACCTTTTTTTGTAAAACATAATTGGTATAAAACAAATTTAGATGTAATTTTTTTTAAGTAAAAAAATTATTCTCAATGTGCCCATATAATTTTTTTAACTATATTTAAAAGAAATTAATTAACTTCATCGATCCCATAGCTGGCCAGGGATTAATACTACCATATTCGTGAATATCACTTTTAAGATATCAACTCCACATTTGATTGAATCCGTATATTGAGTAGTGCAATTGACTAGCTAGCCTAACTGTGCATAACCAAATCCTAATCCACCAAATAATTAAACTCCAAATGCACGTAAGCTAATACATCTAATTATTGAGCTTTTTCAAAATCTATCTGCCTAACTTAATTTGGTGAGATTTATAGATGAACATAACTACACTCAAAATCTTGAGTTTAAGCCAGCCGCGGATATATATATATATATATATATATATATATATATATATATATATATATATATATATGGAGTTATCTACAAAGACAGGTTGTCATGGAAAGAATCCCTTTTTCAGCTTTGTGTTGTGACAGCTGGAGCAAAAAAAAATTAAAAAAAAATTGACACAAGGCTAAAAAGGAGTTGCTCCATAGCAACCGATTGCGGTGGATGAAACCCCTATATATATATATGTATAGGGCAGAATAGTGTCTATGTTGAACTCATTTTTTTAAAGGTATATATATAGGGATAGGGACAAAAATAAAATTTAATAAATTTAAGGGGGTATATTTATGAAAAAATTAAATTTGGAGGGACAAAAAAAAAAGCTTAAGCTACTACTATTCTAGAAAAAAAAAAAAAACTAAACACGCGGGGTGTATAATCTATTCAAACTCTCGTTCTCTAAATCGCTAAGTTTTAACCCTTTACTTCAGTTTTTAGCTCAAAAAAATTCGTCCCTGCTGAGAACATATCCTGAATCCGTTGTTGGTTTAAGCTATCTATATTAATAAGATAGAACCCATTTCGAATTTAGGCAGAAAAACACAAGAATGCTTCAGATTCATTCTAATTAATTTGGGCGGGAAATAGTGGTGGGAGAGAAAGGAGGAGAGAAGGGAAATGAAAGTGAAATTGTTGAAATAAAGATAGAGGAAGAATTTTGTTACGTCGTGCCTTTAGACACGAACAATTACTAGTATATATATTATATATATATGGCTAGGCTTGGTTTAATAAGCTAACTAATTGTTAGTTATTACTACCGGAAATAACTAAAAGAATAAACTTTGCGGCCATATATATGAAATAGTGTACTTTCTAATATGAGACTTGGATGAAATAACTTTTCAAATTAAAAGACTCCACCCTAAACATTTGGAAATGCTTCACTTGTCAATATTCATATATAAGTATACTTGTTCCGATGTGATGTAATCTTAATTTTATTTTACAAAAAGAGTTATATTTGTCTTATATTTTATTTTTTTGCTAAAAAAAAACTTTTTATTAATAGTACTATAAATAACACAATGATTTCATGTCAATAATTTTAACAGACTACTAATTAATTAAGCTGACAACTTATTATATAATTCTTTTTAAAGGTATACAAATAACAAAATTAAATCATTAAAATTTGCAAAATTTTACAATTTAGGATTACTCCATCTGTTCCTAAATATAATATTATTATTGACTTTTAAAAATTAATTTGAGAATTTTTAAATTTGAAACTTATCATTGGATGTATTGACTTGAATTAAATAATTTTTTCTTAATCAAATTAAACTTTTTGTAAATATGTATATATTATATTCCTAAGCCAAGTCACATGTGATGTTTCTAAGCCGAGCCAACATATAATACATATAGTGTGTATGTGTGTGTGTGTGTGTATATATATATATATATATATATATATATAAGTTGACTATTCATAAAACATCAAAATATGAATTGACACTACCAAAGTCAGTGATGGAATAAGTGGTTGCATGAATTTAGTAGAAAAGTGAGAGCTGTCATTTCTAAAAAGGCAATATAATGCCACTAAATTTACCCGTGTCATACCTTCATTCCAATTATTCCCCATTAAAATTGTTTCTTCAATTCCATCTACCACCTCCAATGAAACCATACCAAACACCATAAAATTGATTCCAAATTTTCCCAAATCTCTTCCCAACATAGATCCAATTCATTAATTTGGCAAAGAAATCCTATAAATCTTTTCCCATTTAAATTGTTTGTACTCTTTTTTTAGATTTTATAAATTTACAATAAATATATATGTAGGATCGTCGAAACGAACAGAACGATAATAAATTTTAAGTATAAGATAACACGTCTTAAATTATATAATAAAAAAGTGTTTATATTTTTTTTTTAATTTACCGTGGATATGTAGAACTGTCGAAACGAGTAGTCGAAACGATTTTTAGTATAAAATAAAACATGTCAAACTATATAATAAAAGAGTGTTTATATGAAATTATTTTTGGAGATCTCATAATTCTCATTTTGTGACTTTGTATTATATGTTTCATATATGTGATATTTGGCTTTCCAGATAAGCATGGCACAACTGAAAGTATCCACCCCTTCTTCAAAAGTTGATGTTGATGGGTTAGTGGATACCAAACACTCCCTTACCACTAATCATGACCCCAAATTATTGCGAATAGACTTATTATATTTTCAATAGATAAATCATAAATAAATGTATGTTGCTAAAACATTCAATATTTTTTTGATAAATATGTAATGAAGTTAGATTGTAATAAATATAAAAATTCATATAATAAGTTACAATAAATTAGAATATAATTATTTTTAATTTTATATATAGCATACATACATACATACACACACACACATATATATATATAAGGGGTTACAACGAAGAAGGTTCATGGAAGAACCTTTTTGACTTTTTTTTTTTCCACCCAAAATTTCAATGCATCAAAAAAGGGGTTCTTTCTACAACAATCGATTCTTTTAACCAGACACACACACACACACATATATATATATATATATATATATATATATATATATATATATATATATATATCTAATTATAATTCCACTGAAAGTTTATATAAAAAATATACGTTAACAATATTTATACATATGTAGATCACATGAATCATTGGACAATTGCACGTAAGAAAGATATTTTATTTTTTTAATTATGGTGAAGTATTTAAATTATATAAGTATAATTAATTTAACGACTTGAGTTCAACACAAATCCGAATGCACTCAATACATTGTCTAATATCAATCAAAAATAAAAATCAAGCGATCATATCCATAGTCTAATGATATAAGACTGGAATAATATATGTAGCCAATGTATGTTATTGCCTTATTGATAGTCTAATTTAATCCTTGGTAATAAAAATTAGGAAACTTTACTTGTGAGTTTGTGACTTTTATAACTCCTAATGTCAGTTTTCACAATGCACTTTTAATCAAAAACGGAAAGCAAACATTACCTAAAAACTTGTGAAAGTATATTTCAATCATGTCCCGACTTAAGTGGTCTTAAAGGTTGTTTGTTTATCTCTTAATACTTTTTAACAGTTGTATATCTAATTTGGTAATAAAATAAAATTATTTGGTAAAATTTTATTTATCTCTTATTGTCTTTTAATCGGTAAAAAAAAGATATAAATTCAAATTATTTAAAGTTGTCTCTTAATGAAAAATATAAATTTATGGAGGCTATAAATATTGTACTCCTTTAATTCATTTCAAATTTTAAGATCATTATTAATTTTTGAAAAGTTAATTTGAATTATTTTTAAATATAAAATAGATATTTTTAAATTTAAAAGTCATTTAGATGTTTTATACTTTTTAGTTACCAAACAACTTTTTAAGTTCAAATGTTATTTTACTCAAATAATCTAATTTATTAAGATATACTAACCATTCATATTTTAACTACTTAGTTTTATCAAAAATAACCTTACATTAGGGCAGCGGGGTCCGTGATCCTAGGGATTTTTTAAATATATATTGTTGGGATTGAGTGATCATATTTTTGCAGGTTCGACTAATGATCATTAATTACGACATAGTAGTTGGGGATCTCGCTCACCGGGTACAATTGGACTTGGAAATTTATTAATATATTGAGTCCCATGAATTTGAGTTCATATTATAGCAGTTAGTGTTTTCTTGTTATTTATTTAAATATTTAAAGAAGAGAAAATTAGATGTGCGGAGGAGTGTATGTAACTTGTATACCCAGTTCCATTAGAGACGTAGATGATGTATCCTTTTGTCAAAGGAAGAGTTCATGATTCTCTAATAAATTAATTAATTAATTAATTCGACTTAATTAAGTAATTAATTAACTTTAACCACATAAATGAAGATTACCAGTTTAATTAACTTTTGCATGCATGGCATTAGTTATAAGGGTTTTCGGTCAAATGCGCGCGCTAGGAATTAAGTACTTTAGTTAATCTATCCAAAAACCCTTATAACTAATGCCATGCATGCAAATAATTTGTGAATTGCTGAGAGTAAGTTGTTTTCTCAAAATCATAATTGAGAGAGAGAGAGAGAGAGAGAGAGAGCCTAGTTGTTTTTTTTGTAATCAAACAGTCCAATCGACTGATATATTTTGAAACCGTAATTTGTTACGAAGTATAAAAAAGATTATAATACAAAAAATTAAAATGATAATTCTTCTAAATAAAATAGCAGATAATAAGTAAACTAGTCAATTGTACCAACAACAAAAGAGCACTATATATAAAAAACTGATATTTTCACATGAAAACACTTGCTACAGATCCTATAGCATCAATTTTTACCGTTGCTATACATTTATAGCGAAACTTTTCATGTGAAAATATCAAAGAGTCATGTGAAAATACAGTATTATTCCAAAAGTACTAACATAATATACAGATCTGAACAATTATTCAACATGAGTAACTGAATAATAAACCGTCATGATAACGCCACACCCAAATTAATCTGAATAATCCATCTTTAACAATCCGCACACTGAAAAAAATTCTCACGAACTAAAATAAAATCTCCCAAATGGAGAAAGTAAAGTCTCATAAAAAATGATAATTAAATCATCTTACAAAAGAGAAAGAAATCACTCATATCAAAAAGAAAACAAGACCTATAAAAGGGAAAAATAAACTCTATAAGAAAAAAAATTATTAGAGCACAAAAAGATCAGATACGGGGGAAGAATGTTTCTCCAAAATTAAGAGATCGAGTTCTCCCCAATTCTAAGATGGAGGATAGGGTTCCTAAAAAAAGAAAATAGAGAAAGGAGTAGTTGTTTTCTTTCATTTGAGATAGATTTTTTTTTTTTGAAAAAGAGAGAGAATTAAAGTTGTTTTCATTGATTAACATATTTATCTCATGCTCCTTTCATTTTCTATTCACAGTGAGAAAGTGAATGCACAATACTTTGATAGATATTATTTTATTGATTCAGTACTTCATGCATGCACCATGGCAATTTCTAGTTCAAAACCAAATACAGATTGTAAGAAGTGTGGGCTCACCACAATTTTTGCATGCAAAAAATTGCACTGCATGCATCACTAACTTGATAAAAAAATATATATGTATACAATTTAAATTTAGATGTATATTGTACGACCACAACCACACTTAACGCAAACGAAGAAGAAAGCATGCATAACCTCAATGAAACATAATTAATTAACATTTAAAACTCTCTCCCCATTTATTTTTAATTACTTGTCGTTTTAGAAAGAGCTAAATGCATTTTGTATCCCTATATATATATATATTTTATTGTGCACATTATATCTTATACTTCAAAATATAATATTTTGTATCTTGCACTTTTAGCTAACCGACACACAACATTCTCTGGCCCAAAAGCTAAAAGTGGCGAAGAAATGTCCAATTCTGCACTTTTAGCTACGAATTTTGGGTCGAAAGGTGTTATGTGTCGGTTCACTAAAAGTGCGAGATGTAAAGTGTCATATTTTGAAGTATAGGATGCAATGTGAAATGGAGTAAACTTGGGGGATACAAACTACATTTAACTCTTTTAGGAAAAATATACAAAAATTAAGAAATGTAATTAATACTTTGTCTCATTGACCAAAATAGTTATAAAATATCAACACTGTCCTTCTAAAATTTATTGAAAAAATGAAAGAGAAACAAGGTTGGTATTTAATATAAGGATAATACAAGAAATTAAATCATTAATATTTTTTTGAAATTGAGAAACGACAAGTAAAAATGAACACAGTTCACTTTCTACAACAAGTAAAAAAGAACTAAGGGAGTAACTTTTATAATTTTTGTCCAATATTTTTTATAATTCTTCAATAAGAACCTAACATTAATTGTCATCTCTCAACAAAATTTATACCCTAACCAATCATATATACTTAGGAGAATTATATTTGTTTAAGAGTCATCTTCAAGAAAATAATTACTATATCTTAATTGTTGAAGGCTAGTAACCTAGTAACCAACCTTTAAATTTCCAAAATTAATAATACAATTGAACTTTATATATATATATATATATATATATATATATATATAAACTAAATGTCACAAAACCTGTTGCAATTGTATTATTGTCTCTTTTGAATTTGAAATTGAGAGGTGTGTTTAATTTTTCATTGTCATTACAGGCTGTAGCGGCAGGTCTTGCCTCTCCAATGAATTGCCATGTCTGCATTGCACGGTCAATGCCGTGACTACTGACTGCACAATATCCAACACCCCTTTCCGCTACAGTCTGTAGAGACAACCCTCTATTTCAATCCTTCATATACTTCTGTCGCTGCCTCTCCCTCTCCCTCTCATATTCCCTTCCCCTATCTCTCTTCCTCTCATATTCCCTTTCCCCACCGCTAAATCTACTTTTATTCAACCAGCATAAGAGAGAAAATAGAGAGAAAGAAGAGGAAATTGAGCATTGACTATTCACATCCATATACAAGTTTTCAAATCCAAGTATCATTTTTGTAAGATTTTTTTTACCAAATTTCAATTTAAAATAAAAAAAATATTATAATTGTTTTTTAAAAATTTATTTATGGTAAAAAAGAAGTTTAAACTTTTAGGGGAAATTATCAACCATGACTATGTATATATATATATGCATGTGAATTTAAGAAAAAATTTGTGATATATGTGATTGGGCAATTATATAACTATGTGGTGAAGTAATTATTATTTTTGCCTTATTGTTAAATAATTTTGCATAATAATTGGAAGGGAGTATTTGTTTTAATTATTACGAATGTTTATTTTGGCAAAATATAGTGCATGAGTTTTGATTTTATCTTCATGCATTTGTTAAATGATTGTGCATAATAATTGTAAGGGAGTATTATTTGATTAACTGAAAATATTGAATTATGTGTTGGGGACATTATATACATGTAATGATTTATTGGGACTAATAATGACTATGAAAACTTTATAAAATAAAATCATTTAAATTATTGTAATTTTTTTTTTCTGATTATTGGGATATAATTGGGTTACATAGTTATTAAATAACTACAAAATACTTTTATGTTATTTTTTAGGTACTAGATGGATACACTACAAGAAATAGGACTATTTACGACGGAATAAAGGTTGGTGAATGACTTTGTTTCTGGGATTAACTTATTCTTAACGATGAATATTCAATGCTCATAATTCCCTCGATAATAATACAACTTCGACTGAATTCAGTCGATCATATACCATGCCTGTGGCGCGAAAGTTTCCCTCTAGTGCCAAAAACAACCTCGACGGAAGAACTATTAATATCGACTGAGTGTTCGTCGAGGATATTTTATCATCGACTGAAGTAATGCTGACTGAGTTCCGTCGAAAATAGTCCTTAAAATACTAACAGACGCGAGCCTCACTTCAGCTTCTCCTCATTTCTTTTTCCTCTTTTCTCTCTCTGCTCTGCAGCTTTCTCTCTGTCCCTCCTCTCGTCCCTCTCCTCATGGGCCAGCAGACTCTCCTTGTCACCAAATTTATCTCGGCTAAGCCTCATGGCGGCAACCTCACCTCCGGCTCCTCCGTGTTCTCTCTCTCTCTAACAGTCCATCTCTGCTCCTCATTCTCTCTCAATTTAAGGTTAGTTTTTTTAATTAATTTTAAATTTAGAACCCTTAATTTTCAGATATGTATATGATTATGCATAAATTTGGGTATAAGTACTTTGAACCCTAAATTTTCTGTTTAAATGTTGTTGAAAGTGTTGAAATATTATTGATAGTGTTGAAATATTCTATTGAAATGTACATTTAAACCCTAAATTTTCGACGCAATGTTGTTGAAATTGGGATTTTCTGTGATAGTTTACTAAATTCCGTTTGGTATGAAACTGATTTTGAGACTGAGATGTTGCTCGGTGACTGATATTGGTTTACTGTATTGGTGTTTAATTTGTGCCCAGCCAGTTATAATGTGTATATTGAGTAGTTATAATGCAGTGTGATAAACTTAATTTGCAGTGTTCTAATTTCTGCCTTTTCCAGTTTGTGAATCAATTGAAGACTTCTCTTATTTTGGTGTTAAGTATTAATTTAACGGAATTTAAAATTTGAATTTTCGTGGAAGTTATAGATGGTAATAAATAAATATTTAATTAACTATATAAAAGACAATATATTATAATATAATAAATAAATATTTATATAAATTAATACAAAAAAATACTAGGAGCTTTAAATAACTTTAATAAATTATATAATATAATATAATATATTATAATTTAATAATATATTATAATAAAATTTAAAATAAAATAAAATAAATCTAAATAAATAAATAAAATTTAATTTAATTTAACTAAATTAAATTAAAGTAAAACATATATAGTAAAATAAAATAAAATAATACAAAATAAAATAAATTAAAATACATATATAAATAAAAGTATAATAATAAATTAATTTTAAAATAAATTTAATAATAAACTAGAATATATTAAAATTAATTAATTTAAATAATATATTATAATAAAAAATAAATAACATATAAAATAAATATAGTAAAATAAAATAAAATACAATAATTATCTTAAACTAAGTAGCATTTGCTTAGTTTTCCATTACATAAAAAAGCTCAAGAATCGAATAAAATAATAAACTAAGTAGAATTTGCTTAGTTTCTACAATTAAAGGTAATTGAATAATAAGTTGTCTACATATTCAATAAATAAAATAAAATACATGTTGACTGGGTAGCATTTACCTAGTTTTTCATTGGTAAAATAAACCAAATACCATAATTGCTTAGTTTGCCACAATTTTCAAATATAATAACATATAAATTAAATGAAGCACTTCCTTGTATGCAAGATTTGACGTAGCGATTAGCATTAGTAATAGTACTCCAACCGGTTCCTCGACAAGATTAATTAAAAAAGGGTCGTAGTTTACATTTTGTGTCTTATATTGAATAATAAAGTTAATTGAATTATTGAAGACATTCCTCCTTTGTTCCATCATAACAAATGCCAACATACGGAAGAGGTTCCATTAAGTTGTTGAACAAAGTTATAGGTTAATCAACCCTCTAATGAATGAATGATCGACTTCTTCATTAGGAATGAAGCATTGCACGATATGGGTCCAATCCATGACATAGACGACTTCTCACCACTCCAAATTCCTCAGATGGGTATTTGGAGTGGTGAGAAGCTTTCTATGGCATGGATTGAACTCATATCATGCAATGATTCATTCATAGTAGAGAAGTGATCTTTCGTTCATCTAGAGGGTTGCTTAACTTGGAACTTTATTCAATAGCTTAATGGAACTCCTTTGGGATGTTGTCATCTGTTATGGTGGAACAGTGAAGAATGTCCGCAATAATTCAATTAACTTTATTAATAGAGTATAAGACACAAACAGGAACTATAACCCTTTTTTTTTTGTCCGATTATTGCCGTGGAACCGGTTGGAGTACTATTAGCTGCAACTGCAACTAATATGAAACTTAGATTTGCAATTAATAAACTAAGTAGCATTTGCTTAGTTTTCCACAATTTTTAATAAACTCAATGATACTCTCCCTTTTCTCTTCAATACACTCATAAATATATATATGTAATATACTTTGAAACTTAGAAATCCGTTTGACATTCACTCAGTAAGAGTGAATGCCGAATAGTCCCCAGTTTGGGACTGTTACTGGATGTCATGTCTCTCACTTAGGTCGGTGCTAATTCACAAGGTGCGTACGTATTTATAATTTTTTGAGGATTTTTCAGCTGGTGTCTCTACATATGTTCTTCGAGTGCATACTTAGACTAAGTTGTCTTGGTCTATTTCGTGTACTTGGAGACCATGGGGAGGTGATGTTGAAATTTTCTTAAAATATTATAACACGCAGCTTGTGAATGACACTACTAAATGAGAGACGATCCAGAACGAGATAAGCCTAACCACCGTAGAGTGGTGATATATACTAGGTAAACTAAATACATGCATATATATATATATATATATATATATATTCTAATTGGGTATTTTCTTCAATTAAAGATGTCACATTAAGCCAGGAGTTGGATGTCTTAGTAGGATACCGCCGATGATTATGGTAGCCATAATCTTCCATGTCAATGTGCATGAGGATCCAGTATCTTTTCTTGACCTTACTTATACCGGGGATAAGAGTCCTACAAAAGATATTAACGTGTACCTCGGTAGTTAGTCGATGAACTTCGGATCTTTGTGGGAAAGCAGTGTTCGGACTTTTGATAAATTTGTCGAATGTAATTTCATGGTAGGAAAACTAGTTTCTTTTGAACTCGTCAGAGATTCTTCTCTGACGAGCACGATTATAGAAAGATGTCTACACAATTCAATAGAAAGACAGAGAAGAAAGGGGTTGTTGGGCAACGACATATTGGGCTGGCTAAATGATCTAACATTTCCACCTCCTGGGAAGGAGCATGGTACGTTGAGAGCTATAGGATATGGCAAAAGTCATAACTGGACTCACTCGCAAATTTGGTTTGAGTTGCCATACTGGGTTACACTAGCACTTCGTCATTGTATAGATGTTATCCATATAGAAAAGAATGTATTTGAGAACTTGTTTTACACCGTACTAGATACAAGTGGTAAAACAAAAGACAATGATAAAGCACGTAAAGACTTGGAGGAAATGAATATCAGGCAGGAATTGAAGCTCCGACCTAACAACACAAAACCAAAAGCTCCATTTTGTCTTACCAAGAAACAGGTTGAAAACATTTGCAAGTGGCTTAGCGCATTGAAGCTCCCAGATGGATATGCTTCTAACATATCTCGTTGTACTAAGGTTGAGCAGTTAAAAATTACTGTCTTCAAAAGTCACGACTGTCATGTATTCATGCAGAAGTTGATGCCAATTGCATTTCATGAGATGTCACCCAGGAATATTAATGATACTTTTACCGCACTTTCAAATTTCTTTCGGGATATTTGTTCAAATGTTATAAGGTATAGTGATGTGGAGCAGATGGGGAAAAACATAGTGTTGACAATGTGCAAGCTCGAAATGATTTTACCACCGGGGTTCTTTAACAACATGGAGCATTTGCCTATTCATCTGCCATATGAACTTAAGCTTGAAGGACCGGTGCAATATCGATGGATGTATCCATTTGAGAGGTAATATCACATACATTGTGCAATATTCGTCATCTTTATATTTAACTTATCAGGTAATATATATCACATACTTTCATGTGACATGTATATGCATCGATTAAAGCAGAAAGTTAAAAACAAAGCGGCGTAGAGGGTTCTTATTGAACGCTATACTGAAGGAAGAGCTTGTCAACTTCGCTTTCGTTGTACTTTGACGATGTAGTCGCAACGAAGCATAACCGCTCTAAGTCGGAATGAGGTTGGGGATCCATCTCGTCGCGTCTTGATGATGAATTGGTTGTATTCACTTATCCGCCTAAACCATTTGGACATGAGGCTAAGACTTACCAAACCGATAAAGATTTAAAGATTGTCTCTACATACGTACTTCTAAATATGCCTGAAGAATCGTCGTACATCATGTATTATTACATGTTGAAAATGATTTATCTATCCTTAATAAAAAATTAATTAATTGCCATATTATTGTACGCAGTTCATTCGAATTGGAAGCGCATGCTTCTAACTCGGGGTTGACAGAATCACAGATGGAAGCATTCACTAATGCAAATTTTCACCAGTGGTTTAAGAGAAGGGTCGAAGACGAGAACGCGTATGATCATTTTAGAGATGTCAATTTAGGCCCGTACAAACTTGTTAGTTCATTTCCAGGTTGTATCGTGAATGGGTATAGATTCAAGGTTGATGACTTGAATGAATTGACATCACCAACTCGGCGTTGTCGTGTTGGGAAGTTGTTATGGAGATTTTGAATCCAATTACTATGGAAGATTAAAGGAAGTGGTTGTGCTCAATTATCCAGGGGCTAAAAAGGTCATTACATTTAAGTGTCGCTGGTTTGATATTGCAAAGGGTGTTAAAGTTGATCATAATAGAATCGTAGAATGAGAGATATAAAATCATTTCTGATTCGATGATGTATTTATGTTAGCCAGCCAAGCAATTCAAGTGTACTACGCCCCTAATGTCGTTCACAGTAGAACCCCTTGGTATACAGTTGTGAAAATGAAGACTCAGCCATTTGATGGTACTAATTTATCTGAAACGGATGACCCGTTGCAAGAACAAGTTAGCAATCCCAGCCACGTTGTGGTATATGATAACGATGTGTTGGGTGATGATGTCGTTGACGTACTCGATGTTGACGAAGTGGAGGAAGATGTGGTTGTTAGTCCGTATGTGATGGTAGAAGATGATATTGAGGAAGAAATTGATACAGAAGAGGAAGAGACAGAATTAGAGGATGAAAATGATTTTGACTCTGACGGGTTTGACGACGTACTACTTCTTCACTAATTGGTGTTTTGTAAATACTATACAACTAAAATCAATCATTATATATATATATATTCCCACACATAGGATGGCCATTTGATCGTTCATCGTATCTATGTCTGTTATTTCAGTAGTACAACTATATATGCCTCGACATAGCGGTGGAGGTGGTGGTAGTGGTGGCGCCGCTCCGGATCGAGCGACGGCTCCTGGGGAGGGTCGTCTTGAGATGCTAGTGAGTTTCATTCTTTTTGGCTCAAGAACATTATTTTCATAACTATATTATACATTCATTTACTATTTTGGACAATGTCATAACTATATATATTAACATATGATGCTAGACGCTTAGCAAAGGTTCATGCGAGGCCTAACCTCTGTCGATTAGGTAAATCACTAAGCGTTGCGACATACATCCGATTGATGTCGGCTCGTCTGTGTAGGTTTCAACTCTAATATATCACTTATGTTCAATTAGAATGATATTATCATGTAATTATATTAATAAATTAAAATGTTCTTAATAAATTTTGTATTCTAGTATTATGGATTCTGTCGCTAAGGCGACCGCACACGCCATCTTCCTGGCGCATCTCCCTACTGGCTGCATGCGATTTAGTCAGTACGCACGCTACAATGCCGGCTTCATGGTGATATTGTTGCGGGAGTTTCACGTAAGTCGACTTACATATATTAAATCAAGGTCCATGCATGTTATTTACATATTGTTCAAATAATAAATTTTACGCATGTTATGTCTGTTTGATAGAGATACTACAGATACGAGGCCGGCATCACTAAGGCGGATGGTGACGCCGTTATCATTGCCCATATCTCAAGAATTATCTTTGGTTTGGTTATACGAGATGCGACAGAGGAGGCGATCCAAGGCGATAGAAGAAACGCCGGGACTACTTTTACGAGATCATCACCACGTAACAAGATCAAATGCGGCATGGGCCACGATGTATGCGTATTTAGGATGATCTGCGTTCAAAGACCAAGTCGAGAAGCAGATGAAGAAGAATCGCATGCAAGTCGAGAGTTGTACATACTACCGGCTCATGATCGTTTCGAGGAGGTTAAGTCAGATGTATTTCTCTTTAGTTTAGTTTAATCTTATATTACAACTATAGTAAATAAAGGTGATCTTATTTAATGTATATGATCTAGGCCATGCGGAGTAGCTTAGGCCGACCTCCTACTATGATCGAGTTATGGGATAGAGTCCATAGGCCGAAGGGCTCTACTTCGGGGTCGATGATACCTCCAGCAGCACTAGCTATACGGGTAATACATTTACTATAATAGATATTATTTAGGATAATATTACGTAATTTATATGATGATACCAAGATAACTCACTTGTATATCAAATTACAGGAGCGGTTTGAGAAGCTCCGCAGCCAGCGTATAGCAGAGTTGCAGGCTGCTAGGGGCGATGCTGAGACGTTAGATTCCACCGTCCCTCCGCCCGAGATTAGTTTATCTCAGGACGAGGAGACGGCTCTTTGGGTCGCGTCTCAGGATACTCCCATTATTAATACTTCTGGAATTCAGACGTCAGTCTTTGGTGTTACTGAGGATACCGGCTTTATACAATCGTCAGGAGGTATAATATTTGTGTTTATTTCGTGTTTATGAATAAAGTAAACTTGTAATATTATTCATGTTATATTTATTTTTGTAGGCTCTAGCCAGCGTCTGCGTCCGAGAGCCCCCGTGGGACCATCACATACGGGTGCTGGCTTAGATGATGCTTTGTTCCAGCGTATTATGGCTACTGTGTCGGAAAGGTTTGAGACCGATCCATTGTTCCATCGTCGAGACCGCCCAATGTTTCGCCGCCATCATCATCTTTCAGGTAAGTTGCAAATTTGGTGCCACCGCCGTAGAAAATACGGGTATTCCTTCAGAGCAGTGGGCCACGATACACAACGAGATTGTTCAGATGGTGGTTACCTTAGTCGAGGACGCATTTGGGCCGATGTTGAGTCTGCGCTCGACTGCTCAGGTATATTTCATTTTAAATACAAATATATATTGTGCATGTTATTTAATTTTCATTTAGTTATCTTTAACTGAATCATATATATGGACTAATGAGTTACATTATATTATATCAACAGGTGTGGCTGGATTTGACGAGCGGGATGACGATTTTCATACTCCGTAGAAGGCGGCGTCGCCTTGCCGATGATCCTTCTCACACCGGGGGCTCTACTAGCTTGACTTAGTTTACATTCATTTTTAGTTTAAATTCTTTTGTATTAATTTTACATAACTTTTGATGTACATATTGTAGTTTAAAGTACCTTATCATTAATTACTTAGGTTTTGTTGCGGTTTGACACTAGCTTAATGGGATGTTTGTTATAGCTATTTTAGATTAATGGCATCTTTTGTAATTTACATTAGTTTAATTTACTTTGATTAATGCGGTTTTACATTTCATTACTTTGGTTTGTTGCGGTTATGCTAGTAGTAATGGGATATTTTTGACATTTAGCTTAATTTAGCTTGTGTATGTGATGTTTGGAAAATAGGTACAGGTACAGGTACAAGATGTGGGTTAAATCCCTAGATATTGCAAAAACAAAAAAAATATTTTAAAAAAAAAATAGTAACCTCGACGGAATAATGGTATTCTCGACGGATAACCGTCGAGGTTAAGTTTCTTTCCATTTTCGGTATATTTCCACGTGGCATACATAGCCTCGACCGAATATCCTCGACCGAATATCCTCAACGGACGAGTTATAGAGTCGACGAAATTTCGTCGCTCTTAAGGTGATTTTCCATTTTTTGTCAGGCTGCCATGTGGCATGCTTATCATCGACCGAATATCCTCGACAGACACATTTCAGTCGGGGATATATTAACTCCGACTGAATGTTCGATCGACAATAGTTCCGTCGACGTTAAGTATTCCCGACCGAAGAATCGACGAACTTATTTTTGACGTGCTTATATACGATCGAATTTCCGACTGAATATTCCGTCGACGAATAGGTTACCCTCGACGGAATAGTCTTAGTACCGACGGACTATTCTGTCGGAAATAAGCCTTTTTGTTGTAGTGACAGTTAAAATTATGGACCAATTGGCCCAAGTGTTCTTTACGACCAACAAAATCATGTGTCAGGTGATGTATATGATGTGAAAGATAGGGGAAAACTACTCTCATGTCAATTAACTAAAAAAAATATGATCAATGGGTACACAAAAGCTCAAAAAAATCTCCTACAAAAATATGGGTTTGACGTTTTTAATTATCCGGCAGTTGTACACCAAACTGACATAGGTCTCGTGTTCGCCCCGGTAGAGTGATGGCGGCCAGAGACTAATAGCTTTCACCTAAATTACAATAACCTTAAAGGATGTCCACTTTATTTTTTAGTTATCGGTGGTTGGGAAACCCTTAAGTTATCCCTTATTTGACACTCCACTGGCTCATTTTAAAGAATGTTTTGGTCGTGAAATAACTGCTGAATATCAACAATCAAAAAAATGAGGCTCTATTTCATTACTGTAGTTGCAGGAACATTTTAGTAATTGTCCACCTAAAGCAAGTAAAGATATGGTAGATCGATGCACAAAGGCTTACATTCTTTGGTTGTGTGGGGAAATATTGTTCCCTATTAGAAATAAAAATTTTGTTCATCCCAAGTATATGTATTTTATTGTCAACGCTGAAGACTATGTAACGTATTCTCATGGGGTGCGGTTATGTTAGGGTATTTTTATAGGTCTTTATATACTATCATTAGGAAAGGAGTGAAATATATTAATGGTTGTGTCACACTTTTACAAATTTGGGCCTATAAACGTTTAAAATTTAGAAGGCCAAGCCTTTGGCCTCAATCAGAGTTATGCATGGTTACCTAAGACCCTAGCGTGCGCATACTCAGAAAATCACAGTTACTCTGATAGACGACACATACCCCATTATCATTTGAAATTTTGCTGAGGAGAGTTAGATGTACAGCCTTCATGGCAAGTAGTTTGGTGCCCTTACATGAGGTGGGATGATAATATGAATGAATTTATTTTAGAAGGAAGGTTCCTGGGATCTGGTAGACTCCCCTTGATCCATTTTGATATCGTAGAATACCATATGTCAAACAGGGTGATGAGACAGTACTATGGGTTCTTGCAAGGTATACTATCTCCGACAGAAAATCACGACAATCTTAGAAAGAAAAAAGAACATAGATTTGTTGCCTATGATTGCATGGCTTTGAAGCGAGAGTACATCGCACATTGGGATGCTTACATGGACCATCTTAAGGGACAACAATACAAAATTTCTAACTACGTGAAACTTGATTCATACATGGCTTGGTATGATAAAATTACACGTAGAAAACTTCATCGCCCTCGACGGGAAGGGGACCCAGACCCTACTTACAAGCTTCAGATTGTTTACAGCCAACAACATCACCTTATAATAAACATGGTATATAAACATTATTAAGTTTAATTTTGTGTAGTACATTATATTCTGCATATTACATTTATTGATATTATTTACTATTAATAATACTATGTTCATCTTAAATGACAGGTTGAGAGTGCAAAGTCATTACTTGATAAGTGCTTTACTTTTATTCAGATGCCTCTCGACTATGTAGTTGAGAAACAAGGATGGGACCACCAATATAGTGTATACAACTTTGAAGTCAAAGGGAAAAAGCTAACTCAGCAGGGGGCCCAATTGTGAAGGATCTCATTCCCAATTCTCCCAATAGAACCAAGAGCGAGGGGAGCAAAGTAATTATGTCATAAAAGAGATCGAGTTACATCCCCACCACGCAAGCTTATGTTCCCTCCTACTCATTTGAGACTAACTTCATAGACAAGGCGGAACTTTAGGTACTTGAAGTGGTCATATTAATATTATTATGAATATTAGTATTAATAATAATATTACTAATATTACTAATAATATTTATTTTTAATATGAATATGAATATGAATATGAATATGAATATGAATTTTAATATTAATATAAATATTATAATTAATATTAATATTTATGGGTTAATAATATTAATATTATTTTTATTATTATCAATATATCTTTCAGGTACAAGATATAACGGAAGGGCACATCCCCACCACCTAGGCTTATATTCCTTTATACTCATTCGAGACTGACTTCATAGACAAAATGGAACTTCAGGTACTTGAAGTGGTCATGTTAATATTATTACGAATATTAGTATTAATATATAATAATAATAATAATAATAATAATAATAATAATAATATTTAATTTTAATATGAATTTTAATTTTAATATTATTATTAATTTTAATACTTATGGGTTAATAATATTAATATTACTTTTATTATTATCAATACATCTTTCAGGTACAAGATATAGCGGAAGGGCACATCTCTTATGGACGGAAAAAGTATTCCACCAAAAAACTTAGGGAACACAAGGTAGAGGTTCATAAATTTTCATTTGTTTAGGGAGTTGATCCAACAATATTTCTCGTATTACATTCATGAAACTTGTATACGTTACATCACAAAGAGTTCAAGTCCTTATGCCATGAAATTGGATTTACGAGCATGTATTGGACGTGTATATGGTATTACTGCGTGATAGAGAAGAGTACTATAGGACGCAGAAAATTAGAAGGTGGGCAAGATTTGCATTCATGGAATCATTTTTCATGCATCTTGGCAAGAGCTGTGTGCCCCCCAGCGAGGTGAATTATGTAGAGTTTTTGCCAACCCTATGTCTATCCAGATGTGGGGTCAATGTTACACGAATGCACGTATATATTCATACTGGTGTATAATTCAGATAATAAGCATTTTATCTTGTTTGTATTCTCGGTTGTCGAATGGCTAGTCACCATCTTTGACATTCTCTACAATTATACTCCATATATAACGATCCAGAAAATGTATAAAGAATTTGCTACCGTACGTAACGGTATGTATATTAATTATTAGTATTGTACTTTTACAATTATGTTGTACATTTTACTTGTTAGTAACCAACTACTTTGTGCATGCAGGTAAAATTAATACTAGTTTGTTTGCGAATTGGTGATTCGATGCGTGAGTGGCCAACTCAGGATCCTCGCGTGCTCGTACCAAAGATCTGACCTATGAAGCCTAACTGCACAGATTGTGGTATTTTCGTCTGCAAATACGTTGACTACTTTGTCAGGGGCAGTGTAAATATTCACAAAGAAAAATGGTCCATAGAAGATTTAACGGTATTTCAATACCGAATTACGTGAGAACTATTTAGACGTCAACCCAGATTACTTTCAACGGATGATATATAGATAAATGTTTTAGCTCATACTTCGTGTACTGATTATGTTTTCATGTTTAGATAAATGTACATATGATATTTTCATGTTGTACCAAACCATTATTATATTACTATTATTAATATCATTATGCCTATTAATCATAGTAATACTAATATTAATCATAGCGATAGTAATATTACTATTATTATTATTAACATTACTATGACTATTAAAAATAGTAATAGTAATACTAATAATAATAATAATAATAATAATAATAATAATAATAATAATAATAATAATAATTTGTAATTCATTTTTACACATTACTAGTACAACTATGTCAATTTCATTCTCATTAATTAGTATGGAGTGAAAAGCCTGCAAATTTTGTATAAATCCTTTACCCACTTATTTGTTATTTAAGCTAATTACTGATTATTCATCGTCTCCGTTTATACAATTACTAGCTACCAGTGCAGTACATAGTATTTGATTAAGAAGCATGCATAAAGAGAATAGTAATTAAAATAATTATTATTTTAAGCATGCATAATTATTATGTATGTCCTTAAAATAATTATTATTTTAAGCATGCATAATTATTATGTATGTCCTTGAATTCTTTATTTTTTGCTTAAAATAATAATTATTTTAATTACTATTCTCTTTATGCACTCTTCTTAATCAAATACTATGTACTGCACTTGTAGCTAATAATTGTATAGACGGAGACGATGAATAATCAGTAATTAGCTTAAACAACAAACAAGTGGGTAAAGGAGTTATAATTTTTTTTCAGGTTTTTCACTCCATACTAATTAATGATAACGGAATTAACATAATTGTAATAGTAATGGGTAAAAATTACATTAATTATATAACTTCTCAATGACAATAAAATTTACTAATTCATGTATTACTATTACAAAAAGTAATATTAATATTATTAATAATAATATGAATATTAATTTTAAAAGTATAGATGATAAAATTATTACTACGACATAACATAAACATAATAATAATTAACTTCTCAATGACATGTTCATTTTCATATTAAAAAAAATATAGCATAAATAATACAATTGAGGGCTATTTTTTAGGCTCTGAAATCCCTAACACTCGATATTGATTGCGCTTATCATGGTCAGTTTTAAAGCCAAAAATTGCACATTTTCGATGAGGCTTAGAATCCACAATTTTCTCGAGTGCACTCTTTAATCTAAATTGTTTTTTGTGACCCTTTGTTTGAGAAATAACTTGCGGCAAAAACTCATCTTCTTTCGCTTACTCCTCTGCATCTTCATCTTCATTATCATAACGCATATCCCGAGGTGTATCTCCGACAGTGCGATCAATGTCATCGTCTGTTAGTTCAGTAATATTCTCATCCGGATCATACTGATCAACCAACGCTTTTTCTTGTGTTTTCAAGTAAAGGAAAATTTTATAACCTCAAACTGAGCAAGCAGCTTTGCTGGTTAACTCCTGGTAATCACTCATTAAATGATTAAAACGCATTGCTTGATCTTGTTCAAAGTCAGCAGTTGTTGGGCTAAAGAGTAATTCTTCAACATCGCTCTTGTTCGCGTTTCTTGTCCATCGAAGAAGAATCACGTCGCTCGGTATTTGAGAAATACTCTTAAATATGAAATATCTAAGATGTGTCTGCATAATTCATCAGAATGAGAAAACATTTGACAATTACATGTTACCGACCCCAGCTGACGATTATTGACAATTTCTTTATATCTTCCACCATATTCAGCTGCATCTGCCCTATACACTGCATAAACTTTTGTATCAACCCCACAAAACTCACTAACTTTACTAATATTATACTTCATGGAATCGACGAATTGACATTGTAAATGTCTAAACATCTTTTTGTGTACACCTGCGGAACATGCACTTCCAAAGATGACCCGAGTACCATATTCCTCTTTTGATGTTTTGTTATGTAGTCAGCCTTCCCCTCTTTGATAAATTATTTTTCTATAGCTTTCTGACTCTGCACTACAAATTCTTTCATGCTTGTTGAAGCATCAAACTCATCAAAAAATTGTTCATGCTCTCGCTTCTTCTAATGGTTGTCATTCCTGCGACAAAATATCTCTTTGTATACGCGGAAATCCATTTCTCTCATACATCATACAAACTTCTAAGCCACTCATTGTTATACAATTCATAATTCCTCATCAGAATCTACTAACGCTCTTCAAACTCCCCGATGGACAATGAATTATACATACAATTGTTAAAATGGTCTTTGAAGGATGGGTGCTCAGAATAAATATGATACAATTTCTCAGGAAAATTGTTGCTAAATGCCAAGAATACAATAAGTGATAAATAGAAGGGATTACTTTAGCAATATCATTACTTATGACTTTTTCATAGTCAGTGATGATGGTTATAGGTGTCTTGTAGTCCATGGCTTCGAGCCATGTCTCTAATACCCAAACAAAAGTGTCTTCTATCTTATCCCTTAACAATGCAATTCCAAATAATATAGACTAATAATGGTGGTTGACCCCGGTAAAAAGAAAAAACAACATGTTATGCTTATTTGTCCTATACGTACTGTGAAATGTAACAACATCTTCGAAACGTTAATACATAAACCTTGATCGAGCGTCAACCCACAAAATGCATGCTATGCGATTGTTTTCATTTGGTTTGACACGAGAAACAAATTTACTCGCACTTCCGGATGCAAGTTTTTTCAAATAATTTACAGTAGTTTGTGCATCATTTTCATCTGCAGAATCACGCCTTAAATCTCTCACCACATTCTAAACATTTACATTAGAAAAAGAAACATTTTGCAACCCGCCACCCATTGTGCTCAAAACGTTCATCATCCTACTAGGTCCAATACCAGACTTATTTAAACTGTCAATTAATTTTCTTATAACCAGAGTAATATTTCTGTGTATCTCAATCAAATCTACCTTGGTAGGGGTCACTAGGTGATGATTGTGCTCTAATTCAACGATAGAAATACACCATTTGTCTTCTTTCTTATTATGAATAACATATATTCTAGTTTTACATAATGTGCGTCCTATAGAGTCTTTCTGTCTAGTTATTTTATTACTACTGTGAGACCCCAAATTTTATGAATAAAGATTTAAATTTCTCGAAATATTTTTTTGAATATTATGGTGTGGATTTGATATAATGTTATAGTTGTGGGTAATATTTATAAATTTTGCAAAGTATACAAGTTGTTATATAATGTTCGATTGGTCGGAGAATATTCTTTTTATCGGGGAATATCCGTACGACGACACAATCATTGGTGGACCCCACAACGGAAGTATTGTTGTAGTTAGAAAACGACAAAATTATCTTTTTATAAAAATAACGGCGAAAGTGTTACCGTTAAAACTGTTGAACTACCCGATAGTAAAAGTACAAGAATGTCTGGCATTGATTGCATAAGAAGCACAAAGATTGATTATTGATGCTTACGTAAGAAGTCACTTAGTTATACTCAATTATTGCTACTGAGAATTGTTGCATCATATCTCTCATATTATTGATTCAATTATTGTCACAAAGATTCATCTCAGATAATATGTTATATTATTAAATCAATAATTGAGATGACAAAGTTATTCATATTATTATTTGCAATATTGACAATGTCTAGAAGTTCACAAGGAGAGGTTTAGTCACCTAATCGCGGCGCCAATAAGGAGAAATCCTTATCTGAAAGCCCCTCTTCCTCCGGAACGAATTGATTATTAAATATTGTGAGTTATAATATTAATGATGACTAAGTTCGTGTTGATTAAAGATGAAATTGATAGTTCCATTGTGTTGGGATTATTAGTGTTAGTGGAAACCGACATTTATTTCATTAATAATTGATGTCTGGAAGTTATATTGACCAATCGGATAATTAATCTGATAAATGAGCAATTAATTGCTATTAATTCACATGATTATAACTATTTGATCACATGTGTGTACTATTGAATCACATTCATTTATTATTAGGGGAGTTGGTGCAAGTTTGATAATACTTGCATGATTAAGTTAAAAATGGAGGTATAAATGAAGATACTATACTATAATTAATTTTTTCACATGTTTAGAACTATTGAGTCACATGATTTACTATTGATTCACATGATTTACTATTAGGGGAGGTGGTGCAAGTTTGATAATACTTGCATGACTAAATTAAAAATGAAGGAAAAGATGAAGGCATTATACTGTAATATTTTGAGCCCCAAAATGTGCAATTATGGAAACTATATTTTTCTACAAATAGAAGCTCATTCCTTCATTATTTTTCACTAATTCACTAAAGCTATAGAGCAATTATTACAGAGAGAAATTATAGAGAGAAAGAAGAAGAGAAATCTGCTACCTCACTATTCCAAAGATCCAAATTTTCTTCTAAGGTAAGGGTATTATTTCTTTCAGTATTCATGAATAGAATTATTTTCTTTCAATACTGTAAAGAGTGTTATTCCATTCTTTATTATTATGTTGGAATAACTCGCTCTATCTGCCAAGTACCACATACATGGTGAAATTCTTCTGTTATTCCATTCTTTATTATTTTGTTGGAATAACCTGTCTGTGCGGTCTATCGCATGCCTGGTGAATTCTTCTGTTATTCCATTCTTTATTATTCTGTTAGAATAACCTATCTGTGTGGTCTATCGCATGCCTGGTGAATTCTGTTGTTATTGCATTCTTTATTATTCTGTTGGAATATCCTGTCTGTGCGGATTACGCATGACCTGGTTTCGTTCGTTATTATTCTGTTGGAATATCCTGTCTGTTCGGATTACGCATGACCTAGTTCCATTTTTTATTATTCTGTTGGAATAACCTGTCTATGTGGATTACCTCATGCATGGTGAATGATCATTCGTATTCATTCTTTATTAAATTGTAGAAATGATCCGTTCACGTGGATTACCGCATGGCGGGTGAAAATCCATTCATAGCTTTCAGATATTCTATTATACCTGCCCGAGATATCATTTCTTTTGTACTCGCCATGGAATATCATTTTCTTTGGTATATTTTTTTTATGAGTTACTATTCATAAGTTACTATTTTTACCCTTTATTATTCACTCTGGTATTATTCACTCGGGTATTCGGGGTACTTTTTGTGTCAGAGTACTATTCATGGGTTACTATTCACCCAATTACTATTCACTCTAGTATCATTCACTCGGGTATTCGGGACACTTTTCATGTAATGGGTACTATTCATTTAGGTACTATTCCAAGTACTATTCACTGGGTACTATTTAATGCGAAAAATATATTTTTTTATGTCCAAATTATTTTTGGTACATGAATATTATTCTTGAATTTTACTCTACAAAGAAGTATCATGTTGACAATTTGACGGTATTGATTTCCTGGATAAATTAAATTATAAATCTTTAAAATTTATCTTTGAACTTGTTTTATTGAATTATTATGTCATTGTCATCATCCTCATGCTTATATTGTGATTAAAGTCATCTTTGGCTTACGTGCATAGATGGACTTGGTATGATTATGACCAGGGATTATTGGATATAATCATGACTGAATGTGACGAATGATGTGGTAAAAGTCATCATTGGCCTGTAGTTCGTTGATGGACGAGTTGTTGGTATGATTATGACTGAGGATTATTCGGTATAATCATGACCATTGATGATTACATGAATATCCTTGGCCGTAGTGCGAGGATGATTCGATTTTATTTATTGTCGAGTCTCAACGATAAAGTTGATGAAAAACTTTTTAAATCATAGAAGATAGTAGATTTTACGCTCTACTGACTCTTCTAATGGATTGCTTATTTCAAATTGCAGCTTGTTAATCTAAAACTTGTTGTCTATTGTATTCTATCAGTTGTTATACTGTTGAAGGCTAAGGATAATTTATTCTGCATTATCTTAGTCATAATATTTCTTACTGGGCTAGTTGAGCTCACCCTTTCTTTCACTGTTCTTTTCAGGAAATGAGAATATAGTTGGGACAAGCTTGGGAAGCGGAGTGACTCGGTCGAGATGATAGCATTAGTAGTCCTCACTATTCTGTTAAATAGTGTGACAATAAATGTAATGAGGACTCCATTGAGTGTGGATATTGTCTAGATGATAATATTCTTATTAAAACTCTCAGTTTATGTTTTGTCGTATTTTACACGACAATTGTATTATTAAGTTGTATTTGAATTTTGTACCATGTATCTGGCGACTCAAGATGGGTGATGTATACCTGTTTTGGGGGTATCACAACTACCATCTTCATCATCAGGCAAACTCTTTATAGAAGTTGGTGTACCGGCTTTTTTACAAACATACAACCTAGACAACACATCATTTGTATGAGCATGTTTATGACTAGTTGCAATTTTAATCTCAAAACCATTTTTTTGAGCATAAGATCTGTATAAATTTTCAACTTCTTCTAACTTAGAAAATAATTGTCCAACATATGACACCATTTCATATTTAATTACTAATTTTAACTTCAGTTACAAACTCAGATGTATTTTCACAAATCTAAACTAGTAACAAATAAATACAAACCTTTTATGCGTAGGTATGTTGTGTGCCCTTTTGAAATAAGAATGAAGAATCGACGGATCACAACTCCAACTTGAACTTGATAGTGAAAGTGGACAAAAACATCAAACAGAAAAAAGAGATTTGAAAAAAATGGAAAACAATATCGAGAAGAAACCAAGCTAGTTGAGATTTGGGAAAGGAAAGGTTGGAGAGATAACTTAACAACGGAGCAAGCAAGCAAGGGATTTTAAAAAAATGATGGCTACCGCTACAACCTGTAGCGGCATGGAGATTAATAATTCAGTCAATGCATGTAAATTTGGGAAAGTGGTGGGGACCTGCCGCTACATGCTGTAACGGCGGCAGTGAGGAATTAATTCAGAATGGGCAATAATGTAATTGCAACAGGTTTTGTGGCATTTAGTGACTGCCGCTACAGCTTGTAGCAGCAGGGCCTTTATTATCTACAATCCCAACCCTCTATTATACTGATTGACGGTTCTAAACTTGGTTGCTCAAATAGTGCCCATGAAAACCGGTTGCCATGGATTAATTTTCAAATATATTGACTGCTGAGTGATGAGGAAGAAATTGAAGAAATATTGTTGTTGGTTGATTTCGCAATCAATAAATTCGTGCAAGTGTACACAGTCAACAAGTAATAAAGTGATAAGATAGCGTGTCAATCCCACAGAGAATTTTAATCAATAAATTCCAACTACTAGTATTGTATCAATCCAACTTTATTTAAACAACCATAAATTGTGATTTTTCTAATTAAGAAAGCTAAATTAAACAATTAAAATAGATTATCCTAAATCAAATAAACAAAACTAAGATTTTAATGAATGAATTCAGATAATAAAGGCTAAGACTTCAATATCCCCAATTATGAACTATAAATCAATTATCCCAATTATTATGCCTACTGAATTGTTAACAGGAATTCTCAAATGCCAAAAGTCCTTTTCCAAGAAATCAATTGACTTCTATTTAATCCAGATTAATCTTGCTATATTCCTATGCAAAACAATTGAATTAAACTCCTTCAATTCCAATTCCTTATGTGTTACATGCGGTGAACAGATATTTCCATTCAATTCACGAACCTAATTATTCACCATGCAAATAACTAAGTCACATGTTATCATGCCTAGTTCTAACCCTAGATTTCCTCTTTCAATTCCTTCTAGAGTAACAAGGTAATTATTGGCCAAATAATTAATCAATAAGCACAAGACAAGATAAACAATTCACTTTAACACAAATAATTGGAATAAATCAAATAACTAATTTATAGCCATAAAAGGTTCAATTGAAATCTTAAAGAAAGAAATTAGTTCATAGCAGAAATTAAAACCAACAATCCTTTAAAAATCATCCTTAAGGAATTACACCAATTAAAAAAATATGGAAAAGAATAAAACTCTAGAGCCAATCCTTCAATCTTTCAATCATCCCTTGCTAAGCCTCCAATTGTAGTTGATAGTCCCCCCAACTTCAGCTAAACAAACTTTATTTATTCTCCTCATCTCACCACAGTCCTTTCTCAATTCAAATTCTGAATTAAATCTGCAAAGTCAAGTCAAACGGATGGTCAAAGCGCAGGACCGGGTCAACAAGAGATTCATTTACTGTAGCCTACATTTTGCCACTGGATTATCTTGAATGTAGCGCCCGACTAACAGACTTCAACATATTTATTAAACCGCCATTCACAAACTCAAACTTCCTAATTTACCCCTGCTGTCTCCAAATCGCAAAATAATAACAATTCATAATAAAAAATTCTACTAAACAACTTGAGAATACAATAATTTAAGCTCGATTATATTCAATTCATGGGTATATTACCCAATCATCAATTGTGTTTGAATTTTAATAGTACTACTCAAATTTCTATATCATTTGCATTTTCCCTTCGACCACCAATCCATTCTATTTTTTCATAGACTTCTATTCCAAAAGAAATATCTTAATTAATACAATTTTGCATAAATAAAAAAGGATAATTTTCACTTAACCACCTGGAGTTTATACATTTTCTCACATGACCACCTATGTTTCAAAAGTCGGCAGTTAAAACACTTATGATATTGAGGCCAAATGAAACTGTCACTTTTTTCATCCAATTTAACGTTGTGTTTGCCACTCGCTAAAAGTAGGTGAAAGACCACAAAAATTATAAAATTTAAAAAAGATATCTAAAATACCCTTTCCCAAACTCACTTGTCTCATCATCGTCTTCCTAACGAGTGACCACTGCCTCCATTATAAAACCTCTATAGCCATTAGCTTCCATTGAAAAACCTCTATAGCCACCATCATATATATATATATATATATATATATATGTGTGTGTGTGTGTGTGTGTGTGTGTGTGTGTACATGTACACTTCAAACATACTTGCATAAAAAAAATATTTTTTTAACAAGCAATTGTCTATTTTTTATTGAAAAATAAATAATTTTAGGCTCATTGTTAGAGATGTTCTCCATCTCTATCTTCATCTATTATGCTTCTTCCAATTCAATCATCATCATTTTTTTCCTTCACATCATCTTCTTACTCAATCTTACTCAATCTTTTTCTCCTAACTCTCAAATTGAAAACTCTAAATTAAAACCTCAAACCCCAAATTTAACACTATCTTCACCCACCACCAGTATCGTCACCTCCATCTTCACCATTATCGCACATGCACAACTCATCTATTTGATATTCCCTCACCAATTAAAACCCTAATTTGACTCTATTTTCTCTCAAATCATTACATTAAAGAGAAACCTAAGAATTATGCCACCATGAGCAATGCTGCTGAAACTTTGAGAAATTTAAAAGTAAAAGATGAGAGAGTACTGTGGGTGCCGATGGTGACGGATGTGTAAGAGAGATGAAAGAACTTGCCTCACTAAGTATGGTAATGAGTATGAGAGATTAAAGAATTAGTCTCACTAAGTTTGGTAGAATGAATAAAGAATACCCCAATAAGTCATTGTAATACTTGGTACCAAGAGATTAGAGAGTATAGAAGTATGTGAGTTTTATAAGAAAGAAATTAAATATGGATTAGGGCTTAGAGATTTGGCGTTTACTATTTAGAATAGAGGGGACAGCTTGAGGGCAAAAATGTCCTTAAACATTTTAATTAACAGAGTTATGGTAGAAAATGATTTTTCACTTAACCTCACTACAATAGGTGTTTAAGTATTGGTTTTTAAAACGTAGGTCATCATGTTAGAAAACGTATAAACCACATGTAATTAAATAAAATTTAATCAAATTACTAAATTATATTCACAAAAAATTTATTACACCATATATAATAATAAAAAAAATCAATTGAGTCAATTGACACCTCAGTGTTAACGTTACTCTTAGCTTCGTCCCTGCTCCTATGTGTCCCCTAACACAGAGTCGTCGAATATATGAAAGAAATCTCTAGGGATTGACATAACAATAATATATAAAAAATTTAATTCTGATATCATGTTAAAACATTCATCTTAAAATTAATTGGTTGTAAGATAATATTAGCTTTGTGGAATATATAACCTAGATCAGGGGCGGATCCAATTCATGGCCAAATGTAGGCAACTGCCTACACAGTCTTTTTGAAAAATATTTAATCTTTATGGGTAATGTATACATGTTTATATATACATGTATATAGTTTAATGACAGATGAAAGTTTTATATGCAATTTATGAGTTTTAAAAAAACTAATAAATATTCCTTTGTGTTGTGAGTTAATAAATGAACAAAAAAAAAAACTCAACTTTTAAATATAGTGGACTACTTAATCTTATATAATTTTTATTTTTTTATTTTTTTTATTTTTTTGTGTTTGTAGACAAAGGAGTAATGCGTAGACTACAAAAGATTTACTACACATTTTTTTTTCTTTTTCCTCCAAATCCAGCACTTTACTATTTAGTGGAAAACTTCACACAAAAAAATGGCCAATTTTTTTGTGTTTTTTTGTGTTTTTCGTCCCTTAAAATGCTCACCAACAAGAAAAATGTACATAAACTTATATTTTCATTTATTTAATATCTTTTCCTCTTTTTTTTTTTTTTTTTAAAAAAAGTTAAAAACAGTATGAACAAAGTATAATTTACTATCATTTCTTCAATATATCTTCCATTAAATCTTAGTTAATATTAATGTCACATTTATGAATATAAGATTGTTTTTTAAAGTCACTCATTTAAAAATGTATTTCAAATTTTGGAACAAATGGAGTATATTGTACTTTAATTTTATTTACTTCATTTTAAAAACAAACTAATTTCATAAATAAAAAACAATTTTTCATACACTGAAGGGAAATCCTGGATACCTAGATACCAATTACAACATCTCCCTTTTTCACTAAAAAATATGCTAATTTAAATCAAGCTTTTAATTAATTTGAGGGACGTATAATGCATGCATGCATAAAGAAGGTGACACTAATTTTGGAAGCATGCATAGTGATGAAACCAATATTATTATTTAGTGGGCTAAGATTATAAATAATTTGGCGAGACTATGCCTCCAAGTCAATTTTTTTGGGTAATTTTACACTTTTCAATTGTATTTATAAAATATATATTTGGTTAAAATATTAATATAATAAATAGTAACACTATATATATATATATATATATATATATATATATATATATATATATATATATATATATATATATCGTTATTGACCACTAATATCCTTTTCTAATCATAAAGTTGTTTGGAGATACTTAATTTTTTAATTGTTACAAAAAATGACATAAATTAAATTATAGTTTTTTTAAGAAGATTAGATGGAGATGCATAATTAGGTTGGTAGTATTTGTCGTGCACTATACTATTTTTGACTTGTTGCGTTTGAGGCCCAAATTATCACTACGTTTACCCAAATTATCACTACGTTTACAAGTTAAATATAATGCGTTTAAAATAAGCTGTTATTAAATGAATAAAATTTTGAAGTGTATTTAACCTTTCAAACACTCTAAACGCATTAAATGTTACTTAACCAAAATACACACAAAACACTACGAGTGATATGTGATTAAGAAAATTATAAATCTTTCATAATCGGTATAATATCTAAACCACTGAATTAATTTATGTTTTCACATGGATTCTATTTTGGGTTTCGGAATTGCTTTAAATTAATTTATTTTCGTTGCGTTTCTATGTTAAAACCCTACAGTGGTATCAGAGCTACTTGCGAAACGATTAATTCAGATAACGTGTTTTATTGTTTTCGATATATATGATATGTGATGTTACAATTTTACCGATTTGAAATTGATTATATTGTTTTCGATACATATGATATATGATGATACAATTTACCGGTCTGAAATTGAGTATATGATATTCTGTAATCGGTATTTTCTGGTATTACGAATATCAGTAATAGATATGCATGTATATGAAGTTCTGTTAATTATATCTTAAATGGCGTAATAACAGTATACAAATTCTGTTCTAATTGGATTATAGGCATGCAAATTTGATTTAGTATGATTAATTGAAACTGGACATATATGATATGAACTGGGTGCATTGTTATTATGAGTATTTTGGTGGATTAAAATACGTGATTTCAAACTGCTTTCGTAGAATCATTTGGAAAAATTTCGCAATATGATTGTAGTTCAGAAAAAAAATTTCGGAGGAGACCCCCCTCGACCCCCGGTAGAAGAAGACGATGATAGTCGTGTCCCCTATATGTTATATATAGTTTTCTTTAATTATATATAAATTCTTATCTTACTTATTGTGATATGCATGATGCATGCTTATGGCCTTTCAACCCATAAAGGTTAGTGGTTTTGGTTTTGAAATACTATTTGCATGTCGTGTCTTTCTATAAATTCTAATGTAATATCTCTTCTCATCTAAATCCCCTCGAATGTAACTCGAGGTTTCTTTATATCATGTAATAATCTATAATCGATGAAGATGTCAAGATGGAGAACATGATGGAAAGATGATGATGGAGAGGAGGCACATGCTTGAGGAAGATCCAAGGAAGCTATTTATTTTAAGATCTTTTACCACCTTAGATTGATCTTCAATCTTTCATTAGCTTGAAAAGATCGATGTGGATTGGGCCATAATCGTGACACATTTAATTTTGCACTTTATTTATGCTTGTATGTGATATGATATGATAAATAATGTGCATGCTTAATAAGATTAAAATTGGTGAGATCTAAATTTTTTAATAAAATCCCTCATTAAATTATTAAGTCTAAATCAGATGCCTTCCAATGAATAACACTCATCAAGACCTTGATCAATAGATGTAGGTTTGCCAAAGAAAAGTACCCTATTTATCTAGGTAAGATGCGATAGGATAATTGTGATATCCAAACTGTTAAAATCATTGGGCCTGACTTAACTAAGTTATCTCAATAGGATTGTAGACTTAGAGGCATAGAGTTTGGTTGGTACCATTAGATGGACTAGAAACAAATGTTGTTTATCAAACTATCCAAGAGTTATATATGATATAATTGAAAAAAGGGTTGTCTATCTAAATAATTGTGTTTTAAGAGATTAGCCAAAGCTAACTTAAGTCATAATGAAATATGGATCTTGGCTCACTAGAAAGATTTAATAGAAAATGCTTTCCGAATTAATGGTGAGAGCTATTAATTTGAATAAAATAGTGGGAGGTATATTTTGAATGTACTATTATCAATTACATAATATCAACTCTGCAATTTGACTTATTATTTTGGCACTTATAAATTGTAGATATCAATGGCAAATAACAACAACACAAGTAGTCTTTCACTATGATCAGTCCTTGAGAAGGACAAGCTGAGTGGGATTAATTTCCTTGACTGGTACATGAACTTGAGGATTGTCCTCAAACAAGAGTGTAAGCTATATGTCCTTGATGGGCCCATTCTTGAAGCACCGGCTGTCACTGCACCACGTGCAGAGCATAATGCTTACAAGAAGCATCAAGATGATGCTCTGGACGTGAGTTGTCTTATGCTAGCAACCATGAACGCTGAGCTTCAGAAGCAACATGAGTTGATGGATGCTTATGAGATGATCGAGCATCTCAAGAAATTGTTCGAAGGGCATGCTCGACATGAGAGGTATGATACAAGCAAGGCGTTGTATCACTGCAAGATGGGTGAACGTGATCCAGTTGGTCCACATGTGCTAAAAATGATTGGGTATATTGAGTACCTTGATAGGTTGGGTTTTCCAATCACTCCGAAAGCCCAAACTGATCTTGTTTTACAATCTTTGAACAATGCCTACTCTCAATTTGTTATGAATTATCTTATGAATGAAATTGAGAAACTCCTTACTGAGTTGTTGAGCATGTTAAGAATTGCCAAGAACAACATGAAAAAGGCAGGACCCGCTCCCATAATGATGGTGCAAAAGGGGAATGCTAAGGGAAATTGGAAAGGCAAGAAGAAGATAGGATCTAAATCTAGTGCAAAACCCAATTTCAAAACCAAACAGGCTTTAAAGCCTAAAGGTGGGGTCGCTAAAGAAGGTGATTGTCACTTTTGTGGAAAAACTGGACACTGGAAGAGGAATTGTCTTGCTTATTTGGAAGAAGTGAAGAAAAGGAAAGGAAGTGGGACTTCTGATTCAGGTATATATGTTATAGAAGTCAATTTGTCTACTTCTACATCATGGGTATTGGATACTGGATGTGGTTCTTACAGTTGTGTTAATGTGCAGGAACCCCGAAGGAGTAGGACTTTGGCAAAAGGAGAGGTTGACCTACGTGTTAGGAATGGAGCAAAAGTTGCTGCACTGGCCGTAGGAACTTATCATTTATCTTTGCCCTCTGGGATAGTTTTAGAATTAGAAGATTGTTATTTTGTGCCTGCTATAAGCAAAAACATTATTTCTTTTTCTTGTTTGGACAAGAAAGGTTTTTCATTTATAATAAAGAACAACCATTGTTTGTTTTACTTAAATGATATATGTTATGGTGTTGCACAATTGTTTAATGGTCTTTATATTCTTGATTTGGAAATGCCTATCTATAACATAAATATAAAACGATTTAAATCAAATGATTCAAATCTGACATATCTCTGGCACTTTTGTTTGGGCCATATAAATGAGAAACGCATATCAAAACTCCATAAAGATGGATTTTTAGATTCATTTGATTTTGAATCATATGAAAAATGCGAATCTTGTTTATTAGGCAAGATGACTAAAGCCCCTTTCACTGGACACAGTGAACGGGCTAACGATATATTGGGACTTATACATAGTGATGTATGTGGACCCATGAGTTTGTTAGCAAGAGGTAGATTTTATTACTTCATTACATTTACTGACGACTTCAGTAGATATGGATATGTGTATCTTATGAGACACAAATTCGAATCCTTTGAAAAGTTCAAGGAATTCAAGAATGAAGTTCAAAACCAATTTGGCAAAAGCATAAAAGCCCTTCGATCCGATCGAGGAGGTGAATACTTAAGCCAAGACTTTGATGACCTTCTAAAGGAGTGTGGTATTATATCACAACTCACTCCACCTGGAACACCACAATGGAATGGTGTGTCTGAGAGGAGGAATCGAACCTTGTTGGACATGGTACGATCAATGATGAGTCATGCAAATCTTCCAATAAGCTTCTGGGGTCATGCCCTAGAGACAGCTGCATTCACACTAAACCGTGTTCCTACAAAATGGTTCGTAAGACACTATATATGAGATGTGGATCTGGAAATGTCCTAGTATGTCATTCATGAAGATTTGGGGTCATGAGGCATTTGTAAAACGCCTAGATTTCGACAAGCTCTGGACCCAAATCGACAAATGTAATTTTGTGGGATACCCAAAGGAAACAAAAGGGTATTATTTCTACAAACCTTCCGAGAACAAAGTGTTTGTTGCTCGAATCGGTATTTTTCTAGAAAGAGAAATGTTTCTAAAGGAAACAAAGTGGGAGGAAAGTAGAACTCAAGAAATTCGAGAACCACGTAATATCATTGAACTCGAGTTGAACGTGAGCAGGAACCACAAGATGTTGTGGAAAGTGAACCGCTTCAAATTACACAAGGAATCGTAGATCCGGTAGGACACGCCAAGTGCCCAAGAGAGATATTATGGATATCTTGTGACTCAAACGATCTTTTGATGCTCATAGATCAGATGAGCCCGCTTCCTACCAAGAAGTTATGAATGGACCAGATTCTGAGAGATGGCTTGAAGCCATGAGATCTGAAATGGACTCCATGTATACTAACCAAGTATGGACTTTGGTTGATCCACCCGAAGGGGTAAAACCAATCGGGTGCAAGTGGGTTTTCAAGAAGAAAACTGACATGGATGGTAATGTACAAACCTACAAAAGTCGACTGGTAGCAAAAGGTTACAAACAAGTTCAAGGTGTTGACTATGATGAAACCTTCTCTCCAATGGCAATGGTTAAATCCATCAGGATCTTACTTGCTATTGCAGCCTTTTACGATTACGAAATCTGGCAGATGGATGTCAAAACTGCTTTCCTTAACGGAAATCTCCTTGACGATGTGTACATGACACAACCTCGAGGGATTTGTCAATCCAAAGGATGCTCGAAAGGTATGTAAGCTGCAGTGATCCATTTATGGATTGAAGCAAGCCTCTCAGAGTTGGAATCTTCGATTTGATGAAGCAATCAAAGAGTTTGGTTTTATTAAAAATGAAGACGAACCTTGTGTATATAAGAAGGTTAGTGGGAGTCACATTGTATTCCTAGTATTATATGTTGACGACATATTAATTATTGGGAATGACATTCTTCATTAAAGTGTAAAAACATGGTTAGGAAAATGTTTCTCCATGAAAGATTTAGCGATGCAAATTACATTTTAGGTATCAAGATCTATCGAGATAGATCGAGAAAAATGATCTACTAAGTCGAGTAATATATATTGATAAAGTGTGAAACTGTTCAAAGATGCAAGAGGCAAAAAGAGGACACTTACCCATGACTCATGGTATAAAGATCTCTAAGGCCCAATGTCCTAAATCACAAGATGATGAGGAGCAGATGAGAAAGATCCCTTATGCTTCTAAGAATTGGATCTATCATGTATGCAATGATATGTACTGTCGTCAGGATGTCTCACAGATGCTTTGAGCATGATTTAAGATATCAATTTAATCCGTGTGAATGTCATCGACGTTAGCCAAAAATATCCTCAAGTACCTAAAAAGGACTAAGGATTCATTCTTGGTATATGGAGGTGAAGACGAATTGGCGGGCGGTAAAGGGTTACACAGATGTTAGTTTCCAACCGACAATGATGACTATAAGTCTCACCAGTTTTGTGTTTTGCCTTAATGGTGGTGTTGTTAATGGAAGAGTTCAAGCAAGAGACAATAGCCAATTCTACAACAGAGGTCGAGTATATTGTCGTTTTCTAAAATGCAAGGAGGTCAGATGGATTAAAAATTTCATCATCGAACTTGGTGTTGTTCCAACCATTGTTGATCCATTGTTTCTATACTGTGATAATAATGGAGCCATTGACAAAGCTAAGGAACCCAGATCTCACCAACGATCCAAGCATATACTTAAAGGTACCATCTCATCCGTGAAATCATTGATAGAGGAGATGTACATATAGGAAGAAGAGTGCCAACAGATGATAATGTTGCAGATCCATCGACCAAGGCTTTGTCGTCGCAGGCAGAATAACGAAGGTCACACTAGTTCCATGGGTATTAGATACATGAGTGATTGGCTCTAGTGCAAGTGGGAGACTGTTAGAGTTTATGCCCTAGAGGCCAATTATTTTATATAATTGCTTAACATTTTGATATTATATTTGATTGAATAAATGAATGATTTTATTATGGTTTTATTTACTGCGTTATATAAATGTTAACATAATAAAATTCTTTAGAATAGTGATACAAATTATATAATTTCAAGTATGTGACTTGAACATGAGATTATATAATTACAATTAGTATCATTGTTCTTAAATGTCCCTAATGAGTATCATTATTGATGGGACAACAATGATGCATTGAGACTAAGATGTGGATCGATCGATGACCAAATATCATTGGTCATAAATATATGAGATATTAAGTCAATGCATAGAACATGTTAGAGAACGATGTTCGGATAGACCCACCATGAGAATTCTCTACGGAACATTTGCAAAGTGTCATTAGCGATTCTCATAGTGACAATGATGTAATGGTCCGACGAATTGAAATCACTATATTACTACACGGAATTTATGTACTTTGATATCATCAAATGTCACCTTTAATAGGGTGGACTATAAAGATGATTATTGGGTACATCATGAATCGTGTGAGGAATATGAGTGATCTAGATGGAATTTAACCTCTATATATATTGGGGTGATATCCATAGGCCTCTTGATTAAGTAGGACTATGAAATGCATGGCCATGCTCAAATAGTGATTTGTTTCATATAGTCTACTCATTGATCAAGAAAACTCAGATTAAATTATGAAGAGTATGATACATTCCATGACCCGAAGTTTAATCTAGGATATTAAGGTTAAAAGGATTAAATTACATTGAAACATTGGTCACGTAAAAGGTCAGATCGAATCATCGATCTTATTATTACTGGGTAGTAGAAGTTGATGCATTACTAGATGTCGCCATCGCTCTGCTTATAATTTTATAATATGATTATAAAATTATTGCCAACGTAATAATAACCTATATAGGTCACATACATGTAACGTAATTTAAAGGGAATAAATTTAAATTTTTAAGGATTTAAATATATTAATATGATTAATAGTATTTAAATCATTTAATTTAAATTAAAAGGATAATTTGTATATATGTATATTAATTAAGATATATAAATTTGGATTTTATGAAATTAGGTTTTGATTTGATTAATTGATTTTTAACTACTATATATATATATATATAGCAAGACTTTAGGTTACATCATTTTTTAAAAACCTAGCCATTTCTAGAGAGATACTAGAGAGAAAACAGTTCCAAAATCATGTTCCTTTGGTGGCTAGTACCGCAGTCCCTTTATTGCAGAATCGTTCGACGGTTCGTACGACGTTGGTGTAGATACCATAGAGGCGCGGCTCTGATTGGATTGCGTAAAGGATTCGAAGCCGTTTCAGAAATCTTTCATAATCGGTATAATATCTAAACCACTGAATTAATTTCTGTTTTCGCATGGATCCTGTTTTGGGTATCGGATTTGCTTTAAATTGGTTTATTTCCGCTGCGTTTCTGTGTCGAAACCCTACAAATGTTCGGGAGCGTTTTACCGACCTCCACGTGGGCCGAAGGCTTGACGTTAGAAGGTCTTTAGGAGACCATTGGGTTGAAGCCCATGGAGAGGTTGGAGCTGTTCGGGTCGACGTCCGAGTCTTTTTGGGCCGAAGCCTCACCTTAGTGGATATTCTTCTGTTGGGTTCGGTCCAGAGTTCTTTGGGCTGATACATTACCACGTCCGTGTAGTGTTTGGGGCTCTGGTCGAGTCCTTTGGGCCGAGACCCGCACCGATGGTGGGATTGTTTGGACCGCGACAGGGGCTCTCTCATGCGCAGAGTTCGGGTTCCTAATCATAATTAAATAAGGTAACTCCAAAGGTAGTGATTGAATCGGATTCCACTTCAGACCTTTTAAGGAGATTGTATTGGACCCAAGTTTTGGTAAGTACCATGACTAGGAGTTCTAATCCCGACTCAAGAAGGATTCTAAGGTGGAGAGTACTTATAAATATAAGGCCAAGGTTACAATTAATGTGTAATACCTACTTTTAAGACTAAACACTTATCTTCCATTGTTAAACCCTTGTGAACTACTGTATTTATTCTCACACAATCGAGTTATCCCCTGCCTGCATGTCGCCGCTGCTTCCGTATGTGATCTCATTGTTATCGCGTGCCGGTCAAGCGTGGATTACGTGATTAGACGGCGTCTTTGGCGAAACTTCAAGCGTTAACATTGGTCTAAGGAGAGGCTTTAGTGCTTAATCAATCACGATCGAATGACTTTTCCGGTGAAGAGGATATGGCGAGCATGGAGTATCTTGTTTTCGACCAACGAAAATTAAAACACACCGCACCACCCAGTGAGAGGGTCGGTGAAAAGCAGATTGGGTTCGAATCCGTGGAGATCAGCAGAATCACCGCCTCCCGCAAAGACTCTTCCATGACGGCCAACGTACCCCTAACCAGGCTAGTCGGGTAGATGAGAATCACTCACGGGCACTGGAGGTGCATGGAAAAGGCCGAGACGAGGGTTGTCAAGATCAGAGAGAGTTTATCCTATAGAAGAAGATGCAACAGAACAAAGATGGCATGATGGCCCTGCGTCTTCAGCAAGATGAACTCGAGCAGCAAATGGCTAATATGGCTGGAGAACAGCAGGCATCCTCAAAGAGGCATAGGCATCGGAGCCGATCCTGGTCACCCCGACGGGGAGAAGCAGATAAGGAAAGGAGTAGGCATCGAAGCCACTCGAGGGATGGCCGAAGCCAGAGGAGAACCCGTTCTACAAAGCGACGATCAGAACATCCAGGCAGGTCGGGACTGAGGAGGAGGGACGCGACTCCTGAACATGGGCGGGACAGACCCCAATCGTCCCCCCATAAGGAAGAGTCTGACCCCCTCTCTCGAAGGGTGGCAGAATTGGAAAAATTATTGTTGGCAAAGAACTCGATGGGGGTGCCTACGGCTTGCATAGGGTCGCCCTTCTCGCCCAAAATCAACAACGTGACAGCCGATCCCAAAAAGAAGATGCCCCCAATGGAGACCTATGATGGGCTGGGGGATCCGTATGACCACTCGGACGGGTATGATAGGCTGATGACGTACTACGGACACTCGGATCCTGCCAAATGTCACATGTTCGCGACCACCCTAAAAAAGAGCGCCCGAGAATGGATGGGGACCTTGGCGGCGGGGTCAATCAACTCCTGGAATAACCTTCGGGAAAAGTTCCATGCTCGGTTCGGGAGTAACAAAAGGCGAGAAAAGATCATAAAGATCCTTAATGCAGCGCATGTAAATCGAACGAAAAGCCTCAGACAAGACGTCAAAAGGTTAGGAGAGGTCAGGGTCAGAATGAGTTAAACTCCCCACAAGCCTTGGGATTCTTCACTACTAGACTAGACATCGAGAAATCAAAGAAGTTGATGAAGGATATGGTGACCAACCCTCCGGCAGATTTGACAAAGGCCTTCCACCGAGCCGAAGGTCATATAGCAATTGAAGAGGTAATGGAGAACTTCAAACCGCACTCCCAATCTTATAAGAAGTCCAGGGATCGGGATAAGCAGAGTTATCAGAAGTCAAATAATCAGGGGAGGTCGGATAATTACGGTAAGAAAAGCTACAATGAGGGAGGTTCGGGCAACGGACGACCACCTTTCCCGAACAAGAGCATCAACAAAGTCTACACCGCACTCAACACTGACCGAGCGAATATATTGGAGGAAATACGGAACAAGCCCTTTTTCGAACCATGCCAAGCGATCCCGAAGCCTGGGAAGAGGGGTCGGGATAAGTATTATGCATATCATCAGTGTCGGGGGCATACGACGAAGGAGTGCAACAACCTGAAAGATCTAATAGAGAAGAACATCTAGAATAGGCAACTGGTGCAGTATGTGGTCGGCCGAGAAGGTTCAGAAGCCCCCCGGGAGGAAAACAGGGAACCGACTCGGGAAGCACAACCGCAACCGCACCCACAAGCCCGAGAGGTTATTGATGTGATATCGGGCGGGTCGGTAGGGCGTGTAACCGATAGGAAGAGGAGCGGGCATCTTGAGGCCGTGTTTTCGGTAGCTGGTTCATCGCCCAGAAAGGATAGGGCATATTCAGGAGTATCCATCTCTTTCTCGGATGAAGACTATCCTACCGACCATATTGAATCACATGATGGGACGTTGGTGATAACAGCACAGGTCGGACCGGTTGACATGAAAAGGATGATGATCGATAATGGATCCTTGGTTGACATATTGTATACGTACACCTACTAGAGGATAGATTTAGAAGGGAAGAGAAGGCCCATTATACGGTTTTAGCGGGGACCAAGTGCATGTCTCAGGCACCATCGAGTTACCAATCAGGTTCGACACAGCCCCTCAGCAAGCAGAAATAATGGTGAAATTTTTTATAGTACAAGTGGATTTGGCCTACAATGCCATCTTGGGGAGGCCGACATTAGCAGCATTGCAGGCAGTGACGTCTATACCTCACTTTAAAATCAAGTTTCCAATCCCGAATGGGATCGGGGAGGTAAAAGGTGATCTGGACATTGCCCGAAGGTGTTATCGGAATACTTCGATTTCCTCAGGGGTTGGGACCAATAAACAGAAACAGACAATGGCCATCGGGATAGAGCCATTCACCGAGAGTAGTACTGAACCCATGACACTGCCGGCAGAAAAGATAGAAGTTGTTGAGTTGATACCTGGGAATCCAGAAAAACTGATCAAGATTGGGGCAGGATTAGCAGAACCACTACGAACAGGTCTGGTGGATTTGCTTCGGGTGGATGCCGATATCTTCGCTTGAGAGCCTAGCGTTATGCCGTGGGTGGCGAATCCATGGGCGCCGCATAAGTCGCATACATGCAATTCAAGAGAAACCAGTGATATAGAAAAGAAGGATCTTCGCCCCGAAAAGACAGAGAATCATAGATAAAGAGATTGCTAAACTGCTGGAGGCAGGATTCATCTTCGAGGTCGACTATCCCGAATGGCTGGCGAATGTGGTATTGGTTCAGAAGCAAAATGGGAAGTGGAGGTTGTGCATCGACTACACGGATCTAAATAAGGTATGCCCAAAAGATTTCTACCCTCTACCCAACATAGACCAACTGATTGATGCCACTTTGGGGTATAGAATGTTAAGTTTCATGGACGCTTTCTCGGGATACCACCAAATTTCGATGTGCAATGATGACATCCCGAAGACAAGCTTCATCACTCATTGGGCTATATATGCATATCGGAAGATGACATTCGGATTGCTGAACGTAGGGGCAACTTAACAACGGATGATGAACTTTGTATTCAGAAAGCAACTGGGCCGAAGTATGGAAGTGTACGTGGACGACATGATTGTAAAAAGCATGTCAGTTCGGGATCATTTGGAAGACCTAGAAGACTGCTTCGAAACGGTAAGGAAGCACAAACTGAGACTGAACCCGACCAAATGTACCTTCGGTTTGGGTTCAGGAAAATTTCTGAGATACTTGGTCAGTAAAAGGAGAATCGAAGCCAACTAGAGAAAATTGCGGCAATCTTAGACATGAGGTCCCCAAAAACATACAAAGATGTGCAGAGGTTAACGTGTCGGATAGCAGCCCTTCAGAGGTTCGTGTTAAGGTCGGCAGAAAGATGTTTACCCTTCTTCGACACTCTCAAGGGGCCAAAGAACGAGAAAAGTTTCCAGTGGACTTTGAAATGTGAAGACGCGTTCCAAGGGATCAAGAAATACTTGTTCTCAGCACCATTACTGATGAAGCCGATCCCTTTAGAAGCCTTATACCTTTACCTGGCCGCAAGTTCGATGGCGGTAGAGGGCGACCGGCATATGACAAGGAGGAAAGTAGTTCCTTATATACTACGTCGTACCAATGCATTTGAACGCAGAGAGATAAGATACCGAACACGAAAAGTTTGCCTATGCCTTAATAATTGCCAGAAGGAAGCTCAGACACTATTTCCAGGGTCGGCTAATAGTGGTGTACATACGGATCGATCGTTAAAGAAGATTTTACATGTTTAGAGGTATCAGTCGGTTATTGGCGCACGGCGATGGAATTAACACAGTTCGCTATAGAATATCATCCCCGAACGGCAATCAAAAGGCAGGCCTTAGCAGATTCCATGGTAGAGTATTCTTTTACAGAGCCAGAAGTGAGCACGGTGACCGAAACCCAACAAAGGTTTGCCTCGTGGACTCTATATGTGGACGAATCGTCGACTTCGGACGTCAGCGGAGCAGGGGTAATTTTGACAAGTCCCGAAGGGTTCAAAGTCCAGCAGGCAATTCGGTTTCAGTTCAAGGCCACGAACAACGAAGCAGAATACGAGGCTATACTAGCTAGACTCCGATTGGCCCGAAGCCTGGAAGTACAGAGGTTGGTCATCTACAGTGATTCGGAGCTGGTGGTCAAGCAATTATCAGGTGAGTATGAGGCTCGGGGGGCAAGAATGTTAAAATATCTGGCCACAGTGAAGGACAAGCTCACATATTTCGCATCGCACAGTTGTCAAGGAGTTGATCGGTCAGACAATATGGTAGCAGATGCCTTAGCCAAGCTAGCGACCACTGAAACAAGCTCCTTCAACGATTCGGTCTATCTGGAAGTTTTAGAACAGCCGAGTGTATCGAAGACAGATGTATTAGCTCTGGACCGACTTGACTGCTGGCTGACGCCTTATATCTCCTACTTGGAAGATGGGACTCTCCCTTCATACCGAATCCTAGCAAGACAAATCAAACACTGAAGCTCAAACTTCGTCCTCGTTGATGGAGACCTATACCGAAGGGCCTTTAGCTCTCCACTGCTCAAATGCTTAACTCCATCAGAGGCAAATTACACTCTTCGGGAGGTACATGAAGGGATCTGTGGGGATCACATCGGAGAAAAGTCACTGGCACATAAGATTTTGAGGCAAGGGTATTACTGGCCGACTATCTACACGGAGGCCAAGGAATTCGTCAGAAGGTGTCCCAAGTGTCAGCTAAACAGCACTATCCCACATCAGCCTCCCGAAGAACTATATTCGGCCTTGTCCCCAATTCCCTTTGCTGTATGGGGAAAATACATCCTAGGGCCTCTGCCGAAGGCCAAGGGACAAGTTAGTTTTGTGATCGTGGATATCGACTATATGACGAAATGGGTCGAAGCCAAACCACTACAGAAGATCACCGAACAAGAATGCTTGAAATTTTTCAAGGAAGGAATCGTTTATCGTTTTGGTATTCTGATGGCAGTGGTCTCTGATAATGGCAGACAGTTTGTGGGGTCGAAGTTCGAGGGCTTTCTGAAGGAGTTGGGAATTCAGCATCGCAAGACCTCGGTCGCTCATCCTCAATCGAATGGTCAAGTAGAAGTGACCAACCAAACCCTGCTCAATGGGATAAAATGAAGGTTGGATGAATTGAAGGGTCGGTGGCCCGAAGAGCTACTAAGTGTTTTGTGGGCATATCGGACTACTCCGAGGACAACAACCGGGGACTCTCCGTTCAGATTGGCATATGGGACCGATGCACTCATACCAGTTGAGATCGGATCCCCCACTCTTCGAGTCAGTCAGTACAAGGAGCTATACAATGATGACGGTCTGAAAACAAATTTGGATCTGCTGGAAGAGGTTCGGGACTCTGCTATGTTGAGGTTGGCAGTCTATCAGCAGAGAATAGCCAGATACTACAACCAAAAGGTGAAGCCGAGGAGGTTTGCAGTAGGCGATTTGGTCCTCCGGGAGTTGGAGGCATCAACCTCCCAGAACACTGGCAAGATGATGCCTAACTAGGAGGGACCTTATGAGGTGGTAGAGGTGCCGAAGCCATGTACATATCGGCTTCGAGCAATGGATGGTTCGGAAGTAAAGAATACATGGCATGCTGGAAGACTTAGAAAATTTTACCAAAGAATAGTTATGTCATTCTTTTCTTTATCCATGTAACCTTTCAATCTTAAATGAAATAAATGAAAGTTTTCTTTGGAGATGCTTAACTTCATCTATATTCATATGATTCTTAATACTCGAACGGACAAACTTCGGACACAATCCGATCAGAAGGTTCGAAAAGATACCACTGATCGAGATAAGTCACGAGTATAACTGATCGAGAAAATTTATAAGCAAAGATACTCTATTTATACTTTTACATTTTTACAAAACCCGATCGCTTATGATTCGGGCGAAGTACAAATAAAAAGGAAAATGGAAGAAGTACAAAAAATTTACAAGTCTTAACAAGCTATTCAGGAGAAGGATCATCCCCGGCCTCGGATTCTTTGTCAGACGAGTCGAGGAGGGAGGCATCGAGCCCAGCAGCTATCAGCTTCGCCTTAGCCTTTTCCCGATAAGTCTCGTTCCCTTCATCGAATTGGGCCATGACTTTCTCGTTCAAGGCATCAGACTCTTTATATTCGGCTATTATCCGCTGCTTGACTCCGGCTTGGTCTTCCTTCAGGGAGTTGTTTTCCCGAATAAGATATTTTAGTTTTTATGTCTTTATGGTAAACTTCTCCCGAAATCCTCAAGTCATTTGCTCCCACTCCTTAACCCGGCAAAACAAAGCGCTCCTTATCCTTCTTATTATGGCCTTCGAGGCCGTAATTTAACTCTCGCTAAATAAGAAGAGTATTGTTCCTTGAGTTAAATTCTACTGGCATTCAAAGACGGTCACCTCGTTATGGATCTTAGCGTGAAGATCCCGTTCCTTCTTTAGATCCGCGTCCAAGCCCCGAACCTCAGCTTCGAGCAGCTGGACATCCGATCTCAGCTAAACCTCCTTTTTAGTAGTTCAGGCGAGAGGAGGGATGGCACGAGCAAGAATGGCGTTGGCCTGCATTAAACACATACATCAGCTATCGAAGTAAAAACATAAGTTTACGGAACAAGATAAGTAATTACATGATTACCTGGCACTGAGCTCGGACATAAGCCACCAGATACTCTTCGGAGGTGAACCCCTTGAATCGCTCGTCGTCACCCGAGAGCTTGAAGTGATCGAATAGGGTAAATGGGAAGACCTCCGAAGAGCTCTTCGGCCAATAGGTGGTCGGCGATCCATGAGACGAACTGGGTCGGGATGAAGGGGTGGAGACGACTACAGGTTCGGCCCGAACAACGGGTTGTTCGGAACCTTCAGCGAGCCGTGGTTTCTTAGATCGAGGCTCGAGAAGAACCTCTAGAGTATCCTCCGAGTCCTCGATCACCTCGACATGAGTAGGAGGTGGAGGCGAGATCGGAGCTGACACGACTGCCGTAGAGGCCTTGGCAGGAATTTTTGCAGAAGACTGGGAAGATTTTTTGGTCTTCTTCAGTAAAGCCGCCTTCTCGGCCCGACTCATCTTCAGAGCAGCCTTTTTGGTGGGAGGAGGGTCAGGCCCCGAAGCAGAACCCACTGAAAGTTCTGCAATCGGGATGGTATCTTCATCAGGTGAATTGTCGATTACAGGAGGGCGGATTGGTCCGATGGCAGTAGGAAGTGGTACCGGGGATTCCTCGACGCCTTCTAGCTTGAAAATTGTCACTGCACGAAAGAGAATGGGTTAAAACGAAAAATATCTGAGGAAAAAGTGATAATGAGGGGGAAAAAGGGGTTTTTATAGGTGTAGGTGCACGTTACCCAAGGGCGCCTATTAAATGCTCAAGGTGGGACCAAGCGTGGAAAGGCGTGCAGTATCTCAAGAAACGGGGACAGACCGTTTGGCTTCCCCAGACAACTCATCATTAGCTGTCATGACCTTTTGCATACCTGACTATTCAAGTCTCCAATTATAAGTATCTTACAATCAGAGACTGGAGGACAATGTTCGGGAGCATTTTACCGACCTCCACGTGGGCCGAAGGCCTGACATTAGAAGGGCTTTAGGAGACCATTGGGCTGAAGCCCATGGAGAGGTTGGAGCTGTTCGGGTTGGCGTCTGAGTCCTTTTGGGCTGGAGCCTCACCTTAGTGGATATTCTTCGGGTTCGGTGTCCGAGTCCTTTGGGCCGGATACATTACCCTGTCGTGTGGTGTTCGGGGTTGGGTCTTCGAGTCCTTTGGGCCGAGACCCAGACCTGATGGTGGGATTGTTTGGGCCTACACAGTTGGCTCTCCTGCGTGCAGAGTTCGGGTTCCTAATCATAATTAAATAAGGTAACTCCAAAGGTAGTGATTGGATTGGATTCCACTTGCACCTTTTAAGGAGATTGTGTTGGACCCAAGTTATGGTAACTACCATAACTAGGAGTCCTAATCCGACTCGGAGAAGGATTCTAAGGTGGAGAGAGTACTATAAATATAAGGCCAATGTTACAATTAACAGGTAATACCTACTTTTGAGCACTAAACACTTATCCTCCATTGTTAAACCTTGTGAACACCAGACTTATTCTCATCGCAGAGCTATCCCCCGGCGGCACAAGCCGTCAAGCTTCTGTGTGATCTGTTATTGTGCATGTTCCAGCGTGTGGATTCTGAGATTGGACGCGTCGGCGAAACTTGGCGTTAACAGAAATGTATTTAAACTTTCAAACACTCTAAACGCACTAAATGTTAAGTAACCAAAATACACACAAAACACTACGAGTGATACATGATTAAGAAAGTTATAAATTTTTTAATTAGAAAATTTATAATATTTTAGTGAGATTAATTTACATATTACACTAGGCTTTTCTAACATATTATTAAAATATATATTATTTTTTTTTCATTAGGATGAATTGACCCTACTCTCTTCAAAGTAGCTTTGTCCCTGACCATGCATTATTTAAGGGAAAGAACTGATGTCTACTTCCAAATATATTTGTGATCACTGAGATTATCAAAAGCTTCAAAACGTGAAAAACATCTTCTTTGCATTTTATGACTATACATACAAGGCCATGAAAATATATAGGCAATAGCTATATATATATATATATATATATATATATATATATATATATATATATATATATTAAGGGATTGTCGGATTGACTAGAATTTATGTGCTGGATTTGGTCAAGCTGCGACCGACGTTGTGGTTGTCTTGTGATCCTAGCTCCGTCCAAATAATTTTTTTGGTACTTTGATTCTGGTCATTTTATTTAATTTGTACAAACAAGTACTTACTCTGTACAATAATAAACGTCATAGTATGATTTTTATGATTAAATTAATTATTTTTAAAAATTAATAAATTTTTAAAATATTATATGCCAAGAAATTATAATCATAATAAACTTATGAAAAATTACTATATCAATATTGACAAGTTTCATGCATGATATAAAAATATTCCATATAAATATTTTTAATTATTAATTTTAAAATGGTCAATTTAACTATTAAAATCAAACTAGGACGTTTATAATTATGGGACGGAAATTAATAGTTTTTTCAATCAATAAAAATTTTGCCTTTTACTAAAAATAAATAAATCTATTACAAATCTTTTGATTGCTGATAGAAATAATGTGCGCTTATACTACGTTTGAATTGAACGAAATAGAGGATAAAATATAATGATTTTAAATTATTTTAAATGTATATTTGATTGTTAGTAGTGGTAGATATTGTCATATAATGACAAAATTATCACATATATACATTCTAATGGAATGAATTTTATTTCACATTATCCACAGGAAATATAAAAAATAAAAGGATAAAATGAACTTTCATTCTATTGAAATAATTTATCCTCTAAAATAATTATCAAATATATTATTTTTATTTTATTCATTTCTCTATTCCATTCTGTCGGTCCGAACGTAAAATTAGAATCCAATCCAGTAGAATTTAACTAGAAAGTGACCAGCCACGACACTCAAGATCAGTGAAGTTGTCACGTGTCATTACTCAATTTCATACAGAATAAATTAAGTTTCACTATAGTTTTATATATTATTATAATTACAATGTAACTTAATTTGTATTGTACACATTTAAACACAATCCGTTCTTGAAAAATTAAAAAAAATGAATAAATTATAATTTTCACACAAAGTAAAAAAAATAGAGTTAAAGAATTACAAAATAATACTTAATGACCTCACAATATTATTTTTCATTCAATTTATAAATTTATAGTATATAAAAAACGAAAAATATTATTTCACATTCCATTCATTATGTAATTCATACAAATTAAACAACTAAAGTAGAATGATGATTGTATTCCTGAATGAATAAATGGACAAACCAAATATAAAAATGAGAATGACCATTCCATTCTCTATTCCATTTCTCGAGTCATTCCATTCCTTAAGTTATTCTATTCTATACATGTCAAGGAATGAGAACCAAACATAGTATAATAAATTGTGATCTTTTACAAAAGAAAATAAATAAATAATCATCTAATGTATGTGTAACTAGAATTTTATTTTACCATAAACAATGATAAAACTACATCAAAATAAGTGTCAACCTCCCTTTACATTAGCTAGAGATAATTTATTTATGTATTTTGGGGTTCAAGGTTCCCGTCCAAGATTATTACCTGGTTTGTAATGCAATGCAAGAGATACTCAAGTTTATTATTCAAATTAGTTACTATTGTATAAATAATATTTTTTTAAGTATTACATTTTATTATCATACACATCAGGTGTGTCAATGTGCTAGCTAGTAGCAATAACGTGGGATGGAAGGTGTTATGCAGTATGTTTTTGAGTTTTGGACGAAAAAATAAATAAATAAAAAATTTATATGAAGATTAAAAAGATAAAAATAAAAAATTTGTAAGTTTTTTTTCGTGTTGCTATTGTGTTTATAAAAAAAATTAAAAAATTAAAATAAGTTTTATGTTTAGATTATATTTTACCTTGATATTAATTTTGCTATGTTTGTTATTCTAGAGGGTTTGATAGGGAATTGATATTTTCACGTGATTCTCTCACTTGAACATAAAGCGGGTCCCACTTTCACGTGAGAGAATCATGTGAAATATTAAAAACAGATTTGAAAATAGTACTCCCCTAAAATATATGAGTTTATATTACTTAGTGTTCATTGCAACAAAAGTAGTCAAATTTTTCGTTCATTATTTTCTTTTCTTCTCATTAAAAAGCTCAGTACAAATCTTTTCTTCTGTTTTTTTTCTTTTTCTTCTTCTTCTCGATTCATTTTAAAACTCATAAGCATAGTGAAAATGGTACTATCGATAATTAAATGTAAATGGTACTATCGATAGGATGTGAGAAATCCAAAGAAAAGGACAACGTGGAAAATGCCATGGGAAGACGGTCTATGTTGAAAGGGAATTAAGGAATATATATTGTCAATTTTTTAAAATTCTGACTCACAAATCCGTTTACAGAAACTGATCAATTAAGGAGTTGTATATAATGGTCATGTTTGTTTACAAAAAAAAAAACATGTTTAGAATTAGACTATTTGTCTTACTCTATTAAATATATTAAAATGCAATACATGATATCATAGTTTGATATCTGTCATTCTCACAATTCAATATGTGTCCTGCCTAATTAATGTTCCTTAATACCCTTAACAAAATTGTCCAGCTAACATAACAAATGAGGATGAAAAAAAACCCTAATTCATTCCCTTAAATTTTAAATTTATAATCCCCTAAATCACTATAAGTCTAAACTGTTTTGATAATATCAACTGTTTTGATATTATCCTTTGTAATTTAATTATTATTTAATAAAATCACTACTTTATGCTATTAATTAATTTTTGGATTTATAATCTTCTAAATCACTACAAATTTAAACGGTTAATAGCATAATATCATTCTCTTAATTTTTTAGATTTATAATCCCCTAAATCACTACAAATTTAAACTGTTTTGATAATATCAAATGTGTTTTGATATTATCCTTTGTAATTTAATTATTATTTAATAAAATCACTACTTTATCTCAACACTACCCCCTACAATGCATATTCATTTGTTTTTCTGTGTAAAATTTGATCATCGCACAATAATCTACTATCTTCTTATTATATTTTAATTTAATAATTATACGTACAAATTTATTATTAAAAAATTGAATAATCCGCAACGCGGGAGTTTGTATCTAGTTTAACACTATTTCAGATTATTTAATTCTTTGACGAGAGACTATTAGTCCTTTAATCTAAGATTATTAGTTCCATAAAGTCATTTGATAGTTTAAAATGAGGGACTATTAATTCCACATTTATCATGGAATTATATAATCTTTCGTAAATAGCCTTAGAAAATAAAAAAAAATAGTTAATACGATTATTTAAAGAACTATTAATTCCCTATTATGAGATAAAATAGTTCAAAGTAATATTAAATTAAGACAAATAATCTAATTCTAAATATATTTTTTACAAACAAAGATAGCGAAATAGGAGAAATAAAGAAATTAAAACCCTACAGGCCTACACTATCAACCGGCCTAGCTGTGAATTTTGACGAGAAAAAATATATTCTTTGGGATATTTAATTTTGTGAGTGAAGTAGCTAGGGAGCAGAATTAATTAGGTCTTATTCTTTTTCCTATATATATCACTCTCATTCCAAATGTTTTCTCTCTTCTCTTCTACTTTTAGATTGTTCAAACTTTTGTTTATTTCCTATTTCCGGCACATCTACTAGAGTCAATGCATGCACATGATGCATATAGACAAAACCACGTTTTTGTCCCGCAATTTAGAGAAATCATCCTATGAGGCAAACGTTGTTTGAATAGACCTCACAAACGGATGAGTTAAAATAATTGAGCATATTATACATACTATGGTAATGATATATATTGTTAATGTCTCTTTTTAATATATTAAATTTTTAAAGGAGTTGGTATTTAACAAACAGATATAAATAAATGTTGGAAAAAAATCACCTCTCAAATATTATTGTCTTTGATAAATTAAACGAATAAAATATCAGCATATACCAAGATTTTACGTGGAAAATCCTTTAAACTAAGAGGTAAAAACCACGGGACAAACTTCGAAGAATTCACTAGAATAATATAAGAGTATACAAAGATATCTTAATTTAAGTACAAACTCAAATTACTCCACCACAATAACTATGTAATGGAACCCAAATAAAACACATTTTTATTTGAACTATCTTTCTCTCTCTTTTTCTTGCTCCCTTCCACCCTCTCCCAGATGGGATTACTTTCATTCATCCTCCCCGAATGGAATTTCTCTCACCCACCCTTTTCTTTTTCCCTCTACTCTCGGATGAGAGCTTGTGTTTTTGGGTGTGTAATTTCTTGTTGCTTTGCTTCCTTTTTATAGCCGAATGGAGGGAAATAGTATTAAATGAGGAGCATTAAATGATGAAGAGAGTTGGTGAGATGTTTCCTTTGACCCATTAATGGGTGAGGACCATTGACCAACAATCTCTCCCCCCGAACCCATTAAATGAGGTATTCACCATGACTCCTCACTTGGAGTCGATTCCTGTGTCAAATCCAACTCTTGAAAGAAACCACAATATTTCGTTGTCAACTCAGTAGTAGACAAAGCAATACACTTCTGCAACTTGGACTGCCATAACACGGCTCCCTCTGCAAAAGTAAACAAATACCCCGAAGTAGACTCATTCTTCTTTGAAACCTCGCATATGCCGCCGTCAGATAACCTTCCAAGACCGAATTTGACGTCAAACCATAACTCCTCACTTGGAGTTAATCCCAACGAAGCCTTGACTCAACTCAAGCTTCTTGGAATTTTCAACTTTCTTCATGTCCGACTTTATCTCATCGGCATGGCTCTTCTTGATTGGAGGATCTAACTCAAACTTGACAGATTTTTGCTTGTCAAATTCTTTCACAACTGCTTTGTACCCTGGCTGTGAGCTATCTCTTTCCTTTTTCACTTTTGGTACCCATTTAAGTGAAGAGCTTTCTTCTTGTGGTTCTCATGCAAGGCTTTTCTTTCATCTTGCATGGCTTTGTACCACATCTTTTTCCGCCTAACTCCCCCATCTTCAACACCTTCCACATGAACCTGCATCGTGGAAAGAGTAATGTCTATCTTCTTTCCTCTAGTCACCACTAAAGACCTTTTTAGTGAGGTTCTATGTGACGCCCCCAAAATAGGTATACATCACCCATCTTGAGTCGCCAAATACATGGTACAAAATTCAAGTACAACTTAATTATACAACAGTCGTGTAAAATACGACAAAACATAATCTAAGAGTTTTAATAAGAATATTGTCCTCTGGACAATATCCACACTCAATGGAGTCCTCATTACATTTATTGTCACACTATTTTATAGAATAGTGAGGACTACTAAAACAACCATCTGGATCGTCAATCCGCTCCCCACTCGTCCCAACTATATTCTCATTTCAAGAGAACGGTGAAAGAAAGGTGAGCTCAACTAGCCCGATGAAAATATTATGACTAAGATAATGCAGAATAAATTATCCTTAGCCTTCAACAGTATAACAACTGATAGAATACAATAGACAACAAGTTTTAGATCAATAACTACAGCGGAATAAGCAATCCATTAGAAGAGTCAACTAGAGCATAAAATCTACTATCTTCTATGATTCAAAAAGTTTTTCATCAACTTTATCGCTGAGACTCAGCTTAATAATTATAATCGAATCATCCCTGCATCACGGCCAAGGATATTCATGTAATCATCAATGGTCATTATTATACCGAATAATCCCTGGCCATAATCATACCAACAACTGTCCATCAATGAACTACAGGCCAATGAGGACTTTCACCACATCATTCGTCACATTACGGTTATGATTATACCGAATAATCTCTGGTGATAATCATACCATGTCCATCTATGCACGTAAGCCAAAGATGACTTTCATCACAATATAAGCATGAAGATGATGACAATGACATAATAATTTAATAAAACAAGTTCAAGGATTAATTTTAAAGATTTATAATTTAATTTATCCAGAAATCAATAACGTCCAAATTATCAACATGATACTGCTTTGTGGAGTAAAATTCAAGAATGCTCAGAAGAATATTTCCATGAAAAGATACTGGATGAAGCGCAAATATCCAAGATATTCTACTAATTTCATGGAGTATAGAAGCCAAAACATTAACCAATTTAGTATAATAAAATATATGAAACTGCAAATGGATTTTCGCCCGCCATGCGGTAATCCACGTAGACAGATCATTTTCCCAATTTAATAAAGAATGAATACGAAGGATCATTCACCATGCATGCGGTAATCCACATGCGATAAATCGCACAGACAGGTTATTCCAACAGAATAATAAAGAATGGAATAACGGAAGAATTCACCAGGCATGCAATAAACCGCACAGACATGTTATTCCAACGGAATAATAAAGAATGGTATAACAACCCTTACGAATATTGAAAGAAATAACTCTCTTCATGAATACGAAAGAAATAATACCCCTTACCTTAGAAGAAAATTAGATACTGGAATAGTGAGGTAGCAGACTTCTCTTCTTCTTTCTCTCTATAATTTCTCTATAATAATTGTTCTTGTGATACTTAGTGAATTGGTGAGAATGAAAGAAGAATGAGCTTTTATTTATAGAAAAATATAATTTTGATAATTGCACGTTTTGGGGCTCGAAATATTACAGTATAATACCTTCCTGTTTTTCTTCATTTTTAATTTAGTCCTGCAAGTATTATCAAACTTGCACCACCTCCCCTAATAGTAAATCATGTGAATCAATAGTAAATCATGTGACTCAATAATTCTAAACATGTGAAAAAATTAATTATAGTATAGTACCTTCATCTATACCTCCATTTTTAATTTAGTCATGCAAGTATTATCAATTTTGTACCAACTCCCCTAATAGTAAATCATGTAAATCAATAGTACACACATATGAACACATAGTTATAAGCATATGAATTAATAGCAATTAATTGCTCATTTATCCGGTTAATTACCCGATTGGTCAATATAACTTCCAGACATCAATTATTATCGAAATAAATGTCGATTTCCACTAACACTAATAATTCTCACACAATGGAACTATCAATTTCATCCTTAATCAACACGAACTTATTCATCATTAATATTATAACGCACAATATTTAACAACCAGGTCGTTCCCAGGAAAGAGGGGGCTTTCCTATAAGGATTTTTGTATGACCCCAACTTATTATTAATGAAATTTAATTTTCTCTATTTATTATTTTAAAATTGTAAGGGTTGATTTGATTAATGTGGATAGTTATGGGTAAAATATGCAAATATTTTAAAATAAGCAAGTGGTTATAAAATATTCATTATTGTTGGGGAATATTCGAATATTCAGATCTTGTCGGGAATATTCGTGACAACCAAGAAATGTGTGGGCCCCATAACTTGAAAGCGATTGGAGGAAGAAAACGACAAGAATAAGTTGTTTAAAAATAACGGCTAGTTATTCTGAATTATCTTTGTTAAAATAAAATAATTGGTTAAAAACACAAGAAGACACTGCGGTGATTGCACCAATTATTGATTCTTACGTAAAGAAGGCACTACTCAATAATGGTTCTGAGAATTATTGTTCAATATTTTATTTTATTGATTCAATAATTCTTTGTGTTGATATTTTATATTACCGTTGTTTCAATAATTGTCACTACACGAAGATTTTTCATTATCGAAGCAATAATTCATATTATCCGAATAATATTATTGCATAACATTATTGGCAATGTCTAGAAAGTTCGCTCAAGGAGAGGTTTGGTCACCTAATTGCAGCACCAAGTAAGGAGAGAAATTCTTATTGAAAGCCCCTCTTCCCCTGAACCCGCACGGTTGTCAATATTGTGATTCTCGTAATATTATTCGTGAATAATTAATTATTGATTTATATGATGTGAAAAATATTGATTTTATATGGATATAGATGGAGAAAATTTTTTAATATGACAATTGTTGAAAATTAAAATTTTATCTTTTTCTAATAAAATAATTCATTTAAATATATTATTATATTTTTAATAATATAATAATGGTGATATTTTTACAATGAATGTGTGATATATGAGTATATAAGGAGAAAGAGTATTTTGTTGCAATAAATGTTTAAAACATGTTAAACATGTTTTGGACCCCATTTCTTGACTAAAATTTGATTATACCGTGTAAATCGCTTCGCTTATGGATTTCGATCAATTTACATTTGGAATTTGAAAACACTTTCTTCGCGCAGTTGTAGAGAATTGAAATTATTATAAAACTTCATAGATTTGAATTTTCCGATAAAAGGGCTATTTATTGTGAATTATTGAAGTTCAAGTTCAAATAATTGATTTTTGGAAGTTTAAATTATTTTAAATTAGGAAAACATTTTGGAATGTTTGGGGACATCATTAACATGTGCTTGGTGGTCAAATCGATGGTCAAGAGGTGCGTAGGAAATTTTGATATATATATTAATATTATATTAAATTTTCTACTTTGGTGTTCTAAGCATTTTCTATAAATATGGTGCTTAGGTTAGAATTGAAAATCACAATTTAAACTCAAGTTTTCTCTCTATATTATCGAGCATATTCTTGTGAGTATTTTGAGTATATTTTGAGTATTTCTATACGGTGCAAGTTCAAGTCATAGCCTATATCCGGTGTTTCAGCTAGAAGTACTAATCTTTCGAGGTAAGAGATATTATTTTTTTCGTAATGATATTATTTCTTCAATATCATTATGTCGAAGTATTGATCTGAACTTTTTAATCAAATTTGGAACTTTTGGTGTCGGGGTTACTATTCACGATATCGAATTATTCACGATATCTGACTATTCACGAATCATTTACACTATTTATCAAAAATGAAAATTTTCTTTTTCGTCTAAAAATATCTATTCTCGGATACTAGCTTTGATTGTATCCATGTTTTGATGATTCTTGAATTTTACACCACTATGATTATTTTTGAGGTATTTTTGGACATGGATAAAACAAAGTACTAATCCTTAATCCTTAATTCTTGTCATTTTTGTTTCATTGGATTCGTTTCTTTAAAAATATTTTCATCATCCTCGATCTTAAATGATGATATTATTGAATATTTTTGGCTCGTAGTGCAAAAGATGAATGATTTCGATGAATATCTTTGGCCCGTAGTGCAAAGATGAAGCAAGTGGTTAGATGAACATGACCAATCGATGAATATCTTCGCCTCAGAAGTCAAAAGATGAATATTTGATTCGGATATATATTGATTGATGTTACAGGATAAAAGATAGACAATGAACTTTTAAATTCATACATAGAAGATAGTAGTTTGCATTCTCTACTTAACTCTTCTAATGAATTATTATTTCAATGAATATTGATTTAAAACTTGTTGTCTATTGTATTCTATTAGATTTTTTCCTGTTGAAGACTAACGATAATTTGTTGTATATTATCTTAGTCATAATATTCTTCTTTTGGGCTAGTTGAGCTCACCCTTTTCTTTTTTGTTCCATTTTTCTTCTCGGGAGGTGAGAATATAGCGAAATCTTAGCCTGGGTATGGAATGAAGGTTCTAGAGAGAGTTGTTTAGTAGTCCTCACCATTTTTGTAAAATAATGTATCAATAAATGTGATGAGGATTTATTTGAGTATAGATATTGTCTAGAAGATAATATTTGTATTCAAACTCACAGCTTTTACTATTGTAATAATAAAGTTATAGTTGTTTTGCCATGTATTGACAACTTCAGAATGGGTGATGTATACCTATTTTGGGGCGCCACAATTTCTCCCCTAATGGTAGAATTAGATGATCAAACCTCTCCTCGATGTAACTTCTAAACATTGTCAATATTGCAAATAATAATATGAATAACTTTGTCGTCTCAATTATTAATTTAATAATATAACATATTATCGCAGATGATATTGTGACAATAATTGAATCAATAATATGAGAGATATGATGCAAAGACCATCGTAGCAATAATTGAGTATAATCGAGTGACTTCTTACGTAAGCATCAATAATCAATACCGGTGCTACTATGCAACCACGTGTATTAATGTACTTTACTACCGGTGTAGTTCAACAGGTTTTAACGGTAACACTTTTCGCCGTTATAGTTATTTTTATAAAAGATAATTACCGTCGTTTTCTAACTACAATACTTTTCGTTAATGGGGTCCACCCATGATTGTGTCGTCGTCACGGATATTCCCCGATAAAAAGAATATTCCCCGACCAAACGAATATTTTATAACAACTTGTTTACTTTGCAAAATTTTTCAAATATCACCCTTAACTTAAACCTTTTATCAATTTAACCATTTACGAAATAAAATAATAATTATAAGAAAATTGAATACTTTCATTTCATAAATTCGTGGTCTTACATTCTATCTCCTGTGAAATATGGTAGAACAAACTTTGATCAATCCACTTCTCATTATGAATTGATCATCTTTTCTTCAATCACCGCGGATCACAAATTCTCGGCTTACCATTCTTGGAACCAATTCTTGGCTAACCCATCAAGAATTCAATATCACCATCAAGAGCACCTCAAGGGAAACACAAACCCTTCATCGAGAATTTACCACGTCATCGCGTGTTCTTTTGAAGAGACTAATTTAACCATGGCTCCTACTGATTCCTCCATACAATTTATCAAAAACAACTGTGCAAATAACCTTAGCTCTGATACTAGTTGTTGGGAAAAAATCACCTCCCAAATACTATTGTCTTTGATAAATTATACGGATAAAATATCAGCACATGCCAAACATATTAAATTTGCAGTTCCACCAAAATAATAACCATGCAGAAAATAACCTCCCAAATACTATTTTTTTCGTAAATGATTAAATTGATAAAAGGTTAAAGTTAAGGGTGATATGTGAAAATTTTGCAAAGTATGCAAGTTGTTATAAAATATTCGCTTATTTGGGAATATTCTTTTGTTTGGGAATATCCGTGACGACGGCACAATCATTAGTGGACCCTCACAATGGAAGTATTGTCGTAGTTAAAAATGATGTAATTATCATTCTATAAAAATAATGGCCAAAGTGTTACCATTAAAACCGTTGAACTACCCCAAGTAGTAAAAGTACAAAGAATACGCTCTGGGTTAGTTACAAGTAGCACACGATATTGATTATTGATGCTTACGTAAAGAAGTCACCGCTTATACTCAATTATACAAAGAATTCTCGTGATCATATCTCTCATATTATTGATTCAATTATTGTCACAAGATTATCATCAGATAATATGTTATATTATTAAATTAATAATTGAGACGATAAAGTTATTCATATTATTATTTTCAATATTTACAATGTATAAAAGTTCTGTCAAGGAGAGGTTAGATAATCTGATCTTGGTATACCGAGCTGATAAGTAGATTTTATACCTACTTATCCGGTATCTTTTACTTGAATTAGTTGCTTATATTCATGTATCTTAGTTACTTTTCATGCATTTTGTGTTCATTTTTTAGGTTATATGTTTGGGAGCGGTGTGAGCGACTATTGGTAAGGAAAAGCAAGGAAATCGCAAAGAATTGGTAGGAAAATACAAAGAAAAGCAATCCGGACATCGTTTGTGCTTTCATGTTCAATTCATGTTCTTGGCTTAGAACTTAGACTATATTGTAGAGCTTCTTCTTAGCTTTCTGGAACATCTTGAATCATTCTAATCGGAGTTCGGATGCAAGAGTTATGACATTTGTACCAACGGACGTTGAATTTCACTGTTTTGGGTGGTCATTTGCATAGCAGTCACTTCCAGTCAAATTTCGACCCTCATCCGTTCGTTATTTCTCAATTCTTAAAGAATAAAAGTTGTAGAGCTTGTCGATATCTTCGATTTGATAGGTGGCAGGCTCCGTAACTCCTCCCGGATCAAAAGTTATGGTCGTTTTATCAGAGGACACTGCAGTAGAAAAATAACTAACAGCTTGTACCCAAGCCGGGGCTTTCTATTTCATGCCTTATACCCAAGCCTGGGCTTGGGGTCCTGAGTTCAAAATCAGAAGCATAGCAAGCCGGGGCTTGTTATTTACAAGGCAATACCCAAGCCGGGGCTTGGGTACACGCAGAAAAGGCAATTTTAACTAGAATTTGAGTTCAAGAAGGATTGATTCGAGTTGTTTGATTCAAGGACTTCCAAGAGGACTTAAAGACATATTAGGAGGCTTATAAAAGGAGGAGATTTACAGGATTAGGGAAAAGTTTTTGGAAGAATTCCATTAGATTATATTAGAGTAGATTGGGAAAAAACCCTAGTTATTATGAGATTTGGAGAATGAAGCAACTTGGAGACCATTGAAGATCAAAAGATGGAGCTTGAGGAAGATGGAGATTTGCTGACAATAGATTTGCTGACAACCCGAGTTGTCTTTTAATGTTTATTCAAGTGTGGATTCTTAATTTTAATTCAATGAACCAATTCTTTGTTTGAGATTACAATGGATCTTATTGTGTAATTTATTTTAATATGCTTCTTTATCAATTATTATATTCTATCGTGAGGATTGTCTATTGTGATTTGGACTTAATTGCTTAATTACCTAGCTAACAATTACCGTGATAATCTATATGAACTTGAGAGATAAAGTATAGATTTAGATCTGATCATGATAGCATGTGTTTGTGATTTCTACATAGATGGAATTCATGATTCGTGTTTAGCATAGAGATATGCCTTTACGCCATATGTAATCTTATAGAGAACTTGTGCTTTAAATATTTTTTAATTGTAATTCACATAGAGATATAATGAATTAGTTAATTAGGGTGTCTTGCTTAATTCTATCAATTGTGGATTTAAGTGAGTATGTGTATTATGCATCGAGAGGTGGTTTTATCTGGTTTAGTGTTCTTGATTAACAATTCAGGATAGAAAATAATTGATGAGAAGTGTGTTAACTTAAATGAAGCAACAAGTGAAGTTGTGATCTTAAACCTCTATAATCTGATTTGTAACTAGTGGTAATTAGAATTAGTTTAATTAAGTAATTTACTTTATAACATTAAATTGATTGTTTAAATAAAATTAATTTGATTAAGGGTTAGTACTTGGTAATTTGTATTAATAATTCCTCGTGGAAACGATACTCTACTTTCATTGTATTACTTATTGACCACGTATACTTGCGTGTTGTGCGTAACTAGATTTTACCCAACAAGTTTTTGGCGCCGTTGCCGGGGAATTAGTTTAATATATTTTTGCCAATATTAGCTTCATTCAAATTAGTCTTAATTTAAACATTTTTTTCTTTATTTATTTTTATTTTATTTTATTATCTTCTTCCTTTTCTCTCGTTTCAGGTACCATGGTTGGATTCAATTATCAAAGGCCATATTCGAGTATGACTCAACCAAGGGTAGCGGGGATTGATGGACTCAATGTATTTTATGCATTATCAGCACAACTTGAGACACTTTCGAGGAGGTTAGGCGTTATTGCGTAATTTACGTACGTAATGAAGGATAGCGATTTACTTGCAATTATTATCTTTGGCAATCACCCAAGTAATCAATGCATCATCAGTCTTGGGCCGGTACAGTATGGTGGTAACTACCTCAACAACTATTCTTATCCCAGTTATCATCAAGTTTGGGGGTATCACCCAGATTCTTCATAGAGCTAGAATTATCAAGATCAATACTCTACTCCAAATCCAACATACACGCCGGAATTCTCATATCAACCTCCATTAAAAGAAGAAAAGTCAAAGTTGGAGGAATTACTGTCAAAGGTCATAGCAAACCAAGAGGAGAGGATGATGAGTCAAGAAATATCGAGCCACAATTTTTAGCACCAGATGGAACAACTCATTACCACTTCAACTCATGGTCCTCAATACATGGATTCCAAAACCGAGACAGATAATTCGATATTGCAGGAATTGTTTTCCAAGTTCATAGCATCAAATGAGGAGAGGAGAATTAATTAAGAGCGGTCAATTCAAAATATGCAGAACCAGATGGATCAAATGCTCAAAGCCTTGAACAACTGTCCTCAAAACAATTGGTGTTATGACGAGGATTCCGAGATTGATGAAGTGCTCGAGCCAAATCTACAGCTGGATGAGCCACGAGATGTTGAAAAAGAGGAGACAAGTGGGGATAATGAAAACAAGGTCAGCGAAGAACTAAATGTGGGTACCAACGATGATGAGCCTATGTTATTTATGCCCCAAGTGCCTTCTTCACCAAAGTTCAAGGATCCAGTTAGATTTGCAAAATCGTGCCCGCTTGGTAGTCATGTCGTCGGCAAGGCTATTTATGACATGAGAGTTAGTACAAATGTGAAGCCATGGTGGGATGAGGAGGAGAAGATAAAAGAAGAGCCCGTTGTGCTTGACAAGCCACAAAGCCTCAATCTAATCCAAGGCTCAACGGACGGAAAAACACCTAGTTATTCAATATTTTCAATTGGGCACTTATTTAAACAAAGCATGTTAGGTGACTTTAATTCGAAAGCCATCACAAATGGGAACTTACCAAAAGTCACATTGTTTTCGATGGATGGAGGGTTCCTCAACTATCGAAGAGGAATTGGATAGCATTGACCAGACAAAGTCAGGCTGAAAGATTGTAAATCAAGCGCTGATTGGGAGGCAACCCAGGAATTTTTTTTATTTATATGCTTTCCTAGTTTATTTAGTAGATAGGAATCACTTTATATTCCAAAGTGCTATTTTAATCCATGTTGTCTCTCTTCATTGCATGTATTGGAGGTTCAATGGACAGGAAAATGATCGTCGCCGCCATCGCCATCATCACCTCACACTTAGTGTGACGCCCCCAAAATAGGTATACAACACTCATTCTAAGTCGCCAAATACATGGTACAGAAACAACTACAACTTTATTAATACAATTGTCGTGCAAAATACGACAACACATAAACTATGAGTTTAAAAATAAATATTGTCTTCTAGACAATATCAACACTTAAATAAGTCATCATTACAATTATTGATACACTATTTACAAAATAGTGAGGACTACTAAAACGACTTTCTAGAACCTTCATTCCATACCCCGACTAGTACTCGCTACATTCTCGCCTCCTGAGAAGAAAAATGGAACAAAAAGGAAAAAGGTGAGCTCAACTAGCTCAGTAAAGAATATTATGACTAAGATAACATAGAAAAAATTATCGTTAGTCTTCAACAGGAAAAATCGATAGAATACAATGTATAAACAAGTTTTAAATCAATATTCGCAACGAAAATAATAATTCATTAGAAGAGTTACGTAGAGAATGAAATCTGCTTTCTTCTATGAATTTAAAAGTTTATCATCAATATTTTATCTCTATAATATCAATTAATATACATCTTGAATCAAATATTCATCTTTGCTTTCATGAGCCAAAGATATTCATCAGTTGGTCATGTTCATCTCAACACCTGTACATCTTTGCACTACGGCCAAAGATATTCATAAGAAAATCAACCATCTTTGCACTACAGGCCAAAGATATTCAGTAATATCATCATTTAGGACTGAGGATGATGAAAATGTTTTAAAAAACGAATCCAAATTGAAACAAAAGAACAAATAATAAGGATTCGTACTTTAAAAGCGATCCAAGTTCAAAAAATACTTCATAAATAACCATAGTGAAGTAAAATTCAAGAATGATCAAAACATGGATACAATCAAAGCTAGTATCCGTAATAGATATTTTGGACAAAAAAACAAAAATTTAATTTTTCTGTGAATAGTGCCGTATTCGTGAATAGTGTCGTATACGTGAATAGTGTCGTATACATGAATAGTAACTGTGAGACCCCGAATTTTAAGAAATGAAAGTATTCAATTTTCTTATAATTATTCTATTTAGTAAATGGTTAAATTGATAAAAGGTTAAAAGTTAAGGGTGATATGTGAAATTTTTTTAAAGTAGACAAGTTGTCATAAAATACCCGGTTACTATTCACTCTAGTATTATTCACTTGGGTATTTGGGGCACTTTTTGTGTCGGAGTACTATTCACGAGTTACTATTCATGGGTTACTATTCACCCAAATTACTATTCACCTGAATATTATTCACTCGGGTATTTGGGGTATTTTTCGTGTCGTGGTACTATTCACGGGGTACTATTCCTAAAGTACTATTCACGGGGTACTATTCACCCAAAAAATATATTTCTTTTCGGTCCAAATTATTTTTGAGTATAATATTATTCCATGAAGAGATGTGCTAATTTTTCAGACCGTTGATTGAAATTATAATAGTAAATCAGTTGTCACGGATGGTTTTAATGTTTACCTGCTGGAAAGGGTAATATATATATAATTATATTTTATTAGTTTTGTTTTATTATTAGTAATAAATAAGGAAACTTCTCTTTCCTAAAAAGGAACTGGTTGTCTAAGTTTTATTTTATTATTAGTAATAAAACAGGAAACTTTTCCTTTCCTAGGAAGGATTTGATTGTCTCAGTTACTATTTAGTCCATTCTCCTATAAATAGAAGCTCATTTCATCATTATTTTTACTTAATTCTTTGAAACTCAGAGAGAAATTATAGAGAAAGAAAAAGAAAGTCTGCTACCTCATTATTCCAGTATCCAGTTTTATTCTAAGGTGATGGATATTATTATTATAGTAAGGGTATTATTTCTTTTGTATTCATGAAGAGAACTTCTATTATTCCATTCTTTATCATTATGTTGGAATAACTTTTATGCCAAGTACCACATACATGGTGAAATTCTTCATTATTCCATTCTTTATTATTTCATTGAACATCCTGCGTTTGCATTTACGCATGACCTAGTTGGTTATTTATTATTCTCGTTGGAACATTTATCTATGCTGAATTTCACTTTGACTTTGACCTGTTTGTTATTTATTATTCTGTTGGAATATCCTGTCTATGCGTTTACGCATGACCTGGTTCCGTTATTTATTATTCTATTGGAATAACCTATCTGTGCGGTCTATCGCATGCCTGGTGATTTCTTTTGTTATTCCATTCTTTATTATACTCAGTTGGTTAAAGTTTTGACTTCTATACTTCATGAAATTAGTGGAATATCCTTCATATTTGCGCTTCATCCAGTATCTTTTCATGGAAATATTCTTCTGAGCATTCTTAAATTTTACTCTACAAAGAAGTATCATGTTGACAATTTGGACGTTATTAGTTCCTGGATAAATTAATTCTTGAACTTGTTTTATTAAATTGTTATATCATTGTCATCATCCTCATGTTTATATTATGTTGAAAGTCATCTGTGGCTGTAGTGCATAGATGGACTTGGTATGATTATGAATTGTGGATTAATCAGTATAATCATGAATAGTAATGTTACAAATGATTTGGTAAAAGTCCTCATTGGCCCGTAGTGTATTGATGGACAGTTGTTGGCATGATCATGACCATTGAGGAATACATGAATATCCTTGGCCCGTAGTGCATGGATAATTTGTGGTTGTGATACTAATAAATATCCTTGGCCGTAGTGCAGGGATGATGTGAATTATTTATTAAGCTGAGTCCCAATGATAAAAGTGATGAAAAACCTTTTAAATCATAAAAGATAGTAGATTTTATTCTCTACTTGACTCTTCTAATGGATTGTTTGTTCCGCTGCAGTTAAACTTGATGTCTATTATATTTTATCAGTTTAACATTGTTGAAGACTAATGATAATTTATTCTGCATTATCTTAGTCATAATATTTCTTACTGGGCTAGTTGAGCTCACCCTTTTGCTCTACAAAGAAGTATCATGTTGACAACTTCATCACCCATTCTGAGTCGCCAGATATCACACTATAAAAATAAAATACAAACTTCATTTATACAACTGTTGAACTGTCGTGCAGAGTACGACAACATATGAGCTGTGAGTTTTAATACAAATATTGTCTTCTAGATAGTATTCAAACTCAAAATAAGTACTCAATACATTTATTATCGCTCTATTTCATAGAATAGTGAGGACTACTAATATTATCATCTGAACCGTCACTCCATTCCCCGACTAGTCCCTGCTACGTTCTCATTTATCCAGGAATTAATAACGTCCAAATTGTCAACATGAAACTTCTTTGTAGAGTAAAATTCAAGAATGCTCAGAAGAATATTTCCATGAAAAGATATAGGATGAAGCGCAAATATCAGGGATATTCCACTAATTTCATGGAGTATAGAATCAAAACTTTAACCAACTGAGTAAAATAAAGAATGGAATAACAAAAGAAATCACCAGGCATGCGATAGGCATGCATGCGAAAGTTATTCCAATGAATAATAAATAACGGAACTAAGTCATGCGTAAACGCATGCATAAGATATTCCAATGTATAATAAATAATGGAACCGAAGTCGTGCAAAATTCGCAGACCATTTCGGATGTTCTAATAAAATAATAAATAACGGAATTGTGTCATGCGTAGAACGCACCGGCTGTGATATTCTAATGTAATAATAAAGAATGGAATAATGGAAGAATTTCACCATGATGCAGATTACTTAAAGCAAAAGTTATTCCAACATAATGATAAAGAATGGAATAAATCAAGAATTTCACCAAGTATAGGGTAGAATCACAGATATATCAAAGTTATTCCAAAGAATAAAAAAAATGGAATAATGAAGTTCTCTTCATGAATACGAAAGAAATAATACCCTTTACTTGGAACAACCGGATATAGGAGTAGTGAAGTAGCATAATACTTTTCTTCTTTCTCTCTATAGTTTTCTCTCTAGAGTTTTAGTGAATTGTAAAGAAATAATGAAGGAATGAGCTTCTATTTATAGGAGAATGGAAAAGATAATATACTAATAAAATATAATATATATTATATATATATATATATATATATATATATATATATATATATATATATATATATAAACTCACGGGTCATTACCCCTGATACAACTCCCGCCCATTCCGAATTCGTGCCACTTTCAAATTATCACATGTATATAAATATAATAATAATAATCGTACTCCATTCCTGCAATTCTCAAACATTACCTATATATATATATATATATATATATATATATATATATATATATATATATATATATATAACCCAATCTTGCATTAATACTCCTTCCCGTGAATCTTGACTTCCCTTTTCCCATGTTATCAAATTTTCCAGTGGTTCCCCACATGTGCCCCCACCTTTATTATCTTAATAACTTTCTACCTATTATTTTGAAAAAATGGGTAAATGAGGGAAATAAGCAACATTTACGCCAAATACTTCATAAAAAAATCCTCTTAATATTTTTAACAACATTTATCATCATTATTATAATTCACAATATTAATCGACCAGGTCGTTCCCAAGGAAAGAGGTGGATTTCAATAAGGATTTCTCCTTATTGGCGCGCAATTAGGTGACCAAACCTCTCTTTGGCGTAACTTCTAAACATCGTTAATATTGCAAATAATAATATTAATAACTCTGCTATCTCAATTATTGATTTAATAATATATAAAATATCAACAATAATTGAATCAAATAACGTGAGATACTATGCAACAATTATCAAGCAATAATTGAACAAAACCGAGTGACTTCTCATGTATAAGCATCAATAATCAATACTGCAGTGCCACTATGCAACCGAAGCGTATTCTCTGCACTTTTTAATATGTGGTGTTTCAACGATTAACGATAAAACTTCCGCCGTTATTTTCATAAAATATTTTGTCGTTTTCTCAATCCAAACAATAATTCCGTTGTGGGGTCCACTAATGATTGTCTTTGTCGCATTTAATATTTCTGTTAAAATGAATATTCCCACCAATCTAATATTATATAACAACTTGTTTACTTTGCAAAATTTATAAAAATTATCCACAACTATAATATTATATCAAATTCATTCCATAATATTCAAAATGATAATTATAAAAAATTCATCTTCATTCATAAAAGTTGGGGTCTTACAATCTCCACTTCTTATGAAATTTCTCCCTCGAAATTAGGGTACGTACCTGGTATGTCGAAGAGGTAAGGATACCTTGATTTCATTTCAGATTCTAACTCCCAGGTCATTTCCTCAACATCGTGGTTCCTCCATAAACTTTGACTTGAGGTATAACCTTGGAGCGTAGAATATGTTCCTTCTTATCCAAGATTTGAACATGAACCTCTTCATACGTTAAATCTTCATTTATTTCATCCTATTTCTAACTCAATAATGTGGTTCGGTCTTTCACATATTTACGTAACATGGATATATGAAAAATGTTATGAACACGAGACATACTTAAGAAAGTAAAAGCAAGTCTATAAAGCGCGCTCCTACTCGATCAAGGATTAAAATGGGCCAATGAATCGAGGATTGAGCTTTCTCTCTTTCCAAATCTCGTAACTCCTTTCCATAGAGCAACACGTAACAACACATGATCTCCAATATCGAATTCCACGTCCTTTCGATGAAGACCAACATAACTCTTTTCATCGGCCTTGTGAGGTTTTTATACGTTGTCGATCGTTTGAATCTTTTCCGTAGTCATACGTATCAACTCCAAATCGAACAACGTTGCTTCACCCACCTCATCCCAAAGATATACTAGAGAAACGACACTTTCTTCCATACAATGCTCGAATGGAGCCATGTCAAGATTGCTGCTTGATAGTTGTTGTTGTAGGAAAACTCCACCAATGGTAAGAACTTGTCCCAACTTCCCTTGAAGTAAAGGACACAGAGTCTTAAAAATCTTCAAGAGTTTGAATAGTCTCTCTCGATTGTTCGGTCAAATCCCGAGGATGATATGCCAAACTAAATCGTAAATCCGTGCCCATAGCTTTTTGCAAACTAACCCAAAATCATGAAGTGAATCTTGGGTCTCGATCAGAAACAATGGATACTGGATAACCATACAGTCTTATAATCTCGTTTATGTACATACGAGCAAGACGTTCAAGTGTATAAGTTTCTCGTATTGGTAAGAAATGAGCAGACTTGGTCAATCTATCAACAATGACCCAAATTGCATCTATGCCTTGAGAAACCTTGGGAAGACCAGTAACGAAATCCATAGTAATGTGCTCCCACTTCCATTCTGGAATTTCAAGTGGTTGCAATGGACCTTTTGGTACTTGATGTTCCGCCTTGACTCGTTGACAAAGTTAGACACCTTGAGATAAACAGCGCTATCCCTCTATTCATATTGCCCCACCAAAATGTTTGTCGAAGATCATGATACATTTTGGTACTCCCAGGATGAATTGCAAACGATGTGTTGTGCGCCTCCATCATGATTTTATACTTTAAATCAGGGTCGTTAGGAACACAAAGTTTGGAGTTGACTCGAAGTATTCCTTCTTCATCGATTCTTGCTTTCGGCATAACACCTTTTTGTACTTTTTTCCTCATATACATCAGCTCCAGGTCTGTAGCTTGAGCAACTTTAACTTTATCGATTAAAGTCGGTTCTTCTCGTATATTCGACATCATCACATGTTGAGTTCCTTTTGAGTGAAGAAATATTTGAGGCTTTTATGATCCGTAAAGATCTCCACTTTCTCCACATACAAGTAATGCCTCCTAATTTTAAGTGCGAAGATAACAATTTGCTAACTCTAGATCATGAGTAGGATAATTCCTCTCATATTCTTTGAGTTGTCGAGAGGCATAGGCTATGACTTTCCCATGTTGCGTGAGAACACATCCTAACCCTTTGCCGAGCAAGCATCCTTTGTAGATGACAAATCCTCCGAGGCGGATGGTATTGTCGAGCAGGTCAAAATAAATGAGTCTTCTCTTGAGTTCTTGAAAACTCTTCTCACATTCCTTGTTCTAACCGAATTTTGTATCTTTCCGAGTCAGCTGAGTTAAGGGAGTGGCGATTTGAGAAAACCCTTCTACGAATCTCCGATAATAACTAGTTAAGCCGAGAAAGCTACATACTTCGGTCACTGATTTAGGTTGCTCCCAGCTTTGAATAGCTTCAATCTTTGTTGGGTCAACAGATATTCCATGACTTGATACCACGTGCCCAAAGAATGCTACTTCCTCGCAAGTAACTCGTGATTTCTTCAACTTGGCATAAAGCTTATATTCACGAAGCTTTTGAAGTATTAGCCTCAAGTGTTGCTCATGATCTTCACGGCTTTTGGAATAAATAAGGATGTCATCATAAAGATGACCACAAAGTAATCCAAATATTCCTTGAATACTCGGTTCATCATATCCATGAAGGCAACATGAGCATTAGTTAATCCAAAAGACATGACTAGGAATTCATAATGCTCGTACCGAGTTCTGAAAGTTGTCTTTGGAATGTCATCGGTTCTAATCTTTAACTGGTGATATCCGGAATGAAGATCAATCTTTGAAAAGAATTTGGCACCTTGTAATTTGGTCAAACAGTCATCAATACGTGGTAAAGCGGATATCTATTTTGATGGTGACATGGTTCAACTCCGATAATCAATACAAAGTCGATACTCCCATCTTTCTTTTTCACAAATAGAGCAGAGCACCCCAAGGAGAAGTACTAGGATGAATGAAACCGATGTCTAACAATTCCTGCAGTTGGGTCTTTAACTCTCGAAGTTCAATAGAGCCATTCGATATGGGGCTTTGGAAATAGGTTTTGTCTTAGGGTTCAAGGTCGATACAAAATTTAATTTCACGCCTGGGGTATGCCAGAAGTTCTTTGGGGAATACGTCAGAAATTTATTAACAATAGAGATATCATTCAAAAACCCAGCGTATTTTTATTTAGATCCGTGACATGAGCTAAGAAATTTTGACATCCGCTTTTTTAATAAATGAATAGCTTTATGGCTTGAGATGAGCGGTGATTGATTTTAATGGTTTGGTTGCTTGAATTCAGATAATAGGTTGGTTAGGAATATGAAAGCTAACAACCACTTAAAACAATCATTTTTGCATGATGAGTAGTTAACCAATCAATCCCTAGAATTACGTCAAATGCAAGTATTTTCAATAAAATAAGATCGACAGGTAATGTGAGGGTACCGATTTGAACCAAACAAGACTTATAAATAGTGGATGTAATGAAGGTTTCTCCCAATGGAGTTTTAACAGATAAGTCAAAGTCTAATTTCTCCGGAGTCAAATTTAAACTTTGAGCGCAAGTAGGAGAAATAAAAGAATGGGTAGAACCGGTATCAAATAAGTTATAAACTTTGTTAGAGTTTATGATAAGCTTACCCGTGATGACCTCGTTCGGGTTCCTTGATTTCTGGGAGGTCACGACAAACGCTCTCCCTTGCACTACTGGCTTTGACTTTTCTGGGACGTCATTTGGTGCCTCCATCCTAGCTAAACTTGTCTTCGGTGAATGAAAAAATCGGGATAGGAGACCTTCTCTTCCACAATAATAACATGCTTTGGACGACATCGCAAGCAGATTTGGACGATGATGTGTCCTCCCTCGCATTTGAAGCATATGATAGGTGGTCGATTTTCCTTCCTTAACAACGGGTCTTTGGTCTTTGACGTCTTTCCATCATTGTTGAATCTTCTTCTTGAAATGTCCATTCTTATTGTTTTGGCCATGATTACCACCAAAGTGGTTACCATTTTCGGCATGTTGATTCCTCCACGCTTATTGTCACCGCTCGATGATTGTTATCTTTGGTATTATCATTTTTCTACCGCTTTATCTTTTGGTTGGGTTATTTCATTATCGCTGGCTCCAATAATCTGACCCCTATTAACAACATCCGAATACAAACACAGTTTATGAGAGATAAGATATTGACGTATCTCGGGTTTCAAACCTCTTAGAAACATTCGCGTCATTCTCTCCTCATTATCAACCAAATGGGACACAAACTGGGATAACTCGAAAAACTTGGCTTCGTACTGTGACACGGTCATGTTGTTTTGCTCCAGCTTGATGAACTCTACCTCTTTCATGTGACGAATACTTTCGAGAAAGTACTTGTCGTTGAACAATTCTTGAAACTTCTCCCAAGTCATCTTTAGTGCGACAGGTTGAGTACGTTTTATAGATACCCACCAGTAATCTACCTCTGCACGTAACATGAAGGTAGCAAAGGGAACCTTTTGATCCTCGGAGCATCCCAAGACATCAAATATCTTGCAGATCTGCTTTATCCACGTCTCCGCCTTAAGTGATTTTGGCTCTCCAAAAAACTCGGGTGGTCCCAGTTCCTTGAACTGCTTAGCTGTAAGACCCCAACTTATTATTAATGAAATTTAATTTTCTCTATTTATTATTTTGAAATAGTAAGGGTTGATTTGATTAATGTGGATAGTTATGGGTAAAATCACGCAAATATTTCAAAATAAATAAGTAGTTATAAAATATTCATTGTTGTCGGGAATATTCGTTTTGGTCGTGGAATATTTTTCTTTGTCTTGGGAATATTAAATGATGACGTGCCAGGGTTTTGTGGGCCCCATAACGGAAAGCGATTGGATGAAGAAACGACAAATATAAGTTGTTTAAAAATAACTTGTAGTAGTTATTCAAGTAATTGTTAAAATACTCGGTGGTTAAAACACAAGAAGACACTGTAGATTGCACCAATTATTGATTCTTACGTAAGAAAGCACTACTCAATAATGGTTACGAATTATCGCTCAAGATATTTTATTTTATTGATTTAATAATTTCTTTGCGTTGATATTTTATATTGTTGTTGTTTCAATAATTGTCATTACACAAGATTTTCATTATCAAGTAATAATTCATATTATCTCGAATAATATTATTAGATAACATTATTGGCAATGTCTAGAAAGTTCGGTCTAAAGAGAGGTTTGGTCACCTAATCAATGCGCCAAAGAAGGAGAAATTTTATTGGAAAGCCCCCTCTTCTCAGGGCGCTGGTTGTCAATATTGTGATTCTGTAATATTATTTATGAATAATTAATTATTGATTCATATGATGAGGAAAATATTGATTTTATGTGGATATAGATGGAGAAAATTTTTAATGTGACAATTGTTGAAAATTGAAATTTTATCTTTTTCTGATAAAATAATTCATTTAAATATATTATTATATTTTAATAATATAATAATGATGATATTTTTACGATGAATGTGGGATATATGAGTATATGTGAAAGAGGAGTATTTTTGTTCCCAAAAATATTTAAGGCATGTTTTATGTGTCGGTGGACCCCATTTCTTGACTGAAATTTGATTATAGCCTGTAAAATCGCCCGTTTGTGGATTTCGGTCAATTTCTGTTTGGAATTTGGAAAAACTTCCTTCTGCAAAGTTGTAGATAATGGAATTCTTATAAAAATCAGCGAGATTCGAATTTTCTAACAAAAGGGCTATTTATTGTGAATTATTGAAGTTCCGAAGCTCCGAAATAATTAATTTTTGGAAGTTTAAAATATTTTTAATTACAAAAACGTGTTTTTCATTTTGTCGCCCTTATGTTGGAAGAAGTGTGCGTTTAAAATATTTAAATATTAAATATAATAATATTTAATAAATTTTCTACTTTGGTGTTCTAAGCATTTTCTATAAATAGGTCTTAGGTTAGAATTGAAAATCACACAGTAAATTGAAGTTTTCTCTCTATATTATCGGCGTATTCTTGTGAGTATTTTGAGTATATTTTGAGTATTGCTATACTGCAAGTTCAAGTCATAGCCTATATCAGGTGTTTATTTTTAAATACCGATCTCTTTCGAGGTAAAGGATATTATTTTTTCGTAATGATATTATTTCTTCAATATCATTATCTTTGAAATATTGATTTGAAGTTTTTATCAAATTTGGAACTTTTGGTGTTGGAGTTCTTATTCACGATACTGACCTTTATTCACGATCGACGATTAATTATTCATCGAAAAATGAAAATTTTCCTTTTCGTCTAAAATATCTATTGTGGTTACTAAATTTTGATTGTATCCATGTTTTGATCATTCTTGAATTTTACACCACTATGATTATTTTTGAGGTATTTTGGACATGGATAAAACAAAGTACTGAATCCTTAATCCTTAATCCTTGTCATTTTGTTTCCTTTGGATTCGCTTTCTTTAAAAATATTTTCATCATCCTCGATCTTAAATGATGATATTATTGAATATCTTTGGCCCAGTAGTGCAAAGATGAATGATTTTGATAAATATCTTTGGCCCGTGAGTGCAAAGATGAGCAGTGTTTAGATGAACATGATTAATCGATGAATATCTTTGGCTCAGTGCAAAGATGAATATTTGATTCAGATATATATTGATTGATGTTACGGGGATAAAAAGATAGGCGATGAACTTTTAAATTCATACATAGAAGATAGTAGTTTGCATTCTCTACTTAACTCTTCTAATGAATTATTATTCTTTCTGCGAATATTGATTTAAAACTTGTTGTCTATTGTATTCTATTAGATTTTTCCTGTTGAAGACTAACGATAATTTGTTGTATATTATCTTAGTCATAATATTCTTTCTTCGGCTAGTTGAGCTCACCCTTTTCCTTTTTGTTCCATTTTTCTTCTCAGGAGGCGAGAATATAACGAGTACGAGTCGAGGATGGAATGAAGGTTCTAGAGAGAGTTGTTTAGTAGTCCTCACCATTTTTGTAAAATAATGTATCAATAAATGTGATGAGGATTTATTTGAGTATAGATATTGTCTGTAAGATAATATTTGTATTCAAACTCATGCTTTCTTGTTGTAATAATAAAGTTGTAGTTGTTTCTGTACCATGTATTGACAACTCAGAATGGGTGATGTATACCTATTTTGGGGGCGTCACATTAGCGGTGACCGTCCGAGAGTTGCCGATGTTTCACCGTATTTTGGATGAGAGTCTCTCTCATTTCGATCTTTGCATAAAATGCAGAAAGCCTCTGAACATTCCATCGTTCATCATTTGGTCAGCGTTGTTGTTTGCATGAGGATTGTCGCCTTCCTGATGCACATTGTCCTGATTATTGATCTATAGAGACTCAACGGTCTCTTGTGCTCCATTGATGTTCTCAACATTCTCGGATGTCATTTTCAAATACTGCCACAAAACAAGGGTTAATTAACATATCATAAATTATCCTTATACTCGACCAGACCAATTAAATACCAAATAAACTTTGGTAGGTCATACTAATGAAGGAATTCCGCCTCCTCCTAGTTCTTGTCTCACATCTCAACCCATGGATCATATCCTAAGCTTTGATACTAAATGGCGCCCCCAAAATAGGTTTACATCACCCATCTTGAGTCGCCAAACACGTGGTACAAAATTCAAATACAACAATTATTATACAACAAATGTGTAAAATACGACAAAACATATCTTCGTGAGTTTTAATACAAATATTATCATCTAGACAATATCCACACTCAATTGAGTCCTCATTATATTTATTATCACACTATTTAATGAATAGTGAGGACTACTATTGCTATTATCTCGGGACCGTCACTCCGCTTCCCGACTAGTCCCTACTACGTTCTCATTTCAAGAGAGAACAATGAAAGTAAAAGGTGAGCTCAACTAGCCCAAAGAAGAAATATTATGACTAAGATAATCTGTAATAAATTATCGTTAGCCTTCAACAAATGTTAAAGCGATACAATATAACAAACATCAAGTTTTATCGCAATGAACAAGCAATCCATTAAAAGAGTCAAGTAGAGAATAAAATCTACTATCTTTTATGATTTAAAAGATTTTTCATTACTTTTATGGCTGAGACTCAGCTTAATAAATAATCTACATCATCCCTGCATTACGGCCAAGGATATTCATTAGTATCACAACCACAAATTTTTCATGCACTACGGGCCAAGGATATTCGTGTATTCATCTATGCTCATGATCATGCCAACAACTGTCCATCAATGCACTACGGGCCAATAAGGACTTTTACCACATCATTTGTAACATTACGGTCATGATTATACCGATTAATCCCTGGTCATAATCATACCAAGTCCATCTATGAACTACAGGCCACAGATGACTTTCAACATAATATAAACATGAGGATGATGACAATGATATAAGAATTCAATAAAACAAGTTCAAGAATTAATTTATCCAGAAACTAATAACGTCCAAATTGTCAACATAAAACTTCTTTGTAGAGTAAAATTAATGAATGCTCAGAAGAATATTTCCATAAAAAGATACTGGATGAAGCGTAAATATCAAGGATATTCCACTAATTTTATGGAGTATAGAAGTCAAAACTTTAACCAACTGAGTGTAATAAAGAATGAAATAACAAAAGAAATCACCAGGCATGCGATAGACCGCACAAATAGGTTATTCCAACAGAATAATAAATAACGGAACTAGGTCATGCCTAAACGCACAGACAGGATATTTCAACAGAATAATAAATAACGGAACCAGATCAGGTAAAATTCGCACCGACAGTATGTTCCAACAGAATAATAAATAACGGAACCAGGTCATGCGTAAATGCCGACGAGGATGTTCAAATGAATAATAAAGAATGGAATAATGTAAAATTTCACCATATATGCGGTATTAGACAGATAGAGTTATTCCAACATAATGATAAAGAATGGAATAATGAGAAGAATTTCACCAAGTATAGGGTGAATGGCGATACAAAAGTTATTCCAACAAAATAAAAAAAATAGAATAATGTAAGTTCTCTTCATGAATACAAAAGAAATAATACCCCTTCCTTGGAACAATCTGGATATAGGAGTAGTGAAGTAGCGAGAATACTTTTTTTTTCTTTCTCTATAGTTTCTCTCTAAAAATTCAAATTGAATTAAGTAAGAAATAATGAAGGAATGAGCTTATTTATAGGAGAATGGAAAGGATACTATGTAATAAAATATATATATATATATATATATATATATAAACTCACGGGTCATTACCCCGTGATACAACTCCGCCCATTCCCGAATTCCTGCCACTTTCAAATTATCACATGTATATAAATATAATAATAATAATAATAGTACTCCCTTCCTGCCAATTCTCAAACATTACCTATATATATATATATATAGCATTCTTGTGTCAGCCAAAATCTTCCCTCACCTTCATATATGTATATATATATATATATATATATATATATATATAAAACCCAATCTTACATTAATACTCCTTCCCGTAAATCTTGACTTCCCCTTTCCCATGTTATCAAATTTCTTCCATGGACCCCACATGTGGGCCCCCACCTTTATTATACCGAATAACTTTCTACCGATTATTTTGAAAAAAATGGGTAAATGAGGGAAATAAACAACATTTACGACAAATACTTCATAAAAAATCCTCTCAATATTTTTAACAACATTTATCATCATTATTATAATTCAAAATATTAATCGACCAAGTCGTTCCTAGGAAAGAGGGGGCTTTCCAATAAGGATTTCTCCCTATTGGCGCGCAATTAGGTGACCAATCTCTCTCTTCATATTGTTCCACCAAAATGTATGTCAAAGATCACGATACATTTTGGTACTTCCAGGATGGATTGCAAACGGTGCATTGTGTGCCTCCATCATGATCTTGTATTTCAAATCAGATTCGTTAGGAACACAAAGTCTGGAGTGGACTCGAAGTATTCCTTCTTCATCGATTCTTGCTTCTAGAATAGCACCTTCTTGTACTTTATTCTTCATACACATCAGCTCCGGGTCTGTGGCTTGAGCAACTTTAACTCTTTCGATTAAAGTTGGTTCTATGCGTATACTTGACATCATCGCATGGGTCCCCGTAGTCTTGAATTCTATCTTCATCTTTTGTAAATCACACAAAATAGGCCTTTGTGTTGACAACATCGCACTCGTTCCCGCATATGATCTTCTACTCAACGCGTCAGCTACCACGTTCGCTTTTTCAGGATGGTATTGAATAGTGTGGTCGTAATCTTTCAACAGCTCGAGCCAACGTCGTTGCCGCATGTTGAGTTTCTTTTGGGTGAAGAAATATTTGAGGCTTTTATGATCGGAATATATCTCCACTTTCTCCCCATATAGATAGTGCCTCCAGATCTTTAGCGTGAAAACGACTGCTGCCAACTCTAGATCATGAGTAGGATAATTCCTCTCATATTCTTTAAGTTTTCGCGAGGCATAGGCTATGACTTTCCCATGTTGCATGAGAACACATCCTAACCCTTTGTTCAAGCATCATCAGAGATAACAAATCCATCCGAACCAGATGGTATTTTCAGAACAGGTGCCGAAATGAGTCTCCTCTTGAGCTCTTGAAAAATCTTCTCTCATTCCTCGCTCCATACGAATTTTGTATCCTTCCGAGTCAACTAAGTTAACGGAGTAGCGATTCGAGAAAACCCTTCCACGAATCTCCGATAATAACCAGCTAAGCCCAGAAAGCTACGAACTTCGGTCACCATCTTCGGTTGCTCCCAACTTTGTATTGCTTCAATCTTCGCCGGGTCGACAGATACTCCATGTTTTGACACCACATATCCAAGGAATGCTACTTTCTCAAGCCAGAACTCGCACTTCTTCAACTTGGCATAAAGCTTATTTTCACGAAGCCTTTGGAGTACCAGCTGTTAGGTTTGTAATATTCATGAACGCAATCAAATTGCACAAATAAAGCGAAAACGTGGAAAATCAGAGTTCTAAAATTTTACAAACCATATACCCAGATCATCCTTTATGCGCAATTATTAATTAAACGAAAAGATAAAGAACAAAAATCATACTCTTGAAGATCTGAGCTTCCTCAGGTACAAGTTCACCCCCAATCCTTATCGCGTTCAACTTGAATCCACCGGGTTTGGTTCCTTCCTTTGATCAACGTTAGCCACCTAAGTGTTTGGCCTCTAGAGGTGATCCACCAAGGAAGAAGAAAGATTCAAGAAGATGAGTATTTGGCAAAACCCTAGTTTTCTATCTCTATAGAAAAGAGCGTACTCTCCCAACTATTGGAATTACATATACACGTGTTATGAAAGTGTCAACTACTTCACCCATAATAAGACTCCTCTTATTTATAGATGTGGGCAACCTTCCTTAACAATTAAGGAATTAGGTTTTATTTTAATTAATTAAATTTTTTTAATTAATTAGGCTCCCAATCTTATTAGGAATAATTAATTAAACTCTTTTAATTAATTAGCCTCCTAATCTTATTAGGATATTTGAGAGTACTTTTATTAATTAATTCCCAAACTCCTTTAGGAATTAAATAATAATAATAGTAATAATAATAATAAGACTCCTCTTATTAATTTATATTTAATATTTCTAAAATATTAAATAATAAATATTAAGCTATTTAATTTATTCTATCACCATAGATTAAATTAAATATACTTAACTTATTATTACGATTATGACATTAACTTTTTAAATAATTATTCTTTCTTTTATGGTGTGACCCTTTAGGTTCTCTATATTAAACCGGTTGTGAATAAATCAATTCAAACAATTCTAATCTTATTTAAATAAATAAATTAAAATATTAATTTATTTATAAATAATATTTATTCTACAATAGGGATAAGCCTCCCTAGCGATCAATGACTTTCCAGATAATATAGATTTCAACATTAATCATAAAAGAACTTTTGAGTTAATAGTTACCATATAATTCAATCCTTCCACCATACAATATCCCAATTAAATATAAGACATGGAATTACTGTCAAGTCTTATTTTATTTAATTATATGTATTTCGACTCTTAAATGCACAACTCAAATAATATAAATTAGAAACTCGTTTCTAATTTCATTCTGCCTTGGCCAAGGACTACTGGGTTGTCATTTATCGAATCACATAGGACATATCTCTTCTTTTACTAGAAGTGGTAGATTCTTTATTGATCATACATTATCTCCATGTACAACTTATTATACCCAAGCATATCCTTTGATATATCCTAAGGGTCTTAAGGAATAAGTCAAAGTATAATTCATCATACACAAGATACTATGATGATCTCAAGTCCAAGGATCATCAGATTACTATCACTACACAGGAATTCTATTGACAAAAAGTAAAACTCCATTAGGTATTCCTTAGCGAGTCACGTTCAAATTGAACTTATTCTCTAATAAGCACCTACATACTTGCTTTAGTGTCTCCACACAAATGATCATAAGATCAATCATCCTCATCCAATGAGCAAGCAACGTATGTACCAATCTATCCGGATTCACTAATCCCCAATTTAGTAATCTAACGATTGGGAACTATTTTAGTTTTAAGCTTTCTAAGAATTTAGATCTCATTAGAATGATCATCATCATTATTCTAAAAGCATTGCTTAAAACTATGGGTTTATCATATTTTATAAAACAGCATCATGTAGATAATTAAAAGCCTTTAATAAATTAATATTTTTTATTAATAAATGAATAAGATTGTTACAAAGTATATGTTTTATCATCAAACATGATTGGCTTGTGTACATACTACTTTCACCAGCTTCAAATGGTGCTCATGATCTTCATGACTTTTGGAATATATGAGGATGTCATCAATAAAGACCACAACGAATTGATCCAAATATTCCTTGAATACTCGGTTCATCATATCCATGAAAGCTGCAGGAGCATTAGTCAATCCAAAAGACATGATCAAGAATTCATAATGCCCGTACCGAGTTCTGAAGGCAGTCTTTGGGATATCCTCACTTCTAATCTTCAGCTGATGATATCCAGAACGAAGATCGATCTTTGAAAAGAATTGTGCTCTTTGCAACTGGTCAAACATGTCATCAATGCGAGGTAACGGATACCTATTCTTGATGGTGACATGGTTCAATTCTCGATAGTCAATACAAAGTCGCATACTCCCGTCTTTCTTCTTTACAAAAAAAACAGGAGCACCCCAAGGAGATGTACTAGGATGAATGAAACCGATGTCTAACAACTCCTGTAATTGGACCTTTAACTCCTGAAGTTCAATAGGAGCCATTCGATATGGGGTTTTAGAAATGGGCTTTGTACCAGGTTCAAGATCAATAAAGAATTCAACTTCAACTTCTAGGGGTAGACCGGGAAGTTCTTCAGGAAATACGTCAGGAAAGTCACTAACAACAGGAATATTATTAAAATCTAACGTGTCTTTATTCAAATCCATAACATGGGCTAAGAAAGCATGACATCCATTTTTTAATAAACGAATGGCTTTATGGCTTGATATAACAGTGATTGATTTTAGTGGTTTAGTTACTTGAATTGAACAAGGAGTTGATTAGGAATATGAAAACTAACAACCTTACGAAAACAATCAATTTTGGCATGGACAGTAGTTAACCAATCAATCCTCGAAATCACATCAAAAGCAAGTATCTTTAAAGAGATAAGATCAACGAGTAATGTGATGGTGTCAACTTGGATCAAACAAGATTTATAAGCAGTTGGATGTAATGAAAGTTTCTCTAATCTGAGTCTCCACAGATAAGTCAAAGTCTAATTTCCACGGAATCAAGTTTAAACGTTGAGCAAAGCAAGCGGAGAAATAAATGAATGGGTAGAATCGATATCTAGTAAGGTATAAACTTTACAAGAATTTATGATTAGCTTACCGTGATCACCTCGTTTGGGTTCCTTGCATTTTGACTACCACAACACAAACGCTCTTCCGAGAACCGATTGACTTTGACTTTTTTGGGACGACTTTTTGAGTCACCATCCCAATGGACTTGGTTTCGCTACTGCATACAATCTCGGCGATATGTCCTTCCTTTCCATAATTATAGCATACCTTGAACTGTTGTGGGACAGGTTTAATGATATGTCCTCTTTTCAGATTTATAGCATACGAACGGGTGGTCATTCACCTCCCTTAGAACCCGATTCTTCTTTGATCTTCGCGTCTTCACATTGTCATTGTTGAATCTCCTTTTTTTAAATCTCCCCACTCGCTTCTTCTATTTTCATGGCCATGATTACCACCCGTAGTGGTTACCGCTTTTGTCAAGTATTTTTCTTTCTCCGCTAGTTATCGTTGTTACGATGGCTAGCACGCCACCACCGTATGATTCTCGTTGTGGTCCTCGGTTGAACGTACTTTCATTATCTCGCCTAATAATTGAGCCCAGTTGACAACATCCGAATAGAGAAAATTTATGAGAAATGAGATATTGATCTATGTCGGGTTTCAAACCTCTCGTAAACATCTGCGTCCATACGTTCCTCATTCTCCACCAAATGAGGTGCAAACACGGATAACTCCGCATGAACTTCGCTTTCGTCTTTGGGACACCGTCATGTTGTTCTGCTTCCGGCCTAATAAACTCTACCTCCTTCATATGACGAATACTTTCAGGAAAGTACTTGTCATTGAACGATTCTGAAATGTCTCCCAAGACATGCCGAAGTGCAAATTGGATGGGTACGCTTCATGATTCCCACCAAGAATCTACCTCACCATTTAAACATAAAGGTGGCGAATGGAACCTTCGTCTCCTCCATGCATCCAAAGACATCGAATATATTGGTAATTTGTTTGACCCACGTCTCGCCTTTAATCGGATCCGCTTTCCCTGCACTCGGTGGTCCCAACTCTTTGAACCGCTTGGCTATGACAAAGCGTGCGTTCTTATCATTTCCAATTGTATTTTGTACACGAGTCTCCTTCGTCGATTTTTCATGAAGCGCAAAAAGCTTCTAAACATCCCATCGTTCATCGTCGATCGATTGGTGTTGCCATGGAGGAACATTGCTTACTGTTGACGTTTCTCCTCATTGGTGAGTAAAAGGTGTCTCCACGGTCTCATTTACTCCATTGTTAACATTCTCGGTTGCCATTCTCAACATCGCCATAAAACAAGGGTTAATTGAAGAAATTAACATATCACCTAATAACCCTATATTACGACCAACCAACAAATAAGCTTAGGTAGGACACATTAAGCAGGATTTACTCGTCTCTCCCCTCCTAGTTCTATTCCCCGATCTCATGGAGATCATATCCCTAAGCTCGATACCAACCGTGACGCCCCCAAAATAGGTATCTACAACACTCATTTCGAGTCGTCAAATATATGGTATGCAAAACAACTATAACTTTATTAATACAATTGTAAATGCAAAATACGACAACAAATAAACCGTGAGTTTAAAACAAATATTGTCTTCTAGACAATATCAACACTCAAATAAGTCCTCATTATAATTATTGATACACTATTTTACAAAATAGTGAGGACTACTAAAATGACTTTCTAGAACCTTCATTCCATACCCAGACTAGTACTCATTACATTCTCGCCTCCACGAGAAGAAAAATAGAACAAAAAGGAAAGGGTGAGCTCAACTAGCCCAAAGAAAGAATATTATGACTAAGATAACATAGAACAAATTATCGTTAGTCCTCGGCAGGAAAAATCGATAGAATACAATAGGCAACAAGTTTTAAATCAATATTCACAGCGAAAATAATAATTCATTAGAAGAGTTACGTAGAGAATGAAATCTACTTTCTTCTATGAATTTAAAAGTTTATCATCAATATTTTATCCCTGTAACATCAATCAATATACATCTTGAATCAAATATTCATCTTTGCATTACCGGCTAAAGATATTCATCAGTTGGTCATGTTCATCTCAACACTTTGTATATATCTTTGCACTACGGGCCAAAGATATTCATAAGAAAATCAACCATCTTTGCACCTACTGAGGCAAAAGATATTCGAGAATATCATCATTTAGGGTCGAGGATGATGAAAAATGTTTTAAAGAAAATGAATCGGTGAAACAAAATAACAAATAATAAGGATTTGTACTTTAAAAGCAGTCAAGTTAAAAAATACTTCATAAATAACCATAGTGAAGTAAAATTCAAGAATGATCAAAACATGGATACAATCAAAGCTAGTATCCATAATAGATATTTTTGAAAAAAACAAAATTTTAATTTTTACGTGAATAGCGTATAGTATTCGTGAATAATAGTGTCGTGTATACATGAATAGTGTCGTATCGTGAATAGTAATCTCGACCCTAAAAGACAAGAATTTCACAAGAAAAAACTTACCATTATTAAAGATAATGATATTAGAAGAAATAATATCATTTTTTAAAAAATAACATACAACTACAACTTTATTATTACAACGGTGAAGCGTGAGTTTAAATCTGAGATATTGCCATCTAAACAATATCTAAACAATATCCACAAATAAATCCTCATCATAATTATTGATACATTATTTTACAAAAATGGTGAGGACTACTAAACAACTCTCTAAAACCATCATTCCATACCCAGGCTCGTTTGCTACATTACATTCCGCCTCACGAGAAGAAAAATGGAACAAAAAGGAAAAGGGTGAGCTCAACTAGCCCGATAAAGAATATTATGACTAAGATAATAGAGAACAAATTATCGTTAGTCTTGACGGGAAAAAAAATCTAATAGAATACAATAGACAACAAGTTTTAAATCAATACTCGCAGCGGAAAATATTAATTCATAGAAGAGTTACGTAGAGGATGAAATCTACTAATATCTATGAATTTAACAGTCCATCATCAATATTTTTATCCCTGTAACATCAATCAATATATATATATGGAATCATATATTCATCCTTGCCTTCTGAGGCCGAGGACATTCACCGATTAGTCGTATTCATCTAAACACTGTTCATCATCTTTACTCTACGGGCCAAAGATATTCATCGAAATCATTCATCTTTGCACTTCTGAGGCCAAAGATATTCATCGAGAAATCATTCATCTCTTTGCTTTCTGGGCCAAAGATATTCAATAATATCATCATTTAAAAGCGAGAATGATGAAAAAAATTTTTTTTTAAAAAAGCGAATCCGGTGAAACAAAATGACAAGGATTAAGGATTAAGGATTAGTACTTTGTTTTATCCACGTCAAAAATACCTCAAAAATAATCATAGTGGTGTAAAATTCAAGAATGATCAAAACATGGATACAATCAAAGCTAGTATCCAGAATAGATATTTTGGACGAAAAGAAAAATTTTCATTTTTCGATGAATAGTCGCGTATTAAGTGAATAGTATAAGTATCGTGAATAGTGTAAGTATCGTGAATAGTAACTCAGACACCAAAAGTTCAAATTTGATAAAAACTTGAGATCAATATTTGACATAATGATATTGAAGAAATAATATCATTTAAAAAAAAATAATATCACTTACCTCGGAAAGGCGGTACTTAGCTGGAATCTTTGGATATAGGCTATAACGAACTTTCATAGTATAGCAATACTCAAAGTATACTCAAAATACTCACAAGAATCGCTCGATATATAGAGAGAAAACTTGATTTACGGTGTGTGATTTTCAATTCTAACCTAAGCACCTATTTATAGGAAAATGCTTAGAACACCAAAGCGAGAAAATTTAATATAATATTAATATATATAAACAAAATTCTTACGCCCACTTTTGGCAGCTGAACTCAGCCACCAATGTTGCCCACAATAATAATGAAAAAAAAAAAAAACGTTTTTTGTTATTAAAAACAATTAAAACTTCAAAAATCAATTATTTGAACTTGAACTTCAATAATTCACAATAAATAGCCCTTTTATCAGAAAATTGAATCTCTTGAGTTTTTATAGGAAATTCAATTCTCTACAACTTTGCGGAAGAAAGTTTTCCAAATTCCAAGCAGAAATTGGCCAGAAATCCACAAGCGGGTGATTTTAGAAATTTATAATCAAATTTCGATCGATAAATGGGGTCGCAGAGCATGTTTAACATGTTTTAAACATTTATTGCAACAAAAATACTCTTTCTCCTCGTATACTCATATATCCCACATTCATTGTAAAAATATCACCATTATTATATTATTAAAATATAATAATATATTTAAATGAATTATTTTATCGAGAAAAAGATAAAATATTAATTTTCAACAATTGTCACATTAAAAATTTTCTCCATCTATATCCACATAAAATCAATATTTTCCTCATCATATAAATCAATAATTAATTATTCACAAATAATATTACTGAGAATCACATTATTGTGACGAGAGGCGGTTCAGGAAGAGGGGCTTTCGATAAAATTTCTCTCCTTCTGGTGGCTTGATTAGGTGACCAAACCTCTCCTTAGGCAGAACTTTCTAGACATTGCCAATAATGTTATCTAATAATATTATTAGGATAATATGAATTATTAGCCGATAATGAAAAAAATCTTGTGTAATGACAATTATTGAAACAATGACAATATAAAATATCAATATGACAATTATTGAACCGATAAAATAAAATCTTTGAGCGATAATTTCTGTGTAACCATTATTGAGTAGTGCCTTCTTACGTAAGAGTCGATAATTGGTGCAATCTGGTAATCTTCTTGTCTTGACAACGCGTATTCTTGTGTTTTAACCACCGGGTATTCCAACGATTATAGCGGTAACAACTTCTGTAGTTATTTTTAAACAACTTATATTTGTCGTTTTCTTCCTCGATCGCTTTTTCCGTTATGGGGCCCACACATGCATTTGCTTGGCGTAAATACGAATATTCCAAGCGATCTGAATATTCCTGACCAAACGAATATTCCCAAACAATGATGAATATTTTATAACCACTTGCTTATTTTGAAATATTTGCGTATTTTACCCATAACTATCCACATTAATCACATCAACCCTTACTATTTCAAAATAATAATTAGAGAAATTAAATTTCATTTATTAATTATTTGGGGTCTTCTGACCTCCCTCCTTATGAAATTTCGTCCTCGAAATTGACATACGATACACAGTGTTTGAAAAGGTGAGGATACCTCGCTTTCATTTCGTTTCAACTCCCGGGTCATTTCCTCTATAGCATGGTTCCTCCACAAAACTTTAACTTGTGGTATGACCTTCGTGCGTAGGACATGCTCCTTCTATCAAGATCTTGGTGGTACCTCCTCATACGTTAAGTCTTGGCTATCTAAATGGGGTTCTAACTTCGATAACGTGGTTCGGGTCTTTCACATATTCTGAAATACGGATATATGAAACACATTATGAACACGAGACATACTTGGAAGTGCTTAGCGAGTCTATAGGCTACATTTCCTACTCGGTCGAGAATTTGAAATGGACCGATAAATCGTGGATTGAGCTTTCCTCTCTTCCCAAATCTTGTAACTCCCTTCCATGGAAGCAACTTCATGACAATACATGATCCCCTATACTAAATTCCACGTCCTTTCGATGAAGATCCGCATAACTCTTTTGTCTATCTTGTCTTGGTTTGTATCGTTGTCGAATCATTTGGATCTTTTCGGTAGTCATACGTCTTAACTTTCGGGTCCCAACAATGTTGCTTCACCCACCTCATCCCAACATATTGGAAGCGACACTTTCGTCCATATAATGCTTCAAATGGCCCACACTATACTTGCACGATAAGCTTTGTTGTTGTAGGAGAATTCCACCGATGGTAAATACTTATCCCAAGCGCCCTTGAAGTCTAGGACCACGAGTCTTAATAAATCTTCAAGAGTTTGAATAGTCCTCTACGATTGTCCGTCTGGTTTGAGGATGGTATCTGCGGCCAGATAAATAAATCCGTACCCATAGCTTTTTGCAAAGCTAACCCAAAATCTTGAAGTGAATCTTGGGTCACGATCGAAACTATAGATCTTGGCATGCCATGCAATCTCACAATCTCATTTACGTACATTTGAGCAAGGCGTTCGAGGAATAAGTCTCCGTATCGGCAAGAAATAAGCGGACTTGGTTAATCTATCAACAATAACCCAAATGGCATTGATGCCTTGAAGCCGTAGGAAGACAAAACTTGAAATCCATGGTAATGTGTTCCCACTTCCATTTCGGAATCTCAAGTGGTTGCAAGCGGACCCTTAGGTACTAGATGCTCGCCTTTACCGTTGACAAGTTAAACACGTTGAGATAAACTTTGCAATCTCTCTCTTCGTATTGTTCCACCAAAATGTATGTCGAAGATCACGATACATTTTGGTACTTCGAGATGGATTGCAAATGGTGTATTGTGTGCCTCCATCATAATCTTGTACTTCAAATCGAGTCGTTAGGAACACAAAGTGCAGGTGGACTCGAAGTATTCCTTCATCATCGATTCTCGCTTAGGAATAGCACCTTCTTGTACTTTCTTCTTCATGCGCATCGGCTCCGGATCGGTGGCTTGAGCAACCTTAACTTTTTCTATTAAAGTTGGCTCTGTCGTATACTTGACATCATCGCTTTTCGCTCTCTGCATATGATCTTCTACTCAGTAGCGTCATTACTACACGTTCGCTTTTCGAGGATGGTATTGAATAGTGTGATGTCGTAGTCTTTCAATAGCTCGAGCCAGCGTCATTTCTGCGCATGTTAAGTTCTTTTGAGTGAAGAAATATTTAAGGCTTTTATGGTGCGATATATCTCCACTTTCTCCCCATATAGATAGTGCCTCCGGATCTTTAAGTGCGAAAGCATTGCTTGCTTGACTCTAGATCATGGTAGGATAATTCCTCTCATATTCTTTAAGTTGTCGCGAGGCATAGGCTATGACTTTCCCGTTGCATGAGAACACATCCTAACCCTTTGCACGAAGCATCATTTGTAGATAACAAATCCATCCGTACCGGATGGTATTGTTAGAAACAGTCTTAGAAATAAGTCTCTCTTAAGCTCTTGGAAACTCTTCTCGCATTCTTCGCTCTCAAGCGAATTTTGTATCCTTAGAGTCGGTTGAGTTAGCGGAGTAGCGATTGAGAAAACCCTTCCACGAATCTCGATAATAACCGGCTAGACCCGAAAGCTCGTACTTGATCACAGAAACTTGGTTGCTCCCAACTTTGTATTGCTTGATCTTGGCAAGGGTCAGCGAGATACTCCATGTTTTGACACCGCGTGCCCGAGAAATGCTACTTCCTCAAGCGAACTTCGCATTTCTTTAACTTGGCATATAACTTATTTTCACGAAGCCTTTGTAGTACCGACTTCAAATGGTGCTCATGATCTTCACGACTTTTGGAATATATGAGGATGTCATGATAAAAACAACAACGAAATGATCAAATATTCCTTGAATACTCGGTTCATCATATCCATGAAAAGCCGCGGAGCATTAGTCAATCGAAAGACATGACTAAGAATTCATAATGCCGTCTGGAGTTACGAAGGCGGTTTTTGGAATATCCTCGATTCTAATTTTAAATTTGATGATATCGAGCGAAGATCGATTTTGAAAAGAATTGTGCTCCTTGCAATTTGGTCAAACAAGTCATCAATCTGAGGTGAGGATACCTATTCTTGATGGTGACATGGTTCGATTTCGATAGTCGATACAAAGTCGCATACTCCGTCTTTCTTCTTTCTGAATAAAGCAGGAGCACCCCGAGGAGATGTCTTGGGGCCAGAATGAAAGCAGATGTCCAACAACTCTCTGTAGTTGGACCTTTAACTCTGAAGTTCAATAGGAGCCATTCGATATGGGGTTTTAGAAATGGGCTTTGTATGGGTTGAGGTCGATAAAGAATTCAACTTCACGTTACGGGGTAGGCCAGGAAGTTCTTGAAATCGTCGGGGAAAGTCGATAATAACGGGAATATTATTCAAATTTGGCGTGTCTTTATTCAAATCCATAACATGGGCTAAGAAAGCTTGACATCCGTTTTCAATAAGCGAATAGCTTTATGATTAGATATAGCGGTGATTGATTTTAATGGTTTAGTTGCTTGAATTAGATTCAAGCGGGTTGTTTAGGAATATGAAAACTAATGACCTTACGAAAACAATCAATTTTGGCATGATGAGTAGTTAACGAATCAATCCTAAAATCACATCAAAAGCAAGTATCTTTAAAGAGATAAAGGTCAGCAGGTAAGGTGATGGTGCCAACTTGGATCAAACAAGACTTATAAGCGAGTGGATGTGATGAAAGTTTCTCTAGCGGAGTTTCCACGAGATAGGTCGAAAGTCTAATTTTCTCGGTCAAGTTTAAGCGTTGAGCACAAGTAGGAGAGATAAATGAATGGGTATGCCGGTATCTAGTAAAGTATAAACTTCACAAGAATTTATGATTAGCTTTACGTGATCACCTCGTTTGGGTTCCTCGCATTTTGACCGATCCTGACAAAAGCGCTCTTCCGAGGCAGTTGACTTTGACTTTTACGGGGACGATCTTTTGAGTCAAAGTCCCCATTGAACTAGGTTTTTCGTTTTCTCTGAAGTGCGATCTCGGCGATATGTCCTTCCTTTCCACAATTATAGCATACACTGGAGGCTGTTGTGGGCGGTTTGGTGATATGTCCCTCTTTCCGCATTTATAGCATATAATGGGTGGTCGTTCTCCTCCCTTGGAACCGATTCTTTTGGCTTTGTCGTCTTCACATAGTCGTTGTTGAATCTCCTCTTTTTAAAATCTCCTCTGACTCGCTTCTTTATTTTCATGGCCATGATTACCACCAAAGTGGTTACCATTTTGTCAAGTCTTTTTCTTTCTCTCCTTTGGTTATTGTTGTTTTTTTGTTGTTCTTATCTCGGTATGATCTGATTGTGGTACCTCGGTTGGCCGTACTCGTTATCTCGCTCTAACAATTGGGCCCTATTAACAACATCCGAATAAAGAAAATTTATGAGAGATGAGATCTTGGCGTATCTTGGGGTTTGAACCTCTCGAAACATCCGCGTCATCGTTCCTCATTCTCCACTGAATGAGGTGCTGAACTGGATAACTCTGCAAACTTCGCCTCGTCTTTGAGACACCGTCGTGTTGTTACTGCTCGGTCTAATAAACTCCACTTCCTTCATATAGCGAACACTTTCGGGAAAGTATTTATCATTAAATAGTTTAAAGCGTCTCTCCAAAGACATCTTTGAGTCTTGAAATTTGGATGGAGTGCGCTTCACAGACTCCCACCGATGATGGTCTGCCTCGCCACGGAACATAAAGGTGGCGAATGGAACCTTACATTCCTCCGTGCATCCCAAGACATCGAATATCTTGGTAATTTGCTTGACCCGTGTTTCCGCCATGATCGGATCGGGCTTTCCCTTAAATTACGGTGGTCCCGACTCTTTGAAGCTTGCTTGGTTTGTGACAACCAGTGAATTGCTATCATTTCCTCTATGTTTGAAACACGAGTCTCCTAAATGCGATTTTGCATGAGCGCAAAAAGCTTCTAAATATCCCTCGTTCATCATCGCTTTCGGTGGTGTTGTTCACGGGAGGAACATTACCGACTGTTGCCGCGTTCTCCTCGTTGGTGAGTCTGAGGCGTCTCCACGGTCTCATTTCCATTGTTAATATTCTCGATCGACATTCTCAAATCTTGTCATAAAACAAGGGTTAATTAAAGAAATCAATATATCACATAATATCCCTATATCTTGACCAACTAACAAATAAGCTTAGGTAGGACACCTTTAGCGAAGGATTTACTCGTCTCTCCCTCTAGTTCTATTCCCGATCTCATGGAGATCATATCCTAAGCTACGATACCATTGTGGCGCCCCCAAAGCGGTATACACCACCCATTACGAGTTGTCGATACGAGTGCGAAACAACTACAACTTTATTATTACAATAGTAGAAGCTGTGAGTTTAAATCTGAGATATTGCCATCTAAACAATATCCACATACAAATAAATCCTCATCATAATTATTGATACATTATTTTTTAAAAATGGTGAGGACTACTAAACAACTCTCTAAAACCATCATTCCATACCCCAGGCTTCGTACTCATTTACATTTCCGCCTCACGAGAAGAAAAATGGAACAAAAAGGAAAAGGGTGAGCTCAACTAGCCCGATAAAGAATATTATGACTAAGATAATAGAGAACAAATTATCGTTAGTCTTGACGAGGGAAAAAATCTAATAGAATACAATAGACAACAAGTTTTAAATCAATACTCGCGGTGGAAAATATTAATTCATAGAAGAGTTCGTAGAGGATGAAATCTACTAATATCTATGAATTTAACGGTCCATCATCAATATTTTTATCCTGTAACATCAATCGATATATATATACGGAATCATATATTCATCCTGCACCTTCTGAGGGGCGAGGACATTCACCGATTAGTCGTGTTCATCTAAACACACATTTCATCTTTGCACTACGGGCCAAAGATATTCATCGAAATCATTCATCTTTTTACTACTCTGGCCAAAGATATTCATCGAGAAATCATTCATCTTTGCACTACTGGGCCAAAGATATTCAATAATATCATCATTTAAAAGCGAGGATGATGAAAAATATATTTTTTTAAAAAAGCGAATCGGTGAAACAAAATGACAAGGATTAAGGATTAAGGATTAGTACTTTGTTTTATCCGTCAAAAATACCTCAAAAATAATCATAGTGGTGTAAAATTCAAGAATGATCAAAACATGGATACAATCAAAGCTAGTATCCGAGAATAGATATTTGAGACGAAAAGAAAAATTTTCATTTTTCGATGAATAGTCTTAGTATTAAGTGAATAAGTATAAGTATCGTGAATAGTCTTAGTATCGTGAATAGTAACTCAGACACCAAAAGTTCCAAATTTGATAAAAACTTGGATCAATATTTGACATAATGATATTGAAGAAATAATATCATTCTGAAAAAAAAATAATATCCTTACCTCGGAAAGGCGACTTACTTCTATTTGGAATCTTTGGATATAGGCTATAACTTGAACTTTCATAGTATAGCAATACTCAAAGTATACTCAAAATACTCACAAGAATCGCTCGATAATATAGAGAGAAAACTTGAGTTTACGGTGTGATTTTCAATTCTAACCTAAGCACCTATTTATAGGAAAATGCTTAGAACACAAAAGAGAAAATTTAATATAATATTAATATATATAAACAAAATTCTTACGCCCACTTTTTTTGGCAAACTGAACTTCGACCACCAATGTTGCCCACAATAATGACAAAAAAAAAAAAAACGTTTTTGTTATTAAAAACAATTAAAACTTCAAAAATCAATTATTTGAACTTGAACTTCAATAATTCACAATAAATAGCCCTTTTATCGGAAAATTTGAATCTCGAGTTTTATAGGAAATTCAATTCTCTACAACTTTGCGAGAAGAAAGTTTTCCAAATTCCAAGCAGAAATTGGCCAAGAAATCCACAAGCGGGTGATTTTAAATTTTATAATCAAATTTCGATCGATAAATGGGGTCCCAGAGCATGTTTAACATGTTTTAAACATTTATTGCAACAAAAATACTCTTTCTCCTCGTATACTCATATATCCCACATTCATTGTAAAAATATCACCATTATTATATTATTAAAATATAATAATATATTTAAATAATTATTTTATCGAGAAAAAGATAAAATATTAATTTTCAACAATTGTCACATAAAAATTTTCTCCATCTATATATCCACATAAAATCAATATTTTCCTCATCATATAAATCAATAATTAATTATTCACAAATAATATTACGAGAATCACATTATTGTGACGAGGCGGTTCAAGGAAAGAGGGGCTTTTCGATAAAATTTCTCACTTCTTGGTAGCATGATTAGGTGACCAAACCTCTCCTTGAAGCGAGAACTTTCTAGACATTGCCAATAATGTTATCTAATAATATTATTAGGATAATATGAATTATTAGCCGATAATGAAAAATTTGTGTAATGACAATTATTGAAACAACGACAATATAAAATATCAATATGACAATTATTGAACCGATAAAATAAAATCTTTGAGCAGTAATTCTGTAACCATTATTGAGTAGTGCCTTCTTACGTAAGAGTCGATAATTGGTGCAATCTGAGTGTCTTCTCTTGTGCTGACAATGGCGTATTCTTGTGTTTTAACCAAGGGTATTCAACGATTATAGCGGTAACAACTTCTGTAGATTATTTTTAAACAACTTATATTTGTCGTTTTCTTCCTCGATCGCTTTTAGTTATGGGCCCACACATGCATTTTGCGTAAATACGAATATTCACGAGCGATACGAATATTCCTGATTTCAAAACGAATATTCCAAACAACAATGAATATTTTATAACCACTTGCTTATTTTGAAATATTTGCGTATTTTACCCATAACTATCCACATTAATCACATCAACCCTTACTATTTCAAAATAATAATTAGAGAAATTAAATTTCATTTATTAATTATTTGGGGTCTTACAACTATACTTGTTGTTTTTCTTCATTCAATCGCTTTTAGTTATGGGGCCCACACAAGGTCAAGGCCGTAAATGCGAATATTCTCCAACAAAGAAGAATATTCCACGACCAAACGAATATTCCCCGACAACAATGAATATTTTATAACCACTTGCTTATTTAAAATATTTGCGCATTTTACCCATAACTAACCACATTAATCAAATCAACCCTTACTATTATGAAATAATAAATAGAGGAAATTTAATTTCATTTATAATAAGTTGGGGTCTTACAATCCAACAATTTTAAGGAAGAAACAGAGAACCCAGATTGGGATTTGGGTTTCAAATCTTTTTTTCCCATATTATATTTGAGTTGATAAATTTGATTATTTATTATATTTTTGAGTAATTTGTGACGCCCCCAAAATAGGTATACACCACACCCATTCTGAGTCGCCAAATACATGGTACAGAAAGTAAACTACAACTTCAATAATACAATTATCGTGCAAACTACGACAACACATACTATGAGTTTAAATACAAATATTGTCTTTTAGACAATATCCACACTCAAATAAGTCCTCATTACAATTATTCATACACTATTTTACAAAAATAATGAGGACTGCTAAAACATCTTTCTAGAACCATCACTCCATATCCCGACTAGATCCTGCTATGTTCTCACCTCCTGAGAAGAAAAATGGAACAAAAAGGAAAAGGGTGAGCTCAACTAGCCCAGTAAAGAACATTATGATTAAGATAATATACAGCAAATTATCATTAGTCTTCAATAGGGAAAATCTTATAAAATATAATAGACAACAAGTTTTAGATCAACAAATGCAGCGGAAACAACAATCCATTAGAAGAGTCACGTAGAGAAAGAATTCTACTATCTTCTATGATTTAAAAGTCCATCATCAATATTTTATCCCTGTAACATCAATCAATATACATCTTTAATCAAATATTCATCTTTGCACTACAGGCCAAAGATATTCATTTATATCACCCGGTTGGTCATGTTCATCTCAACACTGTTCATCTTTTACTACGAGCCAAAGATATTCATCAGTTAATCATTCATCTTTTCACTACAGGCCAAAGATATTCAATAATATCATCATTTAAGGCGAGGATGATGAAAAATATTTTAAAGAAAAGCGAATCCGATTGAGACAGAAGGACAAATATTAGGGATTCGTATAACAGTTTATCCAAGATTAATAATACTTCATAATAACCAATTGTGAAGCAGAATTCAAAAATAAAGATCAAAACATGGATACAATCAAATATAGTAACCATAATAGACATCTTGGACAAAAAAGAAAAATTTTATTTTTCGATGAATAGTGTCGTATTCGTGAATAGTGTCATATACGTGAATAGTATCGTATATGTGAATAGTAATCCCGACACAAAAAGTTCTAAATTTGATTAAAAAGTTCAAACCAATATTTCGGCATAATGATATTGAAGAAAATAATATCCTTTAAGAAGAAAATAACATCCCTTACCTCAAAGAAAAGCGATCTTGAAATGAAAGGTGGAAGTGATCTTTGAATGAAACTTATCTTTGAGCAAAGAACTCTCAAAGTATCTAAATACTCACAAAATACGCTTGATAATATAGAGAGAGAAAGAGAGAAATCTTATGTTTCTGGTGTGATTTTCAATTCTAACTTAGCCCTCTATTTATAGGAAAATGTTAGCACGGCGAAGAAGACTTGACCTACTACCTGATGGCATTACCTGCTACTATTGCCACCTACCACATTTGAAATAAAATTCAGCACATTTCTTCACCAACCACAAGTGGGGCCCACTCAATTCTAAAATTTTTCCATCAAAATCATTTATAAACCTAATTTCTGAATCAGTCACCTCTTAAAATTCATAACAAATCATTCGTTCATTTTTAACGGTTTAAAATTTGTGGACATATACTCAACTTATATATGTATAACATATCCAAAAATCACAACGATCCAACTATTCGGATTAAAAATTATAACTCACTTAATATATCGTAAAAATCTTGATTTGATTTTTAATACCTCCATTCAGATAAAATCTTCGATAAAACACCTCAACATTAATTCCTTCAATTATAACCACATAAAATAAATAAATCCATCATTTATATCCGCATCAAATAAATATTTCCTTATCATATAAATTAATAATTAATTATTCACAAATAATATTACAGAATCACAATTATGACAACTAGGCCGTTCCCAGGAAAGAGGGGGCTTTACGATAAGGATTTTTTCTTACTGGCGCGTAATTAGGTGACCAAACCTCTCCTTGATAGAACTTTCTAGACATTGCCAATAATGTTATCTAATAATATTATTCAAATAATATGAATTATTGATCTGATAATGGGAAATATTGTGCAGTGATAATTATTGAAACAACAATAATATAAACTATCAACGCAGCAATTATTGAATCAATAAAATAAAATATTGAATAAATAACTCTACGTAATAATTATTGAGTAGTGCATTCTTACGTCACGAATCAATAATTTAACAATATTGTCTGTCTGGTATCTTCTTGTGCCTTTATGCGTGTATTCTTTGTATTTTAACCACCGTGTATTCCAACGGTGTTACTTGGTAACAATTACTGCAGAGTTATTTATAAAACTCAAACTTTGTCGTTTTATTCATCAAATGCTTATTATTAGTTATGGGGTCCACAATTGACTACATTAAATACGAATATTCCCGAACAAAAAGAATATTCCACGACCAAACGAATATTCCCCGACAAAAGGAATATTTTATAACCACTTGCTTATTTTGCAAAATTTGCACATTTCACCCATAACCAAAGCGTTATATCAAATTAACACCTTATTAATTTAGAATAATGAATAGAGAAAATTTAATTTTATTTATAATAAGTTGGGGTCTTACATAATTAGTTTATTAATAACTTTATTTGATTTAATTAGTTTAATTAAGTAATTTATTTGACATAATTTATTTTTAAATTATTTTATTTTAGATTAATTAGTATGTTAATTATTTTATTTAGATTAATTAGACGTTAATTGTTTTATTTGTGTTAATTATTTGAGTTAATTACTTTACTTTGTTGGTTAAGAATTAAGTATTTATGTATGAATTTTTATACACCTTTAATATATTATCATTTTTTTCTTCTATGTATTTTTACTATTTTAATAAGTCAAATACATATTTATATGGTCAACTATATTGAAATATTAAATTATAACACGTGGCCATTTTTCGGCAAAAGAAATTGACCAAAAATTACTAAAGGGTCCATCGTGGTTACTTAACGATACTTTGAATAGCGGGATGAGAGCGTTTAAACATCAGGATACGAATGGAAAAAGGGTAAATACTTTGGGGTGTAATATGCTATTAACCCTTTCTTAAATGAGTAAGAAACAAATGATCAAGTATTTTTCATTCTATTGTTTGGGTCTAATGTTATTATCTTGTGAGGTAAGCTAAATGAATTAGAGTGTTGTGTTGATTGTCACCTAATCCGTTGCCTCCTATTTTACTATATGGTGCTAGTAATAATAATGTTAAATACACATTGTGATCTTGAAAAAATAAGAAAATATTCTTAAGTAAGTGAATATATTCTTATATTTCCACAAGTAGGTGGATAGTATAATTTACTTGGACTAACAAGTAATATTTTTGTTTTATATGATGTAGAAAGCAATTGGAATCGAAATTTGTTGTTGAAACATCAAATTGTGGCCACTTCCAAAATTGCTTAGTTCATTATATTGTGATAATGAATTTTTTTTTGTATAGATAGAGCATATGAGATTATCTTTAATGGTAAGTCTTAACATGTTGGTCATAGACATAATTTTGTTAGACAATTGATACAAGAAGGTATCATAATATTTGTCTACGAGGAAGTCAAGTGACGACTTGGCTTATCTTATTACAAAGACTTTGACAAGAGCTTAGTAAGTTTAACTACTTGTAATATGGAACTTAAACCACGTTGAGTCAGGGGTGATAGGAACTCAACATATTCCTTAGGGGTGCTCAAAAAATTCAGTTTTTTCGGTTTTTTACCGAACCGGTTGGAATCGAAATCGCCGGTACCAGTTTTTTTCGGTACCGATTTTTTAATTTTTTTATACTTTTTGATACCGGTAACGTTACTTAACTTTTTGCATTTGGTATAGAACCAAAATACCAAAAAATCGAATGATTGTATTACAACTCCTATACTTATTCTTATTTAGTAAGGCTAAGGGGTTACCATTTCCTATTATTCCTTATGGCTCTACAATATTTATTCAAACTTCAAAAGCAACAATTCTTTAGCTCCATATCAATATTGTATTCCGGCCAACAGATGAGACTAACCAAACCAGATACATTTTTAATATATCACAGCTGATGTATTCAAATGAGTTGAGCATAAAGCCACAATTTAGAGAATCAAAAACAAAATGGGAGAAGATAATACAAGGTCACTCAAAATAACTAGCACAAAAGTTCAGATAAAGATCAAGTCTAGAAGTCACAACTCACAAGACACATACAAATTTGTTATGCATATAACATAAAGACACTTAATGGAAGGAGTTCCACTGAGTTTATGCTTCCAAACAACTGATACTCTCTAATCTACTCTTTCTCACATTCAGCACAGAGTATCTATTGGCATCAACTTCAAATGCTCGGCCTCACATTGAGGTGAGATGCTATTTTCTCACCAAGAGACTTGTCAGCCTGCAGCACATACCATAAAATCAAATCAGTTAGATTATCTAAAAGTGGAAAAAAGAGAAGGTAACAAATTAACAATCAGTAGGCAAGACTTCAATAACTGAAAAAAGAGAAGGTAATAAATTAATAATCATCAAAAGAATTAACCAAAAATTTCAAACTACAATTACTATTTACTACAACTATGATAGTTAAATACTCTTAGACTAACAATTGTAATTAGTATTAGTAAGAATGTAATTACTAGTCTCATTTCTTAGTTTAAAAAAATTTGTTAATATAAAAATTATTATTTAATTATTGAAGATATAAAAAAACCGAATCAAAAAAATCAATCTGACTTTGTACTAAAACCAAGCACAAAATCGGTTATTCGATATCGGTTCTTGATTTTTCGGGTTTTTCGGTTCGGTACCGGTTCGTTTTTTCGGTACCGGTTCGGTTTTTTACCGATGAGCACCCCTAATATTCCTAGGTTACTTCTAGTTTATAGGTTTAATGAGAAAAACAAGTTATAGTTCCTGACTGTGTTACTATCGACGTGGTTCCATATGTAGTCTAAGATAATAACGTCTCTTGCAGGACTGAGGTTGAGTTATACTCTTAACAAAGTTTTTGTGTTATTAGTAACAGAAACACATGCATGTATGTGAAACACTTTGTCTATATGAACTAGAAGTGGAGTCGCTTCTTATAGAGAGTTGTGGTTTACTCTCTTAAGAGATTCGTGAAACAGGGTATTGCGCATGACCATATATATTAGCGCAAAGCAATTGATAATACTCACCGTAGTAGGAGGATTTTGTGTGTACGTGTGTGTGACAATATCAGTCATATCATATAAAAGTAAGGGTTCAATCTACGTACACCATCAACTTCGATGTGACTTTGAGTTGTTTACACTAATTAGGGAAGCTTGAATATTCGTCACACCTTCTTTTATGCACACATGCCTTAGAGTTGTTTGATAGAAAGTTGTTCGGATGAAAAATAGTTTTTCTAAACAAGTTGGGGATTGTTAGATTTAGAAAATGCATCTTATTATATATTTTGAAGACTTGATTATTGTCAAGTTTGGGCTTGAATAAAACTCATAATTGGCATAATTTAAGTAAATAAAAGGTGTAATTTGTTTCCCTAAGTTGTGGAGAATAAGAGAAAATTTCATTTGATTTGTGTAAAAATTATTTGATTTGTGTCTATAGTGAGATATTTAATAAGATGCAAGTTGTTTGATAAAACTATTCTTCCCTGTCCCATTTAATATTAAAGACTACTAATTTACTTTATAAGTACAATGATGGTCTTATTTTATTTTGGAACAAAAGAAAAATAGTGAGAAATATTCAAATTCTATTTAACTATTAATTATTATTAAATGTGTAACTTACATATTTAGTACTAATAAGTATAGTTAAATATATAATTGAATAGTTATAATGTAACTTACAATATATATAAATGTATATGTGTATGTGTATATATATGTGTAGATATATATATGATATATAGAAGTTTACATATAAGAAATATATATTGCACATAGATTTCACTTTTCTCTAATTTTTCTACAAACAAATAACTACTTCAAAGTTGTGTTCAATTAGAATTTTCTGTGAATTGTTATCACGGATAATTCATCAAGTCTTGATATATATCTTGGAGGTATATCATCTGTAACCCTTAGCAAATCAATCGTGGTGGGGGGGCGTTAAAGAGTACCTTAAGACAAAGATCATCAAGTGTAATGTCTTCTACAACAATTTTAATTCTACAAAACTACAGTTCAAAATATATATATATATATATATATATATATATATATATATATATATATATATTATAAAATTTGAGAAGGAGAAAAGTAAGTGCCTTATTAAGAGTGTATCATATGTAATTTTCTCTCTCTCCCCTATATTTTAATTTATTCTCTTAAAATTTGTCTCACATTTTATATCTTTTATTTAATTTTTTATTACGCACACATAGTATGTGCCACAAATACTAGTATATATATATATATTAATAATAATAATTACAATTGCTTATGGCCTATACTAGCTTGCTAGAACACATTCAGACTTTTGAAGCCAAGAACGAATAACTTAGCTCGACTGAAGGGAGTATTATTTTGGCTGGGTTGAGATGTGACCCTTTGATCACATATAAAAGATCGATATAATTATTTTAAATAATTTAGGATCAGTATTTAATAGTTTAAAAATTAAACTTGCTCTTTTAATTTATTTAAGCTTTTATGTATTATGTAGATACTTCTGAACCATGCATCTCCCTTCTTGAATTCAATGTTTCAGCTTCTTTCTTATCTGCGCGCACACATACACACACACCAGAAGGTAATGCATTTTCTGAAATATAAGTCTTAATATATCAAACAGTTTTTAAAGCATATTAATTTAGGTTTATTATATATACAATATATATTTTTACAAAAAAAGTCTTATTTGTCAAAAAAAAATATTTTATTACAAATCTTTTTCAATCGATACACAAATATAAAAAGACAAGTACCTACTCATTTTAGTTGCTCTCGAATCGACTCACCGAAACAACTCAGTAGTTTAAAGATATATTTTGGTGACTCCTGAATCCAAGAGTTAAATAATTTTTCTATTTTAAAAGATATACTCATTTATAGTGATTTCTCAAATTTATATACAAATACATTCTGTGTCATGCCTACCCTACCAGAGAACCTATCAGAGTTTGCAACTCATGATATTATTCAAACCATTAAAACATCTATAAATCCAGAGGCGGAACTAGGGGGTGGAGGTATCATACCCTAGTAGAGAGGCGGTCCAGACGGAACTAGGGTAGGGGCGGGGGCAGCCGCGAGCCAGCCAGCCACTGCTTGTCTCAGTCGTCTGCTCCGGTCTTCTTCTTCGGTCTTCCGACTTCCCTTCTTCGCTGCAACACAGGTTTGTTTGTTTGTTTTTTTATAGTAACATAAAACGACATCGTTTCATTAAAAAAAATAAAAAAATAAAAAAATAAAAAAATAAAAAAATAAAAAATTTCTATTAGAGATTTAGGACTCATTCTCTTCACTGTCTTCAGTCTCTTCACTAACTCTTCCCTCTTCCGTCGCCGACTACTCCAGCCTCCAGTGCTCTGTGCTCCTGCCTCCTCTGCTTCCTCACTTCCTCACTGCTCCAGCCGCCGCCGCCGACTGCTCCAGCTTCCACTGCTCCAACACTGCTTTGGACTTTGATAATTTCTAAATTCTAATTTAGGTTGTCTTTCAAATTTTATTATTTCATGTTAAGAATCAAGATGATCTCTTTAATTTTTTTGATTATTGTAGTTTTAATTTATTAATTTTTCTGATTGTTGTAATTATATTATTTAATTTTTTTCTTTAATTTAGGTTTGTTTTAATTTTTCCAATTATTTCTAATTAATTTTTCTTTTCTTTTACCTTTGTTTGACTTTTGAGAATCCTAAGAGAAAGAATTTTGATGAATTTTAATAATTTAATGTTTACATCTTTAATCCTGTAGTAATTTAGTTTTCAGAATTTTCTAGAGATATACTTGTATTGTTACTGTTGGAGTGTTGGTACTTAATTTATTTTCCATAATCTCATTAGGTTAAATTAGGTTAATTGAAATTATTAAATTAGATTAATTGATAAAATATTTGAAAGAAGCACTTAGAGTGTCAATAAATAAAAAAAAAATTACTGATATATTTTGACCCCCTTATAAAAACGTTCTGGTTCTGCCACTGTATAAATCACAACTTGACGGGAGAAACAATTAATAGGAAGCCATGGAGCTATATATTTTGAAAATACAAAAAAATAATTTAATATACTTTCTGGTGTTGGATACAATAATTTTAAGAAATAAAAAGTCTATTACTCTTTCCTAAGATGTGAAAAAAATCAAAAGTTCTATAGTAAATTTACAATATTCGTTTTCATTAATTCCTATGAATCAGAAACACTTATTAATTACTTACTATATTAACCAAAATTCAGTTGAGTAAATTATATTATACATGATAATTATCATTTTTATTATATGTAGACCATGCATGTTCTAATATGTTATGAATTAATTAAATAAATTATATTATGCACGATTTGATAAAAAAAAACTCGCTAAGTCGTTTTTAAGCTTACCCATATTTTGCACGGGTTATCAAGTTTGTTCATAGTAATATAAAATAACAAGTTTGTCTCAAGTTTACCATTATATATTATCTATTATAATATAATGTCACTAATACTAGACTAAAAATTTCTTACTTTTGAAATTAATTAAATATGAAACAAAATACATTCTTAAAATTTATAAATAAATGAGTCTCTTTTAGTTTTTATGGAATGGAGGAAGTATTGTTTAAGGTGAACACAAGCCCAATCAAAAATCCATCTATTTTCTATTAAATTGCTCAGGGTCAGATGCCTCAGATTCAATGTTGAATTGGGTTGGCTGAAAGTTCCCTTTAACAAATTAGGTAGAATTAAATCCGAATCACTTGATATTCATTGGTGTGACCAAGTAATAAGATTGACCAAAAAACATCCGAATCACTTGATATTCATGACTTGAGAGTGATTACGAGTATTCGAGACTTATTAGATTTGTATTACGGAGTGGTGTATGGATGGTTAGATTGGTTTTTATTGGAGAAAATAATAAATAAATAAATAAGTAAAAAATAGAAGAAGAAAGACTTGCAAGGAGAAAGAAGAGAAATTTCCTAAAAAAGAAGATAATAATAATAGTAAGGGAATAATAGTCATACACATTTGTATATATTTTATTTGTGAACATTCTGCCAAAATTACGTCGTTTTGATAGATATATTTTTGACTTTTGATTTGAGAGAAGAGAAACTATTTTTTTTATAAAAAAAACACAAATCTGTTAAAACCACGTAATTTTAACAGACTAATATACATAATTGTGTAGGGTTATATTGCCCTAAAAATAATAAACTTAACAAAGAAAGGAATCACCTTTGAGTGCCCAATCATGGCTCCTTTTTGTTAATTCCAATACTCAACTAATTCAAGCCTCTTGTTTGTACCTTTTGTAAAAAAGCAAGGAGGGCTCGAATGGTCCATAAGAGTTTACAAACTAGTACTACTTCTTTGTTTTTGGAAATGTAGGTAATTAGTTATGAGTAGTAAAATAGTGAACTAATCATTTTAATCACTAATTATTGCTTTCATGGGATTAGCTAGCGACCCACATTACATCCTCTCTTTTTTTCTCTACTCATGGTAATCAACAGTAAAAGCTTTGTAATCATGGTTCACATCATCAATGCATCATTATTTAAGTTTCCATAGCTATCTAGTGCATAAGTTTTAATGTTTTAAGATATTCATGAATGATAGACTCCATGTTACGTTTGTGTGAGATGATATTTATAATTTTGTATAAGTACATATTTAGAGGGAGGGTAAATAAGTGTCTAAACTAAAAGTGATCGACAATGACAAATTTTTATTTTTCCTGTTATAGATTTAAAACAGACAGATGATACTTATATCTTTTGGTGTATACTTTAGACTAAATTCTAATTTAATTATAATGTAGACATGATAAACTAATGAGAGTTGGTGTCTGGATTCGACTAATTTCTATTTTAGTTATAATGCAGACAGTACTAGTGTGAGTTGGTGTTTGAATTAGTTTCTTAAGAATATCAGCAGAACACAATTATGCAGATGTATACTAGTTGTTCAAGTGCAGAATAAGAATGTAAATGATCAAGCCACACAAATTTACAAACCACATACACAAAGATTTTTATGTGGTTCAGGTTTTATTTTCTAATCTAGTGGCCTAATCCACGTCCAAAACCAATTGGTATTGGAGACTCTTTTTATTAAATAAACTTGTTCAAACTAAATACAAGAGACTCCCTGTTCAAAGTAGCTTTGCACTGAGATAGACATTACTGCCCATTTGCACCTCTGCAACCTTGGAAGCTCACTTTGAACATATCATATTCACTACTGGATCGATCAAGCCAAATAAGATTTGAACTCTTAATTTAATACAAGGAAATATGATTACAATGAACCCTTATTTTCTAGTCAACAAAGAATTAACAATAGTACAATGACTTACTGGAAATAAGCTTTGATAGCACTCTATGAAAGTATCTTTGTATATCAATACTGATATTGGCTTTCTGTGTTTTTTTTTGAATTGATTAACCGAGAAGGAAGAGAATTTATAATATTAAGACCAACGGCTAAATCAAGGGCTGTTAGCATATAAGACTCAAACCACCGTTGGTAAATCTCATGATTTTAGCAAATTTTTTTATCCAACGGATATAAGATATTCTTCACAACTTTTTTAAATATATGATTTCCAAAGCAAACTAAATAGCTTAATTCAAGGAGAGAAAGAGTTTGATTTGAAATACCACAACAGACTGCATAGTCATGGTGGATTTCTTAATAGACTCCTAATCAAATAAGATTGCATTTCTTTATTTTAAATCTAGACATGATATATTAATTAAGGAAATCTTTTCAGCAATAATAATATTAGAGAATTAAATACAACATATTGTAATATCTTTGTAATTAATTGTAATCCCATAATTCTTGCGATTAGAATCTTTGTAATTAATTGTAATCCTATAATTCCAACAATTAGTATCCTTGTAATTAATTGTAATCTCATAATTCTAGGATAGTTTCCTATTTAGGTACTTGGGCAACACTTAATCTTGTATATATATATATATATATATATATATATATATATATATATATATATATATATATATATATATTCATTCTTAATCAATGGAAAAGTTAAGTCATTGTTCATTGTTTCTCAATATTTTCTCTCTCTATTTTCTCACGTGGTATCAAAGCCTAATCTTCCTAGGCGTATTTTTTTCCAAAACAACCTACAACTACTCTGTCCATCTCCTCAATGGGTTCTCCCGGTCCAAATTCTACCCATTTCAAGTGGCTCACTCAATACGTCTTCTCAAAGGGATTCCTCGTGTGCACATCCGTCACAAAATGCCCAATCGGTTGACCTCCCCTCCATGTACACCAGTTGACCATTTACCACCAGAACCACACAATTCTGCGACCTCTTCTAATTCAACCTCAACTCAACCCACCCATCAAAATACCCATCCCATGACCACTAGAGTAAAAAATAACATCCAAAAACCCCTAACCAAGATGAATCTCATTGTTGTCCTTTCTCCATCATCAGACATTGCGACTCTTATTGCTACCCAAGCCCTAAAAGATCTCAAATGGAGATAAGCTATGAATGATGAATTTGATGCTCTTGTTCGAAATGGAACTTGGGAGCTTGTTCCATCTACTTCTCTGCAGAATGTTGTTGGATGTAAGTGGATTTTTTGTATTAATTAAACGGCTTCCTGATGGTTCTGTTGATAGATACAAAGCCAGATTAGTTGCCAAAGATTTTCATCAACGACCTGGAGTGGATTATCATGACACCTTTAGTTCGGTTGTCTAGCCGACAACAATACGCCTTGTTCTAAGTCTGACAATCAGTAGAGGTTGGCAGTTGCGACAGTTGGATGTTAATAATGCCTTTCTTCAAGGCCATCTTTCCGAAGATGTCTACATGGGCCAGTCTCTAGGATTTGTTTATAGAGACAATCCAACACATGTATGTAAATTAAAGAAGGCTATATATGGCCTTAAGTAGGCCCCACCACGAGCTTGGTACATTGAACTTTGCCAGTTTCTCATTGAGTTTGGGTTCACAAACTCTCATGCAGACACCTCTCTATTCATTCTCCACTCTGGTGATATTATTATATATCAACTTGTTTATGTGGATGACATTATTATTATAGGTACCAACACCAATATTATTCAGTGCTACATTGACCTCCTGGCACAAAGATTTTTAATTAAGTATCTTGGCTCCTTGTCTTATTTTCTCGGCATTGAGGTTCTCATCACTCCATCTGGTCTATTGCTTACTCAAAGGCGTTACATCGCTGATCTTCATGCCAGAACAAAAATGTTTGATGTTAAACCTGTTGCTACACCACTTGCTACAGATGGAACTCTCACATTTCATTCAGGTACAACTCTGACTGACTGTACCGAATATAGAACAATTTTTGGAAGTCTACAGTATCTTTGCCTCACTCGCCCAGACATAGCATATGCTGTTAACAAGTTCTCCCAATTCATGCATCGCCTTACGTCTGAACATTGGAATGCTGCAAAACGAACTGCTTCGATATCTATGTGGCACATTAAATCATGGATTATTTCTTCCTAAGGCAAATCCACTATCTCTTCATGCCTTCTCATAAGCAGATTGGGCTGGCAACAAAGATGACTATACCTCTACGAGTGCCTATATTGTCTATTTTGGTCGTCCTTGTAAGACCCCAAATTTTATGAATAAAGATTTAATTTCTCAAAATATTTTTTTTAGAATAATAAGATGTGAATTTGATATAATGTTATAGTTGTGGGTAATATTTATAAATTTTAAAAAGTATGCAAGTTGTCATAAAATATTCGATTGACCGAGGAATATTCATTTTAACAGGGAATATTCGTATGACGGCACAATCATTGGTGGACCCCACAACAAAATTATTGTCGGAGTGAGAAAATGACATAAATATCTTTTTATAAAAATAATGGCAAAAATTTTACCGTTAAACAGTTGAAATACCCGGTGGTAAAAGTACAGTAATACGTGTGGTTGCTGATATCATTGGTCGCACATAAGCGTTTTCCTTATAGTGACACGGTATTGATTATTGATGCTTACGTGAGAAGTCACTCAGTTTATTTCAATTATTGCCATAGTAATTGCTGCATAGTATCTCACGTTATTGATTCAATTATTGTCATAGTATTTTATATTATTAAATCAATAATTGAGATAACAAGGTATTCATATTATTATTTGCATTATTGACAATGTCTAGAAAGTTCTGTCGAGGAAAGGGATATGGTCACCTAATTGCGCGCCAATAGTGAGAAATCCTTATCAGAAATCCCCTCTTTCCTAGGAATGATTTGGTTGTTAATATTGCAAGTTATATTATTGATGAATATATGTTGTTAAAAATATTGAGGGAATTTTTATGAAGTATTTGTTGTAAATTTGGCTTATTATATGAACCTCCACTTACCCATTTTTCAAAACTGTCGGGAGAAATTATTTCAATTTTATTTTATATATATATATATATATATATATATATGAGTTGGCATGGAAATGGGGGGGAGTTAGCGTGCAGGGAAGGAAATGTATATATATATATATATATATTGTAATAAATTTTGTTTTTTATGAAAAATAGAATGTGTTATATTTTATTATGCATAGTGTTGCATAGTAAATCATGTGAATTTAGTTTCGACACCCGTGAATTCATCCGATTTCTGCACTGTCCGTCCGTGATTATTTCTAAATAGTATCCTTCCATTCTCCTACAAATAGGATGCTCAGTTTAGAAAAGAAAATCACACCAGAATCAGAGAATTCTTCTTCTATAATATTGAGTGTGTTTCTTTTGAGTTTAAGGAAGTTTTGAGCGTAGAAAATAGTGAAAGTTTTCTTCAAGAATATATCCGCTATATCAGTTAGAAATACTCTTCTTTTGAGGTAAGGGGTATTATTTATTTCATATTCGCTTACGATATTATTTTTCGTATTCGTAAGAAATTTTATTTCGTTTAATATTCACAAGAAATATTACTTTCGTTTAATATTTGTAAGGAATATTATCTTCGTTCAATATTTGTAAGGAATATTATTTTTGTTCAACAGTCGTAAGGGATATTATTTTTGTTCAATATTCGTATGAAATAATATATTCTTTCATACTTTGTAGTATGTAAGTAATATTATTTCGTTTCAGATTTCGAATTCTACACTCATGTTTATAAGTTTTGCTTCTATACTCCTTGAAATTAGTATAATATCCTTGAAATTAGTATAATATCCTTGAAATTTGCACTTCATCTACCATCGTTTCACAAGGATATTTTTCTGAACATTCTTGATAATTTTTAATATTTTCATGCCGGGGTACTATTTCTGAAGTATTATTCAAGGGGTACTATTTACTCGGGTACTATTCACCCGGGGTACTATTCATGACAAAAATTAATTTTTTTTCTGTCCAAATCATTTTTGATACAATATTATTCTTGAATTTTACTCCACAAAGCATTATCATGTTGATAATTTGGACATTATTGAATTCTGGATAAATTAAATTATAAATCTTTAAAATTTATCCTTTACTTTCATTTAATTGAATTCTTATATCATTGTCATCATCCTCATGCTTATATTGTGATGAGAGTCATCTTCGGCCAAGGGTGCAAAGATGGACTGCTGACTTGTATGATTATGACCAGGGATTATTCGGTATAATCATGACCTGAAATGTTACAAATGATGTGATAAAAGTCTTCATTGGCATGTAGTGTATTGGTGGACAGTTATCGGTATGATCATGACCATGCGTTCAAGAGTGCAAAGATGAATTGTTGTTTGGCATGTTCATGACCATTGGTGAAAACACGAATATCCTTGGCCCGTAGTGCATGGATAATTCGTGGTTGTGATACTAATGAATATCCTTGGCCTGTAGTGCATGGAAAATTCAGTGATGTGGATTATTTATTAAGCTGAGTCTCAGCGATAAAATTGATGATAAACTTTTAAATTATAAAAGATAGTAGATATCATGCTCTACTTGACTCTTCTAATGGATTGCTTGTTCCGCTGCAGTTGTTGATCTAAAACTTGTTTTCTATTGTATTCTATCAGTTGTTATATTGTTGAAGGCTAACGATAATTTATTCTGCATTATCTTAGTCATAATATTTCTTACTGGGCTAGTTGAGCTTACCCTTTTCTTTCACTGTTCTCTTAGGAAATGAGAATATAGCTGGGACTAGTCAATGAATGGAGTGACGGTCCGAGATGGTTGCCATAGTAGTCCTCACTATTCTATGAAATAGTGTGATAATAATTGTAATGAGGATTGAATTTGAGTTTGGATATTGTCTAGAAGACAATATTCGCATTAAAACTCAGCTATTGTGTTGTTGTATTTTGCACGACAGTTGTATTAATTAAGTTTGTATTTAAGTTATGTACCATGTATTTGGCGACTCAGAATGGGTGATGTATACCTATTTTGGGGGCGTCACAGTCATCATATTTCTTGTTCATCTAAGAAACAACGTACTGTTGCTAGGTCATCCACAGAAGTTGAGTATCGATCAGTTGTCGTTACTGCTTCATAAATCAATTGGATTTGTTCTCATCTCACAGAGCTTGGTGTCACTCTTTCTACACCGCCTGTTATTTATTGTGGCAATGTTCACCTATCTCTGTTCTAATCCAGTCTTTCATTTGCGCATGAAACATGTGACAATTGACTATCACTTTATTCGGGATCAAGTTCAATCAGGTGGTCTTCATGTTAGTCATGTCTCCTCAACAGATCAACTTGTAGACGCTCTTACCAAACTGCTTCCAAGAATTAAGGGTCAAGATTGGTGTCTCCTCTAGAGCTCCATCTTGAGGGTGCATATTAGAAAATTAAATACAACAGATTTTAATATCCTTGTAATTAGTTGTAATCCCATAATTCTTGCGATTAGTATCCTTGTAATTAATTGTAATCCCATAATTCTAGCAATTAGTATCCTTGTAATTAATTGTAGTCCCATAATTCTAGGATAGTTTCCTATTTAGATACTTGGGCAACACTCAATCTTATATATATACATATATATATATATATATATATATATATATATATATATATATTCATTCTTAATCAATGGAAAAGTTAAGCCATTGTTTCTCAATATTTCTCTCTATTTTCTACAAATAATACCTTGAATTTAAAACTTGCAATCCTAAGTGTTTTCTGGATCCAGTAGAGAGATTTTTAATGGACTATCAATCCAACTTGGACCAAAAAAGAAAGCAATCTATAACATATTAAACCGGCCCAAGCAAATCAAACAAGACCATTAAATTATCACAAACACAAGTATATTGCCATCCTTAAAATCACAAATGATATAAACAAACAGTCGTTGCCCAGATCATTCTAGCAATGATTATGGGTGGAACATCAATGACACATTTACCTCTCGCTTATATTGAAACGGTAACCTTGGTACAATCAACAGTTGATGTATAGTAGAAAATGCCACAAACACCTAAGAATTGATGTCTGATAAGTCGGATTTATCGCCACAGACGCACTGATAGGATCAAGAATTCTTGTAAAGAACAAATTAAGATAGAATACTCTCAAATAATTTAAAAAAAAAAGAAGTATTATTAAATCAATCAGTGCAAAAACCATTGGTCTTGAGGCCTAATTATACTAGTACAAGGACATAATTATGGTAATAAAAACTCTAAAAGTGTTGCCCTAATTTTACCCTAGTAGAATTCTCTAGAATTACAATCTAAATAAATCATAACCCCCTAGAATCATGCTAAGTTACCTAAAACAAAACGAAACAAAATACAAAAGTCCTAATTTTTTAAGAAACAAAATGTTATCTAATTTTTGAATTGGGCTTGTATTAAATTGACTCAAACTTGTATCACGTGCTTTTTAGCCTTGTTTTTGGATTTCCTTGAGTATTTAGCTTCAGCCCAAACATCTTGAATTACTTGATGAACCCCTAGAATTTTAAATTGAGTAATAAATGTTTGATGTGAACTTAATCAGGATGTTATCGATGAAGCTCACCATTCAACAATATATATATATATATATATATATATATATATATATATATATCAAACTTAATTAAGCCTAGTCAAACGTAACTTTACGTTAAATTTGCATTTTAAAATAGTATTATTCTTATAACAGATTAATCACTGTTTAAATTGTAATTCAATGATTAAAGTTTCTCATAACAAATTAAATTGTGTACAATCAACCCCTTGTACATTACCAATTACCCTTTTATAGTTTAACCTTTGTGAATATATTATTACCTCTTAGAATTGAAAGGATTGATAATATGAGAATTCCACCTTTTATAAATATTCCGTGGAGTTGGCTTATTTATTGAACGAGTTTAACTCTTTTCTCTTAAGTAGTGATCTCAACCAAAAAAAGGTTATTGTAGCTAAATAAATCAGTTAGTTTAAATTATATAATAGGATACTAATTAGCTAATAATATTTTAACTAACTACAACTAACTCAAACCCAACTCGAGTAACTTAATTAAATCGTTAATTTTAATTTATTTTAATAGATAAAAATCTAAGGTGATGTGTGATTGCATCTTAAAGGCTCTTAAAAGTTATGTCTGATTGCTAAGAAATTAAAGTACGTTGTTTAGTAAAAAAGAAAATTTGTGCCTCTTAATACTTCTAAATAGCTAAGGGAGAAAAATAAGTCCAAATCACTAAGTTAATTTATGAACAAAAATAGTCTCAACAATATTATTTTATACTCCTTTCGTTTTAAATTATTAAATAATTATTAAATTTTGAAAATTAATTTGTGATATTTGTAAAATTAAAATTGAGATGATTAAAAATTATTAAACAATAATATAAATTAATTTTAAAAAAGTTAATAATAATCTTATATTTTGAAATTGAGAGAGTATAATTCTTCTTTTGAACTAATATGTTATGTTGTTGTTTTCTTATCTGTTTAATATTTATTCACTAATATTTTAAATAATATAGTCAACAATCCTTTTTTATTAGATAGCACACTTAAAAAATTACCAAATAAATTTTTTAAATAATTTATAGGGTTAAAATAGTAAAATATTGTCATTGAAATATTTTACACATATATTAATTATCAAACAACTTTGAAAAATGATATACATGTGAATGAAGTTAGATTAGGAGTAGTAACATGCAATTCTAAAAACTAAGATAGAACAATAACGTCTAGGTTTCTTTTTAATTTTTACCTATGTGATGTATCTATATATATGTCGATATTTTTATCGACAAAAAATTATCATAATATATAACATGACTCAACAACCTTTTTAAATTTTCAGCCATTCTTTCTCTAAAATAATCTAATTTATTTATATATATATTAATTATTGAGATCTTAATTATTTAATTTTATCAAATACGACATCAAGTGAACTTTTTTCTGAATGTAGATATGGCGTGCTATAGATGCATGGAGGAGAGGCAACCAAAATTGTCTCACATGGCAACACTTGCATGACATGATGGTCCAACAAATAACACTGAAGAACCGACCGGGATCTGACTTGATTTATCCTTTTTATCCGATCCATATATACAAATTGATTGAGAGCATGCACGCTCACACTGTCAGTCATTTTCTCGACTGTCTATTCTATTCTATTCATTCAAGACAAGAAAGGAGCTACATTATTAATCTTCATATAGATAACAAATTACTATATATACTTATTTCAACAACAACAAAAAGTTACTCCCTCCATCTCAAATTAATTGTTCAGTTTTAACTTTTTTAAGTCAAATTAACTATTTTTAGAATTAATAATTATACATATATAAATATATTTCTAAAATTATAAAAATTGGGGTTAGTAATAAATTGTATATACTTTCTTTTGATTATAATCTCCACACCTATATTTTAGCAAAAATAGTAAAAAGATTAGTTTTAAAAATAGTTAATTTGACTTTAAAAAATCAAAACTGAGCAATTAATTTGGGACGGAGGGAGTACTATATATCCCACTGGACGGAGGAAGTACTATATATCCCACTTTAAAAGAGGGAATAACTGAGCAATTAAGACTCCAACTTTTTGAATAAAGATGATTTTTTTATAATTATCATTTTTGAATATTATGGAATGAATTTAATATAATGTTATAGTTGTGGGTAATATTTGCAAATTTTGCAAAGTATGCATGTGACGCCCCCAAAATAGGTCCATTCCACCCAACCCATTCTGAGTCGCCAAATACATGGTACAGAAATAACTACAACTTTATTAATACATTTGTCGTGCAAAAATACGACAACATATATATTGTGAGTTTAAATACAATTATGTCTTCTAGACAATATGCATACCCAAATAAATCCCCATCATAATTATTGATACATCATTTTACAAAAATGGTGAGGACTACTAAACAACTCTCCCCAGAACTTTCATTCCATCCCCGACTCGCACTCGTTATATTCTCGCCTCCTCGAGAAGAAAAATGGAACAAAAAGGAAAAGGGTGAGCTCGACTAAATTTCAAAGAAGAATATTATGACTAAGATAATATACAACAAAATTATCATTAGTCTTCAACAGGAAAAATATAATAGAATACAATAGACAACAAGTTTTAAATCAATATTCGCAATGAAATAATAATTCATTAGAAGAGTTAAGTAGAGAATGCAAACTACTATCTTCTATGTATGAATTTTAAAGTTCATCATCAATATTTTTAACCTCAGAACATCAATCAATATATATCCGAAATCATATATTCATCCTTGCACTATGTGCCAAGGACATTCACCGATTGGTCATGTTCATCTAAACACTGCTCATCTTTGCTGACTACGGGCCAAAGATATTCATCGAAATCATTCATCTTTGCACTATGGGCCAAAGATATTCATCAAAAATCATTCATCTTTGCACTACAGCCAAAGATATTCAATAATATCATTATTTAAGATCGAGGATGATGAAAAATATTTTTAAAGAAACGAATCCAAAGAAACAAAATGACAAGGATTAAGGATTAAGGATTCGTACTTTTTGTTTTATCCACGTCCAAAAAATACCTCAAAAATAATCATAGTGGTGTAAAATTCAAGAATGATCAAAACATGGATACAATCAAAGCTAGTATCCACAATAGATATTTTGGACGAAAAGAAAAATTTTCATTTTTCGATGAATAAAGGCCAGATTCGTGAATAGTCAGATAATACGTGAATAAAGGTCGATACGTGAATAGAATCTCGACACCAAACGCTCCAAATTTGATAAAAACTTCAGATCAATATTTCAAAGATAATGATATTGAAGAAATAATATCATTACGAAAAAAATAATATCCCTTACCTCGAAAAAGACAAGATTTAGTAAATAAACACCTGATATAAGTTATGACTTGAACTTGCACCGTATAGCAATACTCAAAGTATACTCAAAATACTCACAAGAATACGCCGATAATATAGAGAGAGAAAACTTCGTTTCGGTGTGATTTTCAATTCTAACCCAAGACCTATTTATAGAAATTGCTTAGAACACCAAAAGCAGTAAAATTTAATATAATATTAATATATTTAATAAATTCTCACGCCCATCTAGACAATCTGATCTCAGCCATCAACACATGTTAAAGATGCCCAAAAACATTTAAAAAACGTTTTTCTAATTTAAAATAATTTAAACTTCCAAAAATCATTATTATTTGAACTTCTAACTTCAATAATTCACAATAAATAACCCTTTTGCCGGAAAATTCGAATCTTCATGAGTTTTTATAGGAAATTCAATTCTCTACAACTTTACTGAAGAAATTTTTCCAAATTCCAAATGTAAATTGACCGAAATCCACAAATGGGCGATTTTACGTGCTATAATCAAATTTCAGTCAATAAATGGGGTCCACCGATATGTTTAACATGTTTTAAACATTTTTGGTAACAAAAATACTCCTCCTCCACCTATACTCATATATCCCACATTCATCGTAAAAATATCATCGTTAATATATTATTAAAATAATATATTTAAATGAATTATTTTTAAAAAAAATAAAATAAAATATTAATTTTCAACAATTGTCACTATAAAAATTTTCTCCATCTATATCCACATAAAATCAATATTTTCCTCATCATATGAATCAATAATTAATTATTCACAAATAATATTACTGTAATCACAATATTGACAACCAAAAGCAGTTCCTGTGAAAGGGGCTTTCCAATAAGAATTTCTCCTTATTGGCAGCGCAATTAGGTGACCAAACCTCTCCTTAGACAGTAACTTTCTAGACATTGCCAATAATGTTATCTAATAATATTATTAGATAATATGAATTATTGCTTCGATAATGAAAAATATCGTGTAATGACAATTATCAAACAACAAAGAATATAAAATATCAACGCAAAGAATTATTGAATCAATAAAATAAAATATCGAATAAAGAATTATCGTAACCATTATTGAGTAGTGCCTTCTTACGTAAGAATCAATAATTAGTGCAATACTGCAGTGTAATTCTTTGCAATAACGCGCGACATCGTGTTTTAACCACCGGGTATTCCAACAAAGGTAAAGCGGTAACAACTACGCCAAGATTATTTTTAAACAACTTATTTTTGTCGCTTTTTCCTCCAATCGCTTTCCGTTATGGGGCCCACACATGGGCTGCTACTGTCATATTTAATATTCTCGACAAAGATTTAATATTCCACGACCAAACGTAATATTCTCCGACAATAATGAATATTATATCACCACTTGCTTATTTAAAATATTTGCGATTTTACCCATAACTAACCACATTAATCAAATCCACCCTTACTATTTCAAAATAATAAATAAAGGAAATTCCTTTTTATTTAAAAAAATTTGGGTCTTACAATGCAAGTTGTCATATTATATTCGATTGGTGGAAATATTCTTTTTGTCGGAGAATATTAAGACGATTTACCAGACAATCATTGGTGGACCCCTACAGCGGAATTATTGTCGATTGAGAAAACGATAAAATATTTTATGAAAATAACGGCGGAAGTTTTACCGTTAATATCTGTTGAACTACTCAGATAGTAAAAAAATCTGAAGAATGGCTGTGGTTATAATAATAATACCAGTATTGATTATTGATGCTTACGTGAGAAGTCACTCATTTTGTTTAATTATTGCATGAGATTTGTTGTGAATTTTGGCGTATTTTATGGACCCCATTTAACCATTTTTTCAAACCGCTCGGTGGAAAGTTATCTGTTTTTATATATATATATATATATATATATATATATATATATAAGTGGGTGTGTGTTAGTCAATTTGTGTGGGGGAGGGGGGAATTAGCATTTGTCGGGAGGGAAGTTGTTTTATGTGGTGGATGGTTACATAATGTATAATTATATATAACATGTGGGTGGGATTATATATATTTATATATATAAATAGATAGATTGCAAGGAATCTTGAAATTGAGGTCTGCCAAATCAATCTGTGACCTCCAGGTTCATGTTTCGTCGTGAGAAGGAAAGAAAAAATTGTCAGAAGAATTGAATTATTGGGGAGTACTGTGATTGTTATTATTATTATATATATTATATTTTATTTAAAAGATTTTACTTTAAATATGGACCGTCCGATTAAAGTAAATCAATCTGGACCGATTCAGAAATAGTTCTTTATACGTATCCATTTTTTATAAATAAGCTCATTCCTTCATTATTTCTTACTTAATTCACCAAAACTCTAGAGAGAAAATTATAGAGAGAAAGAAGAAGAGAAGTTTGCTACCTTTCTTTTCCTATATCCAGCTTTCTTTACTAAGAATTAGTATTATTTCTTTTGTATTCATGAAGAGAACTTCTATTATTCCATCTTTATTATTACGTTGGAATAACTCGTATCATGCTTCTACCCTATACTTGGTGATTTCATTTGTTATTCCATTCTTTATTATTTTGTTGGAACATCCTGTTCATGCGTTTTACGCTTGGACTGGTTCCGTTTTTTATTATTCTGTTGGAACATCATGCTCAGGCGTTTTACGCCGAACCCGGGTTTCGTCTTTATTATTATTTGGAATGAATATCCCGTGCATGCGTTTTTATGGGACTTGATTCCGTTATTTATTATTCTCGTTGGAATAACTTGTCATACGCCGAAATACCGCATGCATGATGATTTTTGTTGTTATTCCATTCTTTATTATTCTGTTGGAATATCCTGTCGGTGGGTATTACGTCTGACCTGGTTCCGTTATTTATTATTCAGTTGGAATAACCTGTCTATGCGAAGTACCGCGTGCATAGTGATTTCTTTTGTTATTCCATTCTTTATTATACTTAGTTGGTTAAAGTTTTGACTTCTATACTCTATGAAATTAGTGGAATATCCTTGATATTTGCGCTTCATCCAGTATCTTTCATGTAAATATTCTTCTGAGCATTCTTGAATTTTACTCTACAAAGCAGTATCATGTTGACAATTTGGACGTTATTAGTTCTTGAATAAATTAATTCGTGAACTTGTTTTATTGAATTCTTATATCATTGTCATCATCCTCATGTTTATATTTTTTTTTTTGAAAGTCATATGTGGCCTGTAGTGCATAGATGGATTTGGTATGATTATGACCACGGATTATTGATTGTAATCATGGACCGTAATGTTACAAATGATGTGATAAAAGTCCTCATTGGCCCGTAGTGCATTGATGGACGATGTTGTTGGCATGATCATGACCATTGATGAATACACAAATATCCTCGCCCGTAGTGCATGGATAATTTGTGGTCGTGACCCTAATGAATATCCTTGAGTCGTAGTGCGGGGATGATGTGGATTATTTATTGTTGAGTCTCAAAGCAATAAAAGTGATGAAAACCTTTTAAATTATAAAAGAGAGTAGATTTTATTCTCTACTTGACTCTTTTAATGGATTGCATGTTCACCGCAGATTAATTTGGATGTCTATTGTATTTTATCGGTTTAACATCGTTGAGGACTAATGATAATTTATTTTGCATTATCTTAGTCATAATATTTCTTCATGGGCTAGTTGAGCTCACCCTTTCTTTCACTTTATTCTTCGTGAAATGAGAACGTAGGCCGGGATTTAGTGGGAACGGAGTGATGGTCCGGATGATAGTATTAGCTAGTAGTCATCACTATTCTCATTAAATAGTGTGACAATAAATGTAATGAGGACTTATTTTGAGAGTGGATATTGTCTAGAAAGGCGATGATTTGTATTAAAACTCATGCCTCTCTTGTTGTATAATTAAGATTGTATTTTGTATTACGTACCATGTATTTGGCGACTCAGAATAGGTGATGTATACCTATTTTGAGGGCGTCACATTAACATTAAGCATAACAAGTATAAATAGAGTTTACATAAGTGGTAATAGATTAAACTCATTCATATGGTCCAAAACATAACCGTACCGTTTGCTCACAAGTTCTCAAGTGTGCACAATAAAGAGAATAGCAAACCATAAACATAAAGCGTAGTTCAAAACAACGAGCTCAAAAATGTTGTCTTACATCAAAATAACTCACTAATTAAGACTACCAGTAAAACCCATGCCGGCAACATGCTCTAAAAAGAGCTTGGGTGGTAAGCCTTTTGTAAGTGGATCTGCTAACATATCATGCGTACTGTGACACCCCCAAAATAAGTCCAATCCATCCAACCTATTATGAGTCGCCAAATACATGGTACAGAAAACAACTACAACTTTATTACTACAATTGTCGTGCAAAATACAATAACACATATACTGTAAGTTTTAATACCAACTGTGACTCATGTCCCAACTATGGACAGCACCTCACAGTGATACCTTACATAAAGGTACAATCTAGAACTGTTTTAGAAATTAAAATTTTGGGAAGTGCTCAAGGAAACCTTCGTACATAGGAGGCCATGAATCTAAGTTATGATAGATATCATATGTCCAGAGAATTATCCTTGGTTGATCCAATAGACCCCAAAGAAAAACGAGAAGATTACTATCATGTTCCTTCCAATGGTGAGTCTTCTCTTGACATATAACTATCTCCACCGTCTGTGATTGAACATTATGTTTCAACCCAACTCCAAGATCATATAGGTAGTGCTCGTAAGTGGATGTGCACAACCCTGTCTTATGATAACATGAGGTTGTATGTCGTTAGACATCTTGTATGATAGTGGCAAAACACCCTTCCAAAGTTGGGTTCACCTTACCCTATTTGATTCACCAAAATTAAATATCAAATGACGTATACAATACGACACACTTATCTAAAGTTCTCAATAAAATTATTTCCATACTATTTAGGAGAACCTCAATGACTATAGACCACCGATTCTATTCCCTCGTTATCCTCGCTCGACCCAAATTTACACCCTTATTACCTGAAAAGAATTGTGAAGCAAAAGGGTGATCAAAACTAGCCCAGTAAAGAAATATCATAACTAAAGATAATTAAATTATCAATAGCCTTCATCAGTAATAATTCAGAGATTTAGAACATATGGTAGATGATAAAACTTTTCAACCATAGTTGCAAATGAACGAAGCAATCCATTAGAAGAGTCAAATAGACCATAAAGTCTATTATCTTCTCCATGTTAAAAGTCCACCAACAATGTTTTATCCCTGTAACATCAATCAACAGTTTCTTTCCACATTCATATGAATAACTCATAATCATAATTGTAATTCTAAATTCCTCTTCTCATCCAGGACGAAGATAATTTTTATCACCTGTCTTTACATAAAACATCAAAGATCATGGTTATACCAAATCACAGTTCATGTTCATAATCATACTAATAACTTCATCTTTGCACTACGGGCCAAAGATATTCATCAACAAGTCATATTTGCACCACGGCCAAAGATATTCCAAAAGCAGATCATCTTTGCACTACTGGTGCCAAAGATATTCAACAAACAGTCATCTTTTGACTACTGGGCCAAAGATATTCATCAATAATTCATCTTTCATAAAGACAAGCCAAAGATATTCATATCTCAAATAAATACATAATCATTTCAGAATTTATATAAACCATAATTATAACCATGTTGATCAATTCACCTTTGCACTTAAGCTAAAAATATGTAATTATAAATTCAATGATCATGATCATACCAGTCAACGATTCAACTTTGCACTACTGGCCAAAGAGAACCCATAGTCATGATCATACCAATAATCTACCCATCTTTACACTCAAGTCAAAGAGAAATTTCTTCACCAGGATTATAAAAATGTTATATATGATAATAAAAACAATATGATTAAAACATGGATTTAATTTCAAGAGTAAGATTCATAAATCAACAATAATTTGGTCAAAAAAAGAAACCAATTTTATCGTGAATAGTAACTCATAAATAGTAACTCATGAATAGTAACCCCGACATGAAAAAGGTAGAAATTCCACAATAAAATCTATACCAATATTTCGGTATAATGATATTGAAAGAATAACATTTCTTAAACTTATAAACAATTTATTTAAATTGTTTACATTTTATTAATTAATGCATTTAATCATCCTAAAATGTCAAACTCATAAGATTTCATCAGCAATAACCAAATACCTCATCACAAATCTGCATATACCTCATATAGGATTCTCAAACCATAAAATCCAATTTTCTAATTTTGTTACTTCACATAACATATTTAATTCATTTACTCATAACTAGTCTATTTTCATGAAAAATACCAAATCAGTACAAACAAATTTTCTTTTCTAGGATTTAGCAGAATATAGTCCCATATTGAACATATATTTCTCTTAGAATTTTTAAAATTCTTTTACTATTTTTCATATGGCCAAAACTGCCGAATATTTAGATATTTATCATAAATTGTACGTTTGTCCAAAAATTCTGAAATTTACAGAATATACTGATGTTATATAGATGTACTCCCAATAAAAATTTCACCAATTTTGGAGTTAACCACAAGGAGTTATAAGGGTTTATTTTTAAAATAGTCTTTTCTCATAAAATCCATAACTCCTAATCTATACATCCAAAAATTACCATTTTTTGACACAATCAAGAAAACTCATCAAATTATCATTTCAAATTTTTCCAGAATTTTTGAAGGTACAAAAAAATTTTGAGACTGAAAAACATAATAACCCTTAAAATCCCTTACCTCAAAAGAGCAGTATTTCTGACTGGAATATCGGATGTAATGCCGAAGGAAACTTGCACTGAATAGAAACTCTCAAAGTATCTAAATACTCACAAAAATACGTTTGACAATATAGAGAGAGAAAACTTATGTTTCTGGTGTGATTTTCAATTCTAACATAAGCACTTATATATAGGAAAATGCTAGAACGCCAAAGGAGACTAAAATAATAATATTATTATTATTACTCTCCTACGCAAGCCACCATACAAGACCAGCCATCGCATTTGAAAATATCTTGGCAGCCCACATGTTTTCAAATAAAAGCGGGTCCCACCCAATTTTAATAAAAATCATTTTATTTTTTGAAACTTCAATAATTCATAGAAAATAGCCCGTATATCAGAAAAATATAAATTTTATGTCCATTCCACATGAAATTGAATTCTCTACAACTCTGTAGCTTTGAGTTTTTCTAAATTCTAAACAGAAAATATCTGAAATCCACAAACGGACGATTTTCAACACCGTTTCAACACCTTTTAAAATTCATAACAAATCATGCGTTAATTTTCAACAGTTCAAAATTTGTGGACATATACTCAACTCATATATGTATAACATATCCAAAAATCACAACGATCCAACGGTCGGATTAAAAATACAACTCACGCAATAAAGTTTTAAGAACACCGATTTGAGTTTTTAATACATCCAATCCGACAAAATACTGATAAAATACCTCAACATTAATTCCTTCATTTATAACCACATAAATAAATTCATCATTTATATCCGCATCAAATAAATATTTCCTTATCATATAAATCAATAATTAATTATTCACAAATAATATTATAGAATCACAATTATGACAATCAGACAGTTTCCAGGAAAGAGGGGGCTTTACGATAAGGATTTTTTCTTACTGGCGCGCAATTAGGTGACCAAACCTCTCCTTGATAGAATTTTCTAGACATTGCCAATAATGTTATCTAATAATATTATTCAAATAATATGAATTATTGATCTGATAATGGGAAATATTGTGCAGTGACAATTATTGAAACAACAATAATATAAACTATCAACGCAAACAATTATTGAATCAATAAAATAAAATATTGAGCAAAGAAACTCATCGTAACAATTATTGAGTAGTGGCCTTCTTACGTAAGAATTAATAATTCAAAAATACATGCAACAATGCAGTGCTTATCAGACAACAACGTGTATCACTGTATTTTAACCACCAGGTATTTCAACAGTGTTAACGATAACAATTACGCCATTATTTATAAAAACTAAAACTTGTCATTTTCTTCATTCGACAGTTATTCTGTTATGGGGCCCATAAATGACTGCGTCGTCGTGCGGATATTCCCGACAAAAAGAATATTCCACGACCAAACGAATATTCTCCGACAACAATAAGTATTTTATAGCCACTTGCTTATTTTGAAAAAAAAATTCATATATCACCCTTAACTTTATTTTTTATCAATTTAATCATTTACTGAATAACAATTATAAAAAAAATACTTTTATTTCATAAAATTCGGGGTCTTACACGTACTAATATACTTAATGAAAACACTTTGATCTTCAACTCTTTCCCTGACAAATAAGTACTTAGTGTCGAGGTATAGTCCAGCACCACTCGAACTAGTGCTATTGGAAAAACTAACAGCAGAATCATTATCACAAAATACTTTCAATGGTCTTGAAATGGAATCTACAACCTTAAGTCCTGAAATAAGATTCCTCGGCAATACGGCGTGACAAGTAGCATGATAACAAGCCACATATTCTGCCATATATTTCTGGTGTGTTTTCAATTCTAACTAAGCATCCTATTTATAGGAGAATGGAAAGGATACTATGCAATAAAATATAATATATATATATATATATATATATATATATATATATTATTTAAAATCTAATAAAATAAATAACTTTATAAAAGTATTCTATTTATATAAAAAGATTTTACTATGCAAACACTATACGTGCACTACGCAAATACTATGCATAATAAAATATAATATATTCTATTTATAATCTAATAAAACAAATAACTTTATAAAAGTATTACATTTTATATAAAAAGATTTTACTATGCAAACACTATACAGGCACTATGCAAACATTATGCATAATAAAATATATTATATTCAATTTATAATCAAATAAAACAAAATTTTATAAAAAGTATTCTGTTTTATATAAAAAAAATTTGTTTTATTACATTTATAATAATAAATAAAACAAAATTCATCATCATTATTATAAGTCACACTATTAATCGACCAGGTCGTTCCCAAGAAAGAGGGGGCTTTTCAATAAGAATTTTTCTCTATTGGCGCGCAATTAGGTGACCAAACATCTCCTTGACAGAACTTCTAGACATCATTAAATTACAAATAATAATATTAATAACTTTGTTATCTCAATTATTGATTTAATAATATATAAAATATCGACAATAATTGAATCAAATAACGTGAGATATTATGCAGTAATTACTGTAGCAATAATTGAACAAAACTGAGTGACTTCTTACGTAAGCATCAATAATCAATACCGTGTGCTACTTATGCAACCAGCGCCAGACATGTACTTTTAACAACCGAGTGTTTCAACAGTTAACAGTAAAACTTCCGCCGATTATTTTCATAAAAATATTTTTGTCGTTTTTCAATCCGATAATAATTTTCGTTGTGGGGTCCACCAATGATTGTCTTGCATTGCATCGAATATTCCCCACCAATCGAATATAATATAACAACTTGCATACTTTGCAAAATTTATAAATATTACCCACAACTATAACATTATATCAAATCCACACCATAATACTTAAAAAAAATATTTTGAGAAAATTAATCTTTATTCACAAAATTTGGGGTCTCACATTTTCTATCACATTCATTGTTAACAAGGATTCAGCAAAGACATTATCCAAATTTATCTTATAAAGGTTTCCCTCTAAAGAGCCAGAACCAATAACATGAGAGTAATGATAAATAATTATTTTATTATTACCAAACTTAAACGAAAATCCATCAACGTCAAGTTTAGATACAAAAATTAAATTTTGTGTCATACTGGGAACATAAAGAGTATCATATAAATACAAGGTGAAACCACTCTCCAAAACTAAAGGAAGAGTTCCTACAGCTTCAATTTGTATAGACTCTCAATTGCCAACTCTAATGGTTCTTTCCCCCTTTTGGAGTGTCTTCTTTGAAAGGAATCCCTGCAATGAATTAGTAATGTGAATCATAGCACCAGTGTCAAGCCACCATGTATTAGAAAGAACATCAATTAGAAAGGATTCATAAGTTACATAATTGAAGGACGATGTACCTTTCTTTTCAAGCCATTCTCTGAATTTAGGGCATTCTTTCTGAATATGTCCTTGCTTCTTGCAAAAGTGACATTTAGGACCTGCCTCAGAGTTACCTAAATTATTTGCCTTATTTGTTTTGGTAAAAATTTGTTTATCCTTATTCTTAAAACCTTTGCCATTTTTATGAGCCTTCTTCTTATGAGATCTAGTGGTAGTCAAATGAGCAACATTAGGTTTTTCAATCTTAAGCCTTTCTTCTTCTTGGACGCATATGGCAATTAACTCGCTCATCTTTCATTTTTCTTTCTGCGTGTTATAATTGATCTTAAATGGATCAAACTTTACAGGAAGAGAAGTCATAATTAAGTGAACAAGAAAACCCTCAGAAATTGCCATGTCCATACCCTTTAATTTAAAGACCATGTCGTTCATCATCATAATGTGCTCGCGCACTCCACTAACCCCATCATACCTGCTAGTGAGCATTTTCAAAATAAGGGTACTTGCATGAGTTTTAGAAGAACCCTTGAATTGTTTCTCGACTAAAGTTAAGTACTCTTTAGCATTCTCAGAGTCAGGAATTGCTCCTCGAATGGTTGTCGTGATAGAGTTTTTCATAATCATAAGGGACATGCGGTTGGATCGCTCCCACTTTTCATAAATAGATTTTTGCTCAATTGAACTTGCATCTGTAAGTGGAGCAGGAGGATCAACTCGTAATGCATAGTCCAAATCACTACTACAAAACAGTAAATAGATAACGCGAAAAAAACGTTGTGGTTTCAATCAGAAAAACGTCGTGATTAAGGGTGTCATCTATTTGACACCCTTACACAACGTTTTTAAAACGTTGTATAGTTAGACACATTCTACAACGTTTTTTAAGAAAAAAAACGTTGTAGATTTTTTTTCTATAGATGCTTAAAAACGTTGTAGAAGGTATAATTCCACAACGTTTTCTAGTTAAAATATTATAATTTAATATATCAAACAGCGTTTAGACACATTTACACAACGTTTTTAAAATGTTGTAGATTAAAAAAAAGAAAAAAAAATTGTGGTTCACCTACATTACCAATGTACCTGCAATATGCTAATGTCATGATATATAGCTAAAAGGTCTAAATTCTCATTTAAATTTAAAGCCAAAAATGTATCAACCATTCAAACTACATCCCAATAATATCATTCGTTTACAGTTTCAAATTACTATATCCACAAAATATATACCAAACTATCCATATATACAACTCAAATTCACTTTTTAATATAAATTACTACTATGTTCACCAAGAAAATGTTCTCCGGGACACCATCAATGGATTCTGGCCCACTTCAACACAAAATCATAAACAACATCCTCTGAAGCTACCTGAAGATCATCACTGGATAGGACTGCCTCTATTCCAGCTAAAGGCAAGTTTAGCACCTCTTCTTGGAATCTGGTAAAAATTGCAAAAAGAAATTGTGTGAACTCAAATAACTTAAGCTAGCAATTATGGGGGAAAAGTGCAAACCCATACCCAGGGCCAGCTGGATAACCCACAAATATGAGTGAGCCAGCAAGCAACTACATAGTACCAGAGTTATCTAGCAACATAGATGTGAGTTAGCAAGCAACTATGAAGAAACGAGTTATCTAGCCATCTATGGATGTGTGTCAACAAGCAACATTAAATGTAAAAGAGTTAAGAACTCTTGTCTGCTTTTACCAAGCGCTGCAGTTCCCTCACTTCGGTTCTTCATCTGAAATACCGGGAATTACTGCAGAGGCATTAAGAGTCAAAGCTACTGCTAAGCATGATTCCTTTTTAAAAACAAAATGGAGTCTTTAAGGTTTCAACTAATACAGAACTAAAAAGTAAAGTAAAGTAAAGCTAGGATGCCAGAGCTCTCACTTGCTTATGTCTTTGTAACGAACAGCAAGAAACTGCTTTGCTGCATCTGTCAGTGGCTGCACTGCATCAGCCATCAAAACACTTGAAGGAAGATCCAAATAAAGCAAAGCAGACTCGCAAGTCATAGGTATGTTTCTTAATAGCCGACTGCAGTATCTCATACATGAAGTAACCTCAAATTTGTCAGCAGCCATCAGAACATCTAGTAAAGCGGAAGGCGTGGTCGTTGACAAAGTATTGTTGTACATAAAATTTAGAAGGTCCATCAAGGCAGCTTCCTCTGTTCCATGAAAAGGAAAAAGTAGAAAATGGTTGTAAGCTTATGTTTTTACTAACTTCTCAAAAACAACAAAAGACAATAATAAGAAATGAGGTCAACTACAATACATAGCACACATGATACATTACTTATTATCGGAAATTTCACCTTAAATGAAATGTAGTAGTTATTCACATAAACAAGAAAATGGGAAGAAAAATACAGCCAAAGAAATGTTTTCATCTTTACCAGAGCCATGGATTTGTATAGTCACATGTCGCTGCTCCGACTCTCTCATCCCGTTTGAGAATAACTACAAGACAATGGTTCAAATGCACAATTTATAAAAGAGTTCAAATTCAAAGCAGTATATGCCAGATTGATGACTCCTAATCTTATAGAAAAATGGACTCTTTGCTGCCAATATCGGGGAACTAATGTGTATAGTCTTCACCCGAACAACTGTCGAACAGTCCATGCTCCAAGCATCATCATTGCCATGAGTACCATCATCCACTACAGAAGTATCTATTAATTCCCGATATGTATTAAACAGCAACTAGTGTCTTTAAAGAATAATAAAACATGGTCAACTTCAATTTTCAGAAAAGTTACATATAACTACACAAATTAGATATTCATTGCAAGTCTCTAAGATCAAGATTTTTGATCATCCAAATACTTTACTATACTATTATGTTTCTTCATAACTCCAATTCTTGTTTAAGAAGAAAGACCTCAAGGTCAATAAGATAAAACAATTGTATAGGAAAGTGAAATATGTACCAGGTTGATTCAAATTCAATAAACCACTTGAAGGTGATTCCTCAATCATTGCCACAGCATCCTCATCTTGGTTTTCATAGGTAACACCTTCCTCTGTATCCGGCATGTTACAGCTCAAAATCTGTTCCTCATGATGAGTGACTGCATCCACAACTAGAGGTAAAACAGAGAACAAATGTTCAGTAAAACAAAAAACTTACAAGGGCCTGCAAGCGAGTGTCAACAACTCTTGTCTCACTTGGATACGTTACAATTGGAGCAGAAACAGAAGCAGGAGCAGGAGCACTTTGATTGCCTGCAAGGAGGAGGAGCATGCACAACTCAATATTTACTGCAACGCACAACTAGGAAAGTGTTCTCTGTTTCTCCTACCATTGTCTCCTCCATGTCTACATTTTATGTTTTGCATGTTTAAACATTTAAAAAGCCATTAGGCTTTACTCTATATTTCTAAAATTTTCCTCCCTCATCAATAGATATTTTCTCATAAAAAAACTAATTGAACAAAGCAAATTCATTAATGCAATCTAGAACGCATGGACATGCAAAACAAAGCAACAAGAAGATGAAAGGGGTTCCATTTGCCATACCTGAATCAGTATCTGGTGCTTCAGACTACATTGGTTTAATATACAGTGAACTTATTAACGGGTGATATATGGATAGTTTGTCCTTTCTTTCTGATAAAGTTAATCAATTTGACAGGTCATGTAGAACTCTGCATTGAGAGTTTGAAAATAAAACAAAAATATAAAAATTGACTTTGAGTCAATACTTCTTATCACCACTATCAATGTTTACAAGTGGCTCCTCAGCTACATCTTCCATTTCAATCTCATCTCATCCTACATAAAATCATAATATTAAGGTTGCCCAGGCTGATAAAATTATTTCCCAAAATTGAATTTTAGAGAAAGATCAACATACCATCCGGTCTATTTCCTCCAGCATAGCCTCAGTATGTTGCACAAACATTGGCACAGGGAAATCATCATCATACTTGTAATCATCCACATCAATTATGGGACAGTCTTTTAGTTCACTTGTTTTTGGTACTGATGGGACTGGTTTCTTAGTTTCCTGTTCAATGCAATCAGTCATAAAAAACTTACGATTTCGATATTCCAGATTAATGAATAAGTTCACTGGTTAGAAAGACTTATACTATACCTCAACCAATGGTTGTTGCTGTTTGCTAGCCATTTGTGCAGAAAGCTTCCTAAAACCCCCAAACAAAACAAAAACCATAAATACAAGTACACTACATGAAGATCAACAAGGACATAATACTACCTATGTGAAAAGTGAAAACAAACACATTTACAATAACAACAAAAAGTTGTCATACAGACCTAGTTATTGGTCGATGCACCGGAATGGCCGGAATGGGCAAGTTCTTATTACAATTTGCATGGTTTCTGAACAATAATAACAATAAAAATGATCAAAGGGTCAGACTAGGTACTAAAAAGGAATTGTCATATTGATAAATAATCAAAAAAATTGGGTCTCAAAAATTACTCTGACAAGCCACCTCTCTTGCTAACTGCGCATGGGTATGGTGCAACTCCAACTATATTCCGATTAATTGTACTCAGTGCTCTTCTATTTTGCCCAATTCCCCCTGTAAACTTCCCATTTCCCGCCCTTAAACCCCCTAAATGTATACAAAGAAATCCCATTTATATTAGGGTTTAAGGCATCAAATTATTAACATACACAAACAATTAAATACTTTATCTACAGGATGTTATTAATTAAAATTCATTCTACCTTGAACATTTGAGGGCCTCATGGTACCAACACAGTTTTCATCTGATCCAGGCATTTCGACTACCTTCAAAGTGAAAATAAAAGCTCAAGAGAATCAGGAGATTCAATCACAGCTCATAAACTGATGAAAGAAATCAAAGCCCATAAACAAGAACATCAAAACCCAATAATCAAATGGCAGAAAGTAAAATAAAGACATCAATAAAGAACTGAAGAACCAATGATCAAGAACTGAGAGAAATAAACGAACCCCAATCTTTTTCTTTCATCATAAACAAAACCCAGATCATAAAATTGAAAACGGAGCAATAAAATCAAAACCCATCAAAATCTCAGTGTAAATTTCAATAAAACAAATCAAATTTACGAAGAAATAAGTACCCTTTTGTGTGATTCGCAAAGAAGAGAGAGACTATAAAGAAAAACTAGTCAATCAATCGACTGAGTGATTAATTAGAAAATGTCTCTCTCTTTCTCTCTCAATCCCCTGTAAACACGCTCTCAATTCTGTGCAAAATCGATCTTTAAGGTTTTGAATCAATTCCAAGAAATAAAATGAGCATCGGAAAAAATAAAGAAGAGATTTTTTACAATCTATCTTAGAAATCTTTGTGAAGAAAACTGAATAAACATCTCTGCTGGCCGTACACAAAGAACAAAGAGCTTGGCAAAACAAACAAAAGGGGTTCTTTTCTATAGAGAGAAAGAGGGTTTCGACTCACTATACGGATATCAACAAGCCAATCTACAAGCCCTAGAAGCGCTCTAACCCTGCCGACTCACTATACGGATATCAACAAGCCAATCTCCGAACTCTTTGCCGTCGACGAGGCGGAAGGAGGCATCGTCGTCTGCATTACCGGTGAAGGAATCATCACCAGTGAAGTCGAAGGCGGAGTCGGCAGGGTTAGAGCGCTTCTAGGGTTTAACCGGTCTCCAGCCGTCGGGGTAAAAGGGGACGGTGCCGATTTCAAAGACTACCATGTTGTTTTTCGATCTGATTGAGGTGAGAGAGTGAAGATGAGTGGGAGATAGGGGAGGGTGTAGAGATTGGGATTTGGGAGAGCAGAGAACTGCTTCAGATGTTGGAAGCGATGTTGGAAGGCTAGGAGAGAAAAAGATATACGTCTTTAAATTTGAAGTGTTAACAGCTCCGTGTTTTTTTAATAGACAACGTTTTAAAAAAAAAAACGTTATTCAGTTAAAATCAAAAAAATACCCTTTTAAATAGATAACGTTTTTACGTATATATCTATAATATTTTTTTTTAAAACGTTATAAAAAAAAATATCACAATATTTTTATAAAAAAACGTTGTGATTTAAGTGTTATCTATTTAGTATTTTGTAGTAGTGAATCCATAACACCGAGAACAATTTTCACTTGCTCTTTCCAAACAGTAAAATTAGTTTCATTCAAGGCTTCAATTCTAGATAGATACCCAAAAATACTAGTTGGAGTCAATGCTGAAATACAATCAAACTCATAAGCATGCTTACAAAAAACTAAAAGAAATCCACAATGTACAATAATAATTAATAATTAATCACAATAAAAACCAACTGTAGGGCAAGTAGTTAGTTACATAAAATCTATTTACAACACCCAAAAATAGATTTTAATGAGATGTTGGTGCATAATTATTAATTTTTCATTGGTCCAATTAATAATATACTAATAACATCCCCATAAAATAATGCAAAACATATTTATCCACGCATCACCATTGGACAGAAACGAAATAAACATGTTACTTATGCAATAAAATTTTATTTAATAAATTCTAACTCTAATTTTTTCGTTGGGTAAAATTAAATCTTTATTTATTAAATGTAACATTATGTGACTTTTATTAATCTTTAATTGTTTCAATTAATAATCCTCCATTGGGCTGATTATAAATTTTAACAATAAAAGAGTCACGCATATACGTAAATTATTATGATTAAACTCAATTTATTTAAACAGCATTTTAATCAAGTTTGAAAATTAACATTATTTATAATTTACTTGTAACAACTTAGAAGCCCTAATAATCATGTTCTAAAATATTAAATTAAGATATATAATTATGAACATGAATCAATTACAAAATGTTCATATAAATTCTAATTTAAATATAATGACATGACATAAAATAATATTAGATAAACATAATCATAAATTAATCCATAACTATTATTAACTGATCCAACTTTCACGTAATTAAAATTAGCAGACATATATGACAAAGTTTTTCATAATCATATATATACTATAAATTAACATTAACCATGTATACTATGTATACCTGAAGTCAGTTACTATTTCACAGTCTTTTGGTAAAGCACAATGATTACCCAACACATGCGTGTCACCGTCAATATATATTTACATGTTATAGTTTGATCAATGAGGCAACACAAAATCCATCACACAAGTATAAAAAAATAATAATAATAATAAATAAACAGGATACATAACGTAGCACATGAAAAATCAAAAAAAAAATATTTTCGAAAAAGTTTTTTCCGTTTTGACATATATGTATTATATATGTTATCGTACTGCATATATATAGATGTCAAAGTTAACTAATGAATCAAAATTCAAAATATATGTCAATTGGCAGAACTTGATCAATTCAATAACATATCAGAATTCGTATATGGTAATTAGCATATTTACTTTACTTCGAAAAATGCTTTTTATGAATCGTACGGTATAATTTTATATTATACCAATAGATAGATTATGTAGAATTAAAATTTATAGCATGATAATATAATTAATTTATTCCATACAATAACGTAACCTTAGCTCTGATACCAGATGTTGAAATAAATAATACAGGAACGTGTTATTGCATAGAATAAATAAAGTCAATTAATCACAACGTTAAGACATCTTGTATGTATCACGTTTTCGCTGCGCTTAAGGGTGAAGGTCTTCAATTGCCTCTCTCAATCTTATGATGGATGTATATAGGTGTGTTTAATTACCAAACTCATAAATAAAGTGATTAAATTAATACAATATATAAGCCCAATAATTACATAAACAGTAGAGGCCACATAAAGAATAAAATATTCTAACATAGTTGCCTTAGTTGCACTTTCATTTCAGAACGAATGGAGAAACAATCTTGATCCTCCTAATTGCTTGATAAACACCAAGCTTAAATCCTATTAGTCAAGGTATTTCTAATTGCCTGCTATATTATTTAGCATTTTCACCTCTCCCATTTTATCCAGTTAATTCCTCTCTAATACAGATAATTATATACCATTAGACCAATTTTATTATTACAAATTAGATTTAAATTAGGTTTACAATGAAATTAAATTAGACATTTTAATTCTCATATAATCAGAATATTTAATTCCTTATGCTTGAACTTCTCAGATAAATTTAGAATTCTGATTTAACTCTTTTATCAATTAAATTAAATTTAACTTTTTTAATAGGATTAATTATATTCTTAATCCCTTAGCGTACTCGCACTAAAATATATCATACATGAAATACTCCAAATAAATTATTTCAAAAATAATTCTCACCAAAATATTTATTTAATTCCATAAATATTTATATTCTTAGTACAAATTTGAAATCGTTTAAGACAATCTGTTACTTTGGTTGATTATCTGAAGTAGTATCGACAAATGACTCGTACCAGAACTAGCCAACCACAACTTGTCCCATACAAGACATACACTCCACATAATGTATTTGACGAGTACAAAGCTATAAACCTTATACGTGTTAAAGGTTGATAATTTTGTTCAAAACCTTACAACATATTTTTATGATTTCTAATAATATGTACATTTTCATTATAGAATGATTCGGCTAGCTCGAAGATTCGTGCGGAATATATATTTTGCGAATACCACTTGTACACAACCTTCGTCATGTATACGAGAAGTGGTATGAAAGGTCAGTACTTTTTTAATGAAATAAACAGGGGTGTTTTTGAAGACCTCAATAACACCATCCCCAACGTTCCACCAGATCAATTCCCTTAAGATATGTCATTCTTCGATTATGATCCATTCAGTTAACGATCCCCCTATAGGCCCGAACTCCCATTTGTAGTTGAGGAGAAACCCAAAATGCAGTTAACACCTCCTCCCCCTAACATGTATCAATCGAGTAGTCATACTTGTGATTTTGAGAGTATATATATAGGATAAATTCAAGCTATGCAGTTAACTCCAATACTCGAAGAAACGCTAGTTACTGAATCACATTCTGAGCCTATATATAGTTGGGTAGATGGCATGTATAATATTTTTCCTTTGTAGCTACGGCTAGACCAGTCGTCCATGTTTAAAAAGGAACCTCTCAAACCAATGAAGATAAAAAAGGAGGAGTGGCTTAATGCCAATTGATTTTCGGATATAGTGGACCAATCATAATTTCCTCATATAGGTCCCGATGTTGAGTACAGATTGAAGCATAAGAACGTAACATCACTTAGGCCAGAGAACCTTATATGGGATCAAAGGACTGACGCGTATCGTATCTTAGTTTGTTGAAGTTATGCGAATAACGTCTATATATGACAAGAACTAATATTAGCGGTGTAATTTTTATTTCATATCTTGCTATTTTTACCAACTACTCCCACAAATGGTTCAATTCTTACACCAACCTCTCGGTGTCACAGAAGAATAAATTTGATATTTTCGACGTGTCTCCGTATTATTTCAACCAAGTATAGCAATCGAATTTGTCGAATTGTGATTTTACATTTTACCCGGTTTACCATAAACACGAACATTATTTTTTGTTCGTCGTAGATATATATTAAGTATTTGAGAGTTATACTCATATATAGATTCTTTGTACGATCATATACCAACTCACAAAATCAATAATCGATATCAACTAGAGATAGAATGTGAGACCCCAAATTTTATGAATAAAAATTTAAATTTCTCGAAATATTTTTTTTAATATTATGGTGTTGATTTGATATAATGTTATAGTTGCGGGTAATATTTGAAAATTTTGCAAAGTATGCAAGTTGTTATATAATATTCGATTGGTCTGGAGAATATTCGCTTTTAAGAGAATAATATTCGCATAACCAAGACAATCATTGGTGGGCCTCACAACTAAGTATTATCGTAGTAAGAAAAACGATAGAATTATCATTTTATAAAAATAACTGGCGAAAGTGTTACCCGTTAAAGCTATTGAAACACACGGTGTTAAAAGTTCGATGAATGGCGTGGTGGTGCATAAGTAGACGCTTGGTATTGATAATTGATGCTTACGTGAGAAGTCACTCGCTTTTATTCAATTATTGATATAGTAATTGTTGCATAAGATCTCACGTTATTTGATTCAATTATTGTCGATATTTTATATATTATTAAATCAATAATTGAGATAAAAATGTTATTAATATTATTATTTGCAATATTAACGATGTCTAAAAGTTCTGCCAAAGAGAGGTTTGGTCACCTAATTGTGCATCAATAGGTAGAAATCCTTATTGGAAAGCCCCCTCTTTCCTGGGAACGACCTGGTCGATTAATATTGTGAATTATAATAATGATGATAAATGTTGTTAAATATATTAAGGTGTCTTTTTATGAAGTCATTTAAGTTTTATATATATATATATATATATATAAATTTTGTTTTATTAGTATTATTAATGTAATAAAGCAGAAAAGCTTTTTTATATAAAATGTAATACTTTTATAAAGTTATTTGTTTATTAGAATATAAATAATATATTATATTCTATTATGCATAGTATTTTGTATAGTAAAATCTTTTTTATATAAAATGTAATACTTTTATAATGTTATTGGTTTTATTAGACTATAAATAGAATATAATATATTTTATTACGCATAGTGTTTCAGATAAGGCTCTGATATAGTGTTTTCAGATATAGTAAAATCTTTTTTATATAAAACAAAATACTTTTTATAAAGTTATTTATTTTATTAGATTATAAATAGAATATATTATATTTTATTTAAAAGATTTTATTTTATTAGAATATTTTATTAATACTGCATAGTAAATCAATATGGACCATCCGTTTAAAAGTAAATTAATCTGGACCGTTCATGAATTAGTTACTATTGAGTCCATTCTCCTATAAATAAGCTCATTCCTTTATTATTTCTTTTAATTCTTTGAAACTAGAGAGAGAGAGACTATATAGAGAAAGAAAGAAAAGTATTATGTTACTTCACTACTCCTATATCCAGGTTTCTTCTAAGGTAAAGGTATTATTTTCTTTCGTATTCATGAAGAGAATTATTTTCTTTCAATACTGTAAGGGGTATTATTTCTTTCGTATTCATGAAGTGAATTATTTTCTTTCAATACTGTAAGTGGGTATTATTTCTTTCGTATTCATGAAGAGAACTTCATTATTCCATTCTTTTTATTATTCATTGAATAACTCAGATACGCTGCTACCCTATACTTGGTGAAATTCTTCTCATTATTCCATTTTTATTATTATGTTGGAATAACCTGCCTATGCGAAGTACCACATACATGGTGAAATTCTTCTGTTATTCAATTCTTTATTATTATGTTGGAATAACCTGTCTATGCGAAGTACCGCATACATAGTAAAATTCTTCTGTTATTCCATTCTTTATTATTATGTTAGAATAACCTGTCTATGCGAAGTACCGCATACATGGTGAAATTCTTTCGTTATTCCATTCTTTATTATTCTCATTGGAACATCCACATGCATGCGCTTACGCATGACCGGTTCCGTTATTTATTTTTCTGTTGGAATATCCTGTATGTGTGTTTACGCATGACCTGGTTTCATTATTTATTATTTTGTTGGGAATAACCTGTCTGTGCGATCTATCGCATGCATGGTGAATTCTTCTGTTATTCCATTCTTTATTATTCATTGGAATAACTCGCCCATGTGGATTACCACATGCATGGTGAATGATCCTTTGTATTCATTCCTTGTTAAATTGTGAAAATGATCTGTATACGTGGATTACCGCATGGCGGGTGAAAATCCATTTGCAGTTTCATATATTCTATTATACTCAGTTGGTTAAAGATTTGGATTCTATACTCCATGAAATTAGTAGAATATCCTGGATATTTGCGCTTCATCGAGTATCTTTTCGTGAAAATATTCTTCTGAGCATTCTTGAATTTTACTCCACAAAGCGGTATCATGTTGACAATTTGGACGTTATTGGTTCCTGGAAAAATTAATTCTTGAACTTATTTTTATTGAATTCTTATATCATTGTCATCATCCTCATGTTTATATTATGATGAAAGTTATATGTGGCCTGTACTGCATAGATGGATTTGGTATGATTATGACCAGAGATTATTCGGTATAATCATGACCGTAATATTACAAATGATGTGGTAAAAGTCCTCATTGGCCCGTAGTGCATTGATGGACGATTGTTGGCATGATCATGACCATTGATGAATACACGAATATCCTTCGCCCGTAGAGTGCATGGATAATTTGTGGTTGTGATACTAATGAATATCTTGGCAGTAGTAGTGCGGGGATGATATGGATTATATATTGTCGAGTCCCAATGATAAAAGTGATGAAAAACATTTTAAATCATAGTAAGATAGTAGATTTTATTCTCTACTGACTCTTTTAATGGATTGTTTATTCCGCTTCTGATTAAACTTGATGTTTGTTATATTGTACGGTTTAACATTGTTAAAGGCTAACGATAATTTATTCTCGCATTATCTTAGTCATAATATTTTTATCGGGCTAGTTGAGCTCACCCTTTTACTTTCATTGTTCTCTTGAGGAAAATGAGAACGTAGCGAGGGACTAGTCGGGGAAGCGGAGTGACGGTCCGGATGATAGCATTAGTAGTCCTCACTATTCTATGAAATAGTGTGTTAATAAATGTATTGAGGACTTATTTTGAGTTTGAATACTGTCTAGAAGACAATATTTGTATTAAAACTCACAACTCATATTGTATATTTAAGATTGAATTTGTATTATGTACCATGTATTTGGCGACTCAGAATAGGTGATGTATACCTATTTTGGGGGCGTCACATAGAATATGTGGTACGTTCGCAATTTTGACTATTTGATTTTTCAATTACATTTATGTTATAGTGTTCTACTAATATAATATTTTGTTTATTTAATGTACAATGTGATTTTTTTTAGAACGCCCTCCGAATTTGGTATCCCGATAAAAAAAATTAAAGAAAAAAAAATAGTGTTTGCATTCAAGGCCAAACAGAAGCAAAGAATAGACATAACCAAGTTTTTCATGATATTTTTTTCTAATGTGTCATGTACACAATGCATGGTGTATTAAAAGGGCTAAATACACTTCTATTACATAAAAAATTATAAAATTCATAATTCGCCCCCAAAGTAATCGGGCTTGTAAATTGCTAAATAAACTACCTAATTACATACAATGTCAACCCCAAAATTATTTTTCAAGGAAAGTTGATCGGAAAACTCCATTTTCCAATAACTTTTTTTATATTTTACGGTTTGACCGTATTCATATATGGTTTGATTTCGTTAAACAATAAAAATACTAATTTAAGGAATTATTTTTATAATAACTAATTTAAAGACTTAATAATGTAAAAAAAGAATTAAAAAAATCACCACACAATCACCACCCTTTATCACCACCACCGCCCGCCATTGTCGCACCAACATCACCAACACCATTACTAACTCTTCCATCTCCAGCATCAATCAAGCACCCCTTTCTTTTCTAAACTCCAATCTTATCTTAAACTTCACAATTACAACACAATCATCAAAAATTTTACCTTCAAATAGATAAATCGGAGCACAAAATTGAAAGCAAAGTGGACATCAATATAAAAATAAAATAAAATTTGAACCCACCTATTTCATCTTCTCCCGTCGTCAAAATTGAACCCAAATTTGGATGATTTTCTTCATCCACGTTGTGAAAATTTTGGATGGTGGTCCGAATTGAAAGAGATTCCATATATGAAAGGTGAAGAAAAATAAATTAGGGCTCATAAGGAAAAGGTGAAAGATGAAAAAGAGGATTTTTAGAAATTTCACCCCCTCGGTTCGATAGGCACGTTCTTGATGAAGATCATATGATTTGATGGATGTCATGATTGAATTAGAGAGATGTGAATCTTTCCATCACTGAAAAAAAGTCCTTTAACGAAGTCTTCCATAAGTACAATATCAATTTTTTGGCTCATGATTCTCTCTTACGCAATTCTTATGGAGCTAAAAATGATGTTTACAATTTTGTCAAATCAATCAGTAAATTTAGTATATGATTTGGATTATAATCAATATGAATTTGGATCTTGTGTATTCGAGAAAGGAGCTTAGAGTTATTAGCTATATGAAGGAGCAGAGTTTGGAGTTACTATGGGAAATTAGGAAACAAATGATTTAACTATATACGGTATTTAGTAATATTTTTTCTTTTTTTGTTGAACATTATTTGGTGTAAATTTTAATTTATATTTTTAAAATAAACATTATTTGGGGTGAATTATATTTAGAAATACTTTAATTTGGAGTTAATTATATTTAGAAGTATTTTAATTTGAGGTTAATTATATTTAGAAGTATTTTAATTTTTTTAATGAAGTTAAACCGTATCTGAATACAGTCAAATCATATAAAACCAATCGGGTTGTCAGTTGGGTCAGGTACTCCGGCCAATTTTCATCAAACAAATATTTTGGGGTCGACACTGTATGCAATTTAGTAGTTTATGTAGCCATTTGTAAGTCTAATTACTTTAGGGGTCGAATTATGAATTTAGTAATACTTGGTGTAACATATATGTATTTAACCCTTAGGAAAAACCCTCATAATCACATTCGACATAACACGATCTTGATCAGTGACAAGGGTTATGGAATGTTTGAAATTCATTACTTTAAGCCACTGCTCAAACAACCATACAAATGTATTTTCAATCTCATCGCTTAATAGTGCACACTTAAACAATATAGAATGGTAATGATGATTATATTTACACCCATGAAAGGAGTAAATGGCATGGAATATTTGTTTGTTCGGTATGTGATATCAAAAGTAACAACATCACCAAAATTTTAATAAACAAGTATTGACCGATAATTTACCCACATAAAATATTTTATACGATTATCTAATCCTGATTTGACACTAAAATAAATTTTAATCTGGCTCTCACGCTGTAACTTTCTTAAGTAATCTATTGTAACATGTGCATCATTCAAATCTATAGTATCATGTCTGATATTTCTAACTATATTTCACCCATCCGTTAAAGAGAACCTAACATTGCTCATACCTTCTCCTGATAAGCTAAAAACATTCATCATCCTACTTAGACTAATCTTAGCACTATTAAGAGTTTCAATCAAATCCCTAGCAACTACTAAAATATTTGTGTGTGTTTGAATTTGTGAAACTTTACTTGGGGATAAAAATTCATGATTGTGATTCAGTTCAAGAGTTAGACACAAACTATGTAAGACCCCAACTTTTTAATAAAGATGATTTTTCTATAAATATCATTTTTAAATATTATGGAATGAATTTGATATAATGTTATAGTTGTGGGTAATATTTATAAATTTTGCAAAGTACACAAGTTGTTATATAATATTCGATTGGTCGAGGAATATTCATTTTAACAGGGAATATTCGTACGACAACACAATTATTGGTGGACCCCACAACGGAATTATTGTCGGATTGAGAAAACGATAAAAATATTTTATGAAAATAACGGCGGAAGTTTTATCATTAACTGTTGAAACACCAGGTGTTAAAAGTACAGGAATACGCGTTGTGACGCCCCCAAAAATAGGTATACATCACCCATCTTGAGTCACCAAATACATGGTACAAAATACAAATACAAACTTAATTATACAACCGTCGTGTAATATATGACAATACATAAACTGAGAGTTTTAATAGGAATATTGTCATCTAGACAATATCCATACTCAAAGGAGTCCTCATTACATTTATTGTCACACTATTTAACAGAATAGTGAGGATTACTAATGCTATCATCTGGACCGTCACTCCTTTCCCCGACTCGTCCCAAATTATATTATCATTTTCAAAGAATAAAGTGAAAGAAAGGGTGAGCTCAACTAGCCCAGTAAGAAATATTATGACTAAGATAATACAGAATAAATTATCATTAGTCTTCAACAATGTTAAACTGATAAAATACAATAGACATCAAGTTTAACTGTAGCGGAATAAGCAATCCATTAGAAGAGTCAAGTAGAGCATGATATCTACTAACTTCTATGATTTAAAATATTTTCATCAATTTTTATCGTTGAGACTCAGCTTAATAAATAAACCACATCATCGAATCATCCCTGCACTATGGGCCAAGGATATTCATTAAATCATCAATAGTCATGACTATACCGAATAATCCCTGGTCATAATCATACCAAATCCATCTCTGCACGTAAGCCAAAGATATACAATAATAAAACTAATAATCAACAATCCATGTTTGCACGTAAGCCAAAGATATACAATTCAATAATCAAAAGTTCATCTTTGCACGTAAGCCAAAGATAACGAAAACAAGAATAATTATTAAAGACTTTAAATTTATCCAGATATTATCAACCACTCATAATCTAATATTATTAACATCATAACAATATTTTAATCACTTCTTAAACTAATAAACAATTTATTTTAATTATTTACACTTTACCAAATAATGCATTTAATCATTCAAAAATGCCATACTCATAAGATTTCATCACCAATGATCAAATCCCTTATAAAAAAAATCTCCATATACCTTATATAGGATTTCCAAGCCATAAAATCCTATTTTCCAACTTTGTTACTTCACATAACATATTTAACTCATATGTTCGTAACTAAACCATTTTCATGAAAAATACCAAATCAGTCCCAAAAATATTTCTTTTCTGGGGTTTAGCAGAATATAGTCACATAATGAACATATATTTTTCTCGAAATTTTTAAAATTCATTTACTATTTTAAAAAAATTAATTTCTAATTAATTCCTTAAGAAATTAGCTACCTCAAGTTTAAATCTAGAAATTTCCAAATCTTGGCAGGATCTTACACATGTTAATGTGAGCTTCCAGTTTAAATTTCATGGTCATCGGAGTTATAGAACTCCGGTTATAGCGTTTTTTCGTCGAAAAAACCTAAATATTGAAATGGTCATAACTTGCTCATTTTAAGTCATAATGAGTTCATTTTTGGACAGGAGGTACCTTATACCATATACTTTCATGTCCAAAAAGGCCAGAATTTTTCTCACAAATTAAGTGGCCGAAACAGCCCCTTCAAATTTATGGGCAGAAGCCTTTTTCGAAATTGGCAGTTTTTGACTCATTTGCTAAAATCACCGGTCCACTAAAATCTACAACACCTTTTCAAAGTGATTTCACTTGGATAAGTTATATAACTCATAGATCTAACTCTAGAACTTGACCACACTCAAAAATTCGAAATATAATAGGAGATATGGTCAGTTGAATTTCATGTTCCATTTTCACCAAAATCTGATTTTCAACCCTTTGTGATTTCTAAGAAACTTTCATGTTTTCACATAATAACCAACATAATTCAACATGACAATGACATAATAATTCAATAAAAAAAGTTCAAGAATAAATTTTAAAGATTTATAAGTTAATTTATCCTGAACTCAATAATGTCCAAATTGTCAACATGATACTTCTTTGTAGAGTAAAATTCAAGAATGCTCAGAAGAATATTTCCATGAAAAGATACAAGATGAAGCGCAAATATCAAGGATATTCCACAAATTTTGGAGTATAAAAGTCAAAACTTTAACCAACTGAGTATAATAAAGAATATATGAAACTGCAAATGGATTTTCACCCGCCATGCGGTAATCCACGTATACAGATCATTTCCATAATTTAATAAGGAATGAATATAAAGGATCATTCACCATGCATGTGGTAATCCACATGTACAAAGTTATTCCAATGTAATAATAAAGAATGGAATAATGAAGGATTCACCATACGCATGCGATAGATCGCATGCATACGAGCATAATGTGTTATTCCCAATGTAATAATAAATAATGGAACCAGTCCCCGTAAACGCATGTATATGATATATCCCGACGTAATAATAAAGAAATGTAATAATAAATAATGAAACCAGTCGTGCAGCAAAATTTTGCACCGATGGATATTTCAACATAATAATAAAGAATGGAATAACAATGTAAATCATCATGCATGCGATAATCAAGCAGATAAAAGTTATTCCAATGTAATAATAATTAATTGAACCAGTCCGGCCAGAACGCGTTACGCATGTGATATTCCGGCGAGAATAATAAAGAGCGGAATAATAGAAGAATTTCACCATGTATGCGATTGCTTAAGATGATAAACAAAGTTATTCCAACATAATAATAAAGAATGGAATAATGTAAGAATTTCACCAAGTATGCAGGTACCAGATAAACAAAGTTATTCCAATGTAATAATAAAGAATGGAATAACAAAAGTTCTCTTCATGAATAAGAAAGAAATAATACCCCTTTACTTAGAATAAAACTGGATATCGGAATAGTAAGGTAGCAGACTTTCTTCTTCTTTTCTCTATAGAGATTTTTCTCTATAATTTCTCTCTAGAGTTTCAAAGAATTCGTAAAAAATAATGAAGGAATGAGCTTTATTTATAGGAGAATTGATTTGAATAGTAACTAATTTATGAAGCGGTCAGATTGATTTACTTTTTAAGCGACTCATCCATATTGATTTACTATTAAAACTTTAAACCAATGGTCCATACCGATTCACTATTAAATTTTAAACCAACTATCCATACCGATTCACTATTAAACTTTAAACCAACGATCTATCTTGATTTACTAATATAATTTCAACCAACTATTCGAAAAATTAGCAGACATCTCCTCATGGAATAATATTGTACCTAAAAATGATTTGGACCGAAAAGAAATATATTTTGTTCGGGTGAATAGTATCCCGTGAATAGTAACTCGAGAATAGTAATTCGTAAATAGTAACTCATGAATAGTAATTCATGAATAGTAACTCGTGAACAGTAACTCGTGAATAGTAACTCATGAATAGTAACTCCGACACAAAGAGTGCCTATAATACCCGATTGAACAATATAACCTTCAGACATCAATTATTATTGAAATAAATGTCGACTTCCACTAACACTAATAATTCCAACACAATAGAACTATCAATTTCATCTTTAATCAACACGAGCTTATTCATCATTAATATTATAACTCACAATATTTAACAACCGTGTCGTTCCTGTGAAAGAGGAGTTTCGATAAGGATTTCTCTATCTAGCGGCGCAATTAGGTGACCAAACTTCTCCTCGATGAACTTCTAGACATTGTAAATATTGCAATTTAATAATATGAATAACTTTGTCGCCTCAATTATTGATTTAATAATATAACATATTCAGTGCGTGATGATATCGTGACAATAATCGAATCAATAATATGAGAGATATGATGCGAAGAATTATCAAGCAATAAATGAGTATAACTCGAGTAACTTCTCACGTAAGCATCAATAATCAATACCGTGTGCTACTATGCAACCACGCCAGACATCGCATTTCTTTTACTAAAAGTAGTTCAAGCGGTTTTAATTCAGAAACTTCCGCCGTTATTTTCATAAAAATAATTTCGTCGCTTTTATTACTATGACAATACTTCCGTTGTGGGTTCACCAATGATTGTGCCGTCGTATGGATATACCCCGACAAAAATAATATTCCTCGACCAATCAAATATTATACAACAACTTCCATACTTTGCAAAATTTATAAATATTACTCACAACTATAATATTATATCAAATCCACACCATAATATTAAAAAAATATTTCGAGAAATTTAAATCTTTATTCATAAAATTTGGGGTCTCACACGCGTGGTTGCATAGTAGCACACGGTATTGATTATTGATGCTTACGTGAGAAGTCACTCAGTTTTGTTCAATTATTGCTTGAAAGAATTGTCGTAGTATCTCATGTCAATTGATTCAATTATTGTCGATATTTTATATATTATTAAATCAATAATTGAGACGACGAAGTCATTAATATTATTATTTGCAATATTAACGATGTTCAGAAGTTCGCCAAGGAGAGGTTTGGTCACCTAATTGCGGCGCTTAATAGGAGAAATCCTTATTGGAAAGCCCCTCTTTCCGAGAGCGATTGGTCGATTAATAGTGTGAATTATAATAATGATGATGAAGTTTTGTTTTATTAGTATTATTAATGTAATAAAAAATGAAAAGCTTTTTATATAAAATAAAATACTTTTATAAAGTTATTCGTTTAATTAGACTATAAATAGAATATATTATATTCTATTACGATAAGTGTTTTGCATGATTAGGTAAAATCTTTTTTATATAAAACAAAATACTTTTATAAAGTTATTCGTTTTATTAGACTATAAATAGAATATATTATATTTTATTATGCATAGTGTTTGCATAGTTCATACATAGTATTTGCATAGTTAAATCTTTTTTTATATAAAAAATGTAATACTTTTATAAAGTTATTACGTTTTATTAGATTATAAATAGAATATATTATATTTTATTTAAAAGATTTTGTTTTATTAGAATATTTTATAGTAAACCAAACTGACCGTCTGCTTAAAAGTAAATCAATCTGGACATGCTCAGAATTAGTTACTATTCAGGTCCATTCTCCTATAAATAAGCTCATTCCTTCATTATTTCTTACAAATTCTTTGAAACTCTAGAGAGAGAAACTATAGAGAGAAAGAAGAAAAGTATTCTCGCTACTTCACTACTCCTATATCCAAAGATATGTTTTAAGGTAAGGGTATTATTTCTTTCTTTCGTCTTCATGAAAAGAACTTCGTTATTCCATTCTTTGTTATTATATTCGAATAACTCGCCTCATGCCAAGATACCGCATACTTGGTGAAATTCTTCGTTATTCCATTCTTTATTATGTTGGAATAACCTGCTCACGCCAAGTACAAAGATACATGGTAAAATTCTTCGTTATTCCATTCTTTATTATTACGTTGGAACATCACATGCATGCGTTACGCATGATTCCGGTTCCATTATTTATTATTCCATTGGAACTTCGTCATGCGTGCGTTTACGCATAACCCGGTTTCGTTATTTATTATTCATTGGAACATCCTGTTGGTGATTAATTTTGCGTCGACACGGGTTCCGTTATTTATTATTTTGTTGGAATATCCCGTCTGCGTGCTTACGCACATGAACCGGTTCCGTTATTTATTATTCTCGTTGGAATAACTCGTCTGCATGCGATCTATCGCATGCCCGGTGATTTCTTTTGTTATGCCATTCTTTATTATACCCAGTTGGTTAAAGTTTTGGCTTTTATACTCCATGAAATTAGTGAAATATCCTTGATATTTGCGCTTCATCCAGTATCTTTTCATGGAAATATTCTTTTGAGCATTCTTGAGTTTTACCCCACAAAAAAAAGATCATGTTGACAATTTGGACGTTATTGGTTCCTGGATAAATTAATTCTTGAACTTGTTTTATTGAATTCTTATATCATTTTCATCATTCTCATGTTTATATTATGTTGAAAGTCATCTGTGGCCTGTAGTGCATAGATGGACTTGGTATGATTATGACCAAGGATTATTCGGTATAATCATGACAGTAATGTTACAAATGATGTGGTAAAAGTCCTCATTGGCCCATAGTGCATTGATGGACAGTTGTTGGCATGATCATGACCATTGATGAATACACGAATATCCTTGGCCCGTAGTGCATAGATAATTTGTGGTTGTGATACTAATGAATATCCTTGGCCATAGTGTAGGGATGATGTGGTTTATTTATTAAGCTGAGTCTCAGCGATAAAATTGATGAAAATCCTTTTTAAATCATAAAAGATAGTAGATTTTATTCTCTACTTCTCTTTTAATGGATTTCTTGTTCTGCTGCAGTTAAACTTGATGTCTATTGTATTTTATCAGTTTAACATTGTTGAAGGCTGATGATAATTTATTCTGCATTATCTTAGTCATAATATTTTTCATCGGGGGCTAGTTGAGTGACCCTTTTACTTTCATTGTTTCTTCGTGAAATGAGAACGTAGCGAGGACTAGTCGAGGAACTGGAGTGACGGCCCGCACGATAGCATTAGTAGTCCTCACTATTCTATGAAATAGTGTGTTAATAAATGTATTGAGGACTTATTTTGAGTTTTATCGCCTATGTAAGACAATATTTGTATTAAAACTCACAAACTCATGTTGTATATTTAAGATTGTATTTGTATTACGTATCATGTATTTGGCGATTCAGAATAGGTGATGTATACCTATTTTTGGGGGCGTCACAGTTGGTATCAAAGCTTAGGGATATTATCCCTGGCTAAGATGTGAGACAAGAACTAGGAGGGGAGAGACGGGAAATTCCTTCACTAGTATGACCTACCTAAGTTTATTTGGTATTTAATTGGTTGGTCAAAGTATAGGAATAATATGTGATATATTAATTAACCCTTGTTTTGTGGCAGTATTTGAAAATGACATCCGAGAATGTTGAGAACATCATGGAGCATGTGAGACCGTTGAGTCTCCATGCATCAATAATCGGGATAATGTGCATCGTGAAGGCGACAATCCTCGTGCAAACAACAACACCGACTCGGATGATGAACGATGAAATGTTCAGAGGCTTTATGAAATTCATGCAACATCAAGCAAGAGCGGCTCTCGCACAAAATGCAGTGGAAACACCGGCAACTCTTTGATCATGTCCACGCAAGTTTTAAGAACTGGGACCACCGGAGTTTTTGGAGAGCCAAAACCACTTCAAAGTGAGACGTGGATAAAGCAAATCTGCAAGATATTTGATGTCTTGGGATGCTCCAGGAGCAAAAGGTTCCTTCACACCTTACGTGTTGCGTGCAGAGGTGATTCTTGGTGGGAATCAGAAACGACTCAACCCGCCGTGACCAAGATGACTTGGGAGAAGTTCCAAGAATTGTTCAATGACAAGTACTTTCCCGAAAGTATTCGTCACATGAAAGAGGTGGAGTTCATCAAGCTGGAGCAAAACAACATGACCGTGTCGCAGTACGAAGCCAAGTTTGTCGAGTTGTCCCGGTTTGCATCTCATTTGGTTGATAATGAGGAGAGAATGACGCGAATGTTTTTAAGAGGTTTGAAACCGAGATACGTCAATATCTTATCTCTCATAAACCGTGTTTGTATTTAGGATGTTGTTAATAGGGCTCGATTATTGAAGCGCGATAATGAGTCAACCCAACCAAAAAGAGAGCGGTGACAAAATGATAATACCGGTGATAAAAGATTATCAAGCGGTGACAATAAGCGTGGAGGGAATCAACATGCCAGAAATGGTAACCACTTCGGTGGTAATCATGGCCAAAATAATAAGAATGGACATTTCAAGAAGAGGAGATTCAACAATGATGGAAAGACGTTAGCATCAGCACCTATCGTTAAGGAAGGAGAATGACCACCTATCATATGCTTTCAAATGTGGAGGAGAGGGACACATCAGTTCAAACTGCGCGATGCCATCCAAAGCATGTTACAATTGTGGAAGAGAAGGTCACCTGGCCCGATTTTGTCCTGCACCGAAGACAAGTTCAGCTCTGATGGAGGCATCAAAGGTCAGTCCTGCATAAGACAAAATCGATAGTTCAAGGGAGAGCGTTTGTCGTGACCTCCTAGAAAGCAAGAAACCCGAATGAGGTCATCACGGGTAAGCTTATCATAAACTCTAATAAGTATATACCTTATTTGATACCGGTTCTACCATTCTTTTATTTCTCTTAATTGCGCCAACGCTTAAATTTGACTCGAGAGAAATTGGACTTTGACTTATCTCGTTGAAACTCCATTGGGAGAAACCTTCATTACATCCATCGCTTATAAGTCTTGTTTGGTTCAAAAATCGGTGCACCTCTCATTTACCGTCGATCTTATTTCTTTGAAAATATTTGCATTTAATGTGATTCTAGGGATTGATTGGTTAACTACTCATCATGCAAAAATTGATTGTTTTCGTAAGCGTTGTTAGCTTTCATATTCCTAACCAACCTATTATGCTAATTCAAGCAACCAAACCATTAAAATCAATCACCGTCATCTCAATCCATAAAGCTATTCGCTTATTGAAAATGTGATGTCAAGCTTTCTTAAGCTCATGTCACGGATTTAAACAAAATACGTCGCTTTTGAATGATATCTCTATTGTTAATAAATTTCGATGTATTCCCTCAAGAACTTCCCCGCCTACCCCAAAGCGTGAAATTGAATTTTGTATCGACTTGAACCCCAGACAAAACCTATTTCCAAAACCCCATATCGAATGGCTCTATTGAACTTCGAGATTTAAAGACCCAATCGCAGGAATTGTTAGACATTGGTTTCATTCGGCCCCAAGACGTCTCCTTGGGGTGCTCCTATTTTATTCGTGAAGAAGAAAGATGGGAGTATGCGACTTTGTATTGATTATCGGGAGTTGAATCATGTCACCATAAAAAATAGGTACCCATTTCCACGTATTGATGACCTGTTTGACCAGTTGCAAGGCGTCAAATTTTTTTCAAAGATTGATCTTCGTTCCGGATATCACCAATTGAATATTAGAACTGATGACATTCCAAAGAAGGCTTTCAGAACTCGGTACGAGCTTTATGAATTTCTAGTCATGTCTTTTGGATTGACTAATGCTCCTGCTGCCTTCATGGATATGATGAACCGAGTATTCAAGGAATATTTGGATCACTTTGTGGTCGTCTTTATTGATGACATTCTTATTTATTCCAAAAGCCGTGAAGATCATGAGCAACACTTGAGGCTAACACTTCAAAAGCTTCGTGAATATAAGCTTTATGCCAAGTTGAAGAAATGCGAGTTCTGGCTTGAGGAAGTAGCATTCCTTGGGCACGTGGTATCAAGTCATGGAATATCTGTTGACCCAGCAAAGATTGAAGCTATTCAAAGCTGGGAGCAACCTAAATTCGGAAAGATACAAAATTCGGTTGGAACTAGGAATGTGAGAAGAGTTTTCAAGAACTCAAGAGAAGACTCATTTCAAAGACTGCTCGACAATACCATCATGCCTGAGGGATTTGTCATCTACAAAGATGATGCTTGTGCAAAGGGTTAGGATGTGTTCTCATGCAACATGGGAAAGTCATAGCCTATGCCTCTCGACAACTCAAAGAATATGAGAGGAATTATCTTACTCATGATCTAGAGTTGGTACCGTTGTCTTCGTGACTTAAAATTTGGAGGCATTACTTGTATGGGGAGAAAGTGGAGATCTTTACGGATCATAAAAGCCTCAAATATTTCTTCACTCAAAAGGAACTCAACATGCGACAACGACGTTGGCTTGAACTGTTGAAATATTATGATCATACCATCCAATACCATCCTGGAAAAGCAAACGTAGTAGTTGACGCATTGAGTAGAAGATCATATACGGGTACGAGTGCAATATTGTCAATGCAGAGGCCCATTTTGTATGACTTGCAAAGGATGGAGATAGAGATAAAGACTCCAGGGACCCACGTGATGATGACGAATATACGAGTAGAACCGACTTTAATCGATAAAGTTAAAGCTGCTCAAGCTACAGACCTAGAGCTGATGCATATGAGGAAAAAAGTTCAAGAAGGTGATATGCCGGAAGCAAGAATCGATGAAGAAGGAATACTTCGAGTCAACTCCAGACTTTGTGTTCCTAACGACCCTAATTTAAAGTATAAAATCATGATGGAGGCGCACAACACACCGTTTGCAATCCATCCTGGGAGTACCAAAATGTATCGTGATCTTCGTCATACATTTTGGTGGAGCAATATGAAGAGGGAGATAGCGTTGTTTATCTCAAGGTGTCTAACTTGTCAACGAGTCAAGGCGGAGCATCAAGTACCAAAAGGTCCATTGCAACCACTTGAAATTCCAGAATGGAAGTGGGAACACATTACCATGGATTTCGTTACTGGTCTTCCCAAGGTTTCTCAAGGCATAGATGCAATTTGGGTCATTGTTGATAGATTGACAAAGTCTGCTCATTTCTTACCAATACGAGAAACTTATACACTTGATCGTCTTGCTCGTATGTACATAAACGAGATTTTAAGACTACATGGTATGCCAATATCCATAGTTTCTGATCGAGACCCAAGATTCACTTCACGATTTTGGGTTAGTTTACAAAAAGCTATGGGCACGGACTTACGATTTATTTCGGCATATCATCCTCAGACAGACGGACAATCAGAGAGGACTATTCAAACTCTTGAAGATTTATTAAGACTCAGATCCTCGACTTCAAGGAAGTTGGGACAAGTTCTACTCAGATTGGTGGAGTTTTCATATAACAACAGTTATCAAGCAAGTATTGGCATGGCTCCATTCGAGGCGTTGTATGGAAGAAAGTGTCGTTCTCCAGTATGCTGGGATGAGGTGGGTGAAGCAACGTTGTTGGGACCGGAGTTGGTACGTATGACTACGAAAAAGATTCAAACGATACGACAACGTATAAAAACCTCACAAGATCGACAAAAGAGTTATGCTGATCTTCATCGAAAGGACGTGGAATTCGATATTGGAGATCATGTGTTGTTACGTGTTGCTCTATGGAAAGGAGTTACGAGATTTGAAAAGAGAGGAAAGCTCAATCCTCGATTCATTGGCCCATTTTTAATCCTCGATTGAGTAGGAACTGTGAAATTGAATTTTGTATCGACCTTGAACCTAGTATAAAACCTATTTCCAAAGCCCCATATCGAATGGCTCCTATTGAACTTCAGAAGTTAAAGACCCAACTGCAGGAATTGTTAGACATTGGCTTTATTCGTCCTAGTACTTTTCCATGGGGTGCTCCTGTTCTATTCGTAAAGAAGAAATATGGGAGTATGCGACTTTGTATTGATTATCGGGAGTTGAATCATGTCACCATCAAAAATAGGTACCCATTGCCACGTATTGATGACCTGTTTGACCAGTTACAAGGAGCCAAATTATTTTCAAAGATTGATCTTCGTTCCAGATATCACCAGTTAAAGATTAGAACCGATGACATTCCAAAGACGGCTTTCAGAACTCGGTACGGGCATTATGAATTCCTAGTCATGTCTTTTGGATTGACTAATGCTCCTACTACCTTTATGGATATGATGAACCAAGTATTCAAGGAATATTTGGATCACTTTGTGGTCGTCTTTATTGATGACATCCTCATATATTCCAAAACCCGTGAAGATCATGAGCAACACTTAAGGCTGATACTCCAAAAACTTCGTGAATATAAGCTTTATGCCAAGTTAAAGAAATGCGAGTTCTGGCTTGAGGAAGTAGCATTCCTTGGGCACATGGTATCAAGTCATGGAATATCCGTTGACCCAAAGAAAGATTGAAGCTTATTCAAAGTCGGGAGCAACCTAAATCAATGATCAAGACGTAGCTTTTTCTTACTAATTGGTTATTATCGGAGATTCGTAGAAGGTTTTTCGAATCGCTACTCCACTAACTCAAATTGACTTGAAAGATACAAAGTTCGGTTGGAGCGAGAAATGTGAGAAGAGTTTTCAAGAACTCAAGAGGAGACTCATTTCAAAGACTGCTCGACAATACCATCCGCTCGGAGGATTTATCATCTACAGTGATGCTTCAGGCAAAGGGTTGGATGTGTTCTCATGCAATATGGGAAAGTCATAGCCTATGCCTCATGATAACTAAAAGAATATGAGAGGAATTATCCTACTCATGATCTAGAGTTGGCAGCTGTTGTCTTCGCACTAAAGATTTAGAGGCACTACTTGTATGGGGAGAAAGTGGAGATTTTTACGGATCATAAAAGCCTCAAATATTTCTTCACTCAAAAGGAACTCAACATGCGACAGTGACGTTGGCTTGAACTGTTGAAAGATTATGATCATACCATCCAATACCATCCTAGAAAAGCAAACATGGTAGCTGACGCATTGAGTAGAAAATCATATGCGGGTACGAGTGCGATATTGTCAACGCAAAGTGTAAGACCCCAACTTATTATAAATAAAATTGAATTTTCCTTTATTCATTATTCTAAATTAATAAGGGTTAATTTGATATAATTCTTTGGTTATGGGTGAAATGTGCAAAGTTTACAAAATAAGCAAGTGGTTATAAAATATTCATTATTGTTTGGGAATATTCGTTTTGGTCGTGGAATATTCTTTTTTTCGGGGAATCTCGTGCACGACGCAAGACACAGTCATTGGTGGGCCCCATAACGGAAAAACGGTTGGATGAAAGAAAGCGACAAAGATTGAGTTTTATAAATAATTGGCGTAAATTGTTACCATTAACATCGTTGGGTTACCCGTGGTTAAAATACGAAGAATACGCGTGGTCGCACAAAGAAGACACCAGACGCGAGCAGATTGTTGAATTATTGATCCTTACGTAAGAAGGCACTACTCAATAATTGTTACAGTAATTACTGTTCATTATTTTATTTTATTGATTCAATAATTGTTGCGTTGATATTTATATTATTATGTTTTAATAATTGTCATCGCATACAAGATTTTCCATTATCGATCAATAATTCATATTATTTGAATAATATTATCGATAACATTATTGGCAATGTCTAGAAAGTTACATCTAAGGAGAGGTTTCGTCACCTAATCAATGCCAAAGAAGTGAGAAATCCTTATCGAAAGCCCCTCTTTCTCGAACTACCGGTCACAAGATCTTTGTGATTACGTAATATTATTTTAAATAATTAATTATTGATTATTATGATAAAGAAAATATTTATTTTATGTGGATATAGATGGAGAAAATTTTTAATGTGACAATTGTTGAAAATTAATATTTTATCTTTTTCTGATAAAATAATTCATTTAAATATATTATTAACGGTGATATTTTTACAATGAATGTGGGATACATGAGTATATGAGGAGGAAGAGTATTTTTGTGGCATTAAATGTTTAACGATGTTTTGTGTGTTTGTGGACACAATTCTTGACCGAAAATTGATTATGAATCGTAAAATCGTCTGCTTATGGATTTTTGGTCAATTTCGTTTTTGGAATTTGGAAAAACTTTCTTCCGCAAAGTTGTAGAGAATGGAATTTCCCATGAGAAAAAGCAAGTTTTGAACTGATAACCGAGCTATTTTCTACGAATTGTTGAAGTTTTGGAAAATAAAATAATTTTTATTAAATTAATGGGTGGGACCCACTTTTGGTTGGTGAGTAATTCACATGGGTCATTGGAAATTTTTCCAAGGTGGTGGTGGTCATGGTCTATATAGCATGCGAGGGAAATTTTGATTAATAATAATATTATTTTATTATTTAGTCTCCTTTGGCGTTCTAACATTTTCCTATAAATAGAGGGCTAAGTTAGAATTGAAAATCACACCAAAAACTAAGTTTTTTCTCTTTCTCTCTCTAAATTATCGAGCGCATTCTTGTGAATATACTTTGAGTGTTGCTATACTTGCATATGGTTTCACAAGACTATATACCAAATTCAAATGTAAGTACGGTAATTTTGAGGTAAGGGGTATTATTTTCTTCTTAAATGATATTTTTTTCTTCAATATCATTATGCCAAAGTATTGGTAAACTTTTTTTATCAAATTTGGAACTTGTTGTGTCGAGGTTACTATTCACGTATACGGCAAGACTATTCACGATACTTACATTATTCACGAATATTTTAACTATTCACCAAAAAATAAAAATTTTCTTTTGTCCAAAATATCTATTCTGGATACTAGCTTTGATTGTATCCATGTTTTGATCATTCTTGAATTTTACACCAATATGATTATTTTCAAGGTATTTTTGGACATAGGTAAAACAAAGTACTAATCCTTAATCCTTAATCCTTGTCATTTTGTTTCACTGGATTCGTTTCTTTAAAAATGTTTTTCATCATCCTCAGTCCTTAATGGTGATACTTGATGAATATCTTTGGCCTGTAGTGCAAAGATGAATGATTAAATCGATGAATCTCTTTGGCCGTGAAAGTGCAAAGATGAGCAGTGTTGAGATGAACATGACCTAACCTGGTGATTTAAATGAATATCTTTGGCTGTAGAGTGCAAAGATGAATATTGATTGTTATTATGAGGATAAAATATTGATGATGGACTTTTAAACCTTAGAAGACAATAGAATTCTTTCTCTACGTGACTCTTCTAATGGATTCATTGCTTCATTGCGATTTGTTGATCTAAAACTTGTTGTCTATTGTATTCTATTAGATTTTTCCTGTTGAAGACTAACGATAATTTGTTGTATATTATCTTAGTAATAATATTCTTTATGGACTAGTTGAGCTCACCTTTTCCTTTTCGCTCCATTTTTCTTCTCGTGAGGTGAGAAACATAGCGCAGATCGAGTCGAGGTATGGAGTGATGGTTCTAGGAAGATGTTTTTATCATTCTCCTCACTATTTCGTAAAATAGTGTATGAATAATTAATGAAGACTTATTTGGGTGTGTATATTGTCTGTAAGACAATATTTGTATTTAAACTCACGATTGTATTGTCGTATTCTACACTACATCGTATTATCAAAGTTGTAGTTGCTTTCTATACCTTGTATTTTGGCGACTCGAATGGGTGTCAGATACCTATTTTGGGGGCGTAATAGGTTTGGTATCGAGCTTAGGATATGATCTCCATGAGATCGGGAATAGAACTAGGAGGGGAGAGATGAGTAAATCCTTCGCTATTGTGTCCTACCTAAGCTTATTTGTTGGTCAGGTCATAATATAGGAATATTATATGACATGTTAAATTGTTTAATTAACCCTTGTTTTATGGAAGTATTTAAGAATGGCTGCTGAGAACGTTAACAATGGAGTTTATGAGACTGTGGAACAACCTTTAGTCGCAAACCGGGAGAACGTGCAACAGGAAGGCAATATTCCTCCTGTAATCAACACTACCGAGCAAATGATGAATGATGGAATGTTTAGGAGCTTTTTGCAATTCATGCAAAATCAGACAAGGGAGACTCGTGTACAAAATACGGGTGGAAATGATGGCAACGCGTGGTCTGTCACAGCCAAGCAGTTCAAGGAGTTGGGACCACCAGATTTTCATGGAAAGCCGGATCCAATCAAGGCAGAAACGTGGGTCAAGAAAATTACCAAGATATTCGATGTCTTGGGGTGCACGGAGGAACAGAAGGTTCCATTCGCCACCTTTATGTTTCAGTGGTGAAGCAGACATCGTGGGAATCTTGTGAAGCGTACTCAACCAGATATGCACTTAACATGTCTTGGGAAAGATTTTAAATCTGTTCAATGACAAGTACTTTCCGTAAAGTATTCATCATATGAAGGAGGTAGAGTTTATTAGACTCTAATGTAACAACATGACGCGGTCTCAAAGACGAGGCAAAGTTCGCAGAGTTATCCGTGTTTGCACCTCATTTGGCGGAGAATGAGGAACGAATGACGCGTGATGTTTTCGAGAGGTCTAAAACCGTAGATTCGTCAATACCTTATCTCTCATAAATTTTCTCTCAGATTCAGATGTTGTTGTCAATGTGGCTCGCTTATTAGAGCGAGATAGTGAGTATACTCAACCGAGGGACCACAATCAAGGTAGTCATCGTAACGATGATAACCAAATGAGGAGGAAAGAATACGGACAAAGCAGAACCACTCGTGTGGTAATCGTGGACATGATAATAGGAGAGGTGACTCAAGTGGAAATTTCGTAAAGAGAAGATTCAAAATGACGGGGAAGATATCAACGGCAGCACCAGCACCAACAACAAATGCTAGGGGAGGAGAACGACCGCCAGTTAGATGTTACAAATGCGGGAAGGAGGGACATATCAGCCCAAACTGTCCACAACAATCCAAGGTATGTTACAACTGTGGAAAGGAAGGCCACATCGCTCGAGATTGTACTATTAGCGAAACCAAGTTCAACGGGGAGTGGTGATTCCAAGGGTCATTCCGGATAAGTCGAAATCACGGTTCTCGGAAGAGCTTTTTGTCGCGACTGGCCAAAACGTGAGGAACCCGAACGAGGTGATCACAGTGTAAGCTAATCTTGAATTCTCAAGTAAGTTTATACCTTACTAGATACCGGTTCTACCCATTCTTTTATCTCTCCTGCTTGTGCTCAACGTTTAAACTTGACTCCGGAGAAATTAGATTTTGATTTATCTGTTGAAACTCCGTTGGGTGAAACCTTCGTTACATCTACAGTTTATAAATCTTGCATGATCCAAGTCAGCACTATCACATTACTGCTGATCTTATCTCTTTAAAGATACTTGCTTTTGATGTGATTTTAGGAATTGATTGGTTAACCACCATCATGCCAAAATTGATTGTTTTTCGTAAGTGCTTAGTTTTCATATTCCTAACCAAACTCGTCATACATTAATTCAAACCACTAAACCACTAAAATCACCATCATGTCATATCAAGCCACAAAGCTATTCGCTTATTGAAAACGGATGTCAAGCTTTCTTAGCCCATGTTATGGATTTGAATAAAGACAAGTCGATTTGAATAATATTTCGTGGTTAGAGAATTTCGATGTATTTCAAGAGCTTCTGGTTTACCCCTTAACGTGATGTTGAATTCTTTATTGACCTTGAACCGCACAAAACCCATTTCTAAAACCCCATATCGAATGGCTCCTATTGAACTTCGTGGAGTTAAAAGTCCAACTACAGAATTATTAGACATCTGGTTTCATTCTCGCCCCAAGACGTCTCCTTGGGGTGCTCTGTTTTATTCAGAAAGAAGAAAGAGACGGAGTATGCGATTTTGTATTGACTAAGAGAGAATTAAACCATGTCACCATCAAGAATAGGTATCCACTACCTCGCATTGATGACCTGTTTGACCGATTTGCAAGGAGCACAATTCTTTTCAAAGATCGATCTTCGCTCGGATATCATCATTTCAAGATTAAAACCGAGGATATTCCAAAGACCGCCTTCAGGACTCCCAGAGACGGCATTATGAATTCTTAGTCATGTCTTTTGGATTGACCAATGCTCCCCGCCGCTTTCATGGATATGATGAACCGTATTCAAGGAATATTTGGATCATTCGTTGTTGTCTTTATTGATGACATCCTCATCTATTCCAAAAGCCGTGTAGATCATGAGCACCATTTGAAGCTGGTACTACAAAGACTTCGTGAACACAAGCTTTATGCCAAGCTAAAGAAATGCGAGTTCTGGTTTGAGGAAGTAGCATTCCTTGGGCACGTGGTGTCAAAACAATGAGTATCATTGACCCGCCAAGATTCAAGCAATACAAAGTGGGAGCAACAAAAAGGATCAAGCACTGTGACTTTTCGGGCTTAATTGGTTATTATCGGAGATTCGTGGAAGGATTTTCTCGAATCGCCATCTCGCTAACTCGGTGACTCGGAAAGATACAAAATTCATATGGAGCGGAGAATGTGAGAAGAGTTTCCAAGAGCTCAAGAGAGACTCATTTTAAGCACTGTTTCTAACAATACCATCCGGTTCGGATGGATTTGTTATCTACAAATGATGCTTCCGCAAGGGGTTAGGATGTGTTCTCATACAACATGGGAAAGTCATAGCTTTATGCCTCATTCACGATAACTCAAATAATATGAGAGGAATTATCCTACTCATGATCTAGAGTTAAGCAAAGCAATGATTCAGCGTTGAAGATATGGAGACACTACTTGTATGGAGAGAAAAAGTGATTTATACGGACCATAAAAGCCTCAAATATTTCTTCACCCAAAAGAACTCAATACGCTAAGAACGACGTTGGCTTGAGCTATTGATGAAGATTACGATCACACTATTCAATATCATCCCGGAAAAGTTTAACGTAGTGGCATTTATCGAAGTAGTAAGATCATATGCAAATACGAAAGTGCAATATTGTTAACGCAAAGACCCATTTTATACAATTTACAAAGGATGAAGATAGAATTAAAGACCTGGGATCCCACATGATGATGGCGAATATCTGAGTAGAAACCGACTTTAATTGATAAAGTTAAAGTTGCTTTCAAGCTACGGGACCGGGTCGATACAAATGAAGAAGAAAGTGCAAGAAGGTGCTATTCCGTAAGCAAGAATCGATGAAGAAGGAATACTTGAGTCAATTCTAGACTTTCAAGGTTCTAACGATTTCGACCAAGCATAAAATCATGATGGAGGCACACAACACCCCGTTTGCAATCCATCTCGGGAGTACCAAAATGTATCATGATATTGACATACATTTTGGTGGAACAATATGAAGAGAGAGATTGCGGAGTTTATCTCAAGATGTTTAACCTGTCAACGTGTAAAAGCGAGAGCATCAGTGCCAAAAGGTCCATTGCAACCACTTGAGATTCCTGGAATGGAAATGGGAACACATTACTATGGATTTTTGTTCTGTGTCTTCCCAAAATTTCTCAAGGCGTAGATGCAATTTGGGTTATTATTGATAGATTAACCAAGTCCGCCCATTTCTTACCGATACGCGAGACTTATTCCTTGAACGCCTTGCTCAGTATGTACGTGAATGAGGTTGTGACGATTGCATGGCATGCCAAGATCCATAGTTTCGGATCGTGACCCGAGATTCACTTCAAGATTTTGGGTTAGCTTACTAAAGCTATGGGCACGGATTTACGATTGATTCAAAGATACCATCCTCAAACGGACGACGACAATCGGAGAGGACTATTCAAACCTTGAAGATCTATTAAGACTCGCGGTTCTAGATTTCAAAGGAAGTTGGGATAAGTACTTGCCAATTGGTGGAATTCTCTTACAACAACAATTATCAAACAAGTATAGGCATGGCTCCATTTGAGGCGTTGTATGGACAAAAATGTCGCTCTCCAAATCTTTGCCGGGACAAGGTGGGAGAAGCAACATTGTTGGGACGTAATTTAATACGCATGACTACGAGAAAAGATCCAAATGATTCGACAACTTATTCAAACTTCACAAAATCGACAAAAGAGTTATGCCGATCTTCATAGAAAAGGACGGAGTTTAATATTGGAGATCATGTATTGTTACGTATTGCTCCATGGAAAGGAGTTACAAGATTTGGGAAAAGAGGAAAGCTCAATCCAAGGTTTGTTGGTCCATTTGAGATTCTCGAATCGAATAAGAAACGTAGTCTATAGACTCGCGTTACCTCCAAGTATGTCTCGTGTTCACAATGTATTCCACATATCTATGCTTCGTAAATATGTGAAAGACCCGAACCACATTATTGTGTTAGAACCAGACGAGATAACTAAAGATTTAACATACGAGGAGATACTTGTTGAGATTTTGGATAGGAAAGAGCATGTCTTACGCACGAAGGTTATACCACAAGTTAAGGTTTTGTGGAGAAACCATGCAATTGAGGAAATGACATGGGAGTTGGAATCGGAGATGAAAACGAGGTACCCTCACCTTTTCGATACACATGGTACGTACGTTAATTTCGAGGACGAAATTTCATAAGGAGGGGAGGTTGTAAGACCCCAACTTATTATAAATAAAATTGAATTTTCCTTTATTCATTATTCTAAATTAATAAGGGTTAATTTGATATAATTCTTTGGTTATGGGTGAAATGTGCAAAGTTTACAAAATAAGCAAGTGGTTATAAAATATTCATTATCACGAGAATATTCGTTTGGTGTCGTGGAATATTCTTTTTTGTTTGGGAATCTCCGCATGACAGCACTATCATTGGTGGGCCCATAACGGAAAGCAGTTGGATGAAAGAAAACGACAAAGATTGAGTTTTATAAATAACGGCGTAAATTGTTCTGAATTAACACTTTGTTGGGTTACACGGTGGTTAAAATACTGAGAATATGCGTGGTCGGTAAAGAAAGACACCTGTGATTGTATTGAAGATTGTTGAATTATTGATCCTTACGTGAAGACACTACTCAATAATTGTTACAGTAATTATCGCTCATTATTTTATTTTATTGATTCAATAATTGTTGCGTTGATATTTATATTATTATGTTTTAATAATTGTCATCGCATTTACAAGATTTTCCATTATCGGATCAATAATTCATATTATTTGAATAATATTATCGAGATAACATTATTGGCAATGTCTAGAAAGTTACATCAAGGAGAGGTTTGGTCACCTAATCAAGGCGCCAAGAAGGAGAAATCCTTATTGGAAAGCCCCTCTTTCACAGGAACTACCGGGTTGTCGATCTTGTGATTACGTAATATTATTTTTAAATAATTAATTATTGATTATTATGATAAAGAAAATATTTATTTTATGTGGATATAGATGGAGAAAAATTTTAATGTGACAATTGTTGAAAATTAATATTTTATCTTTTTTTCGATAAAATAATTCATTTAAATATATTATTAACGGTGATATTATTACAATGAATGTGGGATACATGAGTATATGAGGAGGAAGAGTATTTTTGTGGCATTAAATGTTTTAACGATGTTTTGTGTGTCGGTGGACACAATTCTTCGTAGAAAATTGATTATAGTAATCGTAAAATCGTCTGTTTATGGATTTTTTGGTCAATTTCATTTGGAATTTGGAAAAACTTTCTTTCGCAAAGTTGTAGAGAATGGAATTTCCATGGAAAAAGCGCGAGTTTTAAATTTTTCGATAACAAGAGCTATTTTCACTTAATTGTTGAAGTTTCGGAAAATAAAATAATTTTTATTAAATTAATGGGTGGGACCCACTTTTTGGTTGGTGAGTAATTCACATGGGTCATTGGAAATTTTTCCAAGGTGGTGGTGGTCATGGTCTATATATAGCATGCGAGAAAATTTTGATTAGTAATAATATTATTTTATTATTTTAGTCTCCTTTGGCGTTCTAACATTTTCCTATAAATAGAGGGCTAAGTTAGAATTGAAAATCACACCGTAAACTAAGTTTTTTCTTTTCTCTCTAAATTATCGAGCGTATTCTTGTGAGTATACTTTGAGTGTTGCTATACTCTGAAGTTTTTTATCAAGACTATACTAGAAATTCAATGTAAAAGACGGTTATTTTGAGGTAAGGGTATTATTTTCTTCTTAAATGATATTTTTTCTTCAATATCATTATGCCGAAGTATTGGTGAACTTTTTTATCAAATTTGGAACTTGTTGTGTCGAGGTTACTATTCACGATATCAAGACTATTCACGATATCTACGATAATTATTCACGAATACAAGACTATTCAATCTAAAAAAAAAAAAAAATTTGTCCAAAATATCTATTCGGATACTAGCTTTGATTGTATCCATGTTTTGATCATTCTTGAATTTTACACCAATATGATTATTTTCAAGGTATTTTTGGACATAGGTAAAACAAAGTACTAATCCTTAATCCTTAATCCTTGTCATTTTGTTTCCTTTGGATTCGATTTTCTTTAAAAATGTTTTCATCATCCTCGGTCCTTAATGGTGATACTTGATGAATATCTTTGGCCTGTAGTGCAAAAAGATGAATGATTAAATCGATGAATCTCTTTGGCCCGTAGTGCAAAGATGAAGCAGTGTTGAGATGAACATGACCAATCTGGTGATTTAAATGAATATCTTGGGCCAGGTGTAAAAAGATGAATATTGATTGTTATTTACAGGATAAAATATTGATGATGGACTTTTAAACCTTAGAAGATAGTAGAATTCTTTCTCTACGTGACTCTTCTAATGGATCAAGCTTCATTGCATTTGTTGATCTAAAACATGTTGTCTATTGTATTCTATTAGATTTTTCCCTGTTGAAGACTAACGATAATTTGTTGTATATTATCTTAGTCATAATATTCTTTACTGGACAAGTTGAGCTCACCCTTTTCCTTTTCGTTCCATTTTTCTTCTCAGGAGGTGAGAACATAGCAGGATCGAGTCGGGGTATGGAGTGATGGTTCTAGGAAGATGTTTTAATTTGCCCTCACTATTTTCGTAAAATAGTGTATAAATAATTAATGAGGACTTATTTGGGTGTGTATATTGTCTAGAAGACAATATTTGTATTTAAACTCACAGTTGTATTGTCGTATTCTACACGACATCTGTATTATCAAAGTTGTAGTTGCTTTCTATAACTTGTATTTTGGCGACTCAGAATGGGTGTTGTATACCTATTTTGGGGGCGTAACACAAAGGCCCATTTTGTATGACTTGCAAAGGATAGAGATAGAGATAAAGACTCCAGGGACCCATGTGATGATGGCGAACATACGAGTAGAACCAACTTTAATTGATAAAGTTAAAGATGCTCAAACTACAGACCTGGAGCTGATGCGTATGAGGAAAAAAGTGCAAGAAGGTGCTATGCCGGAAGCAAGAATCGATGAAGAAGGAATACTTCGAGTCAACTCTAGACTTTGTGTTCCTAACAACCCTGACTTAAAGTATAAAATCATGATGGAGGCGCACAACACACCGTTTGCAATCCATCTTGGGAGTACCAAAATGTATCGAGATCTTCGTCATATATTTTGGTGGAGCAATATGAAGAGAGAGATAGCGCTGTTTATCTCAAGGTGTCTAACTTGTCAACGAGTTAAGGCGGAGCATCAAGTACCAAAAGGTCCATTGCAACCACTTGAAATTCCAGAATGGAAGTGGGAGCACATTATCATGGATTTTGTTACTGGTCTTCCTAAGGTTTCTCAAGGCATTTATGTAATTTGGGTCATTGTTGATAGATTGACCAAGTCTGCTCACATCTTACCAATACAAGAAACTTATACACTTGAACGTCTTGCTCGTATGTACATAAACGAGATTGTAAGACTGCATGGTATGCCAAAGATCCATAGTTTTCGATTGAGACCCAAGATTCACTTCACGATTTTGGGTTAGTTTGCAAAAAGCTATGGGCACGGATTTACGATTTAGTTCAAAGATATCATCCTCGACGACGGACGGACAATCAGAGAGGACTATTCAAACTCTTGAAGATTTATTAAGACTCTGTGTCTTGACTTCAAGGGAAGTTGGGACAAGTTCTTACCGTTGGTGGAGTTTTCATATAACAACAGTTATCAAGCAAGTATTGACATGGCTCCATTCGAGGCGTTGTATGGAAGAAAGTGTCGTTCTCCAATATGCTGGGATGAGGTGCGTGAAGCAACGTTATTGGGACCAGAGTTGGTACGTATGACTAAGAAAAAGATTCAAACGATCTGACAACGTATAAAACATCACAAGATAGACAAAAGAGTTATGTTAATCTTCATCGAAAGGACGTAGAATTCGATATTGGTGATCATGTGTTGTTACGTGTCGCTCCATGGAAAGGAGTTACGAGATTTGGAAAGAGAGAAAAGCTCAATCCTCAATTCATTGGCCCATTTTTAATCCTCGATCAAGTAGAAACTGTGGCCTATAGACTCACTTTACTGCAAAGTATGTCTCGTGTTCATAAAATTTTTCACATATCCATGTTACATAAATATGTGGAAGACCCGAACCACATTATTGAGTTAGAACCGGACGAAATAGCGGAAGATTTGACGTATGAAGAGGTTCCTATTCAAATCTTGGATAAGAAGGAACATATTCTACGCCCAAGGTTATACCTCAAGTCAAAGTTTTGTGGAGAAGCCACGATGTTGAGGAAATGACCTGGGAGTTAGAATCTGAAATGAAATCAAGATATCCTTACCTTTTCGACATACTAGGTACGTACCCTAATTTCGAGGGCGAAATTTCATAAGAATGAGAGGTTGTAAGACCCCAACTTTTTAATAAAGATGATTTTTCTATAAATATCATTTTTAAATATTATGGAATGAATTTGATATAATGTTATAGTTGTGGGTAATATTAATAAATTTTACAAAGTACGCAAGTTGTTATATAATATTCGATTGATCGGGGAATATTCGTTTTAACAGGGAATATTCGCAATGACGGCAAGACAATCATAAAGTGGACCCCACAACGGAATTATTGTCGGATCGAGAAAATGAAAAAATATTTTATGAAAATAACGGCGGAAGTTTTATCGTTAATCGTTGAAACAATTATTAAAAGTATAGAAATACGCGTGGTTGCATAAAGTAGACACCAGTATTGATTATTGATGCTTACGTGAGAAGTCACCGGTTTTGTTCAATTATTGCTTGAAAGAATTGTTACATAGTATCTCACGTTAATTGATTCAATTATTATCGATATTTTATATATTAGTAAATCAATAATTGAGACGACGAAGTTATTAATATTATTATTTGCAATATTAACGATGATGTCAGAAGTTACGCCAAGGAGAGGTTTGGTCACCTAATCATGGCGCCAATAGGGAGAAATCTTTATTGTAAAGTCCCTCTTTCTTGGGAACGACACGGTCGATTAATAGTGTGAATTATAATAATGATGATGAAGTTTTGTTTTATTAGTATTATTAATGTAATAAAAACGTAAAAGCTTTTATATAAAACAAAATACTTTTATAAAGTTATTCGTTTAATTAGACTATAAATAGAATATATTATATTCTATTATGCATAGTATTTTGCGGTAAAATTTTTTTATATAAAATGTAATACTTTTATAAAGTTATTCGTTTTATTAGACTATAAATAGAATATATTATATTTTATTATGCATAGTGTTTGTATAGTTCATGCATAGTATTTGTATAGTAAAATCTTTTTATATAAAACATAATACTTTTATAAAGTTATTCATTTTATTAGATTATAAATAGAATATATTATATTTTATTTAAAAGATTTTATTTTATTAGAATATTTTATAGTAAACCAATCTGGACCGTCCGTTTAAAAGTAAATCAATCTAGACTGTTCAGAAATTAGTTACTATTCAGTCCATTCTCTTATAAATAGAAGCTCATTCCTTCATTATTTCTTACAAATTCACTGAAACTCTAGAGAGAGAAACTATAGAGAGAAAGAAGAAAAGTATTCTGCTACTTCACTACTCCTATATCCAATATGTTTTACGGTAAGGGGTATTATTTCTTTCTTTCGTCTTAATGAAAAGAACTTTTTTTATTCCATTCTTTGTTATTATGTTGGAATAACCCGTCTATTCGAAGTACTGCATATTTGGTGAAATTCTTCTGTTATTCCATTCTTTATTATTATGTTGGAATAACCTGTCATATCTGATGGCACCGCATACATGGTGAAATTCTTACGTTATTCCATTCTTTATTATTCTGTTGGAACATCCGCATGCATGCGCTACGCATGACATTGGTTCCATTATTTATTATTCTGTTGGAACATCTTGTCTATGCCTTTACGCATGACCTGGTTCCGTTATTTATTATTCTGTTGGAATATCCTGTCGGTGCGAATTTCGCCTGACCTGGTTCCGTTATTTATTATTTTGTTGGAATATCCTGTCTGTGCGTTTATGCATAACCTGGTTCCGTTATTTATTATTCTGTTGGAATAACATGTTTGTGCGGTCTATTGCATGCCTGGTGATTTCTTTTGTTATTCCATTCTTTATTATACCCAATAGGTTAAAGTTTTGGCTTTTATACTCCATGAAATTAGTGGAATATCCTTGATATTTGCGCTTCATCCAGTATCTTTTCATGGAAATATTCTTCTGAGCATTCTTGAGTTTTACCCCACAAAGCAGTATCATGTTGACAATTTGGACGTTATTGGTTCCTGGATAAATTAATTCTTGAACTTGTTTTATTGAATTCTTATATCATTGTCATCATTCTCATGTTTATATTATATTGAAAGTCATCTGTGGCCTGTAATGCATAGATGGACTTGGTATGATTATGACCAGAGATTATTCGGTATAATCATGACTGTAATGTTATAAATAATGTGATAAAAGTCCTCATTGGCCCGTAGTGCATTGATGGACAGTTGTTGGCATGATCATGACCATTGATGAATACACGAATATCCTTGGCCCGTAGTGCATGGATAATTTGTGGTTGTGATACTAATGAATATCCTTGGCCGTAGTGCAGGGATGATGTGATTTATTTATTAAGCTGAGTCTCAGCGATAAAAGTGATGAAAAACCTATTTAAATCATAAAAGATATTTGATTTTATTCTCTACTTGACTCTTTTAATGGATTGCTTGTTCCGCTGCAGTTAAACTTGATGTCTATTATATTTTATCAGTTTAACATTGTTGAAGGCTAATGATAATTTATTCTGCATTATCTTAGTCATAATATTTCTTACTGGGCTAGTTGAGCTCACCCTTTTACTTTCATTATTCTCTTCAGGAAATGAGAACGTAGCAGGGACTAGTCGGGGAATGGAGTTACGGTCCAGACAATAGCATTAGTAGTCCTCACTATTCTATGAAATAGTGTGTTAATAAATGTATTGAGGACTTAATTTGAGTTTTAATACTGTCTAGAAGACAATATTTGTATTAAAACTCACAGCTCATGTTGTATATTTAAGATTATATTTTTATTTTGTACCATGTATTTGGCGACTCAGAATAAGTGATGTATACCTATTTTTAGGGGCGTCACAAACTAATTATATTTACTCTTATCATGCATAACATAAAACTTTGTTCTACATTCTATTTTATCAATAAAGTCACTCCTCCTCTTTCCCTTAGCGTTATTATATTCATCATTAGTGACAACCTCATTTTTTAAACTTTAATAACCATATATCTAACTTTGCGACACTAATACAATCTAGAACAAAAATCTTCAAAATTCACATGTTTTATGCTAGTTTTTATTATTACTTCAAATCCAACAAGTTTTGCATATTTTCTATAAAAAAAAATCAGCATCTTCCAACGTATCAAAAATTTGACCAACATAAGGAATGATATCATCAACTAGACTTATTGTGAGACCCCGAATTTTATGAAATAAAAGTATTCAATTTTTCTATTTTGGTGAATAGTTAAATTGATAAAAGTTTAAAGTTAAGGGTGACATTTGAAAATTTTTCAAAGTAAATGATGATGAAGTTTTGTTTTATTAGTATTATTAATGTAATAAAACAGAAAAGCTTTTTATATAAAACAGAATACTTTTATAAAGTTATTCGTTTTATTAGGCTAATAGTAAAATCTTTTTATATAAAACAGAATACTTTTATAAAGTTATTAGTTTTATTAGATTATAAATAGAATATATTATATTTTATTGTAAATCAATCTGGACCGTTTATGAATTAGTTACTATGCAGTCCATTCTCCTATAAATAGAAGCTCATTCCTTCATTATTTCTTACGAATTCACTGAAACTCTAGAGAGAGAAACTATAGAGAGAGTTCTTCTTCTATAATCTTGAGCGTATTTCTTTATAGTTTAAGAAAGCTTTGAGCATAGTGCAAGTTTTCTTCTAGTATATCCTCGCCCTACCAGTCGGAGTACTCTTCTTTCAAAGGTAAGGGATATTATTTGTTGTACTCGTAAGGGATATTATTTCTTTCGTATTCATGAAGAGAACTTCTGTTATTCCATTCTTTATTATTCTGTTGGAATAACCTGTATACGTGGACTACCTTATACTTGGTAAAATTCTTCTGTTATTCAATTCTTTATTATTATGTTGGAATAACCTGTATATGTGAAGTACCGCATACATGGTGAAATTCTTCTATTATTTCATTCTTTATTATTATGTTAGAATAACCTGTATATGCGAAGTACCGCATACATGGTGAAATTCTTCTATTATTCCATTCTTTATTATTATGTTGGAATAACTTGTATGCGCCAAATCTGCATACATGGTGAAATTCTTCTATTATTACATTCTTTATTATTTCGTTTGAACATCCCATCGATGTAATTTCACTGACCTAGTTCTCATTCTTTATTATTATTCGCTGAATATCACATCTCGTGCGCGTTTACGCCCGGACCGGGTTCCATTATTTATTATTTTGTGAATATCCTCGTCTCGTATTCGTTGGGGACCGGTTCCATTATTTATTATTATTCATTGGGAATAACTGTTTGTCTGATCTATCATGACGCATGGTGAATCCTTTCATTATTCCATTCTTTATTATTTTGTTGGAATAACTTGTCTATGTGGATTACCACATGCATAGTGAATGATCCTTTATATTTATTCCTTATTAAATTATGGAAATGATCTGGTTACGTTGATTATGATGAGAGTCATAATAAAAGCATTGGACTAATAAAAATCATGGGTATATGAAGTATTAGTAAGTGTTATGATGAGTTATGTTGATTATTATATGAAAACATGAAAGTTTCTTAGAAATCGCAAAGGGTTGAAAAATCAAATTTTGGTGAAAATGAAACATGAAATTCAATTGACCATATCTTCTATTATATTTTGAATTTTTGAGTGTGGTCAAGTTCTAGAGTTAGATCTATGAGTTTCCTAACTTATCCAAGTGGAATCACTGGAAAAGGTGTTGTAGATTTTCATGTGGACTAATTTTAGCAAAGCACGAAAAAGTGAAAATGGGAAAACAGCTACTGCCATAAATTTTAAAAGGGAATTTTCGGCCACTTAAATTATGAGAAAAATTTTGGCCTTTTGGGACATAAAAATATATGGTATAAAGTACCTCCTGTCCAAAAATGAGCTCATTCTGACTTAAAATGAGCAAGTTATGACCATTTTAATATTTACGTTTTTTCGACGAAAAATGCTATAATCGGAGTTCTATAACTCCGATGACCATAAAATTTAAACTGGAAGATCACGTTAACATGTATAAGATTGTGTCAAGATTTGGGAATTTCTGGAGTTAAACTTGAGGTAGCTAATTTCTTAAGGGATGAATTAAAAATTGATTATTGAAAAATAGTAAATAAATTTTAAAAATTCTGAGAAAAATATATGTTCATTATGGGACTATATTCTGCTAAATTCCAGAAAAGAAATATTTTTGGGACTGATTTGGTATTTTTCATGAAAATGATTTAGTTATGAGTAAATGAGTTAAATATGTTATGTGAAGTAACAAAATTGGAAAATAGGATTTTATGGCTTGGAAATCCTATATAGGGTATATGCAGATTTTTGATAAGGGATTTGATCATTGGTGATGAAATCTTAAGAGTATGGCATTTTTGAATGATTAAATACATTATTTGGTAAAGTGTAAACAATTAAAATAAATTATTTATAAGTTTAAGAAGTGATTAAAATATTGTTATAATATTAATAATATTAGATTATGAGTTTATTAAGTGATTGATAATATTTGGATAAACTTAAAGTCTTTAATAGTTATCCTTGTTTTCGTTTGATTAATGCTTATATCATTGTCATCATTCTCATACTTGTGTTGTGTTAAAAGTCATCTGTGGCCTGTAGTGCATAGATGGACTTGGTATGATTATTATCAGGGATTATTCGGTATAATCATGACCGTAATGTTATAAATGATGTGGTAAAAGTCATCTTTGGCCCGTAGTGTATAGATGGACTTGGTATGATTATGATTAGGGATTATTCGGTATAATCATGACCGTAATGGAAAACACGAAATCCTTGGCCCGTAGTGCATGGATAATTCGTGGTCGTGATACTATTAAGCCGAGTCTCAGCATTATTGGTTTTACAGTTGTATATCTTTGGCCTGTAGTGTAAAGATGAATTGTTAATGAATATCTTTGGCCGTAGTGTAAAGATGAATTTATTAGTATGATTATGAAAGCGAGGATTGTGATTTGGTATAACCATGATTTTTGATGTTTTGGTGAAGATAGGTGATGAAAATTATCTTCGTCACGGGTGCAAAAGGAATTCGAATCACAATTATGATTATGAGTTATTCATATGATTGTGAATGTGAATTGTTGATTGATGTTACAGGATAAAACATTATTGGTGGACTTTTAACATGGAGAAGATAATAGAACGATGGTATATTTGACTCTTTTAATGGATTGCTTGTTCATTTGCAACTATGGTTGAAAAGTTTTATCATCTACCATATGTTCTAAAAATCTCGATTTATTATTGACAAAAGCTATTGATAATTTAATTATCTTTAGTTATGATATTCTTTATTTGAGCTAGTTGTGCTCACCCTTTTGCTTCACAATTCCTTTAAGGTAATAAGAGTGTAGCTGGGTCGAGCGGGGATAATAGGGGAATAGAACGGTGGTCTATAGCTGTTGAGGGTCTCCCTAAATAGTATGGAATAATTTTATTGAGAACTTTAGATAAGTGTGTCGTATTGTATACTTCATTTGATATTTAATTTTGGTAAACCGAATAGGGTGAGGCGAACCCAACTTTGAAAGGGTGTTTTGCCACTATCATACAAGATGTCTAATGACATACAATCTCGTGTTATCGTAAGACAGGGTTGTGCACATCCACTTGCTGAGTATATCTACGAGCACTACCTATATGATCTTGGAGTTTATTTGAAATATAATTTTCACTTGGAGACAGTGGAGATAGTTATATGTCAAGAGAAGACTCACCATTGGAAGGAATATGATAGTAATCTTCTCATTTTTTCTTTGGGGTCTATTAGGTCAACCAAGGATAATTCTCTGGACATATGATATCTATCATAACTTAGATTCACGGCCCCTATGCATATGAAGGTTTCTTGAGCACTTTCCAAAGATTTTAATTTCTAAAAGCAGTTTTTGTACCTTTATGTAAGGTGCAATTGTGACATGAGTCAAAGTTAGTATATGTATTTATATTTAAACTCACAGTATACATGTCGTCAGTATTTTACTGATTTAGGTTGTATAAATGAAGTTATAAATGATTTTTATAGTATATTTTCTGGCGACTCAAGATGGGTGATGTATACCTGTTTTGGGGGCGTCACACTTATTACATCATTATTATCATGCAATTCTTCCTCAATACTTGAAATTGAATTAAATAATTTTTCAACAAACAAATTCATAACAAAATAAATGAATCACTTGTAAAAATTAAATTACAAATTGTCGATTTTTATTTATGTTTGTCTCATGTTATGCTTGCTAGTAGACTATACTCTCTCAATCTTATGAGCAGAGAAAGGAAGAAATAAAAGTGATTTGGCATGCTCAGTACTTGTTCTGCTCTCTCAAGTTGATTGAACCTTTTATGAGAAGAGAGACGAGAAAATGGGATCAATTAGGGTAACCAGAATTGTTCTACCGTCTGTTTACGTTTTAGTTCTGCAGACGGGTAAAATAATATTTTTTGCAGTCCACACTTTAGTTTTATGGATTAGGCCTCAAACCAAAAAGTTTGATTTAAAGTTATCAATATTTTATTCCGTCATTTTTGCATATTCTTGTTGCAGATTCATGTTATTTGGGATGATGAAAAACATACATGACTAAACAAATAGAATCTAGCAATGGGCGAAAGTGTTTTCTCATATGAAACATGGGAGACAACATATTGCGATATATATCTTTACAAATGTTTAATCATGCATGTTTTTTATTAGCTCAGATCACATGAATTGGTAAGAACAATAATATGCAAGAAGAAATAAAAATTCTGATAACTTTAAATCAAACTCTTCTAGTTCCAAGTCGCTATTGCTAAAATGATATGAGATCCAAAAATCATGCTATGAAGAATGCAGATAGAGCGTAGTACTTGACCGTTTAATATTACACTTAGAGTCTAAAATTTAGTTCTGCAGATTGGTAGTTCACCAAAAATATTGTCGTTTGGATTATCATTAATAAACTCAGCGTCTGCAGTTTAGTTTTGCGGACGGACCATATGAACCAAAACGACATCGTCTTCTTCAAGGATTAACAACTGTCATGCCTAACGTCTGCATGCATGATTAAACTACGGATTGATGAGAGTTATTTTAGACAATCATCTTATCCGTATTATTAAATTGTCTGCACTAATTACATATTAAACTGCATATGAGAGATCCTCCTTACGATTTTGATCCGTAAATGGACGATTAAAAACTGTTGTAAAGATAACATTATCCTTACAACGTTGACTATAAATTAGTTCATATATATATGTATGTATGTATGTATAAATTGCTTTGATACATAAATGTATATATACAAAACAAAATCAACTACTTTAATTTGGATTAGGAAATCCTAATTTTTGTGAACGATTATAAATTACACATACTCAAACACACACACACACACATATATATATATATATATATATATATATATATATATATATATATATATAATTTTCACTAAGAAATTGCTTTGATGGGTAATAAATGTCTATATACAAAAACAACATGTAAAATTAACCGATTTTTGGTTAAGAACTCTTATTTTAGAATAACTATAATTTATAGTAGTACATATATATCAAAAATTCTTTAATAATATTTTGGATATAACCTTTTTTGTGATTCTAATTGATTCATACATGGTGGGGATGAAATTCAAATCCCTTCCCAAGCACAAAATCACTCTCCCCCGCTCCCCCCACTCGTTCCCCCCACCCGTTCTCCTTTCCTCCTCCTCCTGCTGAAAGGACTTGTACTGTAAAAAGGAAACACAAGCAGGCCCACAACCCGGGCCCACTCAATAAATTGTTTTGTGTCCCACAAATATACGCTACTGTCTAAGACAGCACAGCCCCCCCTTCTCACTTTATCACTCATCATCACTGTTAACACATGACTAAAGTGCGCCAAAAAAGAAGAGAGAGAAAATGATTAAAAGGAAAAAGCAACAAATAATAAGTGGAAGAAGAACAGCAGCAGAACTATAATCACTAGTATCAATCACCATTGGAGCCCCAGCTTTGGTTGCAGATCACAATTAGAGAGAGAAACTAGTAATCTACTGAATGGAACTTCGATTTCTCTCTATTCAATGAATTCCTATTTAAAAACTCTTGATAATCAGCATTTACTCGAGTTATTGGGAAAAGGATTGGAGCCCTAGATTTGCGTTCTTCTGTACGATAACTTGTATTTCTCTGGTAAATGCTCTTGTTTTGGGAATTTTGATTTGGGGTTTTGGTGATTGAAGTTGATTTTTTGAAAGGATATGTTTTGATACTGTTTGTTTATGTATTTTGGCATTTATGCTCTTGTTTTTGGACGTTCTGGGGTTTTGGTTTTCTATTATTTTTCACGGACTGTCATGTTTTAGTTATAACTTTTTTCCCATTTGATTGTATCTTAAAGTTAGATATTTAAAGAGATATTTACTGTATTTGTTGCTTGATCTGGTGAAATTAGTGAAGATTTAGTTAATTTAGAGTTCATTGTCTAGTTGATAAATTTAGAGTTCATTGTCTAGTTGATTTATGATGTATTTGATTGATATTTCCATTTGATTCCAGTTGTTCTTTCTTTTTTTGTTCTAGATTCTCCTGCAACTAAAGGTCTCATTACACAACTGACTGGTATGAGAATCTGAAATTATTATATTTTTAGTTCATTGATGGATGATATTGTGCTGTTGAGGGTTGATCTTTGTAAAAATAAATTTATTTACTAATATGGGTAGTAGTGAATGCCTGCATTATCAGTCATTAGGAAGGCTAAAGCTCATTATTAGATTTTGATTAGAAGGAAGCTGAAGTAGAAATAATTTAGTGGATTACCTTTTAAACTAAGTTCCTTTCCTTGTGCAGAGCTGTTTCATTGTGAGGAATCCTTGTGATGATATACAATAGTCAGAAATGCAAAGGGTTTCTGAATCAAAAGCACTTCCTGGGCAGTTGCCCATTACAGCTAAGATGTCAAATGCACACTTGACTATGGTCAGGGAAGATTTGGACGAATGTGATGAGCGGGATTCTCAAGACTCCGACGCTCCAAAATCTGCTAGAATATGGAAAGGAAAAAACTCTTCGCAGAAACATGATGAACTTATGCCTGATGTTGTTATATTTAAGCACAGTGGCGATTCATTTGATGAAGGCGGCATCAATTTTTTCTGTGGCACTAGTCATCCCCCAGAACCTGTTGATATGGATCTGATGAGGCCTGTCTATGTGCCTGTTGGTCAAAACAAATCTGATGGTAAATGCTTGATGAAAAGTGTGTCCATGAAAGGTCCATTTCTAGAAGATCTTTCAATTCGGCTTCCTGGTATCAAACCAAGTCTGTCTGTTCTTTCGCCTCGGGAGAGCTTGGTTGAAGAGTCCAATGACTTGGGGGCGGTAATCACTCCATTTTCAGTCCCTCGTCCATCACAAAATACAGAGAACTCCCTCCCCCCTCTAGATTCTGAGGAGAAGGAATGTGTGTGGGATGCCTCTTTGCCTCCAAGCGGCAATGTAAGTCCCCACAGTAGCATTGATAGTACTGGTGTTGTCACTGCTATGAGCATTGTCAATAGCTGTACCAGCACATACCGAAGTGATGGGATTATGAGTGATGGAATGCTTAGTGTTGACAGGAATTACGAAAGTACTAAAGGGAGTGTTCGAGGTGATTCTCTTGAGAGTGGAAAAACTAGCATGAGCCGAGCAAGTGATAGCAGTGGCCTTAGTGATGATAGTAATTGGAGTAACTTTACAGGGAGTGTTAATAAGCCTCACAAAGGAAATGATCCTAGGTGGAAGGCTATTCTTGCCATTCGATCGCTGGATGGAATTTTGGGTATGAGTCATTTCAGGTTACTGAAACGGCTTGGATGTGGTGACATTGGTAGTGTGTGTATCTCTCAGAGCTGAGTGGGACTCGGTGTTGTTTTGCAATGAAAGTGATGGACAAGGTTTCCCTTGCAAGCAGGAAGAAGTTGACCAGGGCTCAGACATACAGAGAGATATTGCAGTTACTGGACCATCCATTTTTTGCCGACATTGTACACTCACTTTGAGACTGATAGATTCTCGTGTCTTGTCATGGAATACTGTCCGGGAGGTGATCTGCACACCCTGAGGCAGCGGCAACCCGGAAAACATTTTTCTGAGTATGCAGCACGGTATGTTGTTTATCCTTTTATTTATTTACAATTTTTTTAATTGATAAATATGTCTGGAAGATGCTTTGTTTTTAAGTTATCTCCATCTTCTATACCTCAAACTTAATAAAGTTTTAATGTTGGGAACATATTGTTTTGTTTTTGGTTGCTATTTCGAGACTTATTTTCTCTGCTTCATGAATTGATACTTAGATAATCTGATGTCAAATACTAGAATGAGATAGACGTCAAATCTTTATACACACGGTATCTTTATTAAATGAGCTGTGTTTCAATTTCTAATGATGGTATTTTGATGCTTTAATACTGTATACTTCTTGCAATATGCAACCAGGTGATGTGTTATTCTTACAGAAAGATTGCTCCGAGTCCTGTCCTATTATCCCAAACTATTGAGTGTAATTTTCCCCTGCTTTGTTTCTCATTCTAATTGAGAGTTTTTACCAAATAAAATCCGAAAGATAACATAGGCTATAAATCTTTAGGCCCATTGAGAAATAGTATAAATTTTAGAATTAGTAGTGGCAGAAATGATAGACTAGAACAATTTTGCCATAGGGGTTGAAGACAAGATTCTGGGACCAATATTTGCCACTAAGGAACACAATTGCAGCCTCCAGATTTTAAGCAAAATTAGATCTTTAACCACTTGGTATTCATTGTGTTGACACGGCGACAAAGGTGCACTTATGGGATCAGAATTGGACTCTGCATCTCATAATTCGATAAGTGGTCTCAATCATTTGCACCTTTGTGGCTCTGTTGATTCTTAATGATTACGTAATTTGGGTGTACGCGTACTAGGAATGTCCTTTGAATTTTGATTAACTCAGCCACCGGTACAAATGTGAAGTCATCTCCAGTCGGGTTTTAGATTCTTGAAAAGTGATTTAGTTTGAAGTAACTTTGATCGGGTTCTTGCCGAGTCTTATCTGGTTTCCAAACATGACCACCCTGATGTTGCAATACAAATTTATACATCCTTATCAACCTCATGTTTGCTGTGAAGGGACCAGTGGAATGCCTCTGTTCACTTTGAGTTCATTAAAGTGCTGACCTTTTGTGGTAGAAGAAGAATACCCTTTGTTGCAATCACATATTTAAGGACAATGGGGTCTTATTTGAACTTTATATATAGTTTTTCATGGGGTGCACAGGCTTCTGAATTTTCATAATACTAGAAGGTTTATATTATAAATTCCACTCGAGATATATTTATTCTACACTTGTTCCCAGTTTAACTCTTCCCCCCCCCCCCCAAAAAAAAAAAAAAAACAAATATCATGTAATCTGGCAGTTGTTGGTTTTTTTATTTATTTATTATATGTCCTTAAGAAATAAAAGCTTTACAATATACCTGTTTAAATATTATAGGAATTATAATTTATCTTCACATGAGCAGCAGCCTTCTGTGACTTACACCGACAATGCATAAAGGAAGAAACGTAGTAAAAAATCTTAACATAATAATCAACTTTCTAAATAATGAGGCTCAACTATTTATATTACTTGTGATGAAATATATTCAATTGATGCAATCTAACATTAATTTCTTATAAGTTATCAGTGTCCAACATCTGGAAGAGTGATTGCTTGGAATTTCACCACCTGCAAAACACCAGAAAATTTTAATCAGGGCTGTGAGGGTTGAAGTGAGGAAGCTTGATAGACTCCACGGCACGCTTGCGTGAGGTGGTCGTCGCCCGGATCGTTTCTAGCACAGTTATTGGGTGAATTGCTTGCAACACTTTAACCCCTCGTCTATACTTTAGACGGTAATCTTGGTACAATTGCTCGCGTTCGAAATCTGCGTTGAATGGACACCAACGACACCTTGACCCCTCGCTTATATTGAAGCGGTAATCTCGGTACAATCGACGATTGATGCGGTAGAAGACGCCGCACACAACTATGAATTGTTATATGATAAGTCAAATTGAATCTCAAAGAAATAACTAAGAAAATACTATTTTCTTAAGAATTCTTCAAAGAACCAAAAGTAGAGAATAACCTCACAAGTTTATTGAATAATAATAATGAATCTCTCGTGTATCGTTTAATTGGCTTTTACCCTCGATTAATCTCACCACTAAGCCTTTTATCTCAATATTCTCTCTAATAGGTTCTTTTAATTCCCCTAGCAAAATTCTTGGTTTTACTAATCAATTCAAAAATTACTTATCACGAAACAAAATTATAGATGTTGTGTTTATCAGAATACCACAAAATCACCGATCGATTGCCTTGTACTCCTCTTGTATGCCTCAGATTTGTAAATTGTAGCTCCGTTTCAGAATTGATGATAATGGAACGGTATGAACTCTTGGTTGGAATTTGATGATTTGATGGTGTGCTACAAATTTGGTTAGCACAATGGAAATATAATTTGAATTTTTTTTTTCCTTTTTTTTTACTTTTTTTTTTGACAATATATATTTCGACAAAAAATTAAAGATAAGTAACTCGCTAGAAAAACCTTAGCTCTGATACCAAATGATAGATTCCACGGCACGCTTGCGGGAGGTGGTCGTCGCCCGGATCGTTTTAAGACGCTTATTGGGTGAATTGTTTGCAACACCTTAACCCTTGTATACATACTTTAGACGGTAATCTTGGTACAATTGCTCGCGTCAAATCTGCGTTGAATGGACACCAACGACACTCTCGACCCTCGCTTATATCAAGCGGTAATCTCGGTACAATCGACGATTGATGCGGTAGAAAACGCCACACACAACTATGGATTGTTGTATGATAAGTCAAATTGAATCTCAAAGAAATAACTAAGAAAATACTATTTTCTTGGGATTTCTTCAAAGAACCAAAAGTAGAGAATAACCTCACAAGTTTATTGAATAATGAATAATGTGTTTGATTACATCAACTTAGACATCTATTTATACTACTCAAAACAATTCAAATCCTAATAAGAATTTATAAACTATAACCCTAATAGAAGTCAATTTGGAAAAGAATTTTAATTAACAAGAAGTCCTAATTACAATAGAATTTAAAAACTAATTTTTCTAGAATCCAAAATTCCTTGTCGCGTTGGGAAATTACGTTGCTGCGTTTGGAGACTTTCCAATCCGCGTGAAGCTCAGGCGAATCCGTGTATTGGTGTTGCATGAATCAAATAGGAAATCAATTGCCTCGTGACTTTAATTGCCATGTAAAGGATCTTGAATTAAGCTGAATGTTTAGAAGGCCCATTTCCTTTTCTAAATATGTTATTATAACTTAATTCCTTAAAAACCCACATGTAATGTTAAACTTGCTTTATGAATCAGATTCCCACATGATTTAATGTAATGCTTATTTAGAAGGCCCACATGCTTACATGGTTGCTGTCACAACTAGAGATCCATGACCCACATGTAAATGAATTCAATCTTGATGTTTGATGAATATTAAGTTTGGTCCACGTGAATGATGTCCCATAATATTAGTCCCACTATGCTCCACATAAAATCCGTGCGTGGACTGAATTGAATGGGCCAATTAGATCGGCCCAATAATGCTTGAATTGTACTCTTTTGAATAATCTTCAACCCAATTATTTAAAATTATTTGATGAACCACTGAGACTTGAATTGGGTTATTATCGTTTGATGAGAGCTTGATCAGGACTGTATCAAAGCTCCTGTGATACCTCAAGTTAGAAAGTTGGAAAACAATGGTTTGAGGAGGGTGCTGACGGCTCTAAATAATACCCTATAGATTACGAAAGAGAACCCTCATCCCTCCAATGACTGAGAGATGATAATGGACTTGGTCTTTTGCTCTGCGGTGACGCAATATTATTAGTTGTGGTTTTTTGCCACATTATATGCAAATAATACCAATTTATGTTTGGGAAATGTGCTCGAGCCCTGACCGAAAATTTAATAGTAACATCTAAAATTTAATAGTAACATTTATCAATATTCAATACTATGTGCTTTAGTATCTTATTCCACTAATATAACTTAGAATAATGACATGGAACATGAAAAAAATTTATATAATGTAAGGGTATACGCAATGATTTTAAATATGAATCGTGCAAGTTGATTAGTTAAAGATTACATATGTAGTAAGAATATCTAAAACCTGCTTGTTTTCAGCTGAAAAGAAACTGCTTGATTGTGAAGCAAGTATCCACTCTTGAAGCTCAGGCATTGAGCACATATTAAAATTGATCCTTGTACCAACTAATAAGAATTTAGGGGGTGTTTAATAAAAATTGAATGAATCTGAATCTGAATGAGTTAAATCTGAATCTGAATGAAAAAAGTTGTTTGATAATTGATATGTCTGAAACATCTGAATGACAAAACTTTATTATTTTATCCCTCTAAAAAAATTCAAAATTGTTGTAAATTTATTTAATATTACTTGATATAATAGTTAATATTTTTTTTTAATTTTTTAATTTTTTAATTTTTTTTTACTTCATTCAGCTGCTCATTCAGTCATTCAGCTAAAAAAATCTGACTTAGCCATTCAGCTCGTTCATCTTATCGATTCAGCCATTCAGACCAAAACAAACGCACTGACCGATTCAGCCATTCAGATTCAGCTCCATTCAGCTTTATTTAGCTCTAAACAAACACCCCCTTAGTTTCATGCTTATATGATTCTTTTGCTTTCATTTTCTTGTTTTTTGGTGGAATACCACTGTACAGTATGACTTTCTGCACTATAACCTAGTCTTCAGTTCTGCAACAAGTCTTGGTTGCAATCTATTTTCCCTCCTATATTACCAAAAGAAGAAGAATGTAGATGCTTGGTTTTTTTGACTTCTGATTCATGTGTTGGACACAGTAGAACTTGTTTTCTGACCATTGTGCTGCCATTGTCATTAAAATTCTGGTCATATTACCGAGTGATGAAATTGGTGTACCTATCAACAAAAAATAGTGACTGATCAAATTGGCATTGATGGAATAGAAGCTGTTTTTAATTTGCTACACTTTTGTTTTACTTATCTGCTCTTTTTTGAGTTCTTTTACATATTTCTGACTAATAAGAGTCCTAATCAATGTTTTCATCATGGAATCAGGTTTTATGTCGCTGAGGTTCTGTTAGCCCTCGAGTATCTCCATATGCTTGGAGTTGTTTACAGGGACCTAAAACCAGAAAATGTGCTGGTACGCGATGATGGCCATATAATGCTGTCAGACTTTGATCTTTCCTTAAGATGTACAGTATCCCCCACCCTCATAAGAACTTCTGCATTTGATTCTGATCCTTCAAGAAGAGGATCTGGTGGTGCATTTTGTGTTCAGCCTGCATGTATGGAGCCCTCAGCAGCATGCATCCAACCCGCATGCTTCCTTCCTCGAATCTTCCCTCAGAAGAGCAAGAAAGCTACCCAAAAAACTCGAGCTGAGCCTGCACTGCAAACCCGCAGACTCCCTGAGCTCCTTGCAGAGCCTACTGCAGCCCGGTCCATGTCCTTTGTTGGCACTCATGAATACTTAGCCCCGGAGATTATTAAGGGAGAAGGCCATGGTAGTGCAGTTGATTGGTGGACATTCGGGATTTTCATACATGAGCTACTGTATGGCAAGACCCCATTCAAGGGCTCAGGAAACCGCCAAACACTTTTCAATGTAGTAGGACAGCAGCTACGATTCCCTGACTCACCGGCCACTAGTTACTCCAGCCGGGATCTTATCCGAGGCTTGCTGGTGAAGGAGCCACAGAACCGGCTTGGGGTGAAGAGGGGAGCTACTGAAATCAAACAGCATGCATTCTTCGAAGGCGTGAATTGGGCTCTGATACGCTGCAGCACACCCCCGGAGGTGCCAAGACCAATGGAGGCTGAGCTTCCGGCGAAGTTTGGGGCAGTTGACCCAATTGGGGTTGGCAGTACCAGTAAAAGGATGGTAGGTGCAGACATAAAATCTGGGGGTAAATATCTGGACTTTGAGTTCTTTTAGTTTAGAGGATTAAAGAAATATTTATTAGGCTTTCTTGTATCAGTTTCATTAGTTAATCCGAATTTGGGGGCATCATTGTCTTTTGTAAAATGAATATTATTGAACCATGAATGGCATAAAAGAAAATTTGGTTTCTTTTCAAATTCTTGATTATATCTTATGAGAGTTAGAATTTGGTTTAGCATACTTTATCTTTTGTACATTTGAGCTGGAAAATTAATAATCAGAAACTTTAGTTATGGCAAATGATTAGAACTACCAAATTGAAGTTTCTGTTTATAAGCAGCTTCAAAAGCAGGTTACCTAACTTTGTTTTGCTTTTTATAATTTGATTATAAGCCCAGTTAGGTTCTATGAGTTGGGCTGTGATTTGGAATTTGGTCTTCAGTATGCATAATGTATTACTGCTGGACTACCTGCAAAAAGCCCAAGTCTCTCGGCTAATTAGATCACATTTGGGCTGCTCATAAACCAGAAAATTAGATTGTTTTTCTCGGGGACAGATACTATTTGGAAAAACTTTTCAAGTAGTGTGCAAGTTTATGTCTACTATTTTAAAAGTATTCTTGAAAACTTAAAGTAAAAAAAAATAATTATTAAAATTTTCTAAATAGATTTATAGTCTTCTGTTTGATGGGGTAAAATAGATATAATAGTCTATATTACATTAAAAATTATTTGAGTAGGACCCACTTTTCTCACATCTAAAGAAAATAAATAGGAAAATAATAAATGCAATACTGTTGGAGGCCCACAATTATTTTCCCCATAATTAACTTGCCCCCTTCCACTCTTCTTCTGCTTTTATATATATATATATATATATATATATATATATAATATGTTGATATGCATGTCAGGAGGTGATCTCTTTCTGTATGTCAGTACTGTATTTACCGATTTAACAAGTTACCATAAAATTAACTTCTTGTTATTCGGATTTTTTTATATATATGTTTCACTTATTGTCTCCTGTGCTTCTCTACTTTCATACAAGACTTTCACATCATATCATATCATGAAGACTTTTATAGCCTTTTCATAAAACAACAACTCATCACAAACAGTTATATACAGAAGAAGAAACATTTTCCATTATATATTCCTTTTTACATTATCACCATCTGAAAGTAATTACCACAGTTTTGATGATATTCAAATTACTGTTATCCATTATTCATATTAGTATAATAATAATTTAAAGTTTTTGAAAGTTAAATATAATTGTTTTTTCTTAGGAGAAAATTTTGAATTTTGTCACTCTTTAGTTTTTTTTTGTAAAAAGTGAATAATTTTGGACTCTTTTATAAAAAAAAATGGACTCTTGTTTTAGGGGGGGATAGGATCAAAAATTATACATGTAAAGTTGCACCTGTTTAGAGGCTCAGGATCCGAGAGTAGCATTAAACTAGCTGGTAATTCTGCTATGCATGTAGAGTTGCTAATAAAATTATGTTATTGAATGACAAATTTTAAGATAAGTAGATTTATGAAGGTTAATTATAAAAAAAAAGATGAACTTGACTTTGATTTAGGTGCTTTTCGGGGTCAAATTACAAATAAGTGCATTCATATCCAATTTCGTATATAATTTTATTGATTAGTTGATTTCTGGCAACTGTTTCTAAAGAAAAGAAAAGAAAAAGAAATACAATTACACAAAAGAAATAATAAGCAGAAGGCAATACATTTATTTATCTTCTGATAAATTGCACCTAGATAGGATGATACAACAATTCAAGTAATTTCCTGTACAGGGACATCCCCTCCATCCACCAACAAAAAGGATGATAAAATCTCCCAAAAATTTCCTTATATATCTACATATCAAAAACAATATAACATATGACAAAAAGAAAAACACAGCTCTTCCCTGTCGAAAAATCCCAGCCCTTGTATTTCCAACTTGCCTCAAAACCCAAAAATAAATATAAGTGTTAAGAACTATTTGTTTTTTTATCTACTTAATCGCGTACGACCGTGTGCACACCACCTCAAGTGCCTCCATGATCAAGGCAGAAAAGCTGGTCATGGCCTGAAAAACTCCTGGTAAGCCTGTCTGAATGTTGTTCAATGTCATAGCTCTTGTCACCTCTACAGCCTTGGAATGCCTTACCATCTCATCTTCAACCCGCCTTTGGCTAGCTGCCAGTTCGGATTTCTTCTCAGAAAGTGGGTCCCTAGCATCCAAGGCATGGCCATTATCAGGGCCAGTATCAGGGAGCCCGATTCCAACCATAGAGTATGAATGGTAATATTTCTTCTCTATGTTCCTAAGAGACGAAGCTTTTCTCTCAAGCTCTTTCGAAGCAGATTCAGTGCGCTTTTTAATCTTCAGCTCTTCTGCCTGCTTCATAGATATTGAGTGCATAACGTTGATAAAGCTTTTGATGGCTTCGGATGCAACTGTATCAGGTACACGATCAAGGGCAAGCTTCCACTCATCACAGAAGCATAACGCCTCAGAAGATTCCCTGTTGTCATTAATTGGTTCACTGTTGACAGGAATGAGGCTGAGCTTAAACCAGCCATGTAGAGAGCAGATAAAGTCTCTTTGGAACTTTATTAGACGGCAGAAACATGAATGCCAAGCAGATACAGCTGACTCGAGATCACGTGTTGCCTGCCGGTGAAGGTCGGAAGTTGATTCACCCTTGGTCGATCGGTTGACAAGGCCCCGCACTTGCTGCACAATGTGGTTCTGCACTTCGTGTAACTGGTTCATTGATCTCCACATGTACATGAATCTGCATTCATGATATAACCAATCTAAATATGTTGCAAGCAAAAACAAGATGCATTAGTGCATCTAATTAGGAAGGTTTCAAAAAATTGGTATCAATTGAACCCAACAGGTTCAGATTATAGAAAAAACTAAAACTAAGACTAAGTCGACAGTTCTCTATTATGAGAGATTTAGCAGAATGAGTAATAACCTTGGGAAAAGTAAAGAACAAAGAGGTCTCTATAAAGATAAACCGAGTAAACAAACCAAAATTCAGATATAACTATTGGAAGAACATAATTGGGCTTTCAAGCAATCTTCCAAACCAATGATGTACATCATCAAACTGCCTAAGCTTTTATCTGAACTGAGTTTCATCTTGGTCACAGACTGATAGCTTTCAACAATTACTTACTTTTGTATTTCTGAGATGCCAGGCGCGTTTTCAGTTCATTAATTGAAAGAGCCAGAATTCTTCCAATGTGCATTAAATTGCAACAATTTCACACCATGGATTATCCAGAAAGTACCTTGCTAGAAATTAGAATATCATGTGAAGTGGGTGAAGTTAAAAACTCTTGCACTATATTAGTCAACCCACAATTATGCTGCTTATATCAATGTTTTTACAAAGGCTCCTTTCAAACATGCCATCTAGTGCATAATAATTATCAAAATAATAATTGAGTTCTTGACTTAGATACCCCACCACCCTGCAAGATGTAAATTAATCTATTAACTAGTGACTGACCAGAATGGTGGGTCAAATAATAATTAAAGCGTTCCACCTACCTTTTTTTTTTTTTTTGCTTTTTAGATAAGTGAATAATCCACCAAACTTTTTCAACCATTAATTTCTGTTTGCATAACCTAAGCAAAGTATTCACCATAAAAGTCCATAGATCAAAGAAGAAAAAGAAGCATCAGATTGTGGGTACAGCTTGACTTGAAGAAAAATCTGATCTCCTGCTATCACAAATCACGATACCAAATAAAATAAATTACAAAATCTGAACTATAACTCTGATTATAGTTCAGATTGGACTTTGAAACTATAACTATTTTTTTTATAAAAGAACTCGAAAGTCAAAGAGAAGTCTACCTTTCGTCGTTCTGGACATATTTACTGAAATTTCATAAAATTCGGCATGAAGGATTAAAAATAAGAAAATAGGAATTCTAAGTTGCCTGCATCAGTGATATAAAGAATATGGCTATAGTTAGAAGAGAAGCTATTTACCCATGACAAAGTTCGACAAGCTGCGGGACAAGTTCAGTGTCTCTCAAACCATTAATAGCAGAGGAGGTGGTAGATACAGCTTGGGATGTAACCAAAATTAGGGACTGCAACCTGTTTATTGATGCCTTTGTCTTGTCCAACTTTACTTCATCATCTCCCCTGTACTCCTGACTCTGTAGTGTGGACAACTTCTTCTCATGCTCAATTTTCACTCCTTCCCTAGCCTTCACCCATTTTCAAATAAAAGCCAAAGTTAATACTCGTAAATCAAAATAACAAATGCAACACAAACTCATTTCAATTTATTGCAGGTTCCTTCTTTGAAATGACCAAATTCATTCCTCTTAAATTAGCACTTCTAAAACAAAATTCTAGTTAATTCAAGAGACTTAACATGTGAAAGTACCATGAAAAGTGACAAACCTTTACTGCTTGCCAGGAAATGCGAAACAAGACACATTGACTAAACACCATTTTATGTATCTTTTAGTTTATGCTAAGCACAAGCCACAACATAACCCTCTAACACCAAATTGTTTTCCATTATCGTCACAATATAATTGAACTAACATGACCAGAATATTTGACAAAAAATAACTGCCACACCATTAACCATAAATCCTTCACACATGATACAAATATCTTGCATAAGACTTCACACGTGTATTAGGAGATCACTATCCAGTAAATCTTCTAGGATCATAGACAGTTAAATTTTTGGGACACATTAACCAAAAACAAATTCAAGACAAAATGTAGAAGTTTAACATCATATATTGTTAGGAATACTACTCCAAAGGTATGATGAAAAATTAGTTGGTTAGGCAAAGCCACTGGCTTGTTCCTATCTGACAGAGAAACATCAGTCCAGGTTGTTCTTGTCAGAACGAATAACAATCAGGCCATTTATGTAATTGACCAATTGTAAGACAACACGAGTCCAAAGTCCAAACAACCCACAATTAGACATTAAAACTTTAAGAAAATATGCTTTCTAGCACAATAGTTAACCAATTAAGCCAATCAAATACACCATCACCCATCACAATCTTAATCCATTATAGGATTCCACCCATGTTCTTTCTTCATCTTTAGGAGTAACTTTTTCATTTCATAAAAAGATCCAACCCCTCAAAAGACAACTTTTTTACACTATTATTGCCAAATCTTGCGGTGGATTTACGCCATTTCATCTTTTATTACAACTAATAATGTGTAATCCCAATTTACAATCAAATCATAATTTTCTAGAAATAACCAAATTAAATGGAAATAATTTTTATAATTAATAAATATAGAGGTATTAGGATTGGTAATAATACCTTTACTTCCTGATAGAGTTTCTTCTCCCAAGCCAAGAGCCGCTCCAATGTTGAACATAGACTCTTAGAACTGCCCGGTTCATCCATTGAAACGGGTTCAAACCGGTACTTCACTGCCAATGGTGGCTTCGAAGTCCAGCTTGAGCTCAGGTTACTCAACACTCCGCTTGAATGATACACAGTTTCTACACCACAAAATCAAAATTAAGTTCTTAATTTTCACAACACAAGCATAAAATTAACCAATTTGAAACCCTAGATTACTGAAATTAAGCTCACTCTTCAATTGTCTGAAACTCCGATCGAGCTGAGCACGGCCAGTTTCTAGCATCTCCGACACCTGCTCGCCGGCGGAGGCAGCTTTATCGAAGTACTCCTTAAGCGCCGCCACAATCTCTGCCAGATCACGGTGCCTCACCACAATCTTCATATCGGAGATCTCATTTTCATATCTCCCAGCGTTGTTGTTGTTGTTCCAGCTCACAGAAGATCCAGCATCATCATCGAACTTATCGGATTTACTCGACGGAGTAGACGGCGGCGGTTGGAACGGCGCCGCCTTCGCCTCGCTGTGAACCGAGGACCCGAAATTCGAGCGGGTTCCCACCTCGGATCTGGATTCTCTCCCCGCCATTTCGTCGTCGGAAGAGCTCGAGGTGGTGCTGTCGTGGTCCCCCCATTCACTACACTGAACTTCTTCTCTCTCCTCCGTTTCCGTTTCTTCTTCTTCACCATCGCTTTCTATATGATGATGTTGTTGATGATGATGGACTTCTTGATTTGAGTGATGATTGTTTGCTTTCTTTTCATAGTTTGAGTAAATTGGTGCCGTTTCCATATCTGGGTTGTGTTTATTGTAACTCGAATAAACGGAGGAATCATCATCAATTTCTGTTTCCTGGTGATTTTTGTAGTCGTTTTTGAAGAATTCGGAATTGGGAGGGGAAGGAGGGTAGAAATTTTCCCAATTCCAAACAGAGGAAGCTTGAGATGGAGTACTGGAATAAGTAGCGTTGGCGTTGTATGTGTAATTTTCTGTAAAATTGCGTGTGTTTTGGCCTTTAGGAGTTGAAGAAATGCTCGAATCGGACAAAATGTGGGGGAGCTTTACTTTTGGTTTTCTCTGGGTATGGAAATTATTTGTTGGGTTGTTTTTGGGAGGTGATGAAATGCTTGATTCTGATAAGATGTGAGGGAGTTTAATAGGTGGTTTTACTTTGTTGTATGTGTATTGATTTGGGTTTTTTTGATTTTTGGGAGATGAAGAAAAGCTTGATTCTGACAAAATGTGAGGAAGTTGAGTGGGGGTTTTGGTGCGGTGGTGATTGTAGTGTTGAGCGGCGGAGAACGGTTGTTGTGGTGGTGGAGTGTGGAGGGAGGAAGGAGGAGGGGAGGGGGAGGGGACACGTGGAGGGGTGGGATTGGTGGTGTTAGGTAGGAGGATGGCGGGGGACTGGTCGGAGACGGCGAGGGGTTCACCGGCGGCGAAGGCGGTGAGGGCGGAGCCTGTGATGCGGAGGGAGCGGCAGTAGTCTGAGTGGGCGGCGGCCAGGTGGTGCCGGGCGTAGACGGCTTCTTTCATGAAACGACGCCGTTCTTTGCAGCGGCGAACGGTGTCCTCGTTGTCGAGCTTGGACGCCGTGCAGCCCATGTCGCCGGAGGATCTATGTTTTGTCCTTTAGGGAGAGAAATTAACCGGTTAACCAGCGGTGGCGCGGGATTTCTAGAGAGAGAACATGGAGGAAAGAGGAGGGAGGGAGGGAGGGAGGGAGGGAGGGAGGAAGGAAGAGAGAATGTTAGGCTTTAACAGTCGAGCTTATAGTGGGTGTGCTGGTGTAGTAGTGTAGTGTAGTAAAGTGAAGTGTGTTTGATGGCTATGTCCACACATGACATATTTGTCTTCATCTAGAATATACAATTTTATTTTTGTTTGTTTTTTTTCAAAAAATAATTTGAGGGAAATATTGTTTATTTATTGCTTTTTAAAAGACATAAAACTTAGGAGTGGTAAATTAAAGTTTTTTTTTAAAATTAAATAAAAGAAGTGTTTTCTTTTTGGTTGATAATTAATTATGTTTGTGTTATATTAATTTCTTAAACATTTGAATATATATAATTTCTGATACTTAAACTATTTATTTAAGTCAATATATCACAAATCAATGCACATAGTGCCAAAGAAATAAAATATAATTTCAAAGAATAAACCAATTTCAAATATTTTAATTTTCCCAACAACCTTTAGGTGGTTCCCAAATCATTAAGAAGTGTAAACTAATTCTTTTGAGCAAAAGTAATTAAGATAAGAAAGAGCAAGTAAAAGAATAGTGAAAGGAACTTTCTTTAGCACATTTTCTCCATCCTCAAAAGAAATACATTTATTTTTATAAAAAGTGGCTTTAGACTTTTTAGTGCAAATAATAAATAAACAAGTTTTAATTTTCCTTTTTTATCAAACATATAATTGCTTTAATCACTTTATTCTCCCACTTGCAAGTATCCAATTCTTAAAGAGAATATTAGTAAATATGTGACCAAATTGGATACGATAGAATAAATTAGGTTAAACTCATTCTTAATTATTATTTATCTCATGCATGTACATACATCGCAATTATAATTCGGCTCAAAACTTTCATAATACGTAGCAGCAAGACTCGCCAAAAAGTTAAACTTAAAAATCCCGACACCTCAATTTTATACTGAAACATCGATGTTAAATTATTTCAATTTTATACTCGAACATCGATCGATGGATGTGAGATTATTTCGAATCACATATATATACGTTAACCTAACATTCTCAGCAATCACAATTAATTAAAAAAAAAGGAAATTATATTTTTACAATTTAAACCTAGTTGGTTTGTGTAGTGTGTCTATAATCGACATCCATAATGTTAAAAGACCCTAATGCATTGATGATATGGATTATAATTGAGCCAATAGATTCTTTCTTAATTTGGAAAGTATGCAACCATTTTTCAATGTAATTATAATCTTATGTGGAAAGCAATAATTAGGGCTTAGAAAAGTAAATTGAGAGTTTAGAAAAATCCTTGTTTATAATTGTGATAATAAATTATTTTCGTATAATATATGTATATATTTTAGTTTCAAAGAGGTCTAAATAACAAAGTAGACAACTATCAATGCAACAAACTATTCCCATCTATAAGTCAAGCATATCTTCCCAAATATATGTATGTATATTAAAAAAAGGGTCCCAAACACAGCCTGGACAGACCCCCTCTCCCACCCCCAACCCCAACCCCACTCCCACCCCCAACCCCACCTCACCTCCACCTCAATAACACAACTTTTTCTCCGATCCATAAACTAACTGACATTAGGGGTGCTAGTAGTCTTCCATTCTTACAGCTAAATGACAAAATCCAGTTATTTAACCACCAAATTTCTTAGTACAAATATGTTAGTAAACTATTATTCATCCATTTCTCAAAATATTCAGACTCCAGAACTGTTAAGCATCTGACTTCTCCTGACCCAAAGATTCATAAGGGTAACTTAAAGCTGACACAATTATTTACTACCCTAAATTTAGGGGTTTTATCAGCATCAAAACAGAGCCTACAAAGTAGAAAAAAGATCACAAGAAACAGTATAGAAGTCTATAGACTATAATATATCTGTTGAAGGGGTTAAATGATTTTTAGGTTATTTTATTTTAGGTTAATTTATAAATGAGTTATTAAATTATTATTTTTTATCGTTAACTTACTGAACTCTTGTTTATTAATAAAATTTTTACAATTTTGTTAAATCTTTTGACAGAATTGAACAATTAAGTTGCAGACGTGTAAAAAATTTTTTGATATGGCACGGATCAATCTCATGTGACTTTCATTATATGAAAATGGAGGAAAAATTTTATAAAGAAAATAAAAGATTTATTCTAAATAAAACAACATATGTCAATTAATCAAACAAAAGATAATAAAATTCAAAATTAAAAAAAAAACATTAACATTTTATATCTTAGTGTGTAGTGTATGTGTTTGAATTTATATGTGTATTATTGGCGTCTTAGTGTGCTCTTGACATATTTACTCTCAAATAATTAATAATTGTTTAAAAAATATTTGAAATAATTTTTTAATTACACATAAGCATGTTTTTTTTTTTAATTTATTTTCTTATTTTCGCAAATTTTTTATTTTATATTATTATATTTATAAAGAATTATATAAAATTTATTTGATATTAATTAAAATAATTAAATATATATTTAATTTATTTTCTTATTTTTTTTGACTAACTTTTCTAATTTATATTATTATATTTGTAAATAATTAAACAAAAATTCATTTGATATTAATTACAAAAATATTTAAATATATTTTTATTTATTTTCTTATTTTTTTGACAAACTTTTCTAATTTATATTATTATTTGTAAAGAATTACATAAAAATTCATTTGGTATAGATTTTTCTTTGAGATCCACATAATAAAGGTCACGTGGGATAATTATTGACACATAAGCTTCTTCTTTTTCCAACTCAGCTGCTTATGTGTCAAATTCCGTTAAAAGTCAACAGAGTTAATGGAATTGCAAACGTTTTGTTAGTAAAGTAAAGTTCAGTGAATTGGCTATAAGAAAAAAAAAATTAGTGATCCATTTGTAAGTCAAATTAAAATAAAGTGACCTAAAAAACATTTAACCCTCTGTAAAATTGATGTAACTAATTTTTCTCTCCTAAAATGTTTGAATCACAAAAGGGGCCCTCATTGCCTTTTTTTGGGGCTAATTTTCACACACACTCACACCACAATCGCACATCCAAGAATTAAAAGAATCGAATACTTGACCTCATAGAAACCATAAGATAAGAGTTATCGTTGTGCCAAAAACCATACGACACTCCCATTGGCTTTGCCCCTAGGGGTGGGCAAAATTTTTGATTTTTTTCGGTTTTTGATCAAATCGAACCAGTCTGTTTGAAACAAATGAGAACCGGTTCGAAAACGGTACAAAGAATCGGTATATATCATATATTCGGGACTAGATTTAGAAAGTAATTTGGATCGTTCGGTATAAACCGAATTGAACCGGTTGTACCGATTTATTAAAACATTGCCTTTTCATCACCATTATGCCCTTCTCATTCCATCCACAAACTTCTAGCCTCATTAATCAATCAATTACACCAAATATCCAAAAATTAATAAAAAAAAAGTATTTATATTTAATTATATATATATATATATATATATTTATACACACACATCAGATCGTGATTTTATCGGAAAGATTTGATTTTTATAAATTCAAAAAAAATCAAACTTTCTTAAATTCAGTCTTACCGTTAAATTCGGCGTGAAAAACATACAAAATGCCCCTCTCAAATTGACTCATTTGAGGAAGTTATGATTGTAGAAGTGATATACAAATATACATGTGGCAGCAGTGATGGCGTGTGGGCCGACGTTTAGTGGATTATGGCGGTGATTAGAGGTATTGACGGCGAAAAGTAGTGAAGAAAAGGAAACTAAAAAAAGGAATATAAAAAGATTAAAAGACTGACTATAGGCGTGAGAAGTATTTGAAATCATTTTAGATATTAGGGTTTTTTGCTCAATCAATCACATGAATTTACTAATATATCATGTGAACCTAGACTAACTAATACAAGCCCATCACTGGATAAGCCCAATTCATTTTTAATTAAGGGTATAAACATGGTAAAAATCGTCACCATTCTAAGATCAAACCCAAATTTGTGCTTTTAAAAACTAGTCTAATTCCAGACTTGGTATCGGTATATAATTTTGGTCACTTTTCGAATATGAGTTGAGTGACAGGTTGGACCGGTAAATTATCAATGAAAACCCCTATTTGCCCCCACCAAATAAATCTCATTTGTCGCATTAGATTCATAGTTGTCACAACATCGCTAAGACAATGCCTAAGCGTCCTGATGATGCAGAGCAGATCATGGTGTGCGTCGACTTGAGACAAAGAGGCAACGCTGTGAGGCGCCGAGTTACCAAGGCGTGTGCGTCTTGGTAGCTTTGGCCCAACTTTTCCCCCCATGACTCATAGGTCCTATACTTACCCGACAACCATTGCGATGAAATTTAAACTTTAAAACCCTAACTCATGGGTCCTCTCTCTCCTCTCAATCTTCTCTCTCAATCCTCTCTCCTCTACCTTCACGACGTCGTAAGTCGTGACTTCTTAACCCCAGTTGACATTGCGACTCCTCTTCAACTTCGCGACTCCAGTGACCTAGTCGACTCGCCGACTTTTCTTCGACTTCGCCTCCTCCAGTCGACTTGCCAACTCCTCTTCGACTTCCCTCAAGTTTGTTTTCTCTTCTTCCTTCTCTCTCACATACGAAGTCTTCCTTATGTGTTCTCTACCATGTTGATTGCTGGGTTTTTTATTTGTGAGTTATGATATAATGATATGTTGGGTTAGTGGAAAACTTTAGTTAGTCTGTACTCTATAGTATGATGGGTGTGACGCCACCAAAACAGGTATACATCACTCATCTTGAGTCGTCAAAAATATGGTACTGAATACAAATACAAACTTAATTATACAACAGTCGTGTAAAATACGACAAAACATAATCTAAGAGTTTCAATAAGAATATTGTCATCTAGACAATATCCACACTCAATGGAGTCCTCATTACATTTATTGTCACACTATTTTATAGAATAGTGAGGACTACTAAAACAACCATCATCTGACCGTCAATCCGCTTCCACGACTCGTCAAATACTATATTCTCATTTTCAAGAAGAATAAAGTGAAAAAAAAGGGTGAGCTCAACTAGCCCAATAAGAAATATTATGACTAAGATAATGCAGAATAAATTATCATTAACCTTCAACAGTATAACAACTGATAGAATATAATAGACAACAAGTTTAAGATCAACAACTGCAGCGGAATAAACAATCCATTAGAAGAGTCAAGTATAGTATAAAATCTACTATCTTCTATGATTTAAAAAGTTTTTCATCAACTTTATTGCTGAGACTCAGCTTAATAAATAAAATCAAATTATCCCTGCATGACGGCTAAGGATATTCATGTAATCATCAATGGTCATGATTATACCGAATAATCCCTGGTCATAATCATACCAACAATCGTCCATCAATGAACTACATGTGCCAATAACAACTTTTACCACATCATTTGTAACATTACGGTCATGATTATACCAAATAATCTCTGGTCATAATCATACCAAGTCCATCTATGCACGTAAGCCAAAGATGACTTTAATCACAATATAAGCATGAGGATGATGACAATGACATAATAATTCAATAAAACAAGTTCAATGATAAATTTTAAAGATTTATAATTTAATTTATCCAGAAATCAATAACGTCCAAATTGTCAACATGATACTACTTTGTAGAGTGAAATTCAAGAATGCTCAGAAGAATATTTCCATGAAAAGATACTGGATGAAGCGCAAATATCAAGGATATTCCACTAATTTCATGGAGTATAGAAGCCAAAGCTTTAACCAATTGAGTATAAGAGAATATATGAAATCGCAAATGGATTTTAACCGCCATGCAAGTAATCCACATGAGGCATGATCATTTTCATAATTTAATAAAGAATGAATCTGAAGGATCATTCACCATGCATGTGGTAATCCACATATGCATGATTATTCCAATGTAATAATAAAGAATGGAATAACAACAAAATTCACCGTGCATGCGATAGGCGCATGCAGATGAGTTATTCCAAGCGAATAATAAAGAATGGAACCAGTCACGCATAATCCGCATGATACGGGATATTCCAAATGAATAATACTGAGCGGAACTCAGGTCATGCGTAATCCGCATGCATGAGGATATTCCAATGAGAATAATAACGAATGGAATAACAATGTAATTCACCAGGCATGAGATAGGCCAAGATGCAGACGAGTTATTCCAATAGAATAATAAAGAATGGAATAAATGAAGAATTTCACCGTGTATGCGGTAATTCAGATAGACAAAGTTATTCCAACATAATAATAAAGAATGGAATAACAACCCTTACAGTATTGAAAGAAAATAACTCTCTTCATGAATACTGAAAGAATAATACCCCTTACCTGTAGAAAGACCTGGATCTTTGGAATAGTGAGGTAGTTGAGACTTCTCTTCTTCATTTCTCTATAATTTCTCTCTATAATAATCGTTTCTATAGCTTTAGTGAATTGGTAAAAATGAAGGAAGAATGAGCTTCTATTTATAGAAAAATATAGTTTCAATAATTGCACATTTTGGGGCTCGAAATATTACAGTATAATACCTTCCTCTTTTTCTTTATTTTTAATTTAGTCCTGAAAGTATTATCAAACTTGCACCACCTCCCCTAATAGTAAATCATGTGAATCAATAGTAAATCATGTGAAAAAATTAATTATAGTATAGTACCTTCAAGTATACCTCCATTTTTAATTTAGTCATGCAAGTATTATTCATCTTGCACCAACTCCCCTAATAGTAAATCATATGAATCAATAGTACACACATGTGAACACATAGTTATAAGCATGTGAATTAATAGCAATTAATTACTCATTTATCCGGTTAATTACCCGATTGGTCAATATAACCTCTAGACATCAATTATTATCGAAATAAATGTCAATTTCCACTAACACTAATAATTCCCACACAATGGAACTATCAATATTATCTTTAATCAACACGAACTTATTCATCATTAATATTATAACTCACAATATTTAACAACCAGGTCATTCCTAGGAAAGAGAGGGCTTTCCAATAAGGATTTCTCCCTATTGGCGCACAATTAGATTATCTAACCTCTCCTTGATAGAACTTCTAGACATTGCCAATATTGCAAATAATAATATGAATAACTTTGTCGTCTCAATTATTGATATAATAATATAACATATTATGCAGATGATACTGTGACAATAATTGAATCAATAATATGAGAGATATGATCAAAGAATTCATTGTAGCAATAATTGAGTATAATCGAGTGACTTCTTTACGTAAAGATCAATAATCAATACTGGTGTCTGCTACTACGCAACCACACGTGATTCATTGTACTTTTATTAAGGGTAGTTCAACGGTTTAAGCGTAAAACTTTTCATAATTATTTTTATAAAAGATAATTACATGCCGTTTTCTTACTTCGATAATATTTCCGTTGTGGGGTCCACCAATGATTGTGCCATCGTACGGATATTCTCCGACAAAAAGAATATTCCCCGACCAAACGAATATTTTATAACAACTTGCATACTTTGCAAAAATTTTCACATATCACTCTTAACTTTAATCTTTTATCAATTTAACCATTTACGATATAAAATAATAATTATAAGAAAATTGAATACTTTTATTTCATAAAATTCGGGGTCTTACAATGGGTTACTAAAGTAAGTGGGAACTAGGGTGTGGATAGTCTTAGTCAGTTAGTTGTAAGATCCTAGTTTATTATAAATGAAATTAAATTTCCTCTATTTATTATTTTGAAATAGTAAGGGTTGATTTAATTAATGTGGTTAGTTATGGGTAAAATGCGCAAATATTTTAAATAAGCAAGTGGTTATAAAATATTCATTGTTGTCGGGAATATTCGTTGGTCGTGGAATATTCTTCTTGTCGGGAATATTAAATGCGGTAGCGACCTTGTGTGGACCCCATAGCATGAAAGCGATTGAATAAAGAAAACTACTGATTATAAATAACGGCGTAGTTATTTGCAGATTAATATTGTTGGAATACCCGATTGGTTAACTTCTGATATTTGCGGTATTGCACCAATTATTGATTCTTACGTAAGAAGATTACTACTCAATAATTATTACGAGTGATTTATCGTTCAATATTTTATTTTATTGATTCAATAATTGCTACGTTGATATTTTTTATATTATTGTTATTTCAATAATTATCACTACACGATATTTTCATTATCGGATCAATAATTCATATTATTTGAATAATATTATTAGATAACATTATTGACAATGTCTAGAAAGTTACGTCTAAGGAGAGGTTTGGTCACCTAATTGCGCGCCATGATGAGAAATCCTTATTGAAAGCCCCTCTTTCTAGAGCGGCTTGGTTGTCATAATTGTGATTACTGTAATATTATTTGTGAATAATTAATTATTGATTTATATGATAAGGAAATATTTATTTGATGTGGATATAAATGATGGATTTATTTATGTGGTTATGAAGGAATTAATGTTGACAACCAGACAGTTCCCAGGAAAAAGGGGGCTTTCCAATAAGGATTTCTCCTTACTGGCGCGCAATTAGGTGACCAAACCTCTCCTTAGACAGAACTTTCTAGACATTGCCAATAATGTTATCTAATAATATTATTCAAATAATATGAATTATTGATCCGATAATGAAAATCTTGTGTAGTGACAATTATTGAAACAACAATAATATAAAATATCAACGTAGCAATTATTGAATCAATAAAATAAAATATTGAATAAAGAATTATTGTAACAATTATTGAGTAATGCCTTCCTACGTAAGAATTAATAATTGAAGTGCAATCGCAAGTGTCTTCTTGTGTTTTAACCACCAAAGGTATTCAACAAGATAATTGGTAATAACTACGCCGTTATTTATAAACAACTTATACTTGTTATTTTTTTCTTCCAATCGCTTTCCGTTATGGGGCCCACACAAGGCAGCGCCGTCGTACGAATATTCCCCGACAGTAAGAATATTCCACGACCAAACGAATATTCTCCAATAATAATAAATATTTTATAACCACTTGCTTATTTGAAATATTTGTGTATTTTACCCATAACTAACCACATTAATCAAATCAACCCATACTTTCAAAATAATAAATAAAGGAAATTCAATTTTATTTATAATAAGTTGGGGTCTTACATTGTGATTCTGTAATATTATTTATGAATAATTAATTATTGATTTATATGATAAGGAAAATATTTATTTTATATGGATATAGATGGAGAAAATTTTAAAGTGACAATTGTTGAAAAATTAATATTTTATCTTTTCTAATAAAATAATTTATTTAAATACATTATTATATTTTAATAATATAATAATGGTGATATTTTTACAATGAATGTGGGATATATGAATATATGAGGAGGAAGAGTATTTATGTTGCAAAAGTTGTTTAAAACATGTTAAACATGTCTGTGGGCCCATTTCTTGACTGAAATTTGATTATAGCCTGTAAAATTGTCCGTTTATGAATTTGATGGTTTACATTTGGAATTTGGAAAAACTTTCTTCTGTAAAGTTGTAGAGAATGAAATTTCCTATGGAAAAGACATAAGGTTCGAATTTTTTTGACAAAAGGACTATTTATTATGAATTATTGAAGTTTCAAGTTAGAAATAATTGATTTTTGGAAGTTTTAATTATTTTAATATGAAAACGTTTTTGTCATTAATTGTGGGTCTTGTATGTGATGTAAATTCTTTGAATTCGAGATATAAGAAAGTGGGCGTAAGAAATTTGTATATATATATATATATATTAATATTTTATTAAATTTTACGCTTTTGGTGTTCTAAGCATTTTCCTATAAATAGGGTGCTTAGGTTAGAATTAAAAATCACACGAAACTAAAGTTTTCTGTCTATATTATTGGCGTATTCTTGTGAGTATTTTGATACTTTGAGTGTTCATATCTGGTCTGCAAGTTCCTTGATGTTATATCGATATTCAACCCAAAAATCTTATTCTTTTCGAGGTAAGGGATGTTATATTTTTTTAAAAATGATATTATTTCTTCTAATATCATTATGCGGATTATTGGTAAGATTTTTCTTGTGAAATTCTTGTCTTTTAATTGTCGGGGAGTTCTTATTCACGATACTGTTGACTTTATTCACGATATATCTGATCTTATTCACGGAAAAATTAAATTTTCATTTTTTGTCCAAAATATCTATTATGAATACTAGCTTTGATTTTATTCATATTTTGATCATTCTTGAATTTTACTTCACTGTGATTATTAACGAAGTATTTTTGAACTCAGATTGTTTAAAGTACGAATCCTTAATATTTGTTCTTTTGGTTTCACTGGATTCGTTTTCTTTAAAATATTTTTCATCATCTTGATCCTAAATGATGGTATTCTTGAATATCTTTGGCTTTTGTAGTGCAAAAAGATGGTTGATTTTCCTATGAATATCTTTGGGCGTAGTGCAAATATATACAGTGTTGAGATGAACATGACCCGGTGATGAATATCTTTGAGTGCGTAGTGCAAAAGATGAATATTTGATTCAAGATGAATATTGATTGATGTTCTGAGAGATAAAATATCGATGATGGACTTTTAAATTCATAGATTATAGTAGATTTCATTCTCTACGTAACTCATTTATGAATTATTATTTCATTGCGAATATTGATCGAAACTTGTTGTCATCATTGTATTTTATCAAAATTTTTTTCCTGTTGAAGACTAACAATAATTTGTTCTATATTATCTTAGTCATAATATTCTTTCTTTGGGCTAGTTGAGTTCACCCTTTTCCTTTTTGTTCCATTTTTCTTCTTAGGAGGCGAGAATGTAGCGAGTTACAGTTAAGGGGTGTGGAATGATGGTTCTAGAAAGTTGTTTAGTAGTCCTCACCATTTTTGTAAAATAATGTACCAATAATTGTAATGAGGACTTATTTGGGTGTGAATATTGTCTAGATGACAATATTTGTATTTAAACTCACAGTTTATATGTTGTATTTATAAAGTTGTAGTTGTTTTTATATCATGTTATTGACGACTCAAAATGGGTGATGTATACCTATTTTTGGGGCATCACAGTTGGTATCAAAGCTTAGGGATATGATCTCTGGCGGAGATCGAGAAATAGAACTAGGAGGGGAGAGACGAGTAAATCCTTCGCTAGTGTGTCCTACCTAAGCTTATTTGTTAGTTGGTCAGTATATAGGGATATTATGTGATATGTTGATTTCCTTAATTAACCCTTGTTTTATGGCAGTATTTGAGAATGGCAACTGAGAATGTTAATAGTGGAGTAAATGAGACCGTGGAGACACATTTGCTCAACAATGAGGAGAACGTGCAACAGGCTGGCAATGTTCCTCCTATGAACAACACCACTGAGCAGATAATGAACGACAGGATGTTTAGAAGCTTTTTACAGTTCATGCAAAATCAGACGAGGGAGACTCGTGTACAAAATACAGGTGGAAATGATAACAACGCACGGTTTATTAATGACCAGCGATTCAAAGAGTTGGGACTACGAGTGCAGGAAAAGCTAGATCCGATTAAGGCGGAGACATGGGTCAAACAAATTACCAAGATAGTCGATGTCTTGGGATGCACGGAGGAACAGAAGGTTCCATTCGCCACTTTTATGTTCTGTAATGAGGCAGATTACTGGTGGGAATCTGTGAAGCGTACCCATCCAGCCGCACTCAGCATGTCTTGGGAGACGTTTTAGAAATTGTTCAATGACAAGTACTTTCCTGAAAGTATTCGTCATATGAAGAAAGTGGAGTTTATTAGGTTGGAACAAAACAATATGACGGTGTCCCGATGAGGCGAAGTTTGCGAGTTATCCGAGGTTTGCACCTCATTTGGTGGAGAATGTGGAGCGTATGACGCGGATGTTTTCGAGAGGTTTGAAACCCAAGATACGTCAATATCTCATTTCTCATAAATTTTCTCTATTAGGATGTTATCAACAGGCTCAATTATTAGGCGAGATAACGAGTACATTCAACCGAGGGACCACAAACGAGGATCATACCGTAGAGATAATGATCATCAAAACAACGATAACCAGCGGAGAAAGAAAAATACGGACAAAAATGGTAACCACTCTGGTGGTAATCATAGCCATGAAAATAGAAGAAGAAGCGAGTCGGGAGGAGATTTTTAAAAGAGGAGATTCAACAATGACCATATGAAGGCGTCAAGCAATGATGAAGAATCGGTACTAAGAGAGGAGAACGACCACCGGTCGTATGCTATAAATGCGGGAAAGAGGGACATATCAGTCCAAACTGCCCACAACAGTTTAAGGTATGTTATAATTGTAGAAAGGAAGGACATATCGCTCGAGATTGTACAGTAGCGAAACCAAGTCCATCGGGGATGGTGACTCAAAAGGTTGTCCCAGAAAAGTCAAAGTCAACAGTTTCTGGAAGAGCGTTTGTCATGACTGGTCAAAATGTGAGGAAACCAAACGAGGTGATTACGGGTAAGCTTATCATAAATTCTTGCGAAGTTTATACCTTACTAGATATCGGTGCTACCCATTTATTTATGTCTCCTGCTTGTGCTCAATGTTTAAACTTAACTCCGGAGAAATTAGACTTTGATTTATCTATGGAGACTCCGTCAGGAGAAACTTTCATCACATCCACTGTTTATAAATTTTGTTTGATCTAAGTTGGCACCATCACATTACCTGTTGATCTTATCTCTTTAAAGATACTTGTTTTTGATGTAATTTTAGGGATTGATTGGTTAACTACTCATCATGCCAAAATTGATTATTTTCGTAAGGTTGTTAGTTTTCATATTCCTAACCAACTTATTGTATGAATTCAAGCAACTAAACCACTAAAATCAATCACTGTCATATCAAGTCATAAAGCTATTCGTTTATTAAAAAACGGATGTCAAGTTTTCATATTCCTGTTGTTAATGAATTTCTTGACGTATTTTCTGAAGAACTTTCTAGTCTACCCCCAGAACGAGAAGTTGAATTCTTTATTGATCTTGAATCCGGTACAAAGCCCATTTCTAAAACCCCATATCGAATGACTCCTATTGAACTTCAGGAGTTAAAAGTCCAACTACAGGAGTTGTTGGACATCGATTTCATTAGATCCCAAGTACATCTCCTTGGGGTGCTCTGTTTTATTTGTAAAGAAGAAAAACGGGAGTATGCGACTTTGTATTGACTATCGGGAATTGAACCATGTCACCATCAAGAATAGGTATCCTCTACCTCGTATTAATGACCTGTTTGACCAGTTGTAAGGAGCACAATTCTTCTCAAAAATCGATCTTCGTTCTGGATATCATCAGCTGAAGATTAGAACTGAGGATATTCCAAAGACTGCCTTCAGAACTTGGTATGGGCATTATGAATTCTTAGTCATGTCTTTTGGATTGACTAATGCTCCTGCGGCTTTCATGGATATGATGAACCGAGTATTCAAGGATTATTTGGATTAGTTCGTTGTTGTCTTTATTGATGACATCCTCATATATTCTAAAATCCGTGAAGATCATGAACACCATTTGAAGCTGGTACTCCAAAAGCTTCATGAAAACAAGCTATATGCCAAGTTAAAGAAATGTGAGTTCTGGCTTGAAGAATTAGCATTCCTTGGGCACGTGGTGTCAAAACATGGAGTATCTGTCGACGTGAAGATTGAAGCAATACAAAGTTGGGAGCAAGCAAGAAGGCGATGGCCAGAAAGACGTAGCTTTTGGGCTTATTTGGTTATTATCGGAGATTCGTGGAAGGATTTTCTCGAATCGCTTCTCCGTTAACTTCATTAACTTCGGAAAGATACAAAATTTGTATGGAGCGAGGAATGCGAGAAGAGTTTCAAGAGCTTAAGAGGAGACTCATTTTGGCACTATTCGACAATACCATCGGTTCGGATGGATTTGTTATCTACAGCGATGCTTCAGGCAAAGGGTGAGGATGTGTTCTCATGCAACATGGGAAAGTCATAGCCTACGCCTCGCGATAACTTAAAGAATATAAGAGGAATTATCCTACTCGTGATCTAGAGTTGGCAACAGTCGTTTTCGCGTTAAAGATCTGGAGGCACTATCTATATGGAGAGAAAATGGAGATATATTCAGACCATAAAAGCCTCAAATATTTCTTCACCCAAAAGGAACTCAACATGCGGCAATAGCGTTGGCTCGAAATTTGTTAAAAGATTATGACCACACTATTCAATACCATCCCGAAAAAAAAAAAGCGTGGTGGCGACGCGTTGAGTAGAAGATCATATGCAGGAATGAGTCTGATGATGTCAAGTATACGCATAGAACCAAATTTAATCGATAAAGTTAAAGTTGCTCAAGCCACCGACCCGGAGCTAATGCGTATGAAGAAGAAAGTACAAGAAGGTGCTATTCCGGAAGCGCGAATCGATGAAGAAGGAATACTTCGAGTCCACTCCGGACTTTGTGTTCCTAACGATTCTGATTTAAAGAACAAGATCACGATGGAGGCACACAATACACCATTTGTAATCCATCTTGGAAGTACCAAAATATATCGTGATTTTCGACATACATTTTGGTGGAACAACATGAAGAGAGAGATCGCAAAGTTTATCTCGAGGTGTTTAACTTGTCAACGTGTAAAAGCGGAGCATCAAGTGCCTAAGGGTCCATTGCAACCACTTGAGATTTCGAAATGGAAGTGGGAACACATTACCATGGATTTCATTACGGGTCTTCCCACGGTTTCTCAAGGCATAAATGCTATTTGGGTTATTGTTGATAGATTAACCAAGTCTGCTCATTTCTTGCCGATACGGGAGACTTATTCCCTTGAATGTCTTGCTCATATGTATGTAAATGAGATTATGAGATTACATGGCATGCCAGTATCCATAGTTTTGGATCGTGACCCAAGATTTACTTCAAGATTTTGGGTTAGCTACAAAAAAAGCTATGGCACGCAGTTCTGATTGATTCAAAGATACCATCCTCAAAGCGGACGGACAATCGGAGAGAACTATTCAAACTCTTGAAGATCTATTAAGACTCTGTGTCCTAGACTTCAAAGGGAGTTGAGATAAGTATTTACCTTTGGTGGAATTCTCCTACAACAACAGTTATCAGACAAGTATAGGTGTGGCCCCATTTGAAGCATTGTATGGACGCTCCAATATGTTGGGATGAGGTGGGTGAAGCAACATTATTGGGACCCAATTTGGTACGTATGACTATGAAAAAGATCCAAATGATTCGACAACGTATACAAACGGCACAGGATCGACAAAAGAGTTATGTGGATCTTCATCGAAAGGACGTGAAATTTAGTATTGGGGATCATGTATTGTTGCGAGTTGCTCCATAGAAGAGAGTTACAAGATTTAGGAAGAGAGGAAAGCTCAATCCACGATTTATTGGTCCATTTCAGATTCTTGACTGAGTAGGAAATGTAGCCTATAGACTCAAGTTACCTCCAAGTATGTCTCGTGTTCATAATGTTTTTCACATATCCATGCTTCGTAAATATGTGAAAGACCCGAACCACGTTATTGAGTTAGAACTGGATGAGATAGCCGAAGACTTAATGTATGAAGAGGTACCTGTCAAGATCTTGGATAGGAAGGAGCATGTCCTACGCACAAAGGTCATACCACAAGTTAAAGTTTTGTAGAGGAACCATGCTATTGAGGAAATGACCTGGGAGTTGGAAACGGAAATGAAAGCGAGGTATACTCACCTTTTCGAAATACCAGGTACGTACGTCAATTTTGAGGACGAAATTTCATAAGGAGGGAAGGTTGTAAGACCTCAGTTTATTATAAATGAAATTAAATTTCCTCTATTTATTATTTTAAAATAGTAAGGGTTGATTTGATTAATGTGGTTAGTTATGGGTAAAATGCGCAAATATTTTAAATAAGCAAGTGGTTATAAAATATTTATTGTTGTCAGGGAATATTCGTTTGGTCGTGGAATATTATTTCTTTGTTGGGGATTATTACATACAACGGTATGACCTTGTGTGGGCCCCATAATGGAAAGCTTATTTGGATGAAGAAAGCGACAAGTATAAATTGTTTATAAATAACGACATAGTTATTCTGAATTATCTTGTTGGAATACGGTGGTTAAAACACAAGAATATTACTGCAGTATTGCACCAATTATTGATTCTTACGTGAAACGCACTACTCAATAATTATTACGGTGATTCTTATTCAATATTTTATTTTATTGATTTAATAATTGCTACGTTGATATTTTATATTATTGTTATTTCAATAATTGTCACTTTACTGCGATATTTTCATTATCGGATCAATAATTCATATTATTTGAATAATATTATTAGATAACATTATTGGCAATGTCTAGAAAGTTCTGTCTAATGAGATGTTTGGTCACCTAATTGCGCGCCAGTAAGGAGAAATCCTTATTGGAAAGCCCCCTCTTTCCTGGGAATGGCCTGGTTGTCGATATTGTGATTTTGTAATATTATTTGTGAATAATTAATTATTGATTTATATGATAAGGAAAATATTTATTTTATGTGGATATAGATGGAGAAAATTTTAAAGTGACAATTGTTGAAAAATTAATATTTTATCTTTTCTGATAAAACAATTTATTTAAATATATTATTATATTTTCATAATATAATAATGGTGATATTTTTACAATGAATGTGGGATATATGAATATATGAGAAGGAAGAGTATTTTTGTTGCAAAAGTTGTTTAAAACATGTTAAACATGTTTGTGGGCCCATTCTTGATGAAATTTGATTATAGCAGTGTGTAAAATCGCTCGTTTGTGGAGGATTTTGGGTTTTTGTTTGGAATTTGGAAAAACTTTCTTCTGCAAAGTTGTAGAGAATGAAATTTCCTGTGGAAAAGACATAAGGTTCGAATTTTTCTGACAAAAGGGATATTTATTATGAATTATTAAAGTTTCAAAGTTCCAAAATAATTGATTTTTGGAAGTTTTAATTATTTTTAATATGAAAAACGTTTTGGTCATTAATTGTTGGTCTTGCATGTGATGTAAATTGCTGAATTCGGATCTAAGAAAGTGGGCGTAAGAAATTTGTATATATATATATATATATATTAATATTTTATTAAATTTTCTACTTTGGTGTTCTAAGCATTTTCCTATAAATAGGGTGCTTAGGTTAGAATTAAAAATCACACCAGAAAATAAAGTTTTCTTTCTCTATATTATCGAGCGTATTTTTGTGAGTATTTTGATACTTTGAGTGTTCTTTATCTGGTCTGAAGTTCCTTGACGTTATATCGATATTCAACCGGAAATCTTGTCTTTTCGAGGTAAGGATGTTATATTTTTTTAAAATAATATTATTTCTTCTAATATCATTATAATGACGGATTATTGGTAAGATTTTTCTTGTGAAATTCTTGTCTTTTAGTGTCTGGGGTTTCTTATTCACGTATACTAAGACTATTCACGATATCTGACCTTTATTCACGAATACGGCCTTATTCACGGAAAAATTAAAATTTTATTTTTTGTCCAAAATATCTATTATGGATACTAGCTTTTATTGTATCCATGTTTTGATCATTCTTGAATTTTACTTCACTATGATTATTAACGAAGTATTTTTGAACTCGAATTGTTTAAAATATGAATCCTTAATATTTGTTCTTTTGGTTTCCTTTGGATTCGTTTTCTTTAAAATATTTTCATCATCCTCGGTCTAAATGATGGTATTCTTTGAATATCTTTGGTGCACGTAGTGCAAAGATGGTTTATTTTCCTATGAATATCTTTGGCCGTAGTCAAAAAGATGTACGTGTGTTGAGATGAACATGACTAATCGATGAATATCTTTGGCTGTAGTGCAAAGATGAATTTTTGATTCAAGATGAATATTGATTGATGTTATAGGGATAAAATACTGATGATGGACTTTTAAATTCATAGATTATAGTAGATTTCATTCTCTACGTAACTCATCTATGAATTATTATTTCATTGTGAATATTGATCGAAACTTGTTGTCTATTGTATTTTATCAGATTTTTTCTGTTGAAGACTAACAATAATTTGTTCTATATTATCTTAGTCATAATATTCTTTCTTTGGGCTAGTTGAGCTCACCCTTTTCCTTTTGTTCCATTTTTTTTCTTCTCGGGAGGCAAGAATGTAGCGAGTTACAAGTTAGGGGTGTGGAATGATGGTTCTAGAAAGTTGTTTAGTAGTCCTCACCATTTTTGTAAAATAATGTACCAATAATTATAATGAGGACTTATTTGGGTGTGAATATTGTCTAGATGTCAATATTTGTATTTAAACTCACAGTTTATATGTTGTATTAATAAAGTTGTAGTTGTTTCTATACCATGTTATTGATGACTCAAAATGGGTGATGTATACCTATTTTGGGGGCGTCACATTAGTTATGTAATATGTTGTTTGTAATATTTTGGGTAGTGTTAAACTCTATGATTAAATAATATTATTTTGGATATGAGTATTATCTTTAATTATTAAAATTTACAAACTTTACACAATATGAACTTTACATAATAAGTTGTTTTAGATAGTGGGTAGTATTTAGCTGCTAAAATATATTATTTTGAACAATGGGTACTAAATAATTATTTCTCAATCTTTTTGGAACTGACAACTGAGAGATTAAATCTCATGCTGATATATACACTGATAATCATTATTGTGGACTAAAAAGATATGTAACATTTTATCTACTTGATGAACAATGGTTATTGTTTGTAAAATTAATTATGGAGTATGAAATAAAAGTAATATATTCAATAATTCAAAAGTAAAAACAAAAGTTGGTAATATTTTGATGAATGGTTTGTTATTTGGATCAATTTTGTCTTATATTTTTTGTTTGATTACATTGTGTAGAAACTAGAACAAAATAACGGAAAGTTCGGGGGGCTAATAGTTATGATATAACTAAGGACTCTAAAAGAAAAGCTAAATTAAACGATCTGGGTTGGAAATATGAATATTGACCGGCTATAATTAATAAGGATGCCGTGCAATGTATACTTTGTGGAAAGAAATGTCATTCAGGTATCAAGAGGCTCAAGCAACATCTCGGTGGAAATTTTGGAGATTTAGCGATGTGTCCTAAAATATCAACAAAAATTATAAGGGTGATGCAAGCGGCTTTAAATAGTAAAAAGAGGAATAAGCCAGTTGAGCTAGATGATGATGATGATGATGATGATGATGATGTAGTAGAAGTGCAATAAGAACAATCATGTGCTCCTCCAAGCATGACTTCCAATGTTTCCTCTTAACACTATCCCAAGTTTTGGGACCGCTTCCAAAAGGAAGAAATCTACTTTTCAATTCCAAAAGTTCCAACAAAGACGGTTGAAACACTTCTAAGAAAGACTCCTGAATAAGTTGTAGAGGAGAGGCATAGCAAGCGTTTGACCTAAGAACTATTGAAAATCGTTTGAGGACACTAGAGGAAAAGGAGAGAGTCCATATTGTGACTCCCCCAAAACAGGTATACATCACCCATCTTGAGTCGACAAATACATAGTACAAAATTCAAATACAACTTAATTATACAACAGTCGTGTAAAATACGACAAAACATAATCTAAGAGTTTTAATAAGAATATTGTCATCTAGACAATATCCACACTCAATGGAGTCCTCATTATATTTATTGTCACACTATTTAATGAGAATAGTGAGGACTACTAATCTTATCATCGGACTGTCACTCCGTTCCCCGACTAGTCCCATTACGTTCGTTCTCATTTCAAGAGAAAAGCAGTGAAAGAAAGGGTGAGGTCAACTAGCCCAGTAAGAAATATTATGACTAAGATAATGCAAAATAAATTATCATTAGCCTTCAACAATGTTAAACTGATAGAATATAATAGACAACAAGTTTAACTGCAACGGAACAAGCAATCCATTAGAAGAGTCAAGTAGAGCATAAAATCTACTATCTTCTATGATTTAAAAAGTTTTCATCAACTTTATCGCTGAGACTCAACTTAATAAATAAAATCGAATCATCCTCGCATCACGACGATGATATTCATGTAATCATCAATGGTCGTGACTATACCGAATAATCCACGGTCATAATCACACCAACCATCATCCATCAATGAACTATGTGCCAATGAGGACTTTTACCACATCATTCGTCACATTACGGTCATGATTATACAAGAATAATCCACGGTCATAATCATACCAAGTCCATCTATGCACGTAAGCCAAAGATGACTTTCATCACAATATAAACATGAGGATGATGACAATGACATAATAATTCAATAAAATAAATTCAAGGATAAATTTTAAAGATTTATAACTTTAATTTATCCAGAAATCAATAACGTCCAAATTGTCAACATGATACTTCTTTGTGGAGTAAAATTCAAGAATGCTCGGAAGAATATTTTCATGAAAAGATCTTTGGATGAAAGCATGAAATATCAAGGATATTCCACTAATTTCATGGAGTATAAAGCCCAACACTTTAACCAACCGAGTATAATAAAATATATGAAACCATAAATGGATTTTTTTGCGCTTATACAGTAATTCACGTAAACGAGATCATTTTCACAATTTAATAAGGAATGAATACGAATGATCATTCACCATGCATGCAGTAATCCACATAGGCATGAGTTATTCCAGCAGAATAATAAAGAATGGAATAACGAAGAATTCACCAGCGCATATAATCTTCACAGATGAGTTATTCAACGAGAATAATAAAGAATGGAACCAGGTCATGCGTAACCCGCACAGACAGGATATTCCAACAGAATAATAAAGAATGGAACCAGGTCATGCGTAATCCGCATAAACAAGATATTCCAACAGAGTAATAACGAATGTAATAACAACAGAATTCACCAGGCATGTGATAGGCCGTGATGCAATGAGGTTATTCCAGCAAGAATAATAAAGAATGGAATAATGAAGAATTTCACGTGTATATGCAGCTTGCATGTAGGCAAAGTTATTCTAACATTATAATAAAGAATGGAATAACAACCACTTACAGTATTGAAAGAAAATAACTCTCTTCATGAATACGAAAGAATAATACCCTTACCTTAGAAGAATTTGGATCTTTGGAATAGTGAGGTAGCAGACTTCTCTTCTTTATTTTCTCTATAATTGCTCTATAGCTTTAGTGAATTGGTGAGAAATGAAGGAAGAATGGGCTTCTAATTATATGAAAATATAGTTTTGATAATTGCACATTTTGGGGCTCAAAATATTACAATATAATACCTTCCTCTTTTTTTTCATTTTTAATTTAGTCCTGCAAGTATTATCAAACTTGCACCACCTCCCGTAATAGTAAATAATGTGAATCAATAGTTCAATCATGTGAATCAATAGTTATAATCATGTCAAAATACGAATTACAGTATAGTACCCTCAACTATACCTCTATTTTTAACTTAGTCATGCAAGTATTATCAATCTTGCACCACCTCCCCTAATAGTACAAGAATGTGAATCAATAGTACACACATGTGAACAAATAGTTATAATCATGTGAATTAATAGCAATTAATTACTCATTTATCCGGTTAATTACCCGATTGGTCAATATAACCTCCAGACATCAATTATTATCGAAATAAATGTCAATTTTCACTAACACTAATAATTTCAACACAATAAAACTATCCAATTCATCTTTAATCAACACGAACTTATTCATCATTAATATTATAATTCACAATATTTAACAACCAGGTCGTTCCCAAGAAAGAGGGGGCTTTCCGATAAGGATTTCTCCTTATTGACGCGCAATTAGGTGACCAAACCTCTCCTTGACAGAACTTTTAGACATTGTCAATATTGCAAATAATAATATGAATAACTTTGCCGTCTCAATTATTGATTTAATAATATATATTATGCAGATGATATTGTGACAATAATTGAATCAATAATATGAGAGATATGATGCAGCAATTACTGTAGCAATAATTGAGTATAACTGAGTGGCTTCTCACGTAAGCATCAATAATCATACCGGTGTCTTCTTATGCAACCACGCCAGCGTATTCTTTATTTTTTTTACTACCGGTAGTTCAACAGCTTTTTTTGATAACACTTTCGTAGTTATATTTATAAAAGATAATTCTATCGTTTTCTAACTACGACAATACTTCCGTTGTGGGGTCCACCAATGATTGTGCCGTCGTACAAATATTCCCCTACGAATCGAATATTATATAACCACTTGCTTACTTTGCAAAATTTGTAAACCCACAACTATAACATTATATCAAATCCACACCATTATATTCAAAAAATATATTTCGAGAAAATTATTCTTTATTCATAAAAGTTGGGGTCTTACACATGCACATTGTCAACTTTCTACGAGAGTGGCATACCATTCAATGTTGCAAATGCAAGGAGCTTCGAGATAATGATCGAGTTTATAAGACAATATGGGTCGGGTTTAAAGCCTCTAACGTATTGTGAGTTTAGGGTTTCTTTACTTAAGAAGGCAAAGAAGCAAACCGATGAGTTAAAGGCGAAACATGAAGTTTCATGGAAGCAATATGGTTAATTGCACACTCATGTCAAATAGTTGGACAAATAAAAGGGGAAGACACTTGTTGAATTTCCTTATTAATAGTTCGAAGGGGACTTACTTCATGAGTTCTGTTGATGCCTCCAGACAGTTGCAAAATGCCACAATGTTAACAAATCTCCTTGATAGTAAGATTAAGGAAATTGGATCCGAGTATGTTGTTTAAGTGGTCATGGACAATGTCTCTAATTACAAGTCAGCGAGACATATACTAATGGAGAGGAGACCTACACTATTTTGGACACCTTGCGCCACTCACTGCCTAGACCTTTGTTGTTCTTCTTCCGGTTGTGGCGCAATTGAAGTGCATTTGAGTTCGTAAGTACTTTATATTGTTGGTTCAAAAGTAATAAGTCATTCACTACTAATACTAACTATTTTTTATATAATTAAAATTTTATCATTAATATTATTATTTTTTGTTTTATTTATTTTAGATTCATATGAAGAAGATGAATAGATTGAAACACAAACGATTGAGTGACTTGGTGTATGTCCAATACAATCGAAAGATCGTCTCAATGTTCCAAAAGAGGTGTGAACCTGATTTTTTTTGATCCATTAACCATTGATGACTTTAAATGGGGTAATGAATGGATCAATAATGAGGACGATATTATTCATCCCGGAAAGAATCTTACATAGAATGATGTGGATCGAGCAACCGGTGCATCCAACACGCTTGAGAGTCACAATCCTTCAAAGAGGGCTTATGCTAATACTAGTGTTAATGTCATTATGTACTTTCGACGTCGTGGTTCAACTTCAAGGGAATCAAGGTTGATGGATTTCGACTCTGATGATGAAGTTGATGAAAAAGAGAGAATTCCAAATGATTATGAAGATATGGAGGATGATTTTGGAGAATGATCACCTATGCCTTTGAATGAGAATAGTTCTCGTGGAAGAAATAAAGATGATCTTTTTCTTGATGAGTTTGCTTGAACGATGTTTAAAGACAAGTGTAGAGAGTCTAGAGATTATTTTGGTTTGCCATTTGGTGTTTTATTAGTTATTATATTAGTATTATGTTATGGTTGGTTGTATCTTTATTTTCTATGTGATGCTTGTTAAATTCTTTATTTCTTTTACAAATTTTTAATATCAACTGTTTAATTTTTAGATTGTTATCGCTAAGTATTTACATAATTGTGCTTTTAAGTTTTAATATTATTCTATAGTATTATGCTTTGAGTTTTAATATATATGAAATTTTATTACCAATATACTTGTTAAGTAAAATAAATAATATGTAAATTGCACATTGTAAACGATTTATCGCCATACAAACGCCTTGTCGTCTAGACGTCATGACAATCAACCACCGCCATGACTTGCTATAAAGCCGTGACAACTATGATTAGATTATATTCTAGCCCCCTCCCACCATTGCAACAACTTTATAAAGGATCCAAAACCATCTTTTTTGATTCCCTAATTATTTTCTATAAGATTGTACTTGAGGTTAAATAAAAATAGTAATGCAGCCAAAACCAACCGGTGGCTACATGATGCTAGTGTAATGATTTGACAAGCGAGCGACCTTGAGGGGATTTAATCCCCTTGTTTTCATCTTAATCATCAGAAAAGTGTAGTGTTTATGTACATCTAACCCATCCAAAAAATGTATTTATTTATATGTATGTATACATATTGAAGCAAGTTTGGCTCATGCGATCTCCCAAACCTTTTAAAGTAACCACACAAGCCTGAGATCAGAAAAAAGTACTGTTTTTTTATCAAGGTAATACAACGTTAATAGTACAATCCAGAGGCGTTTTGGTCAAGTTAAAGGCCAAAAGCCATAATAGGAGTATTCAAAAGGATAAGAAAAGAGAGAAAGAACACCATTAAGAACAAGGGACCAACAAGTGCAAGTTGGAGACCACAGAAAAGGTCAGGACCCTACAAGCCATCGGATGACACATCTTTGGGATGTGTGGGTCCCACCACGTTTTCATTGCTAAACAGCTAGCAAAAAGGAAGAAAAGCTTATTTGGAGTCAAACAACATACACATATACGCATCCACACAAATAATCCCTTTGGTAAATTGGGTAAGACTAATTGTCTTGAGTTGAGAGACCTCTTTTGTACCTGAGAATCTGAGATCCTCTAGGGCAAGTCTCCACATACTAGTCATGTTCTTCATGCAATACTAAAGATCACAGTTATGATCCAGTATGGGCTCATGCTTTTTCATGGGGATCCTGTAGAGAGGGAACCAGTCAAGAGCTGATCTTTAGGGAAGCCGAAATCCTCAAATACGGCCCTGAAGCATCAATGAGAAACAGCTTAATATTTGTCAAGGGTATGTTGTAAGCAATATTGGATGAGTTTGATATATACATAAACACCAACATACCATAGCGTCATTGATAGCGTAAGCCACACAGTAGTGCTCCTGAATATCAGCATTTTCAGACAAGAAATATATCACAACAACGAAGTTAAATGAAAATTTTGCAGCGCTAAAAATATAAAATATGAAATATGTCAAGACTTTAAAACAAGAAATCAGATTAACTCAAGCCTCAATGCTATCTCAGGCAGTACAAATAGCATGAGTGACTGAACTGGCTGCCTGAACCATAAAAGAGGGACAATAGCCCTCACTTACGGTTGTTTGCACAGTTTGATTTGTGCATTAAATTGCATAAATACGTTTAAAGAAAACAAATGTTGTGGATTGCAAGAAATCAGTAACACTAGCTTATGGTTCTTATTTACAATGCCTAACTGGCACAACAAAAAATAAACTTCTTATATTTCACCAAAAGTTATATACCACCATTACCATAGTGAATTACAAAAATTCTTATATTGTGAAGCAAAGGAATAGCAGAAACACAGAGAGCTGTAAGTACCAAGCACATTCAGAAAAATTGAGATATTACTTCAATTTGGTCAGCTCAAAATAACACCTCCATCAAGTTTCTGTGTTTTGAGATGAACCATAATATTTTTTGTAATATTAAGCATAGTAATCATATTATTAGGTGTGTAGTTGAACAATGAAATTCTGGCAAGTGGTCTGAGACGAGCATGATATTTTCAGGCTACTACCCACAAGGTCCAAAAATGACGGAGACAAATGCTCTAAGGGACACAGAGACATTTGTCCATTGATAGTTGGAACTGAAATCAAGAAATCTTTCTTTGGAGATCAACTTCCCTATTATATATTAATGTAATATCAGTTCGAAACAAGGTAGTTAGGTTTCAGTACTCATCCTAGTGTAGCTTTTGATAGTTGAATTATAGGATGAGACCATCAAAATATTCTCTTACCCTCCCCCCCACCCAAAAAAAACAAAAAAACAAAATAAAAAATAAATAAAAAATAAAAAAAATAAAGAAATAAAATTACCAGTGAATAGAACAATTGACTTGCCTGCATCATGTACCATTCTTCAAACTCATCAAACAACTCCAATCGTTCGATCCTGATCAATAGAACACAGATAAGAATCTTCAGAAGAATATTTCAAAGATGTCAGTCTTCCCAAAAAAGTAGATAGAAAGAGGAGTAAAGCGGACAGAAATATTAGGGAAGGAATCAGACTTTATTCTTATAATGGAAAAACTTTAGAATCTTAAAAAGTTGTAATCTTATTTACACAACCAAGGTATCTCAAATAACTAAAAAAGCTTTTAAAAGATGGTAACAAAGGTTCTCCTATTTCTGTAGGTGATAAAGATATACATATACATATATATATATATATATATATATATATACATGTGTATAGTTGTATATATATATATGTGTGTGTGTGTATGTATAAAACTATATACAAATTTTGTTTACACAATTCTGTGCCTTTTATCTGGAGCATATTTTTAATTCAATTCTGGAGTAACACGAAAGGGTGTTGAAGTTGCAACCTTTTAATATTAGTAATTTTTATAGAATAAGGATAATTTAGATTAATCTTTGAATATGTGTATAGAGAGAACTCTTTCCTGTACATGGTGCAACTAAAGGATTGACGGTTGTACACACAGGTATGATAGATGACCTGCTCAATTTCTATGGAATAATTACTGGTTTCACTTATCAAAATACAGCACAATTTCTGAACATGCTATTTTTCTGATATTCAACTACATAACAAGTGAACAAACTGTTATAAACTTGACATTACAACATGAACTTAACGTTTCAATATGAACTTGTTGTGCATCAATGAAAGATTGATACTGCTAATCTGCTAATCAGTAATCATTAAACAGACTGTTCTAAATTAGTGGTTTACCAAATATACAAAACACGTGTTTTGGTGGTTTATAAATAAAAAAAAATAAAATCAACCACTATGGTTGTTTGATTTGATTATGCTTTTAAAATTGTAAAGCTTATGATGGTTTATAAATAAATCAACCACTATGGTTGTTTGATTTGATTATGCTTTTAAAATTGTAAAACTTATGATGGTTCGGTTCGGTTGTGGTTTCATCATAAACCGCACCATGAGCACCCTAGTTTATAAAACAGGAGATCAAATAACAAGACATCGGTAAACTTTTCAGAATACAGTCTTTTATTGGTAGAACAAGCTTACACTAGACAGAACTTTGAGCTTTTTGAGCTTGAGAACAAATATACATGGCTCTATTCCAAATTGATTTACCACAAAGTAGGCATATTCAAATTATCAGGCATATCCATACACACTCATGTTTTTCTATGGCACGGGTACTTCACATGGGTACCTACATGGAGCATCCATGTAAAGATGAGGCAAACAATATCATAATTTTTTGTTTGCAAGTCATTATGATCTGTAGACTGCAGTATTCAGTAGTCATAACAGCTTCAACAACATCAAAATGTACCACAGAACATTAGCAAACAACTTACTTTCAAAACATTTGGATGAGCACATACCTACGTCTTTCTTGAGCTTCAACAAAATTGCTATAGACTTTCAGCATGTCCCAAGCAGCAGCCCTCTAAAAATATGAGCATAGCAGATTTTTTAAGATAAGTAACTATAAAACACAACACAATCGAAACAAATTAAATAAAAAAGTAGACTTTGTGCAAAGCCAGTGAATTTGAAACCATCATCTCACCTAAAAACATAAATTCATCTAGGGATGACCATTCGGCGGGGTGGGTTTTGAATACCTCGACCTGACCCTGACTACCCAAACCATCCCGATCCAGTCCCCGACTATGCAAACCCTCCAACCCAGCCCCCCAACCTCACTGGGTTTTAGAAATTTAAACTCACCCCCTAACTGCCGGGACCTATAAAACCCCCACAAAACTCCATGTGTCTCCCCGATCCTCTATGTTAATATATAATTTTACAAATGTTCTGTATATATAAATATAAAAATCATTTATAAATAAGTATTAAAAAATTTATAAATACATATAATCATTAAAATACAAGTATAAATATATATATAATAATTATAAAGATGAATACCGGGGCAGGGGATGGGGTGGCTTACCAGGTGGGGGAGCATAATCTGGCCCTGGCATTGGTTTCTTGCCTTTGGATTCTCCCGCCCTGACCCTAAACCCCAGTCAAAGGTCAAAAACCAGGTCAATTAGGGTCAGGGTTGGGGTCGGGTGGGGATCCCATGTCTGGGTAAATTGCCATCCCTAATTCATCTTGAAGTGTTGATGCTCCAAGGAATAATTAGCAGTATAACCAAATAGAATGCCATAATAATCAGCTCTAATAGTTGTACTGGGTTACAAGCCACCACTGTCTAACCATAGGTTAAAAAATCACCATTAATTGGGATCGTCGATTAAAAAATATCTTTATGGGAAATATCACTATGGCACCTATCTAATGGATCATTTGACTACATCAAATTCTAATCAAACTTGACGACTTCATCAACATATAATAAAGATAGAGTAATCATCATTACTTGTTGCAATTTTGAGAAAGTACCTGCCATCCCTGATCAAGAAAAAGTTTTTCCTTAGCAAGTAAAGTAGGTGTATCATATATGCCCAATAGCGCACAGCCTCGACTCTGAAACAAAAACATGATATTAGTTAACACTGTAAATTATATATATGGGAGCAATTTTCCCAAGTATCACAAGCAGTAACTATATGAGACTGTCTCAATCTAATGATCAGTGACAAGTACACATAATAGACAACAGTAATACCTAATAACATACAACAACAATGAATCATCTGCTTCAACATACTTGAAATAATTTGACTATTTGAAGCCCTATCTAATGACCTAGTATCAAGCACCCAAAGATAATATCAACATTCCTTTCGCAGTAAAGGTTCAACTAAATCACCCATATTCATTATTGCAATCATTAGATTTCATCATACAAAATGAAAACCATCTCTTTCCAGGATACTTCATACATATAGCATCCGTCAATAAAAAAATCAAACATTTTTATAGCATATTGCTGTATCCGTGTCCCACATATGGCTCCATGCTTCATTGAGCAAGTTGCTAGTTTCCCCTTTTATTTTACTACGACCCATTCATCTCAATTAGCTCACGCTGGACATGCTATTTAATGGATTTCTACTTCATTATTGTATCCAAAGCATAATAAATTTTGTCTAAGGTTGTATAAAAATTAAAGAGAAAAAAAGAGATCTACTTGGTCTAATATTTTTCCATTCATCATACCCTAACTTTTTATCTGCATAACCTACATCAGATTGACTATTCTCGTCCTCGTAATGATTGATTCAGTATAAGGCATAATTTATATAAGAGGATAACAACAAAGTTAATATAAGTTCTCTGTAAAAACGTGTAAACATCATTTATCAGATATAAGGATAATTTCATAGTTGATCAATTAAATTATTGGGGAAGTAGTTTGTTATATGGGCGGATCTGTTCAAGGGGCAGAATAGGCTGCTGCCCCTGCTGAATTTTTTTATTTTTATTTTTAAAGGTATAGGGGCAGATATGTAAGTTAATAAACTTAAGGAGGCAGATTAATAGAAGAGTCAAACTTGGAGGGGGCAAAAAAAAATCAGTCATATTCTAAATACAAGTACAGACAAATAGGTAACTAAATTAGGGCTTTTTTTGTTAAATAATTTAAAATTTGTAGTTTGTTTGAATTTGTTGTTAGTTGGGAACTTAGGGTTAAACCCAATTCAATTTATTTGATGTATTTGTTATATTTTAGACATAAGAGTTAACTGATTAGGGTTTTTTTGTTTGATAGTTTATTTGAATTTGTTGTGGCCTTGTGGGTTGTGGACTTCCGGTGAGTACAACTGTTATTGTTAATATTGGATGAACATGTAGTTTTAGTGTTCAAATGAAATGATGCAACTGTGTTGAGAATTGGATCCATGTCAAATTGTTTTTATCTGCAGTTTTGTCCCGTTCCTTTATGTGAGTTTCAATGAGAGTTGTGTTCTATAAAAAGATAAAAATAGGGCATTGAAATAAAAAATCAGAACTGCAAGAATTTTTTCCTATAGTCATACAGAAAAAAGTTGGATCAGTTGTGTTCAAATTTAACTGCTAGTATTAGAACTAGGTTGTTAAACGAGAAATCAATCATTTTTCTTAAATGCACAAACAGCACAAGTTGCACAACAATAAGCCCCAAAAGAAGAAGCAATAAATCATTATAATACTAATTTACTACTACTCTCATTTTTACCTTTTTTTAGAACAAATAAAATAATTATCATAAACAAACCCCACAAAATGGAATAATAATAAAAAAAAGATACATTGAGGCTTATTTGAAACTTATAAAAAGATACCAAAAAATGGTTTATGCTTTGGAATTAATTCATGATTTTGTTTTTGAATATGGAAAGCAAATTTGGTTTGAGGCTTCAAATTGAACTATGACAAGTAACCGAAGTAAGTTTCTAAATTGTATCTAAATGTTTTTTATTTTAAAATTCCTTTTTAAGTTTGAATTATGAATATTTATTGCAATTTGTAAACATTATTATGATTAGTTCAAGTTTTCTTTATTTAACTTCAACAAAAAAATTAGTTAAAATTCGACTCTGCTTGGAAAAATTTCTGCATCCGCCCCTGATTTGTTAGGATATTGGTTAATATCAAATAATGTATGATTGGTTTTCTAAAGGTGTCTTCAATTACCCTAATGATGGAGATAGGCATAGAATGGGTCATTAATTGCATGGAATGAGCGTTCTCTCATTAATTGCAACATGGAATGGGTGTAATTCAAGTTTGTATGCTAATGGAGAGGAAGAATTGCCTATAAATACTTACCTTATTGTAAAACTATGTAGATCCAAAAATGTAGAAGGATATGAGATATCCTCTAGAAGGATAAGAGGTATCCGAGAGTTAGAGAATTTTGTGTGGGAAAATTCTCTTGGGAAGAATTATCTTTCTAGTGTATGTGAGAAAATTTTTGAGAGTGTGAGTGACTATAATATAATTCACATTGTAAATTTTCTCTGGTTGTCTTTGGCAATGAAAGTGGTTTTTTCTCCGGTTTTGGAGTTTCCACTATAATTCTTGTGTTGTGTGATTATGTTCTAAATTCTAAATTTTCTATTTCTCTATATTTCGTGAGACATTTATTCTCGACAATTGTTATCAGAGCTTGGTTCTTTAAGCAAAAATGTCTGGCATGAAAATCGACATAGAGAAATTTGATGGGAGAATCAACTTTGGCTTGTGTCAAAGTCAAGTCAAGATGAGATGATTCAATTTAAGTTACCTAAGGCGTATGAAAATCCTCATGGCATGCCGCTAGTATCCAAAGTTGCTATGAAAGTTACTACTAGCAGATTTTATGCACACGGGCATTAGTTAGCATTAATGCAAGGTGTGTGGTGATGGCTGATGAACTTCCTAGAAAGCCACGTGGAAGTAGCACCATAATTTTTTTCAGCAAGTTTGTTTGACATGAAAAATCTTAAAATGGTTTATGGTCTCTATACCGAGAATTATGACTGTCGGTGAAGACGGTGATAGCAGAAACTATAGTGATTATTTTATTTTAACCAAGATGGAGTTTGTTAAGATATTGGTTAAAATCAAATAATGTATGATTGATTTTCTAAAGGTGTCTTCAATTATCTTAATAATGGAGATAGACATAGAATGGGTGTTCCTTCATTAACTGCATGGGAATGGGTGTATTCCAAGTTTGAGAGCTAGTACACCAAACTTTCTAAGTTTGTATGCTAATGGAGAGGAAGCATTTCCTATAAATACTTTTCTTATTGTAAACCAATGTAAATCCAAAAATGTAGAAGGATATGAGATATCCTCCGAAGGTAGAAGGATAAGAGGTATCCAAGAGTTAAAGAATTTTGTGTGGGAAAATTCTCTTGAGAAGATTTATCCTTTTTGTGGATGTGGGAAAATTTCTGAGAGTGAGTAACTGTAATATTATTCACATAGTAAATTTTCTCTGGTTGTCTTTGGCAATGAAAATGGCTTTTTCTCCAGTATTGGAGTTTCCACTATAATTTTTGTGTTGTGTGATTGTGTTCTAAATTCTAAATTCTCTATTTCTCTATATCGTGAAACGTTTATTCTCAACATAGTTTATTGTGTTATGTACTTGGTCCATGGAAATCAATTGGTCATTAATTTATCCAAAGTTTCCTTAAAAACCTACAAAATGGGATTTCTCGGTAAGAAGAAACATTTCAAGAAATTAAAAATTATTGAGTACAGACTGTCCTTTCTTTGCATTTATGGGAACATAATGAGAAAACATTAGATTGCGTCCTAAAGATTTATATAGTTGAGACTTTGCTCTGGGTTATTTTAGACACTGCATTTAAAGAACTTTGAGCTGGTACTTGCCTAGAATAACACCCGACTAAATTATCAATGATTAGTGCATTGTGCATTTATTCATTTAGTTTTCCCATACCATTGAACTGTCAAGAACATCTCTCACCCCAATGCCCATTCCTGTCTATATATATTTCAATGACTAGGTTCATCACTAACACTTTATATATTTACAAAAAGTAAACACTGGAAGGGGAGGAAACAATAATAAAGGACAATTTCCATATTGAGGGTTGATACTTGAAAGAAAAACTTAACTAAATATCCTTTTAAGCCAATATCTAATAAACACAAAATAGACATCACCTCCAAATTTCTGATCATCTGCTGCCCAAAAGCATCATCTGGATGGATCTATTGGGAGGATAATGAAAGATGTTAAAAATCAAGTATAAGATCTCAACCCAAATAAACCAGGGGACAATCTGAAAAAACTATAATCAGCAAACATGCAATGAAAGGGGAAAACAGATGAGAAGATAATGAATATCAGAAGTTTGAGAATTTGCAAAACCTGCTCGTATAAGAAAAATATTGATGTAGAAAATGTTTTTGAAGCCCATCCAACTATAGCACGGCTTGAATCTGGATCCAAGTATATTAAAACGCATTCTGCAATTATAAATGTTGGCAAGCTGATAACAACATCAGAATGAAGCAGTTTAATCATTCCTTCAACATGATCTTAAATATGTACATTAAAGCTCTATATAGTCATCAACAGAAATCAAGGAGAAACCAAAAGAGGAAAAAAACGTAATAAAAGATCACAATACACCGAACGAAACCATTAAGGAGTGAGGTAGTAAAGGATCAGATGCCATACAAATTGGGATCCAATTAGTTAAACCATACAGGATAGGTGGCACCAGATTCAAATAATCCCGCTATGTTAACCAATCAGATTAAGATCAAGATTGCTCAAATCCGTTCCATAAACAAACAATACACACATGGGGATAGCTAACACCCCTGCATTTTGTTGGACGACAGTTCAGTCCTCTTCTTTATTTGATAAAAATGTACCTGCATTGCTATGCTGTAAATCCATTTAAATTGTTAACAATTTTGACTACTGACAAGCATTATCTCTTTGTCCTAATCCCCACAATTTGTTGCAAGTTCTCGCCCACACCAGCCAAATTCCTCCAATCTTTTTCTCTCTCTCCCGCCCTCCCTCCTTTCTCTCTCTCTCTCTCTCTCTCTCTCTATATATATATATATATATATATATATATATATATATATATATCTGCTGTCTAAATCTCATCTCTCTTCCATCATTTGTAGACAATTGCAAAACAATGGTATTAACCTTTATGATCATAAATCAGTGATTCAAACTTTCATGCAGGGAGGCAAAAGTGCGAAACAAATCGAGAGATAGAAAAATAGAAATATTCCGTTGCAGAGAGAGCAAAACAGAACTCCAGATTAGTTCATCTCAGTTTTCTAGTAAGGCAAAAAGGAGAAAATGATCAAAAAATTTGAGAAAGCAAAAAGGACTTGCAGAACAGAATAGAAAGGAGAGGGACAACATCTTATTACTGCTGGATGTCACTTTCTTTTAAATACTATTAACTTTTCACCTTCATTGCTGCTTTTTGCTCAAGAAGTTGGTATTTAAATGGCAAAAAAGTCCTAAAAGTTTCTAGAAATATGATATCAAATAGTAATCAAGTAATTAATATAGATAGAATCGTACGATACGTATGTTATGATATGATGCGATACAGAGACAAAAGTCAATATGTATCACATGGTGAATCGAAGATAACACCGTATCATACGATTCAGTTACGATACGATACAATACACGATACTTTTTAAAGCTTGCAACCGACTTGAAAAAGTTTTTATGTAGATCCAAAAGAATAAAAATAGAACTTTTGAGCCTTCTATTTCAAATGAAGAAGTTTTTTAGTGTTCACGTATTTTATCTCTCTTAAAAGAGTTTTTAATCACTTTTTAGAGAATGTCGATTTATTTTTCTCACGTCACTTTCCACAGGTAGAAGCATAAATCTCCATTTGTTAACTTGAATTATGCTCTTTTGTTTTATAATTTAAAGGTGAACCTGACTTTTTGTGTTCACTTGTTGCTCTACAAAGATTACTAAAATAAAATATAATAAATCAATTTAAAGTATTTTGGATACTATTTACTTGACTACTTTAATACATAGTCAAGTTAATATGTTTGATTTCTCCAATAAATTGTGTGTTTTATTTCTTTAAATATATATTCCTGCATTTTTCCTTTTGTTTCCGTATCGTACGAAACGATTCACGATATGAAACATATGAAACACAATACAGGGTTTTCGATACACGATACAATTCACGATTTGAATACTATGGATGTAATGACTAGCTTAAGAAGATAATGCCATGCATAAGCAACGTTTTAAGGAAACAACATAAGTTTAAAATAATTAAAATTTAAGTAATGCACATACCTGGGATCCAAATTAGCCAATGATATGATATGATCTAACTTTTCAATGTCACGCAAATCAACAGGAAGTAGTTTATAATGATCACTGAGTACTTCTCCTTTCTCTGCACAAGATTAGGTCATAAATCAGAAGAAAATCGATTATCTGATAATTGGGAAAAGGAAAAAGGAAACTGAATTATAAACATTTCCATGAGTTTAGACGTCAACTCAGGAGTTTGATGGGATTCACCAAAACAAATCCTCAATAGATCAGCGAATGGAAAATCTTTTAGCTTTATCCTTGCCCGTATATAGAAATAATGGAGTAAAAATAAATTGCTCTAGTAAAGATCAAGAACATGAGGCCATCACCTACAAAAGAGAATGACATGCTAATATATATTTGAATCATTGTCTTTAGTTACATATAGAACCCAGAATAGGAGGGAGTTAAAAATATGAGAAAAAGGAATGGTATCAATAGCAAAGAAGAAAGGTATCACAAGATGCTAATCAACTGAAGAGAGAACAGATTGGCAGTCAGACCCTACATTCCCTCACCCAGGCAGAACCTTGCAAAGAAAATATAACTTGCATTCATGGAAATAATACTAACCAGAGATGTGCACTAATTTTTCTTGACAAATTTACCTTTTAGTACACTGATTTAGAGAACCAAGCTAATCTTGCCTTTAAAATGTAAACTCTGATGGTGTAATGAGGCCATAAATCAAGCGAACTATGTCTTAACCATTCCACAACTACCTATACCCGATTCAGTCAGACACGCCTTGTTGATATATCAACCACATACAAAAAAATTAATTACGTGTTTTAATCCTCCCAGCTACTGTTGATAAATTATCCCATCTTGAACGGATTTGCAGTTATAAAAGTTATTAAAACTTTCAGTATTCAAAGGGAATACATGCTGCCTTCACTAATTTTCTCATGCTAATTATAAGTGAAACAATAAGGAACATTGTATAAATATTATAGCTGCCCAATAGTGATTACCTCAAATATTTACTTATCAATAAATAATAATAATAATAATAATAATAATAATAATAATAATAACAGGATTACCTCGAGAAATTGATGCTGCTACACCAACTTTGTTTCTTAATTGACTGCAGGTTTCAATAAGAGCTGCCTTCTTAGAAGTCACCTGACAAATAGATAAATAAAACCTAACTTTCTTGTAAGCCATGACCCCAAGGAGTGGAGAAATGGCAGAGCCCTTGAGGAATAACCTCAAGGTCGCTGGTTTCCTATACTTGGGGTCAAAATTACCAATCAAAAGAAAAATAAAATCTTGCAAGCCATGAGAATAAGTAAAACTGATATGAAGATAAATATTTTTATTTATGAAGAAAAAGAATTGTATGAAACTAAGCTTTTATGAGTTCGTTTGATGCAGCTTCTAACTAGTGTAACTTAGATCTGTATGTAATATGCTAATTCTTTGCAATTCAACCACAAGTTACAAATAAGCCAACGAATTAACTAAAAGCAATCAAAATGGTCAGGAATTTCTAAAATATATACCTCCTTAAAATCCAGTTCCACGTATAAATGTGGCGCTTTTCCTTCATCCTGTCAAAGATATATATTATTCATTAATACAAGCTTTATATGTGTGTGTGTGTATACACACACACATGCATGCTTGTGGGAAAAATCCAATAACAAGTGGCAATAAACTTCTCCCTTAGTTACTAATACCACTATTTAGAATCAAAGTTTGTGGACCAGATGTTAGATAACTAATATTCCCATTACCACCATGCATGAAAATTTTCAAATGGATCAATTTTTTTGTGCAAACTGACTATACACAAATCTCTTCATGTTCTTCAATCACAAATCCATAAAAAAGAGACAACCCTTGGATAAATATGGACAAATAACATAATTGAACCAAATTATTTACAGTCTTGCATTTAGACAAATAAACTATGATAAAAAGTTTTGGAACCAAGTTTAAGTAGATGATCTCCTGTCTCTGTTTGTAGACTGCGGAGAGTGTTAAGTGTTAATTTCAGGAAATATATGGCATATAGGAACAAATACACAGACTACATCCTTGCAGTTTCATATAAATAACAAGAACGAATAAATAAAAGACCATGAAATTTACCAATTTCAGGAAAAATAATAAAGCAGAAATAATTCATGAGATGATAAAAAATAAATTATCACAAGGAAAATCATGACCTGCAACTGAAAGTATGTTGTATCAAAGCCAGCTCCGAGTGACAATATCTGCTTCTTTGAATGATTTTCATTGATATTAAACTCACAGTTAAGAAATTGATATAGAAGCTTCCGAAAAGCAGCCCAACGCGCAAAGTAACCTTAAGATGTCATAAGCAAAAGTGAAAGCAAAAAACTGGATTAAGAACTTCTAGTACGGACGAGAAGAAACAAAAAAGGAAAAGAAAAAGAAAACCGTATGCTAGCTTTAATTTCTGGCGGCAATCAAATCATACCTCGATTAATTATTGGAGATCTCCTTACAGGTCTTTTAACAAACAAATGAATGTAGTCATCTTTCATGTATCCCTTTTTAACACATGACCTACAGACAAACATAGAATATGAACTGTTAATAGAAGAACTGGTCAAATGTAAATGAAAACATAGCAGCAGAAAAATGATACTACCTCCGTCCCAGTTTAAGTGACAGATTTTCTTTGGTGTATTTTGACACAGACTGCAAGACATGTTGAAATTATGATTCTTGTAACAAATATGTTAATTTCGGCATGACTTAAAAATAAGTACTGAAATAGACTTACAGAACCTATCACTTAAATTGGGATGGAGACTGAACAACATGCTAGAAAATATAAATGTTCACACTCATTTGCAAGAGATGAGTAATGTACGAATTAGAAAATATACACTATTCCTCTCTATACCTAAAGCTAATGTATGTACAGGAAACAACATAAATCTCTTCTCCCCAATTCTATCCCTATTTCCACTGTAAAAAAAAAAAGGCAAACAACCATTTGAAGTTTCAAATGCGGCATTAAAATCAAAAAATTTACATCTTGACAAGTGAACAAAGCAACCCAAAATTTGAACCCATCATAACTAAAATCACAACCCCAATAACACCAAAAAAAACAACTGCAAACTCTAAAAAACAACAAAAAACCCATTTATTATACCCAATCAAGCGATTTAGTGAAACATATAGTGTATTGACGGAAAATTATGGCTGAAGATTTGAAGCTGCGCCTGTGAATAGATTAATTGATTTTAGAAACAGCTAAAATGAGAGTGAAAAGATGATGTAAATGGAACACGTACAATTTACTCGCCGAAGCATCGTCGTTGGTGGCTTGAACGGCTGCTGTACTGCTAGACGAATCGGGCATGGGCTTCGCCATCTTTCTCAAATTCTAGAGAGAAACAAAATGAGGTCGACTGATTGATGAAACTTGAAAGTCCAAATAAACACCATTAAAGTTTAGGGGTGTAATTGTAAACAGTCCAAATATTGTGAACCTCAAATCAATGTTTCTAAAATTTGGGGTACCTACTAACTTTCCTTTATTTTTATAAGCATAATATCTTTGATTTACTTTTAAGAATCTCATTACTTCTAAGATAAAATTTTGAAAGTTTACAATAGTTTTCATGGGTATAAATAACTATAGATTATACTATTAAATTTTTTAAATAATATTACAGTCTCAAATTTTAATATCACAAATAATAAGATATTGAATAAAATAAAATATATTTATAAATGATGCGTCATAATTTACATTATTTGAGACACATAGTTAATACTATCAATCTTTTGATTTTATTTCTTGTTATTAAAATTTTTTATCATAAAAGACTTAATGACTCAAAAATTATTAAAATTTTATATTTTTTAGAAATTTTTATGCCGATATGAAAATTGAATATACATTATGTTGACATCAAAATGAAGTCAACAAAAAATAATGTAAAATAAAAAAAATTTTATGCATATTATATGGCTATATGCTATGTGTCATGCCAACCCATCTTTGCTTAACCATGATTTGGTTTAAAGGGTATTTTTTGCCTAATTACTATAGTTCCAATGTTTTTTGTGAAAAAATAACTCATGGGTTATATTAAAAAATAAAATAAAATTTATTAATTGTTCGATGAACAAAATACATTAAATTTATCCTTATAAAATTACATAAAAATGAGTAATTTTTTTTTTTATACTAATAAACTCTATTAGTTCGTTCTTTTATGACAAAAATTTATATCTTTAGTAATCTTTTAAGGACGAAGAATATTATGTAAATTGCAATATATGATGTTTTACTAACAAATTATTGTACTCAAATTAAACTATTATTCATATATGAAACTATTATTCTCCTTAAATAACATTCCTTCTTAAATAGTACTCTTTTATTAAAATTACGTTATTTTGGAATTTTTTTTTAAAAAATAGGTGGGGCCGTGGTTGATATTTTTATAAATAAAAGGAAAACAAGTGAACACAATAAAAGAAAAGTAAGTGCGGCCGTGGGTGATATTTTTGGTATATATATATATATATATATATTAGCAAGGATCAAAAATATTTTTTTTAAATAACATTTCTCTTTAAATAGCACTCTTTTATTAAAATTACGTCGTTTTGGAGTTTTTTAAAAGAGAGTGATTCTACTTACTTTCCTTTTATTTACAAAAATGTCATTCATATAATTTTAATAAAAGAGTGCTGTTTAAGAAGGAATACTATTTAAGATGAACTATTTAAGATGAACGCTCTTCATGCTTCCTCATATATATATATATATATATATATATATATATATATATATAGCCCTATATGTATATATATATAAAGCCCTATATTGTATATATATAATTGACACAAACCCAAAGCAAAAGGGTTTCTTTTTGTCACTGTAAAACAGTTCGTTCTCACAATTCCTAAACCCAAAAAAATCTTCATTCAATCTAAATTCCACTTCAATTTTGAAACCCTAGCTAAATTTGATTTATCATTCAAAAATTCTTCGGTTCAAGTGACTGAAAAAAATGGACATCGAACAAAAGCAAGCAGAGCACATCGAATACTTCGTTCAGCAAGCTTCGATCCTTAAGGGATCATCACTCGCTAAAGTCATCGGTGAAGCTACTTCTCATACTTCGCTCTTTGCTTTCTCCGAGATTCTTGCCCTACCCAACGTTCTCGAGGTCTGAAATTGTTTCCATTCTGTATTTTGGCTTATTTTGTAGGTTATGTTTTGCTAAGCCAGCAGCTTATTTGTTAGCTCTAAGAATTGGGTTTTTTGATTAGTATTAGGTTTTATACTGGGTATTCGGGCACTTGTTTTGGCTTTGCTTAGTTATAAATTTTGTCAAATTAGATAATTTGTTAGCTCTAACAATTGGGAATTTTATTAGTATATTTTTATACCGGGTATTTGGGCACTTGTGTTTTGTTAAGCTTTGCATAGTAATAAATTTGTCTTAACTTGTTAGCTCTAAGAATTGGGAATTTTGATTAGTATTTTCGTTGTGTAAATTGATTGTCTGTGATTACCTTTTTAGTGAATGATTGTATGATTTTGACGTGTTGTAGTATTTGAAGTGGGTCAGGGGAGTTGCTGAGATTCTACTCAAACACCCTTATATCTTTCTTAGTTTGTTTACAAAGCTCGTTATTCAGTGCTGAGGATTTGTACTATATGGTTGTTATGCAAATATTGAATCAATAATTACCAACGGGGGTGACTAGGGGAGTATGAATATATGAATGAATTTGCATTTTGATAGAGGTATATTAGTGCTAGTGCGTGATGTTTTCTATGTAACTAGATACCTTTATTGTATTCTAAATTTGGCATTCATTTAGCTGTGAATATCTAAATGTGTATTAGTCAGCCCCCCCCCCCCTTTTTTTTTTCTCTCTTTTGGTTCCTCTTATCATGTGGTTAGGCAAGACTGCCAAAAAAATTAAAAGCTTATGGAAAGCAAAGGATTAATGTTGGACACCCTTTTGGTTAATTGATAATTTCAGCATTATTGTTTTTTGTAAATAATTATTTGTTAAAAAGATCCCTTTTAAGATCTTTTTATAATTTATGTTTCCTGAACTATTAAATGCAGCTTCAAGGAACTGAGAACTCTGTACATCTTGATCTGCTTCGCCTGTTTGCACATGGCACATGGAGTGAATACAAGAGTAAGCATTCTGAATTGTTTTTCTTCTTTATCTTATTTTAAATGCCTTGATATGTAATAGAATCCCGTTTGGTCTACATGCATCGTGCTCTATAATTGTTAACACTGAGATGCCCTCATCACTCTCTCATATTTTTGAGTAACAATTATAATCATCCGTATGATGTGGTGACTTTATGGGGCCAAACATTCCTATAAAATATGAGTACTTAACTGTGAAAAAGAAATGAAAAAAAAGAACACCATGTATAATATTTACAAAGTTGTTGGCGTCCATTATACATAAAAATCTAATAAATTTGAGTGCTTGATAATAGTAAGACACAAATACCCTTCAACCCAAGCAAGCTTAAAAGTTCAGTTTTTGCAGATTAGCTGCTTGTATCTTGTGAGATGTTATCTGAAAATGTGTAATTTATGCCTTTCTCATGCAATATTGTTTAATAAATTCGGTCCTTCATAAAAAACTAGAAATGATGATGACTAATTCATGGTGTTAATTATAGAACAATGTATATTAAACTGATGAGAGTTTTTCGGTTATATCATGTAGTTCCTCTAATTTTTTTTGTGATGAGAAAATGAGGTGGTTGTAAGAATGCTATCTTAATTAAATTTTGATTGTTATGAAGTTTTTTGATAAGAAAAATATCATTCACAAGGGCATCAAAAGGGGACGGTATCTACATTATACAGTCTGTACAAAGTCACTACAAACAACTAAACCTGGTAAACTACCCTATCTACATTACTTTTTTAAATATACAAAAAATGGGGAGACCTTTGCTTGTTGATTGATATTTTGGTGCGATTACTTCTATCTAATGGTGGGACGTGTAATTCCTGTGATCTGCTAAGTAGAGAACAATTTTAAGGCTTATGCAATACTTAGATTTTGTTTAGTTTTGCTGGTGAAAACAGTATTATAGAATAGCAAATTCAACTTTGCTGTCAGAATGAATATATAGAAAAGGTATTTAACCATACTCATGATTGTTTGTATATGATTTATATAACAGATTGTTTTGTGGTTTCACTTGCATCCATGTTGACATATGAGTCCGTTTAGCTAATGATGCACTTGTTTTTGGCATGCTAGGATGCAATATGTGTATTGAAATATTTGTCTTGTAGGTAATGCTGACCATATCCCACAGTTGGTGCCTGATCAAGTCCTTAAGTTAAAGCAACTTTCTATACTTACACTGGCTGAGACAAACAAGGTACTCCACCAATTCCAACTTGTTATCTTGAACCGGTATTATTTATTCTTAAAATTGATTTACCCTACTCGATTGTTGTCAGTTGTCACCTTGTTACTCTTAAAAGTTAAATGTAAGAAATAGAGAACTAATGAAAATAATCTTGTAGGTACCACAAATCCCCCTTTGTGACTTAATTTACATATATAAAGTAATCAACATCTTTTCTGAACAGACAGGTGTTGCAACTTGTCCGTCTAGGTGTAGTTGAGTCACAACTGGTCAAAAGAGCAACATATGTTACTGATTATGATTTAGAGGGATTTGTTTATTTGGAGTTTGTCCAGGTATAATTAATTTTTTTTCTTGGGCTGACGGTCGATGCTAATGTCTGAATGACTCATGAATTTGTAGTATTTAGACCCGTAAAAGACTTTGTACTGGTAAAATGAATGTTTTCATAAAATGTTAGTTATATTAGTAATAATTTACAGGTATATATGAACTTTACATGACTATTGAAATTTGGAGTGCTACAAAATTGACAAGATGATGTAGGATTAAAATTTCTTCCTGATATTATTTATTAAATCATGGTGACTTGTAATACAATTGTCTGATTCAGAACTACTGTTTGTTGCTTATTCTTCATTTTGTACAACCTTTTGAAATGATAGCAGGCATTAATTCACAAGTTTATTCCATGCTAGGTTACTTTTTCAGATATTCACATGATTATTTGAGGCTTTAATTAGTATTACCTTCCCAGGTACTCCCCTATGATGTACTGATGCAGGAGTTGGACGTAACGAATGTGCGCGAGCTTGAAGATTTCCTTATCAACGAGTGCATGTACGTGGTATGTATTCTGTGTTAATTAGACCAATTACAGATAACCACATGCTATACACATGTATGCATATATTGGTTTCTTGTGCAAGATTTTTGATGTTGGTGAATAACTTTTTGAAATTTTCCATGCACATGTTCTTGTTGTGACTGTCTTATTGACAGAAGGATTATTGTGCTAATTTCTGCATTTTCTTTTGAGTAGGGCATAGTTAGAGGAAAACTGGATCAGTTGCGAAGATGTTTTGAGGTTAGAACTTAGTGTCTATACCTTCTTATTCTGTGTAGTGTTTAGGTGACTTACTAATGCAAGTATATGACCCCTGAATAAGTGATTGATCAATTCCTTTTGCGAGTTCATAGGTGCAATTTGCAGCGGGAAGGGATCTCAGACCTGGACAGCTTGGGAACATGATTCAGACGTTATCAAGCTGGTAGACCACATTTTATTGCCATAAATCTGTTATTGTATGACTTTAAAGTGAAATTTTATTTAATGTTAATATTATGATGTCAGTTTGACCATAAAAGTCTAACTAGGACAATTAAAATGGGATGGATGGAGTATATAGAGACACACATACACGCTATTATAATAATCTTCTCCACTCTACTTCCATGCTACTGCTCAATTAATAGTACAATCCCTAGTCTTGTGTTCTTTTTTACATCATCTTTTGCATACTAAAAATAATTCCATGTCAACATTCAAGGCTTGTTAGTCAGGCAGTGTCCAAGAAGTGTGCCACTTTCTTAGATGTGGAGTTTATTTTTACTATTATTTTGCAAACTAGAGCATAGAGTGTCCAACGCTATTTTGCCTTTGTTGGATTATAATAATGGGCACTTTTCCTTATCAGGAGGCCATCTTACTGTAGAAGCACCTTATATTTACTAATAATAAAAATTGAAAGCACAACATAACCCGTTATAGAACTGAATTTAATTTTCCTGTGCATTTTTACTTTTGTTTAGGGTCTCTTTTTTTTGAGTCCAATGTATTTCTGAACAAAAACACAGGCTGACTACATCGGACAATCTTCTTATTTCAATCCAAGATAAGATAAAATGGGCTGATAATATGAGTGAGTTGGACAAGAAACATAGGAAGGAGGTTGAAGAAAGGATAGATGAAGTAAAGAAGTCAGTCTCCCTCAAGGTTAGTATACTGCAGTTCTCTTACATTGTGTTTGATGTTTAAGAATTCACGTTTATGAGTGTTTAGATGTTGCATGGGGATAAAACTTGTTACACTTATTTTGCAAGGCATTCTGGGGTATGTCTATTACCTTAGTTAAGTGAGGACACTGTGAATGCCCTGGACTGCCTGGGATATCATAAACTTATCATGCTAAACTTTTGTTTTCATGGTCTCTCTTCTTAGAGGCTGTTTGTTTAGTACTGAATACATCTGAATGGCTAAATCAGTCAGCCATCAGCCATTAAGTGCGTTTGTTTTGGAAAAAATTCGTCTGAATGGCTGAATCAGTCAGATGATTGAGCTAAATGGCTAAGTCAGATTCTTTTTTGGCTGAATGACTGAATGAGTAGCTGAATAAAATAAAAAAAATTATAAAAAAAAATATTAACTATTATATTAAGTAATATTAAATAAATTTACAACAACTTTGAATTTTTTCATAGGGGTAAAACAATAAAATTTTGTCATTCAGATGGTTCAGACATATTAATTATCACAATTTTTTTCACTTAGATTAAGATTCAGCTCATACAGATTCAAATTCTTTCAATTTTTATCAAACACCCCCTTAGTCTTACTAGCAAGATGAGGGAACATTTCTTGGATGGAATTAACGTAAGTAGAAACAATCACTAGTGCACCCTTGCCAGACTACCTGGTTTGGATACTAGTTGAGTGATTGTTGAATTAGAGTTTAAGAAGTAGTGAGGGGTTGGCTTGATTGATACCCTCAATTAGAATATCATGTGAATCTTTGCTGTTACTTTATTAGAACATAATGTAAAAAACCGAGTATCTTTGAAGCACATGGAATATGTTTGTCGATGCGTCTTACTTACGTTGTGGCAGAAGTTACAACCTGTGAGCAGGCAGACATGGACTTCCGAGGGCACGAGGAGATTTTCGCTGAATCTGGTGGAGTGATGGACTACGATGAAGACCGAAGTCGGCCCAAGAGGTAACTCGTGAGACTTACCCTTCCCTTTGACTTTTTACGAACATGTTCATGTTAAAAGTAATTGTTTACAAGTCTCTTGATATTCTGACCTATTTTATTGCTTTCAATAAAAGCCAATACGCACACAAACCTCATTCTGTAACTTTGGTCTAGACCCATCTATATCTAATGCGGTATTTGATTCCTGATGTGTAGTAAACTTTGGAAACATTTGCAGGAGGCGGCATCCATTAGCATGAAGCGGTAGGGGAGTGATCGTGGGATGAGTTGTCAGACGATTAGCCAGTTTTTTGCTCAATGGCTTTTCAACAACACATTGCTGCTTCTCGAGACAGTTCTCCTCTTGAAATTAGACTTGTGAGTTGCCATTGGCATTCCAATATTTGAAGGTGTTGGCTTGTATTGAACTCCATTTTTATGCCTTGGAAGAAATCGTATATAGCGATGAGGCAAAAGATTTTTTATGGAGATGATGTGGGATATTATTTCAGTCAAATGCGCTTTAATTCTGGATGTTTTAATTTTTACCACTGTTGTGGAATAGTTAGGATTACTATCATGGTGCTGATGTATACGTTTCTTACCTATTAGGTTTTGCATCTCTTGAAGGAGAAGTGGAGAAAAAGGGTGCAAATGCAAAGAGCAATAATAAGATACAACAACGTAAATATAAAATAGACCCAACGAACTAAAATAATATACTTTCTAAATATACTTGCAACTAATCAAAATTAAGTACTATCATAGTGCTCACAAAACAACTTACTAACCAAAATAAGATACTTAATCAAATTATACTTGCGTCAACTTACTTACACTTGCTCAATCAAATCTACTCATAACCTTGTAACTTACAAAATATATGAAAACAGAGGCCGGATCAGGTCCGGACTCCCGGATCTGATAAAATCCGGATATGTTTTATTAAATGTATCTAAATCACACTCAAAACACTGTATTATGTAAAAATTCAAGTTTCATAATTTTTTTTTTTTTTTAGTTGTTTTCAAAAAAAAATAAAAAAATAAAAAAATTTGTGGTCCGTAATTTAAGCTTGTCCGGGAGACCGGACATGATCTATTCTCTATGAAAACATACCTTACATATTTATATAAGAGAGCAACTTACATTGGAGCCATATTAAGAACTAGTTGTGTTCCGTGCCTCCGGCATTTACATAGACATGGACGGTGTGATTTATCTCAAAATTTGGACGGCCCAGATGATTTATTAGGGTGAGCGGGAAATTCAAAATCAGTTGTAATTTGTTACATAGATTAGCAAGTCTATTATCACATAAAATCGCTCACATACTGTTTATATATGTATATTTTGATAGCGCTCACGTGCAGAGCAAATCACGTGGGCCATCAAAATATATATGTGAACGATTTTATGTGATAGTAGACTTATTTATTAAGAACATGGGTCTCACTTGCATGATGTCTCACTTACACGAGCTTGCAGACAGACACACATCACATTGCTACCCAATATCACAACTTACATGGCCTTACAAGGCACACAACACAATACTCCTTCCGTGCTTTAATACAAGTCGTTTTAGAAAATTATTTTTGATCCTTAATTTTAGTCGTTTGAGAATTTTAAGTAAACATTAATTGCTCAGTTTTTAATATTAATCCAAGTAATAAATATAATTTTGGTTTTCTCACTATTTTTTCTGCGACTTGGTGCCTACTATGCTCTTCACGGAAAGGAGTGAAACGAAAAGGAGAGAGTCAACCTTAATGTCAATTGATAATAGTAAAGGAAGAGACATAATCTCATCTCGCTTGGTGGTCGACGCATAAGCAATGCCCAAAGAGCATTCTTTTCATTTTCATGCTTCATAAATCATCATATCCATTGGATTGAAACACTTTTGTGCTGCGATCTAATCCTCTAGCTCTTTACTTGCCAGGAGAAGGAAAGCAATTCCAACAACTGAAACTAGCTCAGGGGCTGATAGGACCGGATTCCTTTTGTCAACCATGAGCTACTTAGGTTCCAGTCTAGGGAGAAAAACTAAGAGCGATGTCTATCCACAAGCTGAGCTTATCGAAACATATCCATATTCACACCCGCCTTATGATAAGAGATTTCACTTTACCCGATTCAAAATCATAATAGGAGATGTACGCTTTTAGATCTCTAACCTTCCTCTCTAAATAACATTCTTTTTTCAATACAAGGGTAATATAGACAATTGATATTATATTTAATGTTATACAATCATTTTCTTAATACTTGTACATAACTCTAAAACGACTTATATTAAAGAACGGAGGAGTACTACCCAATATCATAAATGTACACAAACTCCATACAATTAAATACTCCCTACAATTCCTTTTTAAATACCCCTTTGAGGTAATAACAATATTCTCTCGGTTCTTTAATATAAGTTATTTTAGAAAATTATTTTTGTTTCTTAATATAAGTCGTTTGAGAATTTCAAATAAGTATTAATTGTTTAGTTTCCACTAATACCCCAAGTAATAAATATAACTTTGGTTCTCTCATTATTTTTTGCTTAATAAATAACACACTATTTTTTCAATATAAGGACAATATAAACAATTAATATTATATTTAATATTATACAATTATTTCCTTAATACGTGTGCACAATTCTAAAATAACTTATATTAAAAAACGGAGGGAGTACATAATTCCGAAGTACTCTGAATATGAAATTATAGCAATTCAAATCATTTAAATCGGGGTCCAAATGATTTCATAAAATTATTAAACTGACGCCAACTAAGTTAATAATTTAAATTAAATCAATTGCCAACTAAGTAACAACTTTCAATCCGAAACCTACCATTCCATATTTATGGACATTGATCAAATTTTGAGTTTGGAATAAATTTTTGGTCAAATTTTAAGTTCGAATCGAATTAAATTCATCTAAATACGGTCTTAAATCACGGGCTAGCCTAATAATATTTTCTTGGATCATCTTAATTAACTCAATACAGGCTCATCCAAAAGGTGATGACTGAAGATATTATTGTTAGTAACTTAATTTTTTATCTACAAATAATTTTTTTCATATCTTTTAATATGAGACTGAACTGTTATTGTGATAACCCGGGATTTCGAATAATCCAAATTTCATGAATAATTTTTTTATATTTTATTTTATAATATTGACATTGACTGTTAATATTGTACTGTGTATTTGTAATACGAGTATCGAGAAGTAGTCAATTTGTGTATTGACTGAGAAATTAGAGTAGAGTTGTGCTTAACGGAGAATAGGAACCCTAACCCTAAGTCCGGATAGGGATTAGACTGAAAATATAATTGAAATAATTATATTGATGAGTACGTGTTTGTACTGTATAGAATGTTGATCAATGATTGGTCGGGTAGGGTACAATATTGGTAAACCCTAATAAGGATTGGAAACTCTAATCTCAAGATTTGAAACCCTAATGCGTAGTTAGGAACCCTAATCGAAAGTCAGGAAACCCTAATTTTTAATTCGAGAATCCTAAACCCTAATTAGGAAATCCTAATCCTAATTATTAAGCTCTAAAGTGATTAGTATTCTTTAATGTGAGTAGTAACCTTTAATATAATTAGGGAACACTAATTATATTTTTGAACATCTTAATTTTCTATTTTAAAGATCCTAATTTAGAAAATCCTAGAAGCTAAAGTTGTAAAACTTTAGGGTTAGAGCCTTAGGGTTAAACCTTAAGGGTTAAACCTAAGGGTTTGGTAAATCCCATGTATGCCATTAAAGTTTCATGTACAAAGTCCAAAGTACTCCTTTACTTAGATATTTAGTTAGAAGATTTGTAAGATCTAGTGAGTCATCACTTGAGATTATCCCATGTGCTTAAATTCTATATCAAATCTTATCCATATCTTGCCAACTTGCACACTTAGATTCATTACATCTAAGATATAAGAGATCTAGGAGAGAGAAAGTTCACATATCAAGCTTATTAGCTATCTAACACCAACCCACTCTTTCTCTCACCTAAACCCACGAAATCACTAAGCGTTTCAGTCACTAACCAAGCCTTTAGATCATCAAGATCAGTGGAAAAGAGCAAGGATCAAAGATTGGACAAGAGAAGGTAAAACACAAACTCAACCTAGATCTCGTATGCTAAGAAAATAATTGTGTTTAAGTGTTTATATTTGTGTTATATGGTGTTTTTAGTTAATCTATGTTGATCCATCATGGATCCATAGCATCAAAGTGGGTAAAAATGCAAGTTTTCAAAATCTGTTCTTGAGAAATTTTTGCTGTCTGACAAGATATGTTAGTGGTCCTAGATCTGTCTATGTTGGTGATAATTGTTGTTTTAATGTTGTTATTGGTAGCTTGTTAGGTTGTCTTTAATCTGCAAGTGGTTGTATAGTTATTAGATGTCTTGAAGTTATTTAAGGTCAAAACCCATTGACCGACGTTGACCAAGCACAAATCTGGGCAGCCCAGAATTTAAAAAGCAGCGTCTGGCAATTTTTTAAGGCCCAGATCTGACAGCTTTTGATGTTGTTTGATGTTGTTGTTGTAACCATATGGTAGTATGTAATATGGGCTTTAGATCCGTGTATTTAGACCTTCCAAAACATCCTTATATCGAGCACAGTGGACGGTCAAAAGAGGCCACCTGGCCACGGTTTGTGTTTCTGGGAAAAACCCAGAAACGGATGAACACATGTTCTGACAGGGTTTTGACCGAAGCATATCTTGTGAATATTTTGTTGTTAGACTCAGATCTCGTTATGTTGTTATTCTTTGTCATGTGTACTACGGTTATGAACCAAGAAAAAACCAAAATGATTACTAGAACACTTAAATAATTGAGCTTGAAAGTGACTGCTCGAGTTTCCTCATTTCTGGGAAAGCCTAGAAACCGTCTGACAATAAGTTTGAACGCATTGAGTAGCTTGTTATGATGTTGTATGACTTTAATGTTGATTGTTAATGGTAGTGTTACATGAGTACTACATGATTGAACTTTAAGGTAGCCCAGAAACGATTTTAAACCAAGATTAAAAGCTGGTCAAACGTGCACCCTTGAACATGAGTCTGACAGTGTTCTTGAGCTGAAGAACACCGAAGACGACAGAAAGTGTCGCTAAAAGGTTTTAGCGACTGATTAATTAATTTTAATTTCTGAAATTCTAAAAATTATTTAAAAATAGAAATAAATTCTAAAAATTACCAAAAATGGTTTTAAAAATTATTTTAAATTATAAAAAATAATTTCTGACTATTTGGAATATTTTTCTTTAATATTTATAATTATTTAGATATTAAAGAAATTTAATTTATTTAATTAGTGTATTAAATAAATTAGAGAAAAATGATTTAATATTATGAAAAATTATTTTAAATAAGAATAATGTGTTAGAAAATATTTTGAATTATAAAATATAATTTTTAATATTTTTAGAGAATTTTCATTAATAAATTAATATTAATGATATTAGATTTATTTAATTATTATATTAAATAAATGAATTAAAAATAATTTTATTGATTTAAAAATCATTTAAAAATGAGAAAAATGATTTAAAAATATTTTAAGTTATAATTAATGACTTTTAATATTTTAATGATAATTTCATTAATATTTGATTATTAATGATAATGATTTAAAATGATTTTAATTACTTTAAAAATTATTTAAGTAGAATATTGACGATTTAAAATATTTTAAGTTATTAAAAATAACTTTAATATTTTGACAAGTATGTTATTAATATTTTTATATTATTAAATATTAATAATGATAAGATTATTTGATAAATAAATCATTTAAAAATGATTCCGATGATTGAAAAATTATTATAAATTATAATAATTGCTTATAAATTATTAAATGCTTTTGAAAAATATTATAAATGATATTTGACTTATCTAAAATAATATTTAAGCTTAGAGACCAAGTTTAATTGACAATAGCTGTGTTAAGTGTCGGATAGGGTGACCAGATCACCGAGAATGGACCGAATTTCAACCAGACCGAAATAGTTAGACTTGATAAGTGTTTATCTAGGTTATAAACACTGATGTGGCTATGTGGTAATGTGCCTAGGAGAAGTTTGACTATGAATTACAATGTTATGTGTTATAAATTATTGTGTTAATTGTGAGACCGATATTATTGGTTATAGGTCTTACGAACGCAGTTAAGTTTATTGTGTAGCTGTAATCAACGGAAGAGGCAAGTTCCCTAACTCAACCTTGAGTTAATATTTTTTTATTATTATTGGTGGTTAATTATTGCTAATTAGACCACGTCCAGGGATTTATTATTGATTATTCGCAGTTAGTGCATGCTTAATAATTCAAATTGAATTACTGATTCGGAATATATATACATTCGTAGAATAACTGTTGTTGGATGTACATATCCGTAGAAGCTAGAATTGATAGTACAGATAGTTCCTGTTTATTGTCGAATTATGTCTTAGCCAATTATTCTAGTTAGACGAACATTTGTTAGAACTTGATAGGTTCGAGAAGAGAATTAAATTATTATTGACAGATAGATTCCCATTTATTTTGGCTAGATCGAGAAGAAAATAGAATTTGAAATCACAGTATTTCGTTGTAAAATCAAAATCTTGATTCTAAGACTGAGAAGAACAACCTTTTATATAAAGTGAATATTTTATCGGTCGAGTATTCGGCCTTTGCGCGCGATTAAGTATTATGCATAATATAGGGTATACTAAAGCTGATTACTTTATATACTTGCAGAGGGGTATGATTTAATCTTTATGGTTATCTGATACACCTGGGTATATCAAAGTTTAACTTTGATAGTTACTCGAGAAGAGAAGTTCAAGATCCGATGGATCGCTTTCAAAGATAAATCTGGAAAACATTCCACTTTCTTTATTTTGTAGAATTAATTCTTGATTATTCATTTGAATATCGTAGAAAACCTTGAAAGCGTTGTACTCTTTCATTATAGAATTATTGTTGCGTAAAATGTGAAAATGTTAGATATTGATTTCTATATCTTTATTGTATTTTTTAACTTGCGGAGCAAACTTGTTGCTCACCCTTGCTATAAATAAAACTTTTCATTTAGGAACGAAGTTGCAGAAGGTGCTGTGAAGAAGAACAAAGGAAAATGGATAGTTATGAATTAGTTATGATGAACAATATTATTATGTTGTATTGTATTGTAAACCCTTTTTGTATATCTAAAGGGGTATGTCTGTAATGTTAAAGTTAGTAGACCTGAGACTTATGTATTAACAATCTATGTTAATGAGTTATGTATTTCTATTTATATTAAAATGGGTAGTTAGATGGTATTATATTGTGGATCGTGAACACCAAATTCGGGGGTCAGGTAACCTGGATTTGGGGGTGTCACAGTTATAGATACTAACGTCCCAGATTCTAGACAATATTGGTATAAAGCTAAGCCATGCCCAATTGAAGTACTGATTCTAGTAGGAAACAAGGAATTTGCAACAATACTAAGAACTGAAAGGAACCAAAATCACAATAAAAGTGTCGCTGTAGATGTATAGTGACGGTGCAGTCATTATGGGATCTATAGCGACACTTTTGTTGTGAAAAAATTATTTTCTGTTGTGGATTTAACAATTTCCTATAAAGAAAAGACTATATAACAATTTAATTTCGATTGAAAATCAAAATAATGAAACATATAAATTCGTACATTAATTAATCAAAACTACAAATTCCTCTTCTATCAAAACTTATTGTAGAACATTGAAATTGAACCCTAATTTTAGGAAATTAATATTTTCACATTTGTTAATATTTTCACATGAAAAATATCGCTATAGATGTATAACGACAGTGAAAATCATCGCTATAGGATCTATACTCTATAACGACGATTTTCATGTAAAATATCATTTTCTGTTGTGAATTTATCAATTTTCTTATTTTAACCTCTTGATTCAACATAATTTCTATTGACAACCCTCTTTTTTTACTTGAAAGAATAATCTATTGACAACCTCCTTTTTTACTTGAAAGAATAATATGTGCGTATTTAATTTTCCAAACCCTAATATTTTTTGGGTCCTTTACAATAATATACAATATTTAGAAAGTAATTACACTATTAGTACACTCATAAAATATTTACACAATTAATATACTTTCTATATTTATTTATAATATTAGTGCAATTAGGATTCCTTAATTTAGGGAATTAGTATAGGATTCAATTCATAATAATAAGAAAACCTAAAATCAAGGAGAAATAACTACCATAATTAATAATTCAAATTCAAATATCTTGGATCCAACAACAAAAATAAATTCAAATTCAAAAATAATAATTAAAATTCAAATATTCAAAGTTTGGTAACGCCATCTTCCTCCTCCCCTTCGCTGCCGCTTCAACAGTAGATCTTGAAGGTGTAGCCGCCATGGACGTCGATCTGCTCATCCATTATTATTATTATTATTATTATTATTATTATTATTATTATTATTATTACTGTTATCACTTATAAATATTAATCCTTGCAAAATTATAGTAACTAGGCTTCTTTGCTCAGTTGGTCATTGGTTTTAAATTTTAAGCTAGAGGTCAAGAGTTCGAATCATGACAGCAACATAATTTTTGGGATTAAGTTCAATATTTATTCGCCACGTCAGCGTCCACGTGTAAAATAAAATAAAAATATCCACGTCACATAGGCGCCACGTATGCAGGTCAACGCACATGTGACGCTTGAGGCTCGAAGTCCAAATTTTTTAATAGAAAGGGGCTCAATTTGCGTTGACCAAAAGAAAAGGACTCAATACCCAAAAATCCCTAAAGTTCAGTGATCTACTTTACATTTTACCCTGAAATAAATACTAAATAAATTGGTCAACCCCCAATCCAAATTTAATTAATTTAATTAAGGATAAAAAAATTGATAAATTCAAAATAAAAAATAATATTTCTAATAAAGAAACTCTCCACGAATAAAATAGGTAATCGAAATTAGAAGCCACATGAAGTACAAAGAGATTAACAAAATTTGAAAATAAAAGACGAAAGTAAGTTATACTTATCAACATTTTTCCTTTTAATTTTAGAAATAATGAGACTTGTCAAACACTTCTTTGATCTGCCAACTCAGATTCTGATTTATTTACTAAGAAAATTAATTTTCTAAAAATTAAGAAACAAGAAAGAATAATAATAATAATAATAATAATAATAATAATATTAGTAACATACCTTTTAGTTCACTTGCACTTTTTAAAAAATTAGACCAACATTTAATTATATAAAAATAATCCGAGTTATTACATTCTTCCATTCTCACCGTCATCGAAATTCAAATAAGCTACACAATTTTTTTATTTTTATTTTATTTTTTATTCAAATCGCATAATTCTTCATAACTTTAATAAATAACATAATTCAATTTTTTTTTATATATTCTCCAGATCTAAAATAAAGTTCGAATCCCCGAGATGTTTAAAATTATTTTTAATTCACAAACTCATATTCTAAACATGACTAGGATCCAACAATTATTAATTTTTTTAAAAAGCCCAAATTAATGCAAAACTTCAAGAACATTATATTGACAAAACAACTCCACAAAGTACTAGCTTTCCCTAAAATCTCAAGAGGTTGAAAATATCACAACCTCAATCAGAATTGCTTCTAAATTATTATTACACCTTTCAAAGGATATATTATTAAGATCTCATGATTACCACATTCAACTCTAAGTCACAAATTTTATTTCTCTTATTGCAAGCCCTAATCTAACAAATTCAAATATATTCTTTTTCTATCATAAAGAAATCTCAAACAAAATATCTCTAACATTCTACTGAAAAATAACTGCAAAATTCATCAACTACAAATAATTAATCTAATTAGCTCGAATATCTATTGCTCAATTTAACAAGAGGTCCTCTATACTTATATAATCTTCACTTAATCATATTTCCTCCAACACATATCTTAAATTAATTATACCATGCATAATCTTAACAAAAGTCAAAACAGAACCCAAACCAAATCTTCAATTCTCACATTATGATAAATTATTACCAAAAGACAACTCTATCAAATAATTCTCTAAAAAAGAATTTGTTAAGGCTGATACTTGATACTATGTCCTTAAGACAATTATGACCTCCTTACGGTGCTCAGAGTTGATAGCACTTGTCTCCCAAGATACAATGACAACGTATACTACAACAACACTACAAATAGTATACTCAACGAACATTAATAATGAAGACAATAAGACTAGAATGCTTAATGCATGCTTTGCTGAATTGAATGATTCGAATGATATCACCCCCTAATTATTTATAGGAGGGATTAGTGACCCATCAGAAGAGATAACTCCTTGAAAAGACACTATTTAGCCAAAACGACGTAGTTTTAAGCCATAGCACAAAGGGCGCGTTCGTTCGAAATAAAAACGACGTAGTTTTATGCTTAAAAGAAAAATGCGCGTGCGTTCAGGTAAAAACGACGTAGTTTTGGTGCATCCATTCAGGCAGATAGCGCTTCCCAAAATGACGCAGTATTGATGCATCCGTTTGGTAGATAACGCTTCCCAAAACGACGTAGTATAATAATAAATATTCTTTATCAAAACGACACAATTTTGATAATAGAACTAAATAAAAATTTAAATAAATTTTATCTAAAAAATTATATACAATGAACCAGACTCACGAGCCAAACTGGTCGGTCGGTGACGCGCGTGTGAGTTCAAACCAAGTCTTGATTAGGTCCTCTCCCTTCCACAAAAGTGGGGTGTGACGCCCCCAAAATAGGTATAAATCACCCATCTTGAGTCGCCAAATACATGGTACAAAATTCAAATACAACTTAATAATACAACTGTCGTGTAAAATACGACAAAATATAAACTGAGAGTTTTAATAAGAATATTGTGATGCCCCCAAAATAGGTATACATCACCCATTATGAGTTGTCAATACATGGTACAAAAACAACTACAACTTTATTATTACAATAGTAAAACGGTGAGTTTGAATACAAATATTATCTTCTAGACAATATCTATACTCAAATAAATCCTCATAACATTTATTGATACATTATTTTACAAAAATGGTGAGGACTACTAAACAACTCTCTCTATAACCATCATTCCATACCCAGGCTCGTACTCATTACATTCTTGCCTCCTCGAGAGAGAAAAATGGAACAAAAAGGAAAAGGGTGAGCTCAACTAGCCCGATAAAGAATATTATGACTAAGATAATATACAACAAAATTATCGTTAGTCTTCAACGAGGAAAAATCTAATAGAATACAATAGACAACAAGTTTTAAATCAATATTCATAATGAAATAATAATTCATTAGAAGAGTTAAGTAGAGAATGCAAACTACTATCTTACATGTATGAATTTTAAAGTTCATAAATCTATTTTTATCCTGTAACATCAATCGATATATATACGGAATCAAATATTCATCTTTGCACTTCTCTGGCCAAAGATATTCATCGATTAGTCATGTTCATCTAAAACACTGTTCATCTTTGCACTACTGGCCAAAGATATTCATCGAAATCATTCATCTTTGCACTACGGGCCAAAGATATTCAATAATATCATCATTTAAGGTGAAGATGATGAAAATATTTTAAAAAAGCGAATCGGTGAAACAAAATGACAAGGATTAAGGATTAAGGATTAGTACTTTGTTTTATCCATGTCCAAAAATACCTCAAAAATAATCATAGTGGTGTAAAATTCAAGAATGATCAAAACATGGATACAATCAAAGCTAGTATCCACAATATATATTTTTTAGACGAAAAGAAAAATTTTTATTTTTCGATGAATAGTGCCGTATTCGTGAATAGTACTATATCGTGAATAGTGTCGTATACGTAAATAGTAACTCCGACACCAAAAGTTCTAAATTTGATAAAAACTTGAGATCGATATTTCAAACATAATGATATTGAAGAAATAATATCATTCTGAAAAAATAATATCCCTTACCTCGAAAGATTTATACTTAAATTAAAAACCAGGATATAGGCTATGACTTGAACTTGCATAGTATAGCAATACTCAAAGTATACTCAAAATACTCACAAGAATAAACTCGATAATATAAAGAGAAAACTTGGGTTTACGGTGTGATTTTCAATTCTAACCTAAGCACCTATTTATAGGAAAATGCTTTAGAAAGCAAAAAAATTTATTAAAATATATTATTAATAATAAATTTCATACGCCTCCTTGGAAAATCAGATTTCTAACATATCCCACATGCTCATCTTCTAGAAAAAGTGAAAAAACGTTTTATTAAAAAAATATTTAAAACTTCCAAAAATTAATTATTTTGGAGCTTGAACTTCAATAATTCATAATAAATAACCCTTTTATCGAGAAAATTCAAATCTCATGATTTTTTATAGTAAATTCAATTCTCTACAACTTTGCGTAGAAGAAAGTTTTCCAAATTCCAAATGTAAATTGGCGAAATCCATAAGCGAGGCGATTTTACAATTTATAATCAAATTTCGGTCAAGAAATGGGGTCCGCAGACATGTTTAACATGTTTTAAACATTTATTGCAACAAAAATACTCTTCTTCCTCGTATACTCATATATCCCACATTCGTTGTAAAAATATCACTATTATTATATTATTAAAATATAATAATATATATATTTAAATGAATTATTTTATCGAGAAAAAGATAAAATTTCAATTTTCAACAATTGTCACATTAAAATTTTCTCCATCTATATCCACATAAAATCAATATTTTTCTCATCATATGAATCAATAATTAATTATTCACAAATAATATTCTGAGAATCACTGATATATTGTGACGAGGCGGGTTCGAGGAAAGGGGGGCTTTCAATAAGAATTTCTCCTTCTTGGCGGCGCAATTAGGTGACCAAACCTCTCCTTAGACGAGAACTTTCTAGACATTGCCAATAATGTTATCCAATAATATTATTAGGATAATATGAATTATTAGCCGATAATAAAAAATCTTGTGTAATGACAATTATTGAAACAACGGTAATATAAAATATCAACACAACAATTATTGAATCAATAAAATAAAATCTTTGAGCGATAATTCTTTGTAATCATTATTGAGTAGTTCCTTCTTACGTAAGAATCAATAATTGGTGCAATCAAGTGTCTTCTTGTGTTTTAACCACAAGAGTATTTTAACAAGATTAATAGATGATGAATAACAACTAACTGTAGTTATTTTTAAACAACTTATATTTGTCGTTTTCTTCATCCAATCGCTTTTTAGTTATGGGGCCCACACACATGTCACTTTGGCCGTCGATGCGAATATTCCTGACGATCTGAATATTCCACGACCAAACGAATATTCCCTGACAACAATGAATATTTAATAACCACTTGCTTATTTTTAAATATTTGCGTATTTTACCCATAACTATCCACATTAATCACATCAACCCTTACTATTTCAAAATAATAATTAGAGGAAATTAAATTTCATTTATTAATTATTTGGGGTCTTACAACCTCCCCTCCTTATGAAATTTCGTCCTCGAAATTGACATACGTACCTGGTGTTTCGAAAAGGTGAGGATACCTCGCTTTCATTTCCGTTTCTAACTCCCAGGTCATTTCCTCTATAGCATGGTTCCTCCACAAAACTTTAACTTGTGGTATGACCTTCGTGCGTAGGACATGCTCCTTCCTATCCAAGATCTTGACAGGTACCTCCTCATACGTTAAGTCTTCGGCTATCTCGTCAGGTTCTAACTTCGATAATACGTGGTTCGGGTCTTTCACATATTTACGAAGTGCAGATATGTGAAACACATTATGAACACGAGACATACTTGGAGGTAATGCGAGTCTATAGGCTACATTTCGTACTCGGTCAAGAATTTGAAATGGACCAATATATCGTGGATTAAGCTTTCCTCTCTTCCCAAATCTTGTAACTCCCTTCCATGGAGCAACTCGCAACAATACATGATCCCCTATACTAAATTCCACGTCCTTTCGATGAAGATCCGCATAACTCTTTTGTCGATCTTGTGCCGTTTGTATCGTTGTCGAATCATTTGGATCTTTTCGGGTGTCATATACGTCTTAACTTTCGGGTCCCAACAATGTTGCTTCACCCACCTCATCCCAACATATTGGAAGCGACACTTTCGTCCATATAATGCTTCAAATGGAGCCACACCTATACTTGCACGATAAATTGTTGTTGTAGGAGAATTCTACCAATGGTAAATACCTATCTCAAGCGCCCTTGAAATCTAGGACACGAGTCTTAATAAATCTTCAAGAGTTTGAATAGTCCTCTCTCGATTGTCCGTCAGTTTGAGGATGGTATATGCGAAATGAATCGTAAATCCGTACCCATAGCTTTTTGCAAGCTAACCCAAAATCTTGAAGTGAATCTTGGGTCACGATCCGAAACTATGGATCTTGGCATGCCATGCAACCTCACAATCTCATTTACATATATACTAGCAAGGCGTTCGAGGAATAAGTCTCCGTATCGGCAAGAAATGAAAGCAGAACTTGGTTAATCTATCAACAATAACCCAAATAGCATTGATGCCTTGAGAAAGCAAGTAGGAAGACCGTAATGAAATCCATGGTAATGTGTTCCCACTTCCATTTCGGAATCTCAAGTGGTTGCAATGGACCCTTAGGTACTAGATGCTCGCCTTTTACACGTTGACAAGTTAAACACGTTGAGATAAACTTTGCAATCTCTCTCTTCATATTGTTCCACCAAAATGTATGTGAAGATCACGATACATTTTGGTACTTCGAGATGGATTGCAAATGGTGTATTTGTGTGCCTCCATCATAATCTTGTACTTTAAATTAGAGTCATTAGGAACACAAAGTGCAGGTGGACTCAAGTATTCCTTCTTCATCAATTCTCGCTTAGGAATAGCACCTTCTTCTTACTTTCTTCTTCATACGCATCATCATCGGCTCGAATTCGGTGGCTTGAAAGCAACCTTAACTTTTCTATTAAAGTTGGCTCTGTCGTATACTTGACATCATCGCACTCATTCCTGCATAAGATCTTCTACTCGCGCGTCATTACTACCACGTTCGCTTTTCGGGATGGTATTGAATAGTGTGGTCGTAGTCTTTCAATAGCTCGAGCCAGCGTCATTTGCTTAGCGTGTTGAGTTCTTTTGAGTGAAGAAATATTTAAGGCTTTTATGGTTTGAATATATCTCCACTTTCTCCCTATATAGATAGTGCCTCCGGATCTTTTAGCTAGCGAAAATTTGCACGCCAACTCTAGATCATGTAGGATAGATCCTCTCATATTCTTTAAGTTGTCGCGAGGCATAGGCTATGACTTTCCCACGTTGCATGAGAACACATCCTAACCCTTTGCTGAAGCATCGGCATGAGATAACAAATCCATCAAGAACGGATGGTATTGTTAGAACAGTGCCGAAATAAGTCTCCTCTTAAGCTCTTGGAAACTCTTCTCGCATTCTTCGCTCCAAGCGAATTTTGTATCCTTCGAGTTAAATTTGGGTTAATGGAGTAGCAATTTGAGAAAACCATTCCACGAATCTCGATAATAACCATTAAGCCCAAAAACTACGTACTTGATCATGCAAACTTGGTTGCTCCCAACTTTGTATTGCTTCAATCTTCACGGATCAATGCAGATACTCCATTTTCGATACCACGTGCCCAAGGAATGCTACTTTCTCAAGCGAACTCGCATTTCTTCAACTTGGCATAAAGCTTGTTTTCACGAAGCCTTTGGAGTACCGACTTCAAATGGTGCTCATGATCTTCACGACTTTTGGAATATATGAGGATGTCATCAATAAAAACAACAACAGGCGATCCAAATATTCCTTGAATACTCGGTTCATCATATCCATGAAAGCCGCGGGGAGAATTAGTTAATCGAAAGACATGACTAAGAATTCATAATGCCGTCTGCAGGAGTTACGAAGGCGTCTTTGGAATATCCTCGATTCTAATCTTGGTGATGATATCGAGCGAAGATCGATTTTTGAAAAGAATTGTGCTCCTTGCAAGCGATCAAACAGGTCATTAATACGAGGTAGAGGATACCTATTCTTGATGGTGACATGGTTCAATTCCGATAGTCAATACAAAATCGCATACTCCGTCTCTTTCTTCTTTACGAATAAAGCAGGAGCATCCCGAGGAGATGTACTGGGGCCGAATGAAAGCCGATGTCCAACAACTCACGTAGTTGGACCTTTAACTCTGAAGTTCAATAGGAGCCATTCGATATGGGGTTTTAGAAATGGGCTTTGTACCGGGTTCAAGAGATAAAGAGTTCAACTTCACGTTACGGGGTAGGCGGGAAGTTTCTTGAAATCGTCAAGAAAGTCAATAACAACGGGAATATTATTCAAATTTGGCGTGTCTTTATTCAAATCCATAACATGGGCTAAGAAAGCTTGACATCCGTTTTTCAATAAACGAATAGCTTTATGATTAGATATGACAATGACTGATTTTAATGGTTTAGTTGCTTAAATTCGTACAACAGGTTGATTAGGAATATGAAAACTAACAACTTTACGAAAACAATCAATTTTGGCATGATGAGTAGTTAACCAATCAATCCCTAAAATCACATCAAAAGCAAGTATCTTTAAAGAGATAAGGTCAAGTGGTAAGGTGATGGTGCCAACTTGAATCAAACAAGATTTATAAGCAGTGGATGTGATGAAAGTTTCTCTAACGGAGTTTCCACGAGATAGGTCAAAGTCTAATTTCTCCGGAGTCAAGTTTAAGCGTTGAGCACAAGCGGGAGAGATAAATGAATAGGTATAGACGATATCAAGTAAAGGTATAAACTTCGCAAGAATTTATAAATAGCTTACCGTGATTACCTCGTTTGGGTTCCTCGCATTTTGACCCGATCACAACAAAACGCTCTTCGAGGCCGTTGACTTTGACTTTTGGGGACGATCTTTTGAGTCACCGATCCCATTGAACTAGGTTTTATTCTGCGTACAATCCCGGCGATATGTCCTTCCTTTCCATAATTATAGCATACCTTGAAATTGTTGTGGGCGGTTTGGTGATATGTCCCTCTTTTCGCATTTGTATATATGGCCGGTGGTCGTTCTCCTCCCTTAGAACCGATTCTTCTGCCGCCTTTGTCGTCTTCACATAGTCATTGTTAAATCTCCTCTTTTTAAAATCTCCTCCGACTCGCTTCTTCTATTTTCATGGCCATGATTACCACCGGAGTGGTTACCATTTTTGTCCGTCTTTTCTTTCTCTCCTTGGTTATCGTTGTTTTGTTGTTGCCATCTCGGTATGATCTGGTTGTGGTCCCTCGGTTGGCCGTACTCGTTATCTCGCTCTAATAATTGAGCCTGTTTACAACATCATCGAGTAGAGAAAATTTATGAGAAATGAGATCTTGGCGTATGTCGGGTTTCAAACCTCTAAGAAACATCCGCGTCATCGTTCCTCATTCTCCACCAAATGAGGTGCAAACACAGATAACTCTGCAAACTTTGCCTCGTCTTTGGGACACCGTCATCATGTTATTCTGCTCGGTCTAATAAACTCCACTTCCTTCATATAGCGAAAACTTTCGGGAAAGTATTTGTCATTAAATAGTTTTTCTGAAATGTCTCCCAAGACATATTGAGAGTGATGTTGGATGGAGTGCGCTTCTGAGACTCCCACCGGTGATCTGCCCGCCCACGGAACATAAAGGTGGCGAATGGAACCTTCATTCCTCCGTGCATCCCAAGACATCGAATATCTTGGTAATTTGCTTGACCCATGCTTCCGCCATGATCGGATCGGCTTTCCCTTAAATTCTGGTGGTCCCAACTCTTTGAACTTTTTGGTTTGTGACAACTTGGTGAATTGCTATCATTTCTCTCTGTATTTTGAACACGAGTCTCCTCGTCGATTTTTCATGAGCTGCAAAAAGCTTCTAAACATCCCCTCGTTCATCATCGCTCGATTGGTGTTGTTCACGGGAGGAACATTACCACTGTTGTTTGACGTTCTCCTCGTTGGTGAGTACAAGCGTCTCCACGGTCTCATTTCCACATTATTATATTCTCAGTCGATATTCTCAAATACTCTAATAAAACAAGGGTTAATTAAGCAAATCAATATATCACATAATATCCTTATATCTTGACCAACTAACAAATAAGCTTAGGTAGGACACTTTAGCGAAGGATTTACTCGTCTCTCCCTCTAGTTCTATTCCCCGATCTCATGGAGATCATATCCTAAGCTCGATACCATTGTGGCGCCCCAAAAAAATAGGTATACATCACCCATTACGAGTTGTCAATACATGGTACAGAAATAACTACAACTTTATTATTACAATAGTCAAACTGTGAGTTTGAATACTAATATTTTCTTCTAGACAATATCTATACCCAAATAAATCCTCATCACATTTATTGATACATTATTTTACAAAAATAGTGAGGACTACTAAACAACTCTCTCTATAACCATCATTCCATACCCCAGGCTCGTACTTTCGCTACATTCTCGCCTCCGAGAAGAAAAATGGAACAAAAAGGAAAAGGGTGAGCTCAACTAGCCCGATAAAGAATATTATGACTAAGATAATATACAACAAAATTATCGTTAGTCTTCAACGAGGGAAAAATCTAATAGAATACAATAGCCAACAAGTTTTAAATCAATATTCGCATGTGTGAAATAATAATTCATTAGAATAGTTAAGTAGAGAATGCAAACTACTATCTTACATGTATGAATTTTAAAGTTCATCATCTATCTTTTATCCTATAACATCAATCAATATATATACGGAATCAAATATTCATCTTGCACTACACTACAGGCCAAAGATATTCATCGATTGGTCATGTTCATCTAAACACATTCATCTTTACACTACGGGCAAAAGATATTCATCGAAATCATTCATCTTTGCACTACTGGGCCAAAGATATTCAATAATATCATCATTTAAAGGCCGAGGATGATGAAAAATATTTTTAAAGAAATGAATCCGATGAAACAAAATAACAAGGATTAAGGATTAAGGATTAGTACTTTGTTTTATCCATGTCCAAAAAATACCTCAAAAATAATCATAGTGGTGTAAAATTCAAGAATGATCAAAACATGGATACAATCAAAGCTAGTATCCACAATAGATATTTTGAACGAAAAGGAAAATTTTTTTTTTTCGATGAATAGTCTTAGTATTCGTGAATAATCTTAGTATCGTGAATAGTGTCAGATATCGTAAATAGTAACTCAGACACCAAAGTTCCAAATTTGATAAAAACTTGGATCAATATTTGACATAATGATATTGAAGAAATAATATCATTACGAAAAAAATAATATCCCTTACCTCGAAAGATTTATACTTTAAATTTAAAACAGGATATAAAGGCTATGACTTGAACTTGCACCAGTATAGAAATACTCAAAGTATACTCAAAATACTCACAAGAATAAACTCGATAATATAGAGAGAAAACTTGAGTTTACGGTGTGATTTTCAATTCTAACTTAAGCACCTATTTATAGGAAAATGTTTAGAACATTAAAGCAAAAAATTTATTAAAATATATTATTAATAATAAATTTCATACGCCTCCTTGGAAAATCAGATTTCTAACATATCCCACATGCTCATCTTCTAGAAAAAGTGAGAAAAACGGTTTTATTAAAAAAATATTTAAAACTTCCAAAAATTAATTATTTTGGAGCTTCAGAACTTCAATAATTCATAATAAATAGCCCCTTTGTCAGAAAATTTGAATCTCGCAACTTTTTATAGGAAATTCAATTCTCTACAACTTTGCAGAAGAAAGTTTTTCCAAATTCCAAACAAAAATTTACCGAAATCCATAAAGCAGGCGATTTTAAATTTATAATCAAATTTCAGTCAAGAAATGTGGTCCGCCGAACATGTTTAACATGTTTTAAACATTTATTGCAACAAAATATTCTTCCTCCTCGTATACTCATATATCCCACATTCGTTGTAAAAATATCACCATTATTATATTATTAAAATATAATAATATATATATTTAAATGAATTATTTTATCGAGAAAAAAAGATAAAATTTCAATTTTCAACAATTGTCACATTAAAATTTTCTCCATCTATATCCACATAAAATCAATATTTTTTCTCATCATATGAATCAAATATTAATTATTCACAAATAATATTAGAATCACAATATTGACATGACGGTACGGTTCAGGAAGAGGGGCTTTCAATAAGAATTTCTCTCTTCTTGGTGGCATGATTAGGTGACCAAACCTCTCCTTAGATGAGAACTTTCTAGACATTGCCAATAATGTTATCAATAATATTATTAGGATAATATGAATTATTGCTTCGATAATGAAAAATCTTTGTGTAGTGACAATTATTGAAACAACGGTAATATAAAATATCAACCACAACAATTATTGAATCAATAAAATAAAATCTTTGAGCGTAATTATGTAATCATTATTGAGTAGTGCCTTCTTACGTAAGAATTAATAATTGGTACAATCTGGTAATCTTCTTGTGTTTTAACCACCAAGAGTATTTTAACGATATTAATGGTAACAACTTCTGCCTGTTATTTTTAAACAACTTATATTTGTCGTTTTCTTCATCCAATCGCTTTCAGTTATGGGGCCCACACATGCATTTGCTTGCCGTCGTACGAATATTCCCGAAGTGACTGAATATTCCACGACCAAACGAATATTCAAACAAATGAATATTTTATAACCACTTGCTTATTTTTAAATATTTGCGTATTTTACCCATATCTATCCACATTAATTACATCAACCCTTACTATTTCAAAATAATAATTAGAGGAAATTAAATTTCATTTATTAATTATTTGGGGTCTTACAAATATTGTCATCTAGACAATATCCACACTCAAAGGAGTCCTCATTACATTTATTGTCACACTATTTAACAGAATAATGAGGACTACTAATACATTATCATCCGGACCAATCACTCCGTTCCCAGACTCGTCCGCCTATATTCTCATTTCTGAGAGAGAAACGGTGAAAGAAAGGGTGAGCTCAACTAGCCCAATAACAAATATTATGACTAAGATAATGCAGAATAAATTATCCTTAGCCTTCAACAGTATAACAACTGATAGAATACAATAGACAACAAGTTTTAGTTCAACAACTGCAGCAGAATAAGCAATCCATTAAAAGAGTCAAGTAGAGCATAAAATCTACTATCTTCTATGATTTAAAATGTTTTTCATCAACTTTATGGCTGAGACTCAGCTTAATAAATAAAATCGAATCATCCCTACATCACGGCCAAGGATATTCATGTAATCATCAATGGTCATGATTATACCGAATAATCCCTGGTCATAATCATACCAACAACTGTCCATCAATGAACTACAGGCCAATGAGGACTTTCACCACATCATTCGTCACATTACGATCATGATTATACCGAATAATCCCTAGTCATAATCATACCAAGTCCATCTATGCACGTAAGCCAAAGATGACTTTCATCACAATATAAGCATGAGGATGATGACGATGACATAATAATTCAATAAAACAAGTTCAAGAATAATTTTTAAAGATTTATAATCTAATTTATCCAGAAGTCAATAACGTCCAAATTGTCAACATGATACTGCTTTGTGGAGTAAAATTCAAGAATGCTCAGAAGAATATTTCCATGAAAAGATACTGGATGAAGCGCAAATATCCAGGATATTCTACTAATTTCATGGAGTATAGAAGCCAAAAATTTAACCAAATGAGTATACTAGAATATATAAAACTGCAAATGGATTTTCACCGCCCATACGGTAATCCGTGGTATGCGGATCATTTCTACAATTTAATAAGGAATGAATACGAGGATCATTCACCATGCATGCGGTAGTCGCATAGGCAGTTATTCAACGAATAATAAAGAATGGAATAACAAAAGAATCACACTAGGCGTGCGAAATCGCATGCGGTGCGGAGTTATTCCAATAGAATAATAAAGAATGGAATAACAGAAGAATTCACCAGGCGTGCGTAATCTGCACAGACAGGTTATTCCAACAGAATAATAAAGAAATGAATAACAAAATAATTCACTAGGCGTGCGTAATCTGCACAGACAGGTTATTCCAACAGAATAATAAAGAATAGAATAACAGAAGAATTCACCAGGCGTGCGTAATCCGCACAGACAGGTTTTTCAATAGAAAATAACAGAAGAATTCACCAGGCGTGCGTAATCCGCACAGACAGGTTATTCTAACAGAATAATAAAGAATGGAATAACAACCATTACGGGTACTGAAAAAAATAACTCTCTTCATGAATACGAAAGAAATAATACCCCTTACCTTAGAAGAAACTGGATACTAGAATAGTGAGGTAGCAGACTTCTCTTCTTCTTTCTCTCTATAATAAGTGCTCTTGTGAGACTTAGTGAATTGATGAGAAATGAAGGAAGAATAAGCTTCTATTTATAGGAAAATATAGTTTCAATAATTGCACATTTTGGGGCTCAAAATATTACAGTATAATACCTCCCTCTTTTTCTTCATTTTTAATTTAGTCCTGCAAGTATTATCAAACTTGCACCACCCCCCCTAATAGTAAATCATGTGAATCAATAGTAAATCATGTGACTCAATAGTTTAATCATGTGAAAAAACTAATTACAGTATAGTACCTTCAACTATACCTCCATTTTTAATTTAGTCATGCAAGTATTATCAATCTTGCACCAACTCCCCTAATAGTAAATTATGTGAATCAATAGTACACACATGTGAACACATAGTTATAAGCATGTGAATTAATAGCAATTAATTGCTCATTTATTCGGTTAATTACCCGATTGGTCAATATAACCTCCAGACATTAATTATTATCGAAATAAATGTCAATTTCCACTAACACTAATAATTTCCACACAATGGAACTATCAATTTCATCTTTAATCAACACAAACTTATTCATCATTAATATTATAACTCACAATATTTAACAACCAGGTCGTTCCCAGGAAAGAGGGGGCTTTCCGATAAGGATTTCTCCTTATTGGCGCGTAATTAGGTGACCAAACCTCTCCTTGACAAAACTTATAGACATTGTCAATATTGCAAATAATAATATGAATAACTTTGCCGTCTCAATTATTGATTTAATAATATAACATATTATGCAGGATAATCTTTGTGACAATAATTGAATCAATAATATGAGAGATTTGATGCAACAATTCATCGTAGCAATAATTGAGTATAAGCGAGTGACTTCTTACGTAAGCATCAATAATCAATACCGTGTGCTACTATGCAACCACGCGTAGACATCGTACTTTTACTACCGAGTAGTTCAGCGGTTTTAACGGTAACAACATCGTCGTAGTTATTTTTATAAAAAGATAATTCTGTCGTTTTTTAAATACGACAATACTTCCGTTTTGGGATCCACCAATGATTGTGCCGTCGTATGGATATTCCCCGATAAAAAGAATATTCCCCGACCAAACGAATATTTTATAACAACTTGTATACTTTGCAAAATTTTCACATATCACCCTTAAGTTTAACCTTTAACCATTTACGAAATAAAATAATAATTGTAAGAAAATTGAATACTTTCATTTCATAAAATTCGGGGTCTTACATGGGGTGTCCCTTGGAGCCCAAACCTAAGAACAACTTTATTGTATATAAACCAATTAATATTTTAGTTCTTAACCGATGTGAGACTTTGTGACGCCCCCAAATTCAGACACTTATATCTCGAATTCGGTGCTTCACGATCTAACTCAAATAAAAAACAAAAATCTCAAACAACAGAATAATAAAATAATTTACATTTACGTAATATAAATATTCTCGTCCCAAGATCTCGCAACCGTTACTAACTTAATACATAACTTAAACTGTCACATAACTTAATACATAATACCAATTAAGTCTTATTACAAACATAATACCAATACGCTTTTAGCATAAAGGACTAAAGCTACTCCATAGCCTTGCCCTTGCCCTTATCCTTCCCTGTAGTACTGTCTTGCTTTGCCTTAACTAAAATGTTTTAAGGAAGTAAGAATGAGCAACAAATTTGCCTAACAAGTAGTATAGCAATAAGGGTAAAGAAGTATATAAAGTTCATGATCTCAAGGGTATAACGGTAAATGATAGTTCAGGAATTAAAAGAATAATGTTGGAAGCAAGAATTATCAATTTTTCCAAATCTGACCTTTGAATCGAAATAAGAGTTACTATGGACTGAAAATTATTCAACAAAATTCAAAGGTTTCAGTACTATAAGGTTTAAAGAAGATTAAACATTGAGTAGTCACTATGGACCAAGAACTCCTACTAGAATTAACAGTATTTAACTGATAATTCAATATTTAACCTGGCTAGACCAGATTTGCATTTTGAATTTTTTGGTTACAGCCTACTTATAGAATGCATGGACACTAACACATATTATATACACATGTTAAGGGGTCTTGGGCTTGGTTTTGTGTCCCTTGTGTTCACTTTAAGTTATTTTTGCAATTTATAGCTTTATTTATAATTTCTATCAAGGCCAAGCGAGTTCATGCAACAAGGGTCTAACTATGTAATCATTAAACCACATAACGATGTTAAACAACCTTCCATACACATGCTTACATGTATTCATCTTATTTGCACATAGCTAGCATAGTTTATCACTTGAAAACTTATTTTAAAACATGATTGGATAACTTATATTATGTCTAACTAGATGAGTGCATATATTAGACATGTTTAGTGACATAAGGAGTACTATTATGCAATCTTACAAGTTTATAATGTAAGCAACACAATGCTCATGGACATTAGTTTGCAAAACGTCCAAGTTCGCCTTTAAAAGTCATCCTAATTCAAGCTAAGACAACTTATCACATGCAAGGTAACTTTGAATCACATTTCGTACATAACTAAGCCATATACATATGCTACAAAGTCAGAACTTAAATATCATAAGTTTCATCAACGTTCATTTTCAAAACTAGTTTTCTTTAAAGAATATACCTTGAAGCAACTAAAGCCATTCATGATATGTAAGGGACTCTAGGCCACATGTTATACCTATTTTCATGTATGACTAAGTCAAATCATCATGCTAGAGATATCACATTACAACAAAAAGTCAAGATTATATTTTTGGTGGTGCGCAGGAACAAGGCTTATTTATACATCTTTGTGGGAGCCAGATGCAGAATTGCTATTTGCTCCAAGGCGATTCCAGAAATAGAATTTTGCGTAATCATACTGACTTGACTTGAGCTGAGAAGGGATTAATCTGCGTCCTTCCTGGACAATTCCAGGAACGACTCTGCTTCTGCAGAACTCAAAAACCATACAAGAAATACTTCAAAGAAATAAGCTTATAACCAACCACATTGATTTCATGCATTCATATAAACTCAGTTAACATTAAGAGACTAATTTCCAATTCAATTAACAGATGATTCATGAAAATTCTAAGAATTTATAAAACTTAAACTCAAGAACATGCTTAGCAGTAATGTTACCTCTTAAAGCTTGAATTGTTAACTTTTGTTCCGTAAACATCTGATTATACCTCAATTCAGTAACCTCACTCAATTTAAAATATACTCTTTATATGGAACTTATCCGACAATCTAGTAAATTCAATTTAGAAGAGAAGGACTATTATTTATAGAGAATTTATATATTACCCAAATTTGGGTCTTGCACATTAAATCAAACCTAATGGAATATAGAAGAAGCCATTGGATTGAGAAGGTTTGGTGAAAGTATTTCACTGCTACTATTTAGTCCACTCCCCCTTCATCATTTGCAATCTCAGCAACAATGAATAGGCTAGGCCATTGGTCTATTACATCTAATAAACTATTTTAGGACAAGGCTTTTTAATACACTACATTAGCAAAAAGGCTACTAGTTATACTAAGGTTAATTCCTTTTTGGACTCACAAGTGCAATTTTAATGAGTTAATATTATTAACTTGTGATAATTTATGAGTATATATATACACATAATCATATAAGGGTAAATTACATATTCTATTACATTTTTAAAAATAATTACAACAATAGTGCACTCATAAAATCTTACACAACTTATACACTTCCATATTTATTTATAATATTAGTGCAATTAGGATTCCTTAATTTAGGGAATTAGTATTCAATTAGAATTCCTTAATTTAGGGATTAGTTATACCCATGGCTTCTTCTCGATCTCTCTCCTCATCAATAATAAATGCAGTTAGTTATCACCCTTCTTCTTCATTCAACGTATTATTTCTCTCTCTCTCTCTCTATATATATATATATATATATATATATATTAGTTAGTCGTACATGCTTCTCATAAATCGTTGTCTTCTTCATTAATCATTTCTCCAATCACAGTCGTCGGTTCAATTATATTAATATTATTATTACCCCTCCGAATCTCCGCCATGAGGAGTGGCTCCAGTCTCACGTGAATTCCTCTTCAAGGTCACGTATTCTTTCTTTCTTTCTTTCTTTCTTTCTCTCTCTCTCTATATATATATGTATATATATTTATGAGTCAACCAACTGTATATCTCCAGTAGTGTAAGACCCCAGCTTTTTTTTAATAAAGATGATTTTTCTATAAATATCATTTTTGAATATTATGGAATGAATTTGATATAATGTTATAGTTATGGGTAATATTTATAAATTTTGCTAATTATGCAAGTTGTTATAAAATATTCGAATGGTCGGAGAATATTCTTTTTGTCGGGAATATCCGTACGACGACACAATCATTGGTGGACCCCACGACGGAATTATTGTTGTATTTAGAAAATGACAGAATTATCTTTTTATAAAATAACGACGGAAGTTTTTGAATTATCTGGTTGAACTACCCATTAGTAAAAAAGTACAAAGAATACGCGTGGTTGCATAGTAGCACACCAGTATTGATTATTGATGCTTACGTAAAGAAGTCACTCAGTTATACTCAATTATTGCTACAATAATTGCTGCACCATATCTCTCATATTATTGATCCGATTATTGTTACAGTAGCATCTGCATTATATGTTATATTATTAAATCAATAATTGAGACGACAAAGTTATTCATATTATTAAATTGCAATATTTACAATGTCTAGAAGTTCTATCAAGGAGAGGTTTGGTCACTTAATTGCGCGCCAATAGGGAGAAATCCTTATTGAAAAGCCCCCTCTTTCCTGGGAACAACCTGGTTGCTAAATATTGTGAGTTATAATATTAATGATGAATAAGTTGGTGTTGATTAAAGATGAGTTACTATTCATGAGTTACTATTCACGAGTTACTATTCATGAGTTACTATTCACGAGTTACTATTCACCCAGTTATTATTCACTCTAGTATTGTGCATTTGGGTATTTGGGTACAATATTATTCCATGAGGAGATGTGCTAATTTTTTAGACCGTTGGTTGAAGTTATATTAGTGAATCATTATGGACCGCTGGTGGATAGTTATAATAGTGAATCAATATGGATCGCTGGTTTAAAGTTTTAATAGTAAATCAGTATGGACCGTCGCTTTAAGTTTTAATAGTAAATCGATCTGGATCGTTCGTTTAAAAGTAAATCGATTTGGACCGTTCATGAATTAGTTACTATTCAATCTATTCTTCTATAAATAAGCTCATTCCTTCATTATTTCTTACGAATTCTTTGAAACTCAGAGAGAGAAATTATAGAGAGAAAGAAGAAGAGTATACGCTACTTCACTATTTTGATATCCGGTGTCTTTTCTACGGTAAGGGTGTTATTCTTTCTTATTCATGAAGAGAACTTCATTATTCCATTCTTTATTATTCGTTGGAATAACTTTGTAAAAGTGGCATACCCCTATACATAACCTTTGATACGCAGCATACCCTATACTTGGTGAAATCCTTATGTTATTCCATTCTTATTTATTCATTGGAATAACTCAGATATCTGTGACATACCCTATACTTGGTGAAATCCTTATGTTATTCCATTCTTTATTATTCATTGGAATAACTCAGATGTCTGTGATTTACCTATACTTGGTGGAATGACTTTTGTATATGCGGTTTACCCAATACTTGGTGATCTTCTTCTATTATTCCATTCTTTATTATTATGTTGGAATAACTGTTTATGTGAAATACCGCATACTTGGTGAAATTCTTTTATTATTCCGTTCTTTTTATTATTCATCGGAATATCTATTTGTGAATTTCACGACACTGGTTCCATTATTTATTATCCGCATTTAATATTCTCATTTCGAATATCTCGCTTCATGTGAATTTCACACGACTGGTTCCATTATTTATTATTTCGTATTTATTATTCTGTTGAAATAACCTGTTTATGCGAAGTACCGCATGCATGGTGATTTCTTATTCCATTCTTTATTATACTCAGTTGGTTAAAGTTTTGACTTCTATACTCCATGAAATTAGTGGAATATCCTTGATATTTGCGCTTCATCCAGTATCATTTCATGGAAATATTCTTCTGAGTATTCTTGAATTTTACTTTACAAAGAAGTATCATGTTGACAATTTGGACGTTATTAGTTCCTAGATAAACTAATTCTTGAACTTGTTTTATTGAATTCTTATATCATTGTCATCATCCTCATGTTTATATTTTTGAAAGTCATCTGTGGCCTGTAGTGTATAGATGGAATTGGTATGATTATGACCAAGGATTATTCGATATAATCATGACCGTAATGTTACAAATGATGTGGTAAAAGTCCTCATTGGCCGTGAAGTGCATTAATGGACGATTGTTGGCATGATCATGACCATATGATGAATACACGAATATCCTTGGCTCGTAGTGCATGGATAATTTGTGGTCGTGATACTAATGAATATCCTTGGTAGTAGTGCGAGGGGATGATGTGAATTATTTATTAAGCCGAGTCCCAACGATAAAAGTGATGAAAACTTTTTAAATCATAAAAGATAGTAGATTTTATTCTCTACTTGACTCTTTTAATGGATTGCTTATTCACTGCAGATTAAACTTGTTGTCTATTGTATTTTATCGGTTTAACATTATTGAAGCCTAATGATAATTTATCCGCATTATCTTAGTCATAATATTTCATCGGGCTAGTTGAGCTCGCTTTTCTTTCTTTCCTTTATTCTCTTGAAATGAGAACGTAGCGAGGGACTAGTGGGGACGGAGTGATGGTCCAGATGATAGTATTAGTAGTCCTCACTATTCTGTTAAATAGTATGACAATAAATGTAATGAGGACTGAATTTGAGTTTGTATACTGTCTATGAGAACTCCATTGAGAATGAATATTGTCTAGAAGGCAATATTCTTGTTTAAACTCTAAGTTTATATTTTGTCGTATTTTACACGACAATTGTATAATTATGTTGTATTTGATTTATGTACCATGTATTTGGCGACTCAAGATGGGTGATGTATACCTATTTTGGGGGCGTCACAAGTAGCTTCTCAAAATGAAGGGTCAAAATGGAGGTGGGTATGAAGATTCAGGAGGTGGATATGAATACTGGATGATGGTAACCAAACCTTCATACCAAGGTAACCAAACTGTCATAGCAAAGTAACCAATCAACCTCCACACTTTAAATTTTTTTCTTAGTGCAGTTGGTTACCAAACCTTCCGATTAAGGTAAGCAAACCTTCATACCAAGGTAACAAAACCTTCATACCAAAGTAACTAATTCACATCCACACCTGCAGTTTTTTCTAGTGCAGTTGGTAGCCAAACCTTCAGACCAAGGTAACCAATTCAATTTTATTAAGTTACAAATTTTGTTTGAATGTGATGCAGTTGGTAGCCAACCATTCATACAAAGGTAACCATTTTATTATTTATGAGTAACAAAATTGTTATAAATTTTTTTTTCAGAACATTAAAAGTTACATCTATTTATTTTTAAACTTTTTGTAGGGCGAATCTTCTTCTTATTCTCATTGGCGTTTTGGACAACGGAGATTAGCGGTGATGTAGCAATGAAGTATCGCGAGGTGTAGCGCATGAGTATGTGAGGTGTAAGCGGACTATTATTTCAAAGTGTATGTGAGGGAGATGAAGATTTGAATTTGAATATTTAAATTTGAATTATTATTTTGAATTTGAATTTATTTTTGTTGTTAATCCAAATATTTGAATTTGAATTATTAATTATGGCAGTTATTTGTCCTTGATTTTAGGTTTTCTTATTAATGTGAATTGTACTATTTTTGTAATATGGGTCCTAATTACACTCTTTTTGTAATTATTTGGTTGATGCACTTTTCTTGTAATTATTTTCTATTTATTGTATACTTATGTAAAGAACCCATCATATAATCCATGTACATCGGGATAGTCCCAATAATATTTAAATTGAGTTAGAATATAATTCAGTTGGGTACCAACAACCTATTATATTACATAAAACTTATTATTTTCAATACACCCCAATATTACAATGATAATTAATATTAAATGTTTATTTTCCAAAAATTAACTTTCTTCCATAATTCTTAACATACACATGCATTTAATTAACTCACTATGTACTATAATGCCTCACAAGGCTCATTTATATAACTTAGTAATGTACATAATTAAAGCTTACTTTTATCATATGATCTTATATAACAATTATTCACATATTATAATATTATTCTTAACATCCCATATCACATTTTATGTATGAAACAACCTTATGAATTATTTATATGCTTACACCACACATGTAATTGCACATAACAATTAATAAAATAATACTAATTAATCCATCCCATTATTAAATCATTCTTTTCTTAATTTAATTAAACAATTACTTATTTAATCACTTTACCACACTAGGCATATCTCATAAGCTTAAATAAATTTCATTATCATTTTCACAATTTTTCTCACTTATCATGTACGTAATTCAATTCAACTGAATTATCACATCTCATGTCAAAATATATATATATATATATATATATATATATATATATATATATATATATATTCAAATAAATATTCAAACATTTATTATATTCTCAATATTAATATTATTTCAGAATTCTAGGGTATTACAGACTTGACTTCTCATGGTGATCTTTAGGAGTTAATTTCTCATTCATTACTTCATGGATTTGAACTTTCAAATACTTAATTTAATCTACTCATAGAGTAGAACACATTAATATGTGAAATCATTTAAAATAAATAATAACACCCACTTTAATTTAGGCTCAAATTCTAATCCCCCCGTCCCATAATATATGACGCGCGTTTTAGATTTGTGCATAATAATTTAGAAAATGATTGGAAAATATTAAATATAGTATCAATTGTCTATAATACTCTTAAAATCGATCTCATTTATTACCATATTTATTTCATACTCTCTCTCTCTTCTGTAACATTTTTCTATGAATGATAATTTTGGAAAGATTATAATTAATTCTCCTATATTTTCTAAAACGTCAAATAATTTAGGACAAATAAAATTATCTAAAATATCATATATTATAAGAGGTAGAGAGTAACAAAATACTCATATCATAATATCATTTCATATATGATTGTTTCTTAACCGTACAAAATATAGTGCTACTCAACTTAACGATCTAATCACAATATCCAATCGATACCAAAGCACCATCACGTAACAATAATAATATTAACAAATTATTTCGCCTTTCTCAAATTAACTACAAACCAAAAAGAGAACACCAATTAATTAATCAACATCAAGAGCAAGCAAACAAAAAATTAAATCCAAACAAACTCCTACGGGTTGAGTAGATTCCTTTGTTAACGAAGTAAGCATATCTCATTAACTCAAAATTGTTTAAATATTACGGTAAGCCAAAACATGATTTTAGTTCAGCTAACAAATTATAAATGTAGTATACGATTAACACATTATTTGAAAGATTCGACAATTTCTTCCCAATAAAACAAATGATTAATTTTTTTTTAAAAATAAAAAGTATAACTAAAGTTCTGTGCTTTACAATATAATATTATTCTGTTTATGTACGGAATGAAAACTTACATACAAAACTGTAAAGTATGTTGCACATGAAAACTACCAAACATACAATCAGTCACACTATATACATTTATATAATAGCGGTATTACCCGTGACTCTTGACATTACGTATGAAAGAGAAGAGAAATTATTGACGCTAGAAAATGAAGGAGGCATATGGCAAGTTCGGGAAGAGAAAAAACGGAAGAGGATCTGAGAGTGAGAGAGAACAATTTTTTATCATGTGAACTTAAAGAGGATATAATGGACGGTTAGATTTATCTTAAATCTTGGACGATTTTGATCATTTATTACGTTTATTAGGGTGAGTGGAAAATTCAAAATTAATTGTGTTTTGTTATATATATATATATATATATATATATATATATATATATATATATATATATATATAAACATGCAAAAAAATAATTTGAGAATTAAATCAATTGTGACTGTTTACTTTTTATGATTGGTCAACAATAAATGGACATATATAAATATATAAAATTAAAATATTATTAACAGTATATAAGTGGCTGCCATGTTCAATAATTCACTTTTACAGTTTATGCTTTATTCAATCAGTCTTCAGACTCCATATAAATATCAGTTTCTTTAGTTTATAGCACGTGATATCCATGTCTTCATGCCCGGTAGCGACAAAGAGGGCCCGCCCATGCCTCTTTTATTTGGATAATTGATAATATCATAGAAATAATTATCAAACATTTGTCTTGTTAATAGATGAATGATTGATAATGTAAAACTGTGGCTAAATAAAATGACTCAATATTAATAAAATATAATAATATATACATATGTGTCACATAAAAAGTCAAACTTATTTTCTTAATTATGAACTTAATATTATTTTATATCTTCTTTATATAACTAATCTTTTGTCACCAAAGAATTATATTAATGTATACTTATTAGTTTTTCGACATGGGATTCTAACTAGCTTATATATTCCAACAATAAATTTGAATTCAAACTCGATCAAATTAAATAATGGGTGAGTAGTTTATGTCCAACTTATGTTGATCGGACTCTTTCACTTAATTTATTCTAAAATACGTAAATCTGATACTTGACATTCAACTAACTAATTAAGAGTATGATACTGGACATTTTATTTTAGTATGAAAATTGAATAATACCCATGTCCTAACGGACACTCTATCCGAGTCCCTATAGCAGGTATATATATCTGTCAAACCACATGAAACTCTTGATCAGTTGTAACTCTATGGTTGAAAGAAATTCCATATCAAGGATCAATATATATTCTTTGCTGAAAATGGTTGAAACATTTTTGACTTGAGCATGACTGAAATGATCAAATTTTACCTAAAACATTGTCCGAGACCTAACAATAATTGCCACAGCTGGTTCTGTTATTTTGTTTCAATGATCCTCTACTCTATGATTGATCACTATCTTTTGAGACAACAAAGACAGTTCTTCCAGTACTGTATCCGCATGTCAAAGGACTAAGGTACCTGGAAGAGATATATAAAGGGGCCAATCGACCCCATAATTATTTGGAATTTATCTATATATAGGTATTATTGATCAGCTTTAGCTAGGTTGAAACTTTCTATAAATATTAAGCTTATAATGGACATAAGTTAAAAGATTGACCTCTTTATTTGGGTAAACAATTAATTTTGGAATATTAGTTTTTAACCCCTTATTTTACGAATATTGTAATTCAGTCATGGATTACATAAAATACACAGGACTCTTAAAATTTTATCTTGTTATTTGTGAAATAGTGATAATATTATTATTTATTATTATGCATTTTTTCATTGGCAAAAATAAATTTTACTAAAATCCAAAATCATATAGATTGTGAAAATCCAAAAGGTGTAGATCAGACAACAAATAATTACATAACATCATAGATTTTAAGAAGAAAACCTAATCATTTTTGCTACATAATACATGATCAAAACCTAATTTTAAACATCAAAATCATGGCTTGCAAACACGTCAAATTTATCTGAAAAATACCCTCAAGTTGCTCCATGAAAACATCCCGTAAGAAGCAAGAGGACCAATTATTTGTAACTCATCCTTTTCTAGTGAGAAAGCACTTCTATTCCAAAATATTTGTGTAAATAATTTGTATATAAGTATATATTTTGACAGCTCAGATTTTAGTACCTTCTATTATTATAAAGTTGTTGATGCATATCTTCAAATTAAACAAAATTTTATATAATCTCATATTTTTACATGCTTATTACATCCGTACAGTAGATTATTAAGTTGACAATCTAATGATATTGCATTGAGAGTGAATTAAGATGACTAATTTTAAGTCAATCTAAGATATATGCATTTTACTCATATATATATATATATATATATATATATATATATATATATATATATATAAAAGCATGCAAAAAAAAACAATTTGAGAATTAAATCAAATGTGACTGTTTACTAATTTATGATTCATCAACAATACATAGACATATATATAAATATATAAATAATACTATTATTAACAACATACAAGTGGCTTCCATGTTCAATAATTCACTTTAACAGTTCATGCTTCATTCAATCAGTTTTCAGACTCCATATAAATATCAGTTTCTTTAGTTTATAGCACGTGAAATCCATGTCTTCATGGCCGATATAGACAAAGAGGAACCGCCCATGTCTCCTTTATTTGGATAATTGATAATATCATAGCAATAAATATTAAACATTTTCCTTGTTAATATTTGAATGATTGATACTATAAAATACAAACTTATTTCCTTAGTTATGAACTTAACTTTTACAGAAGTCACTAATATTTTAGCATAAAAAATCAAATTAGCAGGTTACATCTGTGTACATAAAACCCTAATATATATGTTTAGAATTTACTTTAGGAATCTTTTTAAAATTATTTGGTATTAGATTCAGTAATGAGTAATGTTACAGTAACGTACAAAAAATAATTATAAAAAACTAGATATAAAATGACGTGTAAGATTAATTATAAGTAGTGGATGTTCTATCATACATGCAACTCATGATTTTTGAGTGAGTCGATCTATGGCGAACTAAATAAAATAACTTAGAGAATATCAATTATAATTAGTATCTTAAGTTATGAGTACTTTTTAGGTGAGCTAAGATAACCCATAAGTTATTATTGAGACAATGAATTAGGTTATATTATATTATAATTTGATTTGATTCGGATTTAACTAGTGTGTCTAATGATTCTAATCAATAACCATTCACATTTTACCCTCAAATTGCTCCATGAAAACAGCCCCTAACAAGCAAGAGGATCAATGATTTATATTAGACCATATATTATCTCATGCACATATACTTTGTTACTAGCATTTATCTTATATTCTTAACCCTTTGTAACTACATTATCACTTTATATTTTGTTACTAGCATTTATCTTATATTCTTAACCCTTTGTAACTACATTATCACTTTATATTTTGTACTATCTGTTGTAACAATATTAGGGTTATCATCCTTTTATATATATATATATATATAAGATAAAACCACCCATTATGGTGTGCGAGTGTTTTACAAAATCTTGTGACTTATCTTGATATCAAAGTTACCTAATTAACCTCTTTTTTTTTTCTTTTCTTTTTTTCCGATCCAATGGCTGCCTCCAGTCTTCCATCTTCCATCTTCCATCTTCCTCTTCTTCCACTCAAGCCCACAAATCCGCTTCTTCTCTTCTTCAGCTATTCTTATACCTTCCTCTTCTTCCTTTTTCACTCAAACACAACATAACATGACTCAAATTTCGAGATAAAAACTATCTACTATGGCGCACCCAAGTTGTCCCCTATCTCAAATGTGACGCCCCTAAATTCACACTTATATCTTGAATTCGGTGCTTCACAATCTAACTCAAATAACAAACTAACATCTCATACAACGAAATAATAGAATAATTTACATTGACATAATATAATTATTCTCGTTCCAAAGTCTCGCAACCATGTCTATTTTAATACATAACATAAACTGTCACATAACTTAATACATAATACCAATTAAGTCTTATTACAAACATAATAACAATACGCTTCTAGCATAAAGGACTAAAGCTACTTCATAGCCTTGCCCTTGCCCTTGCCCTTATCCTTCCCTGAAGTACTGCCTTGCTCTACATTAACTGAAATGTTTTAGGGAAGCAAGAATGAGCAATAAAGTTGTCAAACAAGTAATATAACAATAAGGTTAAACAAGTATATAAAGTTCATGATCCCAAGGGTATAACGGTAAATTATAGTTCAGGAATTAAAAGAATAATGTTGGGAGCAAGAATTATCAATTGTTCCAAATCTGACCTTTGAATCGCAATAAGAATCACTATGGACTAAAATATATTTAACAAAATTCAAAGGTTTCAATACTATAAGGTTTTAAGAAGATTAAACACTAAGTAGTCACTATGGACCAATAACTTCTACTAAAATTAATAGTATTTAACGGACAATTCAATATAAACAAGTACAACAGGTGATCAGCCTATAATACCCTACGTTATGCATAACATTTAAACATGCTGTTTGTGCGCACGTAGGTTAATTCCCCGATAATATAAAATTTTCCCTTTTAAGAGGGTTGTTCATCTCAGTAGATTTATAATATTCCGTACCAAAGCAATGGGTTTGGATCGCAACATGATTCAAGATATAAAGTTGTCAAATTTGAGAATATGAATAATGATTCATACGAGTATAGATATTTGCTCAATAATTCGAAACTTGAACAATATTAAACACGATATAAATTTAAGAACTTGCATTCAATATAAGAATCAAATGAAGTTAGGAAACTTGCCTTTAGTATAGATTACAGTTCTAAAGCTTAACGTCACTTCAACATCTTATTGTATCATATATATGTATATACATACACATTCATTTTGTGACGCCCCCAAAATAGGTATACATCACCCATCTTGAGTCACCAAATACATGGTACAGAATACAAATACAAACTTAATTATCTGGTAGTAAATATAATATACGACAAAATATAGCTAAGAGTTTAAACAGGAATGTTGCCTTCAAGACAATATCCACTCTCAAATAGAGTCCTCATTACATTTATTGTCACACTATTTTATAGAATAGTGAGGACTACTAATACACCATCTCGGACCATCACCTGGTTCCCCGACTAGTCCGGCCACGTTCTCATTTCAAGAAGAACAATGAAAGTAAAAGGGTGAGCTCAACTAGCCCAATAAGAAATATTATGACTAAGATAATGAAGAATAAATTATCATTAGTCTTCAACAATGTTAAACTGATAAAATACAATAGACATCAAGTTTAAGCTGCAGCGAGAATAAGCAATCCATTAGAAGAGTCAAGTAGAGCATGATATCTACTACCTTACATGATTTAAAATGTTTTCATCAATTTTTATCATCGAGACTCGACAATAAATAAACCACATCATCGAGTCATCCACGCACTACACGGCCAATGATATTCATTAAATCATCAATGGTCATGACTATACCGAATAATCTCTAGTCATAATCATACCAAAAACTGTCCATCAATGCACTACAGGCCACTGAGGACATTTACCACATCATTTATAACATTACAGGTCATGATTATACTGAATAATCCCTAATCATAATCATACAAAGTCCATCTATGCACGTAAGCCAAACATGACTTTCATCATAATATAAGCATGAGGATGATGACAATGACATAATAATTCAATAAAACAACTTCAAGGATAAATTTTAAAGATTTAAAATTTTAGTTTATCCAGAAATCAAAAATGTCTAAATTGTCAACGTGATACTTTTTGTGGAGTAAAATTCAAGAATGCTCAGAAGAATATTTTCATGAAAAGATACTGGATGAAGCGCAAATATCCAGGATATTCTACTAATTTTATGGAGTATAGAAGCCAAAACTTTAACCAATTGAGTATAATAGAATATATGAAACTACAAATGGATATTTGTCCGCCATGCGGTAATCCACGTAGACAGATCATATCCATAATTTAATAAGGAATGAATACAAAAGATCATTCACCATGTATGCGGTAATCCACATAGACATATTATTCCAACAGAATAATAAAGAATGTAATAACAGAAGAATTCACCAGGCGTGCGTAATCTGCACAAACATGTTATTCCAACAGAATAATAAAGAATGGAATAACATAAGAATTCACCAGCGTCTTAATCGCACAAACAAAGTTATTCAATAGAATAATAAAAAATGGAACGAGTCATGCCTAATCCGCACGCGAGACGAGGATATTCCAGCAGAATAATAAAGAATGGAATAACAACGAAATTCACGGCGTCGCGATAGGCCGCATCTCTGAGTTATTCCAACAGAATAATAAAGAATGGAACCCGGTCATGCGTAATCCGCTTGCAGACAGGATATTCAACAGAATAACAAAGAATGGAACGGTCATCACGTAATCCGCATGCAGACGGGATGTTCCAAGCGAATAATAAAGAATGGAATAACAACAGAATTCACCGGGCATGCGATGAATCGCATAGGCGAGTTATTCCAATGTAGAATAAAAAGAATGGAATAATGGAAGAATTTCACCATGTATGCGGTGCTTAGCATAGGCAAGTTATTCAACATAATAATAAAGAATGGAATAACAGCTCTTACGAGTATTGAAAAAAAATAATTCTCTTCATGAATACGAAAGAATAATGCCCCTTACCTTATAAAGAAGAGTATTTCAGCTGGTAGGGCGATGATATTCTTGAAGAAAACTTGCACTATTTTTTACGCTCAAAGCTTTCTTAAACTCTAAAGAAATACGCTCAAGATTATAGAAGAAGAATTCTCTGAACTTCTGGTGTGTTTTCAATTCTAATTAAGCATCCTATTTATAGGAGAATGGAAAGGATACTATGCAATAAAATATAATATATTCTATTTATATATATATATATATATATATATATATATATTTATATATTTTATTTAAAATCTAAAAAATAAATAACTTTATAAAAGTATTACATTTTTATATAAAAGATTTTACTTACGCATGCATTTATGCAAACACTATGCATAATAAAATATATTATATTCTATTTATAATCAAATAAAATAAAACTTTATAAAAAGTATTCTGTTTTATATAAATTTTTTTTGTTTTATTACATTTATAATAATAATAAAACAAATTCATCATCATTATTATAATTCACACTATTAATCGACTCAGTCGAGTTTCGTGAAAGAGGGGCTTTTAATAAAGATTTCTCCATATTGGTAGCATGATTTAGGTGACCAAACCTCTCATTGACTGAACTTCTAGACATCGTTAAGATTGCAAATAATAATATTAACAACTTTGATATCTCAATTATTGATTTAATAATATATAAAATATCGACAATAATTGAATCAAATAACGTGAGATATCTTATACAACAATTATTGTAGTAATAATTGAACAAAAATGAGTGACTTCTCGTAAGCATCAATAATCAATACTGGTACTACTTACTATGCAACGCAGCGTACATCGTACTTTTAACAAGGTGTTTCAATAGTTAACGGTAAAACTTCCGTCGTTATTTTCATAAAAATATTTTTGTCACTTTCTCAATCCAACAATAATTTTGTTGTGGGGTCCACCAATGATTGTACCGTCGTACGGATATTCCCCGATAAAAAGAATATTTCCCGACCAATCGAATATTATATAACAACTTGCGTACTTTGCAAAATTTATAAATATTATCCACGACTATAACATTATATCAAATCGACACCATAATATTCAAAAAAATATTTCGAGAAATTTAAATCTTTATTCATAAAATTTGGGATCTCACACATTTGTTACACAAACTTGCTATATAAAGTATAGCAATCCTACACACATATATAACATATACTCGATCAAGTACGTATGCTAAGTATGAACTCTATCTTTGTTATACAATTAGGCCATATATTATCAAATTACTAAATCACGTAGTTTTGAAATCAACGTTGTCTTTACTTTTTGAAAACTTCATTTAGAAACCTTTTACAACTTTTGAAATCTTTGTACTATGCAACCACCACACAATGGAACACTTAAAACATCATTCAATCTCTATTTTAGAACTTAGGATATTAAGGTAAACATGCTTCTAGGTTCAGATCACAGCTAAAATAGTCAGACAAAATTGTTGGCAGCATTGCTTATGATCATTTTGGCTTCAGAGTGGCGCAGCACACTACAGATCCTGACTGGACCAGAGCTCACTTTTGATTTCTTGATTCTATTTTAGTTTCTAGCATACATGGATACTAACACATATCATACACATAAGTTAAGAGGTATTGGGCTCTCCTACGGTCATTTCAAGTTCACTTTTACACATTATGGTTTTAGTTGGAAATTCTATTGAATTAAGTCTAAATAGTACATGAAATCAAGAGGCTAACTACATTAACCATTTAACCACGTAAGGATGTTAGACAACCTGTAATATGTATGCTCACATGTATTCAATTCATTTACACATAGCTAGTATCGTTCATTACTTGAAAACTTGTTTAAATCATACTTTAATAGTTTATATTGTGTCTAACTAGGTGAGTGTACATATAGGTCATGTTTAGTAACATAAGAAGTACAAGCATGTTATATCACAATTTCAGAACCTAACTAACACAATGTATATAAAGCTTAGTTTGCAAAACGTCTAAGTTCGTCTTTAAAAGTCCTTCTAAATCAAACCAATGCTAGTTGATCATAAATCAAACTAAGCAAAACAACTTTAAATCATATTTCATGTATACCTAATTAGCCATTTATACATGCTAACAAGGTCAGGACTTAAATATCACAAGTTTCATTAAGGTTTGTTTTCAAAACTCTTAAGTTTTCTTTAGAAAACTTACATTAAAGAAAGTAAAGCTATTCATGATATGCAAAGGACTCTAGACCACATGTCAGACCTATTTAATTTCCATGCATAACTAAGTCAAACTAGCATGCTAAAACATATCAGATTAATTATAGCAAAAGCCATTATCCCTTTCTGGTGCACGGCGCAGTTGCACAGTTTTGAACTACAGAAGGTGTACAAATCCAGGAACGACTTTGCTTCTGTAGAACTCAGAAACAAATCATGAAATCCTTCACTTTAACATGCTTCAACCAACAACATTGCTAAAATAACATACATATATCTCAGATAACATATTAACATCAATTCACAAATCAAATAACAAAGAATTCATAAAATTTCTAAAAATTTGTAATACTTGAAATTAAGAACATATATAATGACATTACCTCCTTTGAAGCTAAAAATGATAATCCCTTGATCTTAACTTCAGATTACTCACTTAAATTAGTAGCTCACTCTCTAATTGCAACTTATCAGAAGATTTAGCAACATGAATTGAGAAGGGAAAAGCTCTTATATATCTTGTGACCAATTACTGAACTTTGCCCTAAGGTTTAACCTAGCAGAAAGAAGGAAAAGATTAAGGATAAGGAGTTTACCTGTTTCCATGATAGACTCCTATTCAATTTATAGCAATTTACACAAACTAAACTAATTCTTTAATATATTCTAATTCAATAAATGATTTGACACAATTTATTAAAAAAATAATTTCCAACAATAATAATGAATTTTAAAACCTTTTAGACTAGAAATATATTCATGCAATTGGGCCATCATGAAAAGAAACAGACTATATCATAATAAACCACAATTACATTATTCCAAATAAAATCAATTCAATTCATTAAATAATTTTTATTCTCAAATATATTATCATTATTAAAATTATAAATAATAAAAACTAAGATTCTTAACTAAAGATTCCAACTTCAACCTCTATTGACATGTGAATGCACTTTTTTTTTCTTCTTTTTAAAAGTCAAATTTCACTTTTTTGTTACTTTTATTTTTAATAAAAGTACTGATGGGATGTCAATGAACTAAAGTATCTTAATCAAGTAAATATAGTGACACGTTAACAGTTCCATATAAGAAAATGATATAAATTGAATTTGTTTACGTTCAATTTTTTATTGTTACTTCTATAAATATTAGGGATATTTTTTAAAAAATATTCAATAAATAAAATAGTAACGGATTCAGGATTGAACTTCAGTGTAAGTAATTTTTTAATAAATATTTTAATTACAAAAAAAAAAATATTAACTAAGGGTTACAAAAATAATAATACTCAAATCGGTTTCAAAATTTAAAATATAAAAAATAATTAAAATACAAAAAAATATATTTTAAAGCGAAATCTTTTGAAAATAATTTTTATACACAAATATAACATTACTATTAACTAAGGGTTTAATAATGGAGTTTACTTGATAGAAACGATACTTTTTCGTAGTATTTTTAAGCCTTAAAACAGAAAGAAAAAAAAAGAAAAGAGTGATTTTTTTAGTTTTCTATCTATTTTTCTTGTTTGTAATGAACTTAGGATGCTGACAAACAACTCCTCGAAAAATCGAACCCTCTCTCTCTTTTCTCTCTTGCATGCTAAAGTTTTCCATTAAAAATTGACCACTTTTCTAACTAAAATTTTCCATTAAAAATTGAACCGGTTTAGAAGAAAAAGAAAAAGACATTAGCAAATTTTTTGTAGTCTCTGTATTACTCTTTATATAAAAGACAATAATATTTAATATAAGAATAAAGTGATAATCTATATTTAAAATTAAATATTTTCCATGTACAATCATTAAAAACACAAAAGAAAACTTGTAAGTTTTTTTTTCTCCATCATAATTTAAAATTTTCTGTTCTTTTCTTTTTGTATCAAAAATTCAAAAAGATAATAAAAAAGTTTCTCTTTCCTATTATCTGTTCTTTTCTTTTTGTCTCAAAAATTCAAAAAGATAATAAAAAAGTTTCTCTTTCCTATTATCTAATCTGTTAACGCCAAATTTTATACGCCTGACGAAATCACCAAAACTGTGACGTCCCCAAAATAGGTCCAATCCATCCAACCTATTCTGAGTCGCCAAATACATACTACAGAAAATAACTACAACTTTATTACTACAATTGTCGTACAAAATACAACAATACATACATTGTGAGTTTTAATACCAACTGTGACTCATGTCCCAACTATGGACATCACCTCACATTGATACATTACATAAAAGTACAGTCAATAACTGTTTTAGAAATTAAAATCCTTGGGAAGTACTCAAGAAAACCTTCGTACATGGGAGGCCATGCGTCTAGGTGATAATAGATATCATATGCCCACAGAATTATCCTTGGTTGACCTAACAGACCCAAAAAAAAAAATGAGAAGATTACTATCATGTTCTTTCCAGTGGTGAGTCTTCTCTTGACATATAATTATCTCCATTGTGTTCAAGTGAAAATTATATTTCAAATAAACTCCAAGATCATATAGGTAGTGCTCGTAGATATACTCAGCAAGTGGATGTACACAACCTTGTCTTATGATAACACGAGTTTGTATGTCATTAGACATCTTGTATGATAGTGGCAAAACACCCTTCCAAAGTTGGGTTTGCCTCACCCTATTTGATTCACCAAATATAACTATTAAATGACGTATAAAATATAACACACTTATCTAAAGTCCTCAATAAAATCATTTCCATACTCTTTAGGGAGAACCTCAACAACTATAGACCACCGTTCTATTCCTCTGTTATCCCCGCTCGACCCAGCTACACTCTTATTACCTGAAAGGAATTGTGAATCAAAAGGGTGAGCACAAATAGCCCAGTAAAGAATATAATGACTAAAGATAATTAAATTATCAATAGAATTCATCAGTAATAAATCAGAGATTTAGAATATATATGGTAGATGATAAAACTTTTCAACCATAGTTGCAGCGGAACGAGCAATCCATTAGAAGAGTAAAATAGACCATAAAGTCTATTATCTTCTCCATGTTAAATATACACCAACAATATTTTATCCCTGTAACATCAATCAACAGTTCTTGTCCACAATCATATGAATAACTCATAATCATAATTGTAGTTCTAAATTCCTCTTCTTATCCAGGACGAAGATAATTTTATCACCTGTCTTTACCTGAAACATCAAAGATCATGGTTACACCAAATCACAGTTCTTGTTCATAATCATACTAATAAATTCGTCTTTGCACTACGAGCCAAAAACATTCATTAACATTTCATCTTTGCACTACAGGCCAAAGATATTCAATAACAAGTCATCTTTGCACTACGGGCCAAAGATATTCAACAATAGGTCATCTTTGCACTACGGACCAAAGATATTCATCAATAATTAATCTTTGCACTACAGGCCAAAGATATTCATATCTCAAAAAAATACATAATCATTTCAGAATTTATATAAACCATAATTATAACCATATATGTTGATCAATTCACCTTTGCACTTAAGTTAAAGATAATCAATTATAAATTCAATGGTCATGATCATACTAGTCAACAATTCAACTTTGCAATACTGGCCAAAGAGAACCTATAGTCACGATCATACCAATAATCTACCCATCTTTACACTCAAGTCAAAGAGAAATATCATCATTAGGGTTATAAGAATGTTATATAAAAATAATATAATCAACATATATATTTAATCTCAAGAGGAAGATTCATAAATCAATGATCTCATAACACCTTAATCAAAATATTATAAATCACTTAATAATCTCATAATCTAATATTATTAATACTACCATAATATTTTAATTATTTCTTAAACTTATAAATAATTTATTTTAATTGTTTACACTTTACTAATAAATACATTTAATCATCCTAAAATGCCAAACTCATAAGATTTTATCACCAATAACCAAAATTCTTATCAAAAATCTGCATATACCTCATATAGGATTCTTAAGCCATAAAATCTTATTTTACAATTTTCTTACTTCACATAACATATTTAATTCATTTACTCATAACTAGATTATTTCCATGAAAAATATAAAATCAGTTCCAAAAATATTTTTTTTCTGGAATTTAGTATAATATAGTTCCATATTGAACATATATTTTTCTAGAAATTTTTAAAATCCATTTACTATTTTCCATATGGCCAAAACTACCGAATATTTAGACATTTATCATAAATTATACTTTTGTCCAAAAATTCTGAAATTTACACGGTACACTGATATTATATAGATGTACTCGCAATAAAAATTTCATTAATTTTGGAGTTAATCTCAAGTAGTTATAAGCAGTTACTTTTAAAATAGTATTTTCTCATAAAATCCATAACTCTTAATCTATACATCCAAAAATCGCCATTTTTGAACACAATCAACAAAACTCATCAAATTATAATTTCAAATTCTTCTAGAATTTTTGAAGGTACAGAAAAATTTCTAAACTGAAAAATATAATAACCCTTAAAATCCTTACTTTCCCTTACATAATAACGACAATATCCCTTACTATCCCTTACCTCAATAGAGCAATAATTCTGACTGGAATAACGCTGAACGAACTTACATTGTATAGCAACACTCAAAATATCAAAATACTCACATGAATACACTCGATAATATAGAGAGAGAAGTAGAGAGAAAACTTCAGTTTCTGGTGTGATTTTCAATTCTAACCTAAGCACCTATTTATAGGAAATTGTTTAGAACACCAAAGCAGAAAATTGAATATAATAATATTATTTATAAAAAAAATTTCTAAGCACACCACAAGCTAATTTCAACCATTTAACACATGCCCCTCAAATGAAAAAAACGTTTTTCTTAAAAATAATAATTAAAACTTTCAAAAATCAATTATTTCGGAACTTCGGAACTTCAATAATTCATAATAAATAGCCCTTTTATCAGAAAAATTCGAACCACATGTCTTTTTAATAGGAAATTCCATTCTCTACAACTTTACAGAAGAAAGTTTTTCCAAATTCCAAACAAAAATTGACCGAAATCCACAAACGGACGATTTTATAGGCTATAATCAAATTTCAGTCAAAATTTGTGTCCACCAACATGTTTAACATGTGTTAAACATTTTTTGTAACATATAAAACATGTGTTTAGCATTTAATGCAACAAAACTACTCTTTCTCCTCATTTATTCATAAATCACACATTCATTGTAAAAATATCACCATTATTATATTACTGTAATATAATAATATATTTTATCGAAAAGATAAAATATCAATTTTTAACAATTGTCACATTAAAATTTTCTCCATCTATAACCACATAAAATGAATATTTTCCTTATCATATAAATCAATAATTAATTATTCACAAATAATATTACGAGAATCACAATCATCGACAACCTGAATAGATTTCAGGAAAGGGGCTTTCAATAAGGATTTCTCCTCATCTTGGTAGCGCAATTAGATGACCAAACCTCTCCTTGATGAACTTTATAGACATTGCCAATAATGTTATCTAATAATATTATCCAAATAATATGAATTATTGATCCGATAATGGGAAATATTGTGCTGTGACAATTATTGAAATAACAATAATATAAAATATCAACGTAGCAATTATTGAATCAATTAAATAAAATATTGAACAGTAATTACTGTAACAATTATTGAGTAATGCCTTCTTACGAATTTTTTTTATCATGCTTTATGAATAGTACTCGTGAATAGTAATTCATTAATAGTAACTCGTGAATAGTAACTCGTGAATAGTAATTATAAAAAAATTGAATACCTTTATTTCATAAAATTTGGGGTCTTACAATCTCCCATACTTTATGAAATTTCGTCCCCGAAATTTACGTACCTGGTATTTCAAAGAGTTGAGAATACCTTGCTTTCATTTCAGATTCCATCTTCCCTGTCCTCATGATTTCTCCCTTGCTCATCTCCTGTATTTCAGATATCATTCTAGAATACAGCTTCGAAACAAAAGTTAATTGACATTTCACAATTTGTCAACTTATGAAAGAAAATTCAGCTTAGGTATGACACACTAGCGAAGGATTTACTCGTCTCTCCCCTCATAGTTCTATTCTCCGATCTCCGCCAGAGATCATATCCCTAAGCTCTGATATCAACTGTGACGCCCCCAAAATAGGTCCAATCCATCCAACTTATTCTGAGTCGCCAAATACATGGTACAGAAAATAACTACAACCTTATTACTACAATTGTCGTGCAAAATACAACAATACATACACTGTGAGTTTTAATACCAACTGTGACTCATGTCCCAACTATGGACATCTCCTCACATTGATACATTACATAAAAGTACAGTCAATAACTGTTTTAGAAATTAAAATCCTTGGGAAGTGCTCAAGAAAACTTTCGTACATGGGAAGCCATGCGTCTAGGTGATAATGGATAACATATGCCCACAGAATTATCTTTGGTTGACCTAACAGACCTAAACAAAAAAAATGAGAAGATTACTATCATGTTCTTTCCAGAGGTGAGTCTTCTCTTGACATATAATTATCTCCATTGTCTTCAAATGAAAATTATATTTCAAATAAACTCCAAGATCATATAGGTAGTGCTCGTAGATATACTCAGCAAGTGGATGTGCACAACCTTGTCTTATGATAACACGAGTTTGTATGTCATTAGACATCTTGTATGATAGTGACAAAACACCCTTCCAAAGTTGGGTTCTCCTCACCCTATTTGATTCACCAAATATAACTATTAAATGACGTATAAAATATAACACACTTATCTAAAGTTCTCAATAAAATCATTTCCATACTCTTTAGGGAGAACCTCAACAACTATAGACCACCGTTCTATTCCCCTGTTATCCCCGCTCGACCCAGCTACACTCTTATTACCTGAAAGGAATTGTGAAGCAAAAGGGTGAGCACAAATAGCCCAATAAAGAATATAATGACTAAAGATAATTAAATTATCAATAGACTTCATCAGTAATAAATCAGAGATTTAGAATATATGGTAGATGATAAAACTTTTCAACCATAGTTGCAGTGGAACGAGCAATCCATTAGAAGAGTCAATTAGACCATAAAGTCTATTATCTTCTCCATGTTAAAAATACACCAACAATGTTTTATCCCTGTAACATCAATCAACAGTTCGTGTCCACAATGATATGAATAACTCATAATCATAATAGTAGTTCTAAATTCCTCTTCTTATTCAGGACGAAGATAATTTCATCACCTGTCTTTACCTGAAACATCAAAGATCATGGTTACACCAAATCACAATTCCTGTTCATAATCATACTAATAAATTCGTCTTTGCACTACGAGCCAAAGATATTCATTAACATTTTATCTTTGCACTACAGGCCAAAGATATTCAACAACAAGTCATCTATGCACTACGGGCCAAAGATATTCAACAATAGGTCATCTTTGCACTACGGACCAAAGATATTCATCAATAATTAATCTTTGCACTACAGGCCAAAGATATTCATATCTCAAAGAAATACATAATCATTTCAGAATTTATATAAACCATAATTATAACCATATATGTTGATCAATTCACCTTTGCACTTAAGCTAAAGATATTCAATTATAAATTCAATGGTCATGATAATACTAGTCAACAATTCAACTTTGCACTACTGGCCAAAGAGAACCTATAGTCACGATAATACCAATAATCTGCCAATCTTTACACTCAAGTCAAAGAGAAATATCATCATTAGGGTTATAAGAATGTTATATAAAAACAATATAATCAACATATAGATTTAATCTCAAGAGGAAGATTCATAAATCAATGATCTCATAACACCTTAATCAAAATGTTATAAATCACTTAATAATCTCATAATCTAATATTATTAATACTACCATAATATTTTAATCATTTCTTAAACTTATAAATAATTTATTTTAATTGTTTACACTTTACTAATAAATGCATTTAATCATCCTAAAATGCCAAACTCATAAGATTTTATCACCAATAACCAAAATCCTTATCAAAAATCTACATATACCTCATATAGCATTCTTAAGCCATAAAATCTTATTTTCCAATTTTCTTACTCCATATAACATATTTAATTCATTTACTCATAATTAGATCATTTTCATGAAAAATATAAAATCAGTTCCAAAAATATTTTTTTTCTGGAATTTAGTATAATATAGTCCAATATTGAACATATATTTTTCTAGTAATTTTTAAAATCCATTTACTGTTTTTCATATGGCCAAAACTACCGAATATTTAGACATTTATCATAAATTGTACTTTTGTCCAAAAATTCTGAAATTTACACGGTATACTGATATTATATAGATGTACACCCAATAAAAATTTTATCAATTTTGGAGTTAATCTCAAGGAGTTATAAGCGGTTACTTTTAAAATAGTCTTTTCTCATAAAATCCATAACTCTTAATCTATACATCAAAAAATCGTCATTTTTGGACACAATCAACAAAACTCATCAATTTATTATTTCAAATTCTTCTAGAATTTTTGAAGGTACAGAAAAATTTCTAAACTGAAAAATATAATAACCCTTAAAATCCTTACTATCCCTTACATAATAACGACAATATCCCTTACTATCCCTTACCTCAATAGAGCAGTAATTCTGACTAGAATAACGCTGAACGAACTTGCACTCTATAGCAACACTCAAAATATAAAAATACTCACAAGAATACACTCGATAATATAGAGAGAGAAGTAGAGAGAAAACTTCAGTTTCTGGTGTGATTTTCAATTCTAACCTAAGCACCTATTTATAAGAAATTGCTTAAAACACCAAAGTAAAAAATTGAATATAATAATATTATTTATAAACAAAATTTCTAAGCACACCACCACCTAATTTCAACCATTTAACACATGCCCTCAAATGAAAAAAACGCTTTCTTAAAAAAAATTATAATTAAAACTTCCAAAAATCAATTATTTCGGAACTTCGGAACTTCAATAATTCATAATAAATAGCCCTTTTATCAGAAAAATTTGAACCACATGCCTTTTCCATAGAAAATTCCATTCTCTACAACTTTACAGAAGAAAGTTTTTCTAAATTCCAAACAAAAATTGACCGAAATCCACAAACGGACGATTTTATAGGCTATAATCAAATTTCAGTCAAAATTTGTGTCCACCAACATGTTTAACATGTGTTAAACATTTTTTGTAACACATAAAACATGTGTTTAGCATTTAATGCAACAAAACTACTCTTCCTCCTCATTTATTCATAAATCACACATTCATTGTAAAAATATCACCATTATTATATTGCTGTAATATAATAATATATTTTATCAGCAAAGATAAAATATCAATTTTCAACAATTGTCACATTAAAAATTTTCTCCATCTATAACCACATAAAATGAATATTTTCCTTATCATATAAATCAATAATTAATTATTCACAAATAATATTACAGAATCACAACATCGACAACGGGTGCCATTCCCAGGAAGGGGGGCTTTCCAATAAGGATTTTTCCTTACTGGCGCGCAATTAGATGACCAAACCTCTCCTTGACAGAACTTTCTAGACATTGCTAACAATGCTATCTAATAATATTATCCAAATAATATGAATTATTGATCCGATAATGGGAAATATTGTGCCGTGACAATTATTGAAATAACAATAATATAAAATATCAACGTAGCAATTATTGAATCAATAAAATAAAATATTGAACAGTAATTACTGTAACAATTATTGAGTAATGCCTTCTTACAAATTTTTTTTATCATGCTTCATGAATAGTAACTCGTGAATAGTAACTCGTGAATAGTAACTCATGAATAGTAACTCATGAATAGTAATTATAAAAAAAAATTGAATACCTTTATTTCATAAAATTCGGGGTCTTACAATCTCCCCTACTTTATGAAATTTCGTCCCCGAAATTTACGTACCTGGTATTTCAAAGAGTTGAGAATACCTTGCTTTCATTTCAGATTCCATCTTCCCTGTCCTCATGATTTCTCCATTGCTCATCTCCTGTATTTCAGATATCATTCTAGAATACAGCTTCCAAACAAAAGTTAATTAACATATCACAATTTGTCAACTTATGAAAGAAAATTCAGCTTAGGTATGACACACTAGCGAATGATTTACTCGTCTCTCCCCTCCTAGTTCTATTCCCCGATCTCCGCCAGAGATCATATCCCTAAGCTCTGATACCAACTGTGACGCCCCCAAAATAGGCCCAATCCATCCAACTTATTATGAGTCGCCAAATATATGGTACAGAAAATAACTACAACTTTATTACTATAATTGTCGTGCAAAATACAACAATACATACACTGTGAGTTTTAATACCAACTGTGACTCATGTCCCAACTATGGACATCACCTCACATTGATACATTACATAAAAGTACAGTCAATAACTGTTTTAGAAATTAAAATCCTTGGGAAGTGCTCAAGAAAACCTTCGTACATGGGAGGCCATGCGTCTAGGTGATAATAGATATCATATGCCCACAGAATTATCCTTGGTTGACCTAACTGACCCAAAAAAAAAACCAGAAGATTACTATCATGTTCTTTCCAATGGTGAGTCTTCTCTTGACATATAATTATCTCCATTGTGTTCAAGTGAAAATTATATTTCAAATAAACTCCAAGATCATATAGGTAGTGCTCGTAGATATACTCAGCAAGTGGATGTGCACAACCTTGTCTTATGATAACACGAGTTTGTATGTCATTAGACATCTTGTATGATAGTGGCAAAACACCCTTCCAAAGTTGGGTTTGCCTCACCCTATTTGATTCACCAAATATAACTATTAAATGACGTATAAAATATAACACACTTATCTAAAGTCCTCAATAAAATCATTTCCATACTCTTTAGGGAGAACCTCAACAACTATAGACCACCGATTCTATTCCCTCATTATCCCGCTTTCGACCCAAACTACACTCTTATTACACGAAAGGAATTGTGAAGCAAAAGGGTGAGCACAAATATGATAAAGAATATAATGACTAAAGATAATTAAATTATCAATAAACTTCATCAATAATAAATCAGAGATTTAGAATATATATGGTAGATGATAAAACTTTTCAACCATAGTTGCAGCTGAACGAACAATCCATTAGAAGAGTAAAATAGACAATAAAGTCTATTATCTTCTCCCGTTTAAAAATACACCAACAATGTTTTATCCTCAGTAACATCAATCAACAGTTCAGGTCCACAATCATATGAATAACTCATAATCATAATTGTAGTTCTAAATTCCTCTTCTTATTCGGGACGAAGATAATTTCATCACCTGGCTTTACCTGGAAAATCAAAGATCATGGTTACACCAAATCACGGTTCTGCATTCATAATCATACTAATAAATTTCGTCTTTTGCACTACGAGCCAAAGATATTCATTAACATTTCATCTTTGCACTACAGGCCAAAGATATTCAACAACAAGTCATCTTTGCACTACGGGCTAAAGATATTCAACAATAGGTCATCTTTGCACTACGGACCAAAGATATTCATCAATAATTATTCTTTGCACTACAGGCCAAAGATATTCATATCTCAAAGAAATACATAATCATTTGGAATTTATATAAACCATAATTATAACCATATATGTTGATCAATTCACCTTTGCACTTAAGTTAAAGATATTCAATTATAAATTCAATGGTTATGATCATACTAGTCAACAATTCAACTTTGCACCATCGGCAAAGAGAACCTATAGTCACGATAATACCAATAATCGCCAATCTTTACACTCAAGTCAAAGAGAAATATCATCATTAGGGTTATAAGAATGTTATATAAAAACAATATAATCAACATATAGATTTAATCTCAAGAGGAAGATTCATAAATCAATGATCTCATAACACCTTAATCAAAATGTTATAAATCACTTAATAATCTCATAATCTAATATTATTAATACTACCATAATATTTTAATCATTTCTTAAACTTATAAACAATTTATTTTAATTGTTTACACTTTACTAATAAATACATTTAATCATCCTAAAATGCCAAACTCATAAAATTTTATCACCAATAACCAAAATCCTTATCAAAAATCTGCATATACCTCATATAGGATTCTTAAGCCATAAAATCTTATTTTCTAATTTTCTTACTTCACATAACATATTTAATTCATTTACTCATAACTAGATCATTTTTATGAAAAATATAAAATCAGTTCCAAAAATATTTCTTTTCTGGAATTTAGTATAATATAGTCTCATATTGAACATATATATTTCTAGGAATTTTTAAAATCCATTTACAATTTTCCATATGGCCAAAACTACCCAATATTTAGACATTTATCATAAATTATACTTTTGTTCAAAATTCTGAAATTTACACGGTATACTGATATTATATAGATGTACTCTCAATAAAAATTTCATCAATTTTGGAGTTAATCTCAAGGAGTTATAAGCGGTTACTTTTAAAATAGTCTTTTCTCATAAAATTCATAACTCCTAATCTATACATCCAAAAATCGCCATTTTTTGACACAATCAACAAAACTCATCATATTATTATTTCAAATTCTTCTAGAATTTTTGAAGGTTCAGAAAAATTTCTAAACTGAAAAATATAATAACGCTTAAAATCCTTACTATCCCTTACATAATAACGACAATATCCCTTACTATCCCTTACCTCAATAGGCGAAGAATTACGACTAGAATAACTTATTTGAATCGAACTTGCACTCTATAGCAACACTCAAAATATAAAAATACTCACAAGAATACACTCGATAATATAGAGAGAGAAGAGAGAAAACTTGGTTTACGGTGTGATTTTCAATTCTAACCCAAGACCTATTTATAGGAAATTGCTTAGAACACACCAAAGCGAGAAAATTGAATATAATAATATTATTTATAAAAAAATTTCTAAGCACACCACCAGCTAATTTCAACCATTTAACACATGCCCCTCAAATGAAAAAACGTTTTTCTTAAAATAATAATTTAAACTTCAAAAATCAATTATTTGAACTTGAACTTCAATAATTCATAATAAATAGCCTTTTATCGGAAAAATTGAACCACATGTCTTTTCATAGGAAATTCCATTCTTTACAACTTTTGTAAGAAGAAAGTTTTTCCAAATTCCAAACAAAATTGACCAAGAAATCCACAAACAGACGATTTTATAAATTTATAATCAAATTTCAGTCAAAATTTGTGTCCACCAACATGTTTAACATGTGTTAAACATTTTTTGTAACACATAAAACATGTGTTTAGCATTTAATGCAACAAAACTACTCTTCCTCATTTATTCATAAATCACACATTCATTGTAAAAATATCACCATTATTATATTACTGTAATATAATAATATATTTTATCAGAAAAGATAAAATATCAATTTTCAACAATTGTCACATTAAAAATTTTCTCCATCTATAACCACATAAAATGAATATTTTCCTTATCATATAAATCAATAATTAATTATGCACAAATAATATTACAGAATCACAATACTGACAACCAGGCCATTCCCAGGAAAGGGGGGACTTTCCAATAAGGATTTTTCCTTACTGGCGCGCAATTAGATGACCAAACCTCTCCTTGACAGAACTTTCTAGACATTGCCAACAATGCTATCTAATAATATTATCCAAATAATATGAATTATTGATCCGATAATGGGAAATATTGTGCCGTGACAATTATTGAAATAACAATAATATAAAATATCAACGTAGCAATTATTGAATCAATAAAATAAAATATTGAACAGTAATTACTGTAACAATTATTGAGTAATGCCTTCTTACAATTTTTTTTTATCATGCTTCATGAATAGTAACTCGTGAATAGTAACTCGTGAATAGTAACTCGTGAATAGTAACTCCTGAATAGTAACTCATGAATAGTAATTATAAAAAAAAATTGAATACCTTTATTTCATAAAATTCGGGGTCTTACAATCTCCCCTACTTTATGAAATTTCGTCCCCGAATTTACGTGCACTGGTATTTCAAAGAGTTGAGAATACCTTGCTTTCATTTTGATTCCATCTTCCCGTCCTCATGATTTCTCCATTGCTCATCTCCTGTATTTCAGATATCATTCTAGAATACAGCTTCCAAACAAAAGTTAATTGACATATCACAATTTGTCAACTTATGAAAGAAAATTCAGCTTAGGTATGACACACTAGCGAATGATTTACTCGTCTCTCCCCTCCTAGTTCTATTCCCGATCTCCGCTGGAGATCATATCCTAAGCTCGATACCAATTGTGGCGCCCCCAAAATAGGCCCAATCCATCCAACTTATTATGAGTCGCCAAATATATGTGCATGTAAAATAACTACAACTTTATTACTATAATTGTTGTGCAAAATACAACAATACATCTGCTGTGAGTTTTAATACCAATGTGACTCATGTCCCAACTATGGACATCACCTCACATTGATACATTACATAAAAGTACGATCAATAATCTGTTTTAGAAATTAAAATCCTTGGGAAGTGCTCAAGAAAACCTTTCGTATACATGGGAGGCCATGCGTCTCAGGTGATAATAGATATCATATGCCCATGTAATTATCCTTGGTTGACCTAACGGACCCAAAAAAAAACGAGAAGATTACTATCATGTTCTTTCCAGTGGTGAGTCTTCTCTTGACATATAATTATCTCCATTGTCTTCAAGTGAAAATTATATTTCAAATAAACTCCAAGATCATATAGGTAGTGCTCGTAGATATACTCAGCAAGTGGATGTGCACAACCTTGTCTTATGATAACACGAGTTTGTATGTCATTAGACATCTTGTATGATAGTGACAAAATACCCTTCCAAAATTGGGTTTGCCTCACCCTATTTGATTCACCAAATATAACTATTAAATGACGTATAAAATATAACACACTTATCTAAAGTCCTCAATAAAATCATTTCCATACTCTTTAGGGAGAACCTCAACAACTATAGACCACCGTTCTATTCCCCTGTTATCCCCACTCGACCCAGCTACACTCTTATTACCTGAAAGGAATTGTGAAGCAAAAAGGTGAGCACAAATAGCCCAGTAAAGAATATAATGACCAAAGATAATTAAATTATCAATAGACTTCATCAGTAATAAATCAGAGATTTAGAATATATGGTAGATGATAAAACTTTTCAACCATAGTTGCAGCGGAACGAGCAATCCATTAGAAGAGTAAAATAGACCATAAAGTCTATTATCTTCTCCATGTTAAAAATACACCAACAATGTTTTATCCCTGTAACATCAATCAACAGTTCGTGTCCACAATCATATGAATAACTCATAATCATAATTGTAGTTCTAAATTCCTCTTCTTATTCAGGACGAAGATAATTTCATCACCTGTCTTTACCTGAAAAATCAAAGATCATGGTTACACCAAATCACAGTTCCTGTTCATAACACGAGTTTGTATGATAACACGAGTTTGTATGTCATTAGACATCTTGTATGATAGTGGCAAAATACCCTTCCAAAGTTGGGTTTGCCTCACCCTATTTGATTCACCAAATATAACTATTAAATGACGTATAAAATATAACACACTTATCTAAAGTCCTCAATAAAATCATTTCCATACTCTTTAGGGAGAACCTCAACAACTATAGACCAAATTCTATTCCCTGTTATCCCCCTTTCGACCCAGCTATACTCTTATTACCTGAAAGGAATTGTGAAGCAAAAGGGTGAGCACAAATAGCCCAGTAAAGAATATAATAACCAAAGATAATTAAATTATCAATAGACTTCATCAGTAATAAATCAGAGATTTAGAATATATGGTAGATGATAAAACTTTTCAACCATAGTTGCAGCGGAACGAGCAATCCATTAGAAGAGTAAAATAAACCATAAAGGCTATTATCTTCTCCATGTTAAAAATACACCAACAATATTTTATCCCTGTAACATCAATCAACAGTTCGTGTCCACAATCATATGAATAACTCATAATCATAATTGTAGTTCTAAATTCCTCTTCTTATTCAGGACGAAGATAATTTCATCACCTGTCTTTACCTGAAAAATCAAAGATCATGGTTACACCAAATCACAGTTCCTGTTCATAATCATACTAATAAATTCGTCTTTTGCGAGACGAGCCAAAGATATTCATTAACATTTCATCTTTTGCACTACAGCCAAAGATATTCAACAACAAGTCATCTTTTTGCACTACGGGCCAAAGATATTCAACAATAGGTCATCTTTGCACTACGGACCAAAGATATTCATCAATAATTAATCTTTGCACTACAGGCCAAAGATATTCATATCTCAAAGAAATACATAATCATTTCAGAATTTATATAAACCATAATTATAACCATATATGTTGATCAATTCACCTTTGCACTTAAGTTAAAGATATTCAATTATAAATTCAATGGTTATGATCATACTAGTCAACAATTCAACTTTGCACTACTGGCCAAAGAGAACCTATAGTCACGATAATACCAATAATCTGCCAATCTTTACACTCAAGTCAAAGAGAAATATCATCATTAGAGTTATAAGAATGTTATATAAAAACAATATAATCAACATATAGATTTAATCTCAAGAGGAAGATTCATAAATCAATGATCTCATAACACCTTAATCAAAATGTTATAAATCACTTAATAATCTCATAATCTAATATTATTAATACTACCATAATATTTTAATCATTTCTTAAACTTATAAATAATTTATTTTAATTGTTTACACTAATAAATGCATTTAATCATCCTAAAATGCCAAACTCATAAGATTTTATCACCAATAACCAAAATCCTTATAAAAAATCTGCATATACCTCATATAGGATTCTTAAGCCATAAAATCTTATTTTTCAATTTTCTTACTACACATAACATATTTAATTCATTTACTCATAACTAGATCATTTTCATGAAAAATATAAAATCAGTTCCAAAAATATTTTTTTTCTGGAATTTAGTATAATATAGTCCCATATTGAACATATATTTTTCTAGGAATTTTTAAAATCCATTTACTATTTTCCATATGGCCAAAACTACCGAATATTTAGACATTTATCATAAATTGTACTTTTGTCCAAAAATTTTGAAATTTACACGGTATACTGATATTATATAGATGTACTCCCAATAAAAATTTCATCAATTTTGGAGTTAATCTCAAGCAGTTATAAGCGGTTACTTTTAAAATAGTCTTTTCTCATAAAATCCATAACTCCTAATCTATACATCCAAAAATCGCCATTTTTGGACACAATCAACAAAACTCATCAAATTATTATTTCAAATTCTTCTAGAATTTTTGAAGGTTCAGAAAAATTTCTACACTGAAAGATATAATAACCCTTAAAATCCTTACTATCCCTTACATAATAACGCCAATATCCCTTACTATCCCTTACCTCAATAGAGCAGTAATTCTGACTAGAATAACGCTGAACGAACTTGCACTCTATAGCAACACTCAAAATATAAAAATACTCACAAGAATACACTCGATAATATAGAGAGAGAAGTAGAGAGAAAACTTCAGTTTCTGGTGTGATTTTCAATTCTAACCTAAGCACCTATTTATAAGAAATTGCTTAAAACACCAAAGTAGAAAATTGAATATAATAATATTATTTATAAACAAAATTTCTAAGCACACCACCAGCTAATTTCAACCATTTAACACATGCCCCTCAAATGAAAAAAACGCTTTTCTTAAAAATTATAATTAAAACTTCCAAAAATCAATTATTTCGGAACTTCGGAACTTCAATAATTCATAATAAATAGCCCTTTTATCAGAAAAATTCAAACCACATACCTTTTCCATAGAAAATTCCATTCTCTACAACTTTACAGAAGAAAGTTTTTCCAAATTCCAAACAGAAATTGACCGAAATCCACAAACGGACGATTTTATAGGCTATAATCAAATTTCAGTCAAAATTTGTGTCCACCAACATGTTTAACATGTGTTAAACATTTTTTGTAACACATAAAACACGTGTTTAGCATTTAATGCAACAAAACTACTCTTCCTCCTCATTTATTCATAAATCACACATTCATTGTAAAAATATCACCATTATTATATTGCTGTAATATAATAATATATTTTATCAGAAAAGATAAAATATCAATTTTCAACAATTGTCACATTAAAAATTTTCTCCATCTATAACCACATAAAATGAATATTTTTCTTATCATATAAATCAATAATTAATTATTCACAAATAATATTACGTAATCACAATCATCGACAACGGTAGTTTCCAGAAAGAGGGGGCTTTCCAATAAGGATTTTTCTTTACTGGCGCGCAATTAGATGACCAAACCTCTCCTTGACAGAACTTTATAGACATTGCCAATAATGCTATCTAATAATATTATCCAAATAATATGAATTATTGATCCGATAATGGAAAATATTGTGCCGTGACAATTATTGAAATAATAATAATATAAAATATCAATGTAGCAATTATTGAATCAATAAAATAAAATATTGAACAGTAATTACTGTAACAATTATTGAGTAATGCCTTCTTACGAATTTTTTTTTATCATGCTTCATGAATAGTACTCGTGAATAGTAACTCGTGAATAGTAACTCATTAATAGTAACTCGTGAATAGTAACTCATGAATAGTAACTCATGAATAGTAATTATAAAAAAAATTGAATACTTTTATTTCATAAAATTCGGGGTCTTACAAAAACAACAGATCAAAATTGCGCCAACGATTGATTGTATTGTTGTAAAATATTAATCAAACTCACAAAATACACTCACATAAACATAAATCAATGAATATAAAGTATGAACACAAGATTTACGTGGAAACCCAATTGAGAAAAATCACGGAGAGAGAGTAATCCACTATAATAATATTGGGAGTACAAGTTATGTATTTGTATTGTATCCCTAACTTGTAGCCGTATATATATAGAAGTAACCTCCCACCCGCATCCAACAAGGAGAAGAACTCCTTATCCCTCCAAATAAGGAAACACAATTCTATTTTAATAAGGACTCTCTCACTCTCACAATAAATACATATGAGCCATCACCATATTCGGACCATTAAATAGATTGGACTGCATGGCTAGACCCAAATAATCACATCCCAACATTGCCCCCACCCTCTTATTTATAAGAACCCCACTCTCTTATTTATAAGAACTTACAAATAAGAGAGTATTCAAAAAGTATCCTCGGGATTTTTATCCTCGGGAGATCAAAGCCTTCAAAGACGGACGTCTTTATTTATTGTTTGATTCGTCCGCCAAGAACCACGCCATGCCGCTTTTAAATCCCAATCTTAACGCCAAATTTTGTACGTCTGACGAAATCACCAAAATAACAGGTCAAAATTGCGCCAACGGTTGATTGTATTGTTGTAAAATATTAACCAAACTCACAAAATACACTCACATAAACATAAATAAATGAATATAAAGTATGAACACAAGAGTGTAATCCACTACAAGAGTTGTGTATTTGTGTTGTATCTCACCCTAGCTTGTAGCCGTATATATAGAAGTCACCTTCACCCGCATCCAACTAGGAGAAGGACTCCTTTATCTCTCCAAATAAAGAAACACAATCTTATTTTAATAAGGACTCTCCCACTGTCACAATAAATACATATGAGCCATCACCAGATCCGGACCATTAAATAGACTGGACTACACCATGGCTAGACCCAAATAATTACATCCCAACAAATTTAATAAAAAACTTTTATCGAAATCTATATATATATATATATATATATTATCCGTAAGAAAAATTTGTTTTTCTAAAAGTTAGTGTAGGTAATTGCTTATATTGATGTTGAGTAGGATTCTTTTATAATTTTTTCAATTCTATATATTGACGAGTTTCGTTATTATAATTCGACACAAATTTGTGGTGAAGTCTTTCATATATATATATATATTTAAGTGGACACTACCTAATTCCCGAATTCCAAAGATTGTCACCAGGGAGGGACAATGAAATTGCTTTGCTTGCTGAACTTTGGTCTGAAAATTGTGCTTACCAAATCGTCAGGTAGATTTTGATGCAAAAAACGTGTAACACACAAATCTCAGATAAAGTTTTTGTCCACATTGATAATGAAGTGTAGCTACGAATATTTACAACTTGAAAGAGATTCTGCTATATAATTAACTTTGTAAGAAAATATAGATCTAATGAAGTGATCAATCAGCTTTATTTTTATTTAAGATTTGGTATATAATTAACTTTGTAAGAAAATATATCAATGATCAATCAGCTTTATTTTTATTTAAGATTTGGTCAAGTTCCCAGCTTAGATCTTCATTGTCGGAAAACAGTTGTATTTATATATTACAAAGTTACATTTTGTTGGCAATCGATTATATTGCATGCCTTTTTGTTACCCAACAATGCGAAAGCCAACATTATATAAAAGAGAACCAAGAATTTATCTCTTTTGCTGCACTTTGAAAAAATATAAGAGAACCAAGAATTGAGTTGAATGGATAAATATGAATGTATTTAGAGTGAAAAATAAAATAAAAAACAGCTTCTTATTTTTGAGATTGACGGAAAAATATAAAAGGAGGTGGAAGTTGATGGTAATCCAACATAAAGGGGCAACAAAAAGTTACAGGAAAGAAGTACTCTCTCTCTCTCTCTCTCTCTCTCTCTCTCTCACACACACACACACACACACACACATATATATATATATATAATAAAATACAACTGATTTTGAATTTTTTGCTCACCTTAATAAATTATCTGGGTGGTCCAAAATTTGGATAAATCCTACCGTTTATATAGTCACAGAAGACACAGTATATATCTAGATATATATATATATATATATATATATATATATATATATATATATAGACACACTAATACACAGGCACATGATGCGTGTGAAAGTAAGTTATTTTTAAAATATAAGCGAAAAATAGATAAAGATAATAAGAATTCGGATCTTAAGCTCACCTCTTATCTAACTCATCCGAACTCACTCCCCATTTAGCGACAGACCCGACGACAGTTCGGTTATACAACCGTCGTCTATACTTTTAGCGATACTATATGTTGTCCGTCGCTAAAAGTATAAACGACGGTTATATGACCGAACCGTCGCCGGGTCCGTCGCTAAATGGGAGGTGAGCTCGGGTGAGTTGGATAAGGAGTGAGCTTAAAATCCGGACCGAAAATAATAAATGTAACTTCTCCCAAAATTTAAAAGGTGTGGAGTTGTTTTCTTTTGCGACATGTGATAACTGTTCTAATTAATATTAGGGATGGTGGAAAACAAGTGTTTTTAAAAAAATACTATTCTTGTTTTGAAAGGTGTGGAGTTGTTTTCTTTTGCAAATTATATTTGGGATATGAATATTATAAATTTTAAGTGTCTTGTTTGTTTTTAAATTTAGACTTGAGATTATTAGTTTTGAGATTATAAAATAACTTAATAGTCTTGAGATTATAATTATAATCCCGAAATTATAATTCTAAGATTAATAGTCTTGAGATTATAATCACATGAATTATCATATCGAAATTATAATCACATGAATTATAATTTCAGAATTATAATTTTTTTTCAAATAAATATAGCTCTAGAAGAAAATAAGAGTGAAAATAGGGATAAGAGAGTAAGATAAAAGGATAAAAACAGTGACACAACCTCAAGATGGTAGTTATTTTTTCCTTAGTATATCTATATCTATATATATTTATTTATATACATTAGCATTTGGAATATATTACGTCTATGTACATATAATAAGAGTATTTAATAAGAAAGTCGGTTACTGTTAACCTTTTGATTGAGTTTTTGCTTTAGTGTCGTTGTAATAGTTGTAATATACATCAATTCACGTCTTTATCGAAAATCTAGTTGTGACATTATTTTCAATTTACTAATTGCGAAATGATGTTTGATTGGTCTAATGTATTAGTATCATCAAAATCATTTGATTATTTTTGCTAAATTTTGTGGCGTAATAAGAATTTTTTTTTATATTTGGATTGAATGAATAAAGTCGGTGAAGAAATAAAATAAATAAAGGAATGAAATAGTGAGTGGAATGATTTATTCTATTTTTGATTGAAATGAGTTATTCCATATAAAATTTATAAATTTGGATGAAATAAGAATAAATCATTCTATTCCATGCCAATAGAATAACCACACACAATTTTTTCATTCCATGGAAACGAGTTATTCTATTCTCATATTTATTTTTTCAATTCAAACTTAAAATAAATGTTATTAGAAGGGTTTACAATTATTATGAAAATTCTATTTTCTCCACTATTGATATATTCCTATAAAAAGGAAATGTATAGTATAGTACAGTGTTTCCAGTGAGAATCGAATTCAAATTGTTCTTGGTACACTGATTGGAGTGAGAATATTTTGTTGGGAAAACTCCTATAACTAGAACCGTCTCTAATAAATTAAATAGCAAATTATGTCAAATAAATAGTATAATTCCATCAAATAAATAACAACCACATAAAATAATAGTACGGAAAATTTAATCAAACACAAGACATCAAATTTTACGTGAAAAATTCTCGGATCGAGCTCTGAAAATTCTACTATAATTAATTGTGAGTATAATTTGGTCCTTCCAAGTTTTAATACCCAAAACTCGAAATATCACAATAATTAAGAGAGTACAAATATACCTTAATCTGAGAGTAAAAACACAAATTACCTCACCACTTAAAATACTACGAATTAATTAAAATTTTCTAATAATTAATTGATCCGAATAGATGACGAAAACTCGTGAATAAAACCTTAACGAAATCTGTAGTACAACCCTCCTTATACCCAATTAACTGGGTTGTAATTCCATGTAGCGCCTATACACCAAATTAAAATATTCTTTATTTTAATTGAATAATTTCATGAGTTTGGAACTCACAAATTTAATATTTTTAGTATAAATTAATATTTTCACAAATTTTGGAAACGTAGATTTTAGAGAGGACATGCACATGCACATGCACATGCACATGCACTCGTACTTGTTTGCAAAAGGCGAACTTTTCCTACACTGAAAAGTTACCAAAAGTCATACGGCTTGGATCTTGTTTTTTTACAATTAATCTTAAATTTGAGCAATAATTACAGCGACGGTAAGTGAACATATCCTAACTATTACATCAACATGCATGATAAGAATCGATAAAACATATGCCATAATTTTTTGGTTTCAAATGCGTCCAATGTTATGACACATTATTTAACATATTTTTTGAGAATAAAAATTTAACACCCTTAATATAACTCAAGAATAATTAATATATACATATATTACAGAACCCTGTTGGCTCGTTCTTCTGAATTGAATATTTCAATATTTTTATTGTAATTAGACCAAAAGTGATAATTTAATGTTTGAATTTACCATTCAATAAAAAATAAAATTAAACAAGGCGTTGCATGAAAAAAAGTAAGTTTTCCCTAGTTTCCCTTCCGACCTCTCCCCTGAGTTCTCCCAAAGACCCTATCTAGGAGGAAATGTATCCCTAGCTAAACCCTAAACCGCAAGAATTGCAGATTCACTTAATAATTTGGGATTCACATTTTAACAATAAACGTTAATAAACCAAATAACTTGAATCATATTTACCGTCAAAATTAATTAATAATGCCCTTGGCCCCTTGTGATTAGCTCCATTTGAAAGAAATAGAACTTAATTAGTATGTATATTTACAAGACTCAAATCCCTCAACTACACCATTTGGTCGTGATTGACATAATCCGAGGTTTAACATTTTTACAAAGAGTTCAGCAGCAAGTAATTGGCCCTCAATTGTCAAAGTGAACTTTCTTGTAAATCCTCTAGACGTGGATTATCATCCAAGTTTTTTTTCCTTTTCTTCGAAGACTCATTTTCTGACGAGGACGAGGTCGACGGCTCCGGTGACCTCCGCTTAGCATTGCCGCTAACCCGCTCCGACATCTCGGAGCCAAGCAAGCTTGGGAAATTAACCTTAGCCCGCGAGCCACGTAACTTAAATGCGGCTCTATCATACGCCAATGCTGCATCCTCAGGGGTATCATAAGTCCCAAGCCATATTCTCCCACCTTTCTTAGCCGGATTCCTTATCTCCGCGGCAAACTTTCCCCATGGCCGCCGCCTTACACCTCTATACCGCTTCCAATCAAGTGGCGCGTGGCCTCTACACGCCTCCTCGGACTCATATTCTAAACTTTCAACCGTTTTGAACGAGTAATCTACCTCCAATAATGGCACTTCTACGATATTCTCTGTGAAAAAGAGGTTGCAAAAGTGTGTAATAGTTTGATCATCAATTGGTGCATTGCTGGAACTTGCAGGCGAAAAATAGTTTGAAATATTATCATGATCATCAAGAAGATGCTGTCTAATTGATTCAAGAGCGGCAAGGTCCGATTCTGATAAGGTTTGAGAGTACATTTCTTGAGTTTGAGCTAAAGTTTTTTTTTGGCTTTGGTAGTGATTGATTTGGTAGCTTGATTGGACAAATTTTCTTGTCTATATATAGAGGCGCATGCATGTGACAGCATGACTTTATTCACTTTAGTTGTGATATAACCATTTCGTTATTATCTAGTTTATTTTCACAAGATTTTGATTTTGGGTTTGGGGAGGGGAGGGGAGGGGGGATGGGGAGGGGAGGGGGACCTTGCTTATTGGAACTTTTTTTACCTTGAAGTCTACACCTATGCACGTGTAAGACCATCTCATATTTATCCAAAGAGTTTAAAAGCATGTGCAAGGCAAAACATAATTTATATAATTTTTTTAAACAAATATTTGATACTTTTTTATTAATATATTTATTATTTTCTATTAACATTATACATATGTAACACTGCCTTCTCGAAATGAAAAAAGAGGTTACACAAAACATAATCAAAATTGATGAATTCATAATAAAATTCTAAGCTACAAAAGAATAGTCTCATAACTATTAAATGTCACAAGACAAATCATAATATATAAATGTCAACTCGACTCAAACCACAATATAAACTAATTATTACACTACAAAAATAAGGGGCATTGGCGACGAGATCATTGTCGACGGCAAAATTCCCGTCGAGAATAATGTCAATGCCGACGGGCTAGCCATTGCCAATGTATATATGCCGTTGGTAATGGCCTTTTATTTGGCGCAAGACATTCCCGGTGAAAGAAAAACTCATTGGCGACGGTAATAATTTGAACATCGACGGGAAGTCAGGAGTAACTCAATAGCGACGGGGTCATTATCGACGGGTTGCCATCGAGAATGAGTCAGCTTATAATTAAAACCCTTGTCCGACGGCAACGATTCCTTTTATAAAACTTTTCTCTCTATGTTTCTTTCCCTATCAAATTAAGCCATTTTCGCTCTTTGATTTGCCCACTAAATCTCAAATTCGCTCTATTGATTCTCTAATTTGGTCAATAAAGTTCACCCATTTTCCCATTTCGCCCATTTTCTCTCATCCCTGTTGCAACCCCTCCCTTATCCATTTCGGCCATCAGAATCGGGGTGCCTCCGTGCATACCTGCAGCTAGTTAGTTCATCAAGAACTTCGAGAGGTTGTACCTTCACCTGTACAAGGATTGGGGTGGTTTGGTACGCTCATAAACATGTAAGTTTTTCAGTTCGTATCTCCTCTCTATAATTGATTTTATCCACTTGTTAATCTTTAATTTTTTTGAGGAGTTGTTTAATTGTTTATATACATGATTAGTTTATTTAGGTTCAAGTTATATACATATTTTCAGTTTCATCTCCTCTTTAATTTATTTAGGTTCAAGTTGGGAATTTAATATGAAACTATATAATCATTCAGGGCAGAACTTCTGTTGAACTGTATTTGGTTTAATATAATATTTGTATGTGTACGTTTTCAGCCTCATATGTACTGGGGGAAACATCTGTTATGTTTACTATTATGCAATTTATGCAATAGTTTCTTCATGGATTATATTCATCATGTTACATGTTTGGTTGCTTGAGCCAGATATAAATGCCTTAAACATCTGTTATGTTTACTATTATGCCTGATATATACTATACAAGCTAGAGCCGCAGAAAAATCAGATTACATGTTGAATTAATCTCATTGGGTATATCATATTTTCCCTTTGCAAGTAATTTTTAGGTCCTTTTTGTTACTTTTTTTAGTTTCTTGTTACTTGTGTGAAAAACGTCTTTCTTTGAATATTTTTTCATCAAATTTCGAATTCACAAACAATTATTTTCATATGGACAAGATAACTACTTTTCCCTAGCCATCACATTTGGTGAATATTAGAACTTAATTTGATGTTTTTGGTGATTATATAAGTTATTACTCATTCCAATTCACAAAAAAGTCTAATTTAATTATATTGTTTTTAGTCTAAATGTGAAATTCTAAATTTCAAAATTGATGTAAATTAATTTGTTAGATTAAACGCCTTGCTAAATATTTTAGAATTTTTTGAATTACATGTCTTGTTATAGATTTAGAATGAAAACATTGATATCACCGTATTTGCATAATTCAAAATAACATCAATTAGCTTCATCATATTTTATTTTCTTAAATAAGTTTTTGCTTTTATAAATGATTGAAAATTAATAAAACGAAAATGATCAGCTTGATAACAATAAAAGAATTCGAGACAACCTTCATGAAGGCCAACTTGTTTGAACGGAAGAAAGAGACTTTAAATATATTTAATAAACAAATGGTTTTCCTAATTAAATGGTATGTCCCTCCGGTTTCAAGCACAAGATAATATTATTAAAATATGAAAAAACACTTGGTACGAGGGATTAGGGAACATGTAATTTAATATGTGATGTTATATGATGTATTGAGCAATTGTGTTATGGAACAACAAAAAATAATGTGTGGTTTACATTTTAATAAACTAATTAAGTGTGTGTATTGTGTGTTTCTTATCTAGCTTAAGAACTACCATTATTTTCTTTGTAATACTCCAATGAGAATATTGTTTCAATAATCAAACTTATCATTGTGATTATTGCATTTGCATATTTTTTTTATATAGTTTAGGAAGCTTAGAAACCCGTTCGAGATTAACTTAATAGAAGTGAATCTCGAATAGTCCCTCTTTAGGACTGTTCCTGAATGTTTTGTTGATTTGGTCATATTCCAACATTAGGTTTTGATGATAATTTTCCTAATGTACTAAAATGTTTACTCATGCATTTATAGAATATTAAAAGAATTAACTAAATTGAAGACATGAAGGCCTGGAGAATTGCTTGAGTCATTAGAAAATAAATGTAAGATCCTAGCTTTAATTATTTCTCAATCAAGGCTATAGGATTTGCATTGCATTGCATCATTAATTAATTGTGTAATAAATTAAAATGGTTAATTAATTAAAGATTAATTATGAAAATATTTAATTAAGCTTTCAAAATTAATAAGGATCAAATATTAATTAATTGGAGTAATTTTTGAAAAGCTAATTTTGAAACCTTCCCGTAATTAAAGGATTTAATTTAAAATATATTTTGATAAATCTATATCACATATCTTGGGATTAAGTTATTCATTATGTTTTTCATGATTTATTAATTGATTGAGCTTTCTATAAAATTGATTAAGCAAATCAAATTTCATATCTTTAAAATCAAATTAGCATGGATCAAATAATTGGAGTAATTTTTGAAAAGCTAATTAGTGAGGGTAAATATAAATAAATTTGGATTTCAAAATAAATATAGAAATATTTTTTAAATATTGATACTTTCCATAATTGATGGAGATGGTTAATAAATGAGTTTTAAAAAGATCATTATCTTTCATATCTCTAACAAAGATTGTGTCCATAAATATTAGGATATGGATTATCTATTATTAGGTTTATCATAATCATGAAAGTAATATATAAATTAATTGGGCTTTCAAAATTAATATGGAAAGATATGCATTAAATGAAAATAATTATGAAAGTGATTAATTTATTATGGAACAAATTAATTAGGCATATAAAATTAATATGGAAGTATTTTTAAAAGATGAAATCTTAAATGTAAATCTAATTGATATCTTTATTTCATATTTAAAGGTGCTTAAATTGATTCTATAATTAAAGCTTCTAAATTAATTTAACTGAATCCATAATTGAAGTTTTCAAATTGATTCCATATTAATTATAGTGATTTGCTAGTATATTCTCTATACAACTGAAGCCTTTTATTATTGAATTATTTGATATATTGATTCTAGATATTTGGTAATGGGCAAAATCATGTATGTTGACAATTTAATACCAATAAATCTTTCATGATTGATTTAATGGAAAGTGTGATATGGCAGTGACTTGATTGCTTTGATAAAGATTTAACATAATGATGAGATTCAAAGTATGTGCTTAACTTATGCAATATTTAATCAGCCTCATCATTACGTCCTAGACTTATGCCTCAAATAATGTTTCATAGATACATATTAAAGGCATGTTATACACCTTTATGAGAACACACTGACTGTTAATAAAGGTATGATTTCCAAATCTAAATTGCACAACAGTCATGATATTAATTTATTGGGAGATATTTATTGAGTTATTTATGTATTGCTTCATAACTGTCACTAAATCAATTAACAATCTTTTTGGTAAAATTCCTTCCTAATTGATTTTATTCTCAAATGGCTAAAAGTCTTTCCTTCACTATAAATTGAGTTTATTCGTGGGTCATAGAAATGAGAAGAAAAAAAATAGAATATACAACAAGCAAAATACTTATAATACTATTTTGAAAATATACTTTCTTCACATACAATTCACAAGGGTTTTTAAAGTTTCTAAATTGTGAAGAATCGCTACAAGGCTGTTGCGTATCAAGCTCTCAATCAATTTTAGCTTTTCTATTTGCGCTTAAATCGGTAATATCTTTATCTTTCATATTGATCATTGCATATTAGTTGAGCCTTGAATTATTGATATAATTATTGTTTTAATCATAGTTTATTTTGTTGTCATATCTTTGATCAATTTTCTAAACAATTGATAGACTAAGTTGTTAGTCTAAGGTTTCTAATCCGGGTTGGATTAAGGGTTTTACAAGCAAGTTCAACTGAGCATAGGTGCTTAAGGGTGTATAGGTGCACGGGGAGCAAAGGTGCTCGGGGAGTATAAGTACTCAAATGTTGTGAAATTTATTATGTAAAAAGGGTTTAATTGTAAACAAAGTTAATTAATAAAGAGAGCCTCCAATACTAGTTAGTATTGAACGTGGATTAGGACATTAGAATAGAAAATAGGGGCTGAACCACATAAAAATTTCTTGTGTTCATGTGTTTGGTTGTTTTACTTAATTGTTTATTACATGCTTCAATTTGAGTTGTAATTCATAATATTAATACTTTAACATATAGTGTTCTTCTTCTTGATTGAGTCAGAAACTTCTAAATTAAGTTTAAACAATTCAATACTTGAATTGATATTAAAAGATTAAACATAAAAAGTGTTAAGTGGTTAATTTATATACATTGTTAATCCATCAAGCACAAATACTCAATTCAACATCCTACATTCTTACACTGATAATTCTGCAAACACAAATATTCAATTCAGCATCTTGCATTCTTACACTGATAATTCTGCAAGCACAAATATTCAATCCAACATCCTGCATTCATATACTGATAATCTGGTAAGTATAAATATTCTATCCAGCATCCTGCATTATACTCTAATCACTCTGCAAGCTTAGATATTTAGTCCAGCATCTTGTCTTGATAATTTGGTAAGCATAGATATTCAATCCGGCATCTAGCATTCAATATAAGAAAGTTATTTTAACTTGCAAAAGTTTGACATTGTTTGTTCCCTCACTTATTCAACCCCCCATTCTAAGTATGCCTACTTAATTAAATTTCATTTGGTATTAAAGATTGGCTCTACTTATCTTGGTCTTAAAGGTGACTTGTAGGGAAAGATTCTAGCATGACATAATTTGGGAACATCATTCAAGAAGGTCAATCAACTGTTTGACCTCCACTACTTCATGGAGCTAAAAATTATAACTTTTAAAATTTTTGAATGAGGATATTTTTTAAAAGAGACCATTGGGAATGGTGGGTCATTGAGAATGGTCTTGTTATTCCAAGAAAAAAAGATGGTACCCCAAAGACCTTAATGGAAATGGACTCAATCGAAACTCATATGATCTCCTATGATTCAAAAGCAATGAACACACTCCTTAGTGGATTGGTGCAATCCGAAATTGACAAAGTTTTCTCATGCAACACGACTAAGGAAATTTGGGATACTTTAAAAGTAAGCCATGAAGATACATTGAAAGTAAGAGATGTGACAACTCAAAAATTTAGAAGATCTTGAATGATTAAATTAAGGGTTAAAGTTTAAAGCCTAGAGTGGAAATAGATGATTTATTTAAAATTTTTAAGAAAAATCTATATGATTTAATAATGGAAAGGAGATAGGTGATATAAAATTTAAGGAAATGGTACGTTGAAATGATTCAACGATAAGGTTACGAGAAAGAATAAGAAGTAAACCAATTAAGAATGATTCGGAATTGTGATTCCGGGGACGGAATCCTTATAAGGGAGAAAAAATGTGATAACCCAAATTTTTGGGTAATATTAAAATAAGAATTAAATAAACAAAATTCTTATTAGATAATATGTTGTATGATATTATACTGCATAAGTGGGTACGAACTATGTAATATGTGATGTTTATGCTTAATAAATATATTGGTATTATATATTTATTTTATGTAAATAAATTGTAGGGGTAATTTATTAAAGAAAATGAGATGGATAAAATTAAAATAATTTATAATTTTAAATTATTTTAATATTGTAGATTGGTGGTATTAAATATACTTCATGTATAACCACTATTTTATTGAAGAAATTATATATTACACTATTCAATTTTTTTTCTTATAATTATTATTCATTAAATGGTTAATTTGATAAAAAGTTAAAGTTAAGGGTGATATAAGTAAAGTTTATAAAATAAGCAAGTGGTTATAAAATACTCATTGTTGTCGGGAAATATTCGTTTGGTCGTAGAATATTCTTGCTGTCGGAGAATATTCGTACAACGACGCGGCCATTTGTGGACCACATGTGGAATATAATAATCGGATATAGAAAGCTTACGAAATAACCTTTTATAAAAATAAGCAGCAAAACTTTTTATCGTTAAAAAGCATTTGAAATACCCGGTGGTTAAAAAATACGAATATGGCTGTGGTTGCATAAAGAAGATGCTACAGTATTAAAGATATCTCGATTATTGATTCTTATGTAAGAAGTCACTCAATAATTGATACAGTAAAATTTCACATTCTTTCATATTATTGGTGCAATAATTGCTACAGTAATAATTGAATAATATTTTGCATTATTGATTCAATAATCATCACGACACAGTAACTCGTATTATTGAAATGATATTATTAGATAGCATTATTGATAATGTCTAGAAAGTTCTGTCGAGAAAAGGGGTTAGGTCATATAATTGTGCGCCAATAAGAAAAAATTCTTATAGAAAAGACCTATCTTTTCTGGGAACAATCTGGTTATTAGTATTGTGAATCTGTAATATTATTTAGTAATAATTATTGAAGAATTGTAAATAATGGATGAATTTGGTAAGTAAAAATTTCTTTAAATTTTGATATAAATGGAGAAATTTTAGAATGAGACATTTGTCGAAAGTTGTTATTTTTTTCCAATGAAACCATAATTATCTTCTCTGATAATATATTTATATATTATTATAATATTACATTATAATAGTATAATGTGATAATATAATAGTATAATTTTTATAATTTAAAGGGTAATATTATTATAATAAATTTATGGTATAAAAATAAAATGAAGTGGAAGAAAAAAAGAAATGGAATTGGAATTCTTTAATAATGTTTATATATATATATATAAACATGTGGTGGGTGAGAAAACTTGGAGTCCTTTTTGGCATGCTGAAGAAATTTCAAAACAAGTATGCTGAGAATGAATAATCCGTTAGTTCATTTGTCAACTTTGGTGTGCTAAGCATTTTCTATAAATAGGGTGCTTAGTTAGAAATGAAAATCACACCAGAATCAACAGATTTTCTAGCTATAATATCGAGCGTATTTTTGTAAGTATTTAGATATCTTGAGTATTGCTATTCAGTGCAAGTTTTCTTCAGCATTATATACGATTTTAGCCAGAAGTATTATTCTTTTGAGGTAAGAGATGTTATTTTTTTTTTCTTCGTAAATGATGTTATTTCTTTCAATATCATTATATCAAAATATTGGTACGAATTTTATTATGAACTTTTTACCTTTTCATGTCGAGGTTACTATTCATGTATACGACATTATTCACGTATACGACACTATTCACGAATACGGTACTATTCACGAGTACTATTCACGAAGTATGATTTTTCTTATAAAACTTTTACCTTTTTGTGTCGGAGTTACTATTCACCTATACGACACTATTCACGAATACGACACTATTCACAGAAAAATTAAATTTTCTTTTATGTTTCCAAGTTGTCTGTTATGGTTCCTATCTTTGATTGGATCTATATTTTGAACTTTATTCTTGAATTTTACTCCATAAAGTAGTATCATGTTAACAATTTGGATATTTTTAAATTCTAGATAAATTAAAAATCTTTAATATTTATCATTGATTTCGTTTGATTGATGCTTATAGCATGGTCATTATCCTCATGCTTATATTGTAACGAAAGTCATCTTTGGCCCGTAGTGCATACATGGACTGTTGATTATTGGTTTTACAGTTGTATATCTTTGGCCTGTAGTGGAAATATGACCTGTTGTTGAATATCTTTGGCCTGTAGTGCAAAGATTACCTGTTGTTGAATATCTTTGGCCTGTAGTGCAAAGATGAACTGTTGGTGAATATCTTTGGCCCGTAGTACAAAGATGAATTTATTAGTATGATTATGAACAGGAACTGTGATTTGGTATAACCATGATCTTTGATGTTTCGGTAAAAGACATGTGATGAAAATTATATTAAATCACAGGTGTGAAGAGGAATTTAGAACCACAATTAGGATTATGAGTTATTCACATGATTGTGGATAGGATCTGTTGATTGATGTTACAGGAATAAAACATTGTTGGTGGACTTTTAACATGGAGAAGATAATAGACTTTATGGTCTATTTGACTCTTCTAATGGATTGTTAATTCCGCTGCAATTATGGTTGAAAAGTTTTATCATCTACCATATGTTCTAAATCTCTGATTTATTACTAACGAAGACTATTGATAATTTAATTATCTTTAGTTATGATATTCTTTAATGGGCTAGTTGTGCTCACCCTTTTTGCTTCACAATTTTTCGTAATAAGAGTGTAAAATGGGTCGATTTGCCGGTGGTAATAAGGGAATAAACGTTGATCTATAGTCATTGAGGTTTTCCATAAATAGTATGGAAATAATTTTATTAAGAATTTTAGATAAGTGTGTCGTATGTTATCGTCATTTAACCGAATTATTTTGGTGAAAGAATAGGATGAGGTCAACCCAACTTTGAAAGGGTGTTTTGCCAATTATCATACAAGATGTCTAATGACCTACGACTTCGTGTTATCATAAGATGTGGGGGTTGTGTACATCCATTTTACGATTATATCTATGAGCACTACCTATATAATCTTGGAGTTTGGTTGAAATATAATTCTCAATTAGAGACAATGGAGATAATTATATAGCAAAAAAAGACTCACCATTGGAAAGAACATGATAGCAATCTTCTCATTTTTCTTTGGGGTCTATTGGGTCAACCAATGATAATTCTCGAGTTATATGATATCTATTATAACTTAGATGCATGGTCTCTCAGGTACGAAAGTTTCCTTGAGTATTTTACAAAATTTTAATTTCTAAAACAGTTATTGACTGTACCTTTATTTAAGGTACCATTGTAAGGTATTAATGTGAGGTGCTATCCAAGTAAAGGGATGAGAGTCACAGTTGGTATCCACATCATATGTGTTGTTGTATTTTGCACGACTGTTGGATTAATGAAGTTGTAGATGTTTTCTGTACCATGTATTTGACGACTCATAATGAGTTGTGTGGACCTATTTTGGGGGCGTCACAGTAATGTATGCATGTATTTAATGTAGTGAATATATTAATATATTTACTACAGTTAAATAAATTGTGAAGGCGATTTATAGAAAGGGAAAAAAATAATTGGACATATGATATTATGTTACATGGATAATGGTATAATATTTAATATTATACCAAATGTGTAAAGTAAAAATATGATATGAGATCCAATCTATAAAATATGTATATTGGTATCAACTAGTTAGTAAATTAAATTCATATTTGAATAAATGAAATATAGTAAATTATATATTTAATATATGAATAAATTGTTTGAAAACAATTTATGAAAAGAAGGAGGAAATTAAATTTAATTATACAATATAGATTGTATATATAATTTAAATAAGTTATTTAAATTAGGTAATGGGGAGTTAAATAAATATATATTACATGGAAATAAAATTGTGGGAACAATTTTGCGTAATGAAAAAAAAAACAAAGTGAGGTGAAGCATATGATATTTATATATACTTTACCCAAGAGTATTAGAATAAATTCTTATATAAAATTAATTTAATAAAGAAAAGATATTATATTTATCGTAATATCTTAAGAAAGTAAATAAATTCTTAATTGAATTTATGATAATATGGTAATGATATTATATTATAATATCTTGGGTGTGTAAATAATTGTATTTATATAAGAAATTATGTGTAGCATATTTATTTTATAATTATAAAATAAATATGTAATTTGAAGTATGTTATGTTATATTTTATATAATTTATATATCAAAGATGAGTTATGTATAAATTATGTGATTCCAAGAGGGTAAAATTAATTAAGGGGATTTATGTAGTAACTTATTTGATTAAATTAAGTTACTAAGATTGGGTAATTAAATAACTTAATAAAGTATGGAAGTGAATTAAGAAAGTTAAGGGAGAATTGTACGAGTTAAGAAAACCTTAGGGTTAAAAACCTAATATTTGAAACTTAAAAAAACATCTTAAGGAATATGCTAAGGAATAAAGAATATTCTGAGAATATGTCAGGGGGTGATTTGCAAGCTTTTAAAGACGAGGGGGAAGACTAGAGAAGACTTAAGTTGGGTGACCAACTTATAAGAAATTGAAAGTAGCTTTTATATAGGCAAAATCAAAATTTACCTATATTCATTTTTAGCCAAATTGGCTAAGTTTAGAGAGAAAAAAGAGAAAAGAGAAATAATTTATAATGAAACGAATATAATCTATTGTGTATTAAAATAATTTATGGAAAAGAAATATGTATTGATTTGTTCCATCATAAGAATTTATTTTAATTATGAAATTTAGTTTCATAATTAGTGGAGTAATTTTTATATATATTATATGTGAGATCCCGAATTTTATGAAATAAAAATATTCAATTTTTCTATTTTGGTAAATAGTTAAATTGATAAAAGTTAAAGTTAAGGGTGATATGTGAAATTTTTTTAAAGTAAGCAAGTTGTCATAAAATAACCGGTAGTAAAAGTACAGTAATACGTGTGGTTGCATACTAGCACACGGTATTAATTATTGATGCTTACATGAGAAATCACTCAGTTATACTCAATTATTGCTACATCATATATCTCATATTATTGATTCAATTGTTGTCATAGTATCATCTGCATAATATGTTATATTATTAAATCAATAATTGAGACGACAAAGTTATTCATATTATTATTTGCAATATTGACAATGTTTAGAAGTTCTGTCAAGGAGAGGTTTGGTCACCTAATTGCGCGCCAATAAGGAAAAATCCTTATCGAAAAGCCCCCTCTTTCCAGAGAATGACCTGGTTGTTAAATATTGTGGGTTATAATATTAATGATGAATAAGTTCATGTTGATTAAAGATGAAATTGATAGTTCCATTGTGTTGGGATTATTAGTGTTAGTGGAAATCGACATTTATTTTGATAATAATTGATGTCGGAGGTTATATTGACCAATCGGGTAATTAACTTAGAATAAATGAGCAATTAATTGCTATTAATTCACATCTTTATAACTATGTGTTCACATGTGTGTACTATTGATTCACATGATTTACTATTAGGGGAGTTGGTGCAAGATTGATAATACTTGCATGACTAAATTAAAAATAGAGGTATAGATGAAGGTACTATACTATAATTAATTTTTTTCATATGTTTAGAACTATTGAGTCACGTGATTTACTATTGATTCACATGATTTACTATTAAGGGAGGTGGTGCAAGTTTAATAATACTTGCAGGACTAAATTAAAAATAAAGAAAAAGAGGGAGGTATTATACTGTAATATTTCGAGCCCCAAAATGTGCAATTATCGAAACTATTTTTTTCTATAAATAGAAGCTCATTCTTCCTTCATTTCTCACCAATTCACTAAGTCTCACAAGAGCAATTATTATAGAGAGAAATTATAGGGAGAAAGAAGAAGAAAAGTCTGCTACCTCACTATTCAGTATCCAGTTTTCTTCTAAGGTAAGGGGTATTATTCTTTCGTATTCATGAAGAGAGTTATTTTCTTTCAATACTCGTAAGGGTTGTTATTCCATTCTTTATTATTATGTTGGAATAACCCATCTATCTAAGCACCGTATATATGGTGAAATTCTTCGTTATTCCATTCTTTATTATTACATTGGAATAACTTTTCGTCTCTATGCGATCTATCGCATGCACTGGTGAATTCTGTTGTTATTCCATTCTTTATTATTCTATTGGAATATCACATGCATGCGGATTACGCATGACCATTTCCATTCTTTATTATTACATTGGAATATATATTATGCATGCGGATTACGCATGACTGACCAGTTCCATTCTTTATGATTACATTGGGAATAACACATGCATGCATGCGATCTATCGCATGCATGGTGAATTCTTACGTTATTCCATTCTTTATTATTACGTTGGAATAACTTTTGTCTACATGTGGATTACCGCATGCATGGTGAATGATCCTTTGTATTCATTCTTTATTAAATTGTGGAAATGATCTCTACTTATTGATTCTCGCATGGCGGTGAAAATCCATTTGCAGTTTCGTATATTCTATTATATTCATCTGGGATATCATTTCTTTTGTACTCGTCATGAAATATCGTTTTCTTTGGTATTTTTCTATTACGAGTTACTATTCACAGGTTACTATTCACCCGGTTACTATTCACTCTAGTATTATTCACTCGGGTATTCGGGGCACTTTTCGTGCCGGAGTACTATTCACGAGTTATTATTCATGGGTTATTATTCACCCGATTACTATTCACTCTAGTATCATTCACTCGGGTATTTGGGGTACTTTTTATGTCGGGGTACTATTCACGTGATACTATTCCCGAAGTACTATTAACGGGGTACTATTTACCCGAAAAATATATTTCTTTTCTGTCCAAATTATTTTTGGTACATGAATATTATTTTTGAATTTTACTTTACAAAGCAGTATCATATTGACAATTTGGATATTTTTAAACTCTGGATAAATTTAAATTCTTTAATATTTATCCTTGATTTCGTTGGATTGGATTTCGTTTGATTATTGCTTATATCATTGTCATCATCCTCATACTTATATTGTGATGAAAGTCATCTTTGGCTTACGCGCATAGATGGACTTGGTATGATTATGACCAAGGATTATTCGGTATAATTATGACCGTAATATAACGAATTATGTGGTAAAAGTCCCCATTGGCCTGTAGTTCATTGATGGACAGTTGTTGATATGATTATGACCAGGGATTATTCCGTGTAATCATGACCATTGATGATTACATGAATATCCTTGGCCGAAGTAGTCTTGAGGATGATTCGATTTTATTTATTGTCGAGTCTCAAATGATAAAGTTGATGAAAAACTTTTTAAATCATAGAAGATAGTAGATTTTATTCTATACTTGACTCTTCAAATGGATTGCTTATTCATTTCGCAGATTGTTGATCTAAAACTTGTTGTCTATTGTATTCTATCAGTTGTTATACTGTTGAAGGCTAAGGATAATTTATTCTATATTATCTTAGTCATAATATTTCTTACTGGGCTAGTTGAGCTCACCCTTTCTTTCATTGTTCTCTTCAGGAAATGAGAATATAGCTGGGACGAGTCGGGGAATGGAGTGATGGTCCAAGATAAATGGCTTTAGTAGTCCTCACTATTCTACAGAATAATGTGATAATAATTGTAATGAAGACACCATTGAGTGTGGATATTATCTAGATGACACTATTTTTATTAAAACTCTCAGTTTATGTTTTGTCATATTTTACACGACAGTTGTATAATTAAGTTGTATTTGAATTTATGTACCATGTATCTGGCGACTCAAGATGGGAGATGTATACCTGTTTTGGGGGCGTCACATTATAAATGTATAAATATCCAATTTTGATTATTAATTGGAATACATGTTATTATAATGTATAAATTAAATAATGGAATTACATGTGATAGTAAACTTAAGAGAGCTATAATCAGAGCAAAGACTATTTATTCTATGTCCTTTTTACTCTATATATCCGACCATTCCATACCTTCTCTTCCTCATTTTTCTTTCTCTAACCGAACCATCTCTCTCTTATTCTACAATTACCCAAGAATAAAAGTATTCATAAAACTTGAGCAAGAACATCTAGGTTAGTAATTGGAATTGAGGGAGGTTAATGTCAAATGGGATGTCAACAGGAGAATTGCAACAAGGAATTTTAATAAGAAAAGCAAACAAAGAGGTAACCTGTGTATTTTCAATATGTTCATTCGAAGTTAGGTGAAAATATATGTAAATGTTGATATACTGTTATGTTTGGTTGTGAACTGGTATGGGGGATATATTGTAATTGTTGTGCGGAGTAATTAGGATGGAATGCATGACTGAATCTTAGACCAACACTTTTAAAATCTGTTTTCAAAAATGATGCACATAATATGTTTGATAATATGCTTCTTAGAGGCTGTCAAGCATAAAAAGGGGGAATTAGCCAAGTTTGTGAATAAGGAAACCTTTACATATGTTACATGAAGTAACTCAAATGGTTTGGGCAAGTCCAGGAGGGTTTAGAAATGAATTTGTTAGAATTGAAGCAAATTAGAATTGGCTAAAAACTGTTACAACTGAGCAATTTTAAATCCTTGTAAAAGCAGTTTAAAATGTTCATTTTGGCAGGTATATATTTTTATAAAATAGTATGTAGTACCAAGTATAACATATTAAAATTCGGTAGCTATCCGAAGCGAAAATAGGAGATAATAAAATCGCAAAGGGAAATGTGATTGTCATGAAGAAATCTGAAGCTGACCCGATGGCGATTAATGTGTAAGTGCGCACACGATACTATGTCGTGTTGCTGATCTTGACTGGGTAGTTGTAGTGCACTGAGTTAGGAAGCCATTGGCTTTGGAATGACCTCATTCCGACCTCGGATGAGGGAGTTATGGTGATTGGAAGGAAATGTGTCGAATTTGTCAAACTGGAAGTCAGCAGCGGGACGTGCTATTCGGGACACTCTTTCGATCAGTTAATTTTTCCAAAAAATTCTGGGTTTTTTGTATGTTATATTACACTAAATAAGATTTCCATAGACTCTGGAATGGACTAATTCTGACTTCGGAGCAAAGAGTTATGACCATTCAAAGTAGTCGCGTCAAAACTGTCTAACCAACTCGGGTCAGTCCCTTTATACGGAATTTCTGGAATTCTGTGTTTAGAATTGGGAAAAGGTCAAAGAATAAAAGTTGTAGTTCCGGAAGTTAGCTTCGCGTGGACTAGAGAATAGCTCAAAAATGTTTTGAAATAAAAAAGTTATGACTGTTTTAGCGAGAGAGGGTACAGCTGGGAAGAAATTGAAAACTGTTACAAACGTACACTTTTGACGCTCTGTTTGGGCTGTCTAACAAACCCGGAATGGGGGTTTGATATTTTTTAAAAATATTCTCGTGTGATACGAAAAACATACCAAAAATTGGTTGATATCCGAGCTACAAGTAAGAAGTTAAAAATGTGCAAAGTATATTTCAAGCAAATCGAAAGAAGCGAGGCATCGCCTTTGCTTGATACATTGTGGGCAAGACGTAAGACGCCGTCAGGCACGTCTTCTTATTTGAAATGATCGCATGGCATGCTTTTCACGTGTTGTTTTGCTCAATCTTAGTCGCTTGTTTTCATAGTTATAAAATTTCTATAAATACTTTGATATCTGGCTAAAACATATCCAAAACTCGCATGAGAAGTTGATTAGAGTTTATGAAATAAAAATTAGCAAAAGAGAAAGTGTCAAGCCATGGGTCGCTTGATACAAGCAATTAACGCCGAACTTTGGTAGCCTTGGGGCTACCCCGCTTATCGTGTTCTCGCGACGTGTTTGGTTGGTTTTAGAGCTATTTGGCACATAATGGAACACCGGTATAGTATTATAAATATAGTATAAAGACTATATATGGCGCAAAATTATTCATGCATGCTCAAGAAAAGCGATAAAAGTATTATGTAAACATGAAATTACATATATGTGATCAACCTGAATTGAGAAATGAAATATAAAAGGGTTATGTATTAAAATAAAATATGCTAATCCATTTAAACTATATTGAACATCGGAATTTGAAATCGAAAAGTTTTAGAAATTCGAAACGAAGACTATGAACACAGAATCACATAATGACATATGTATGAATAAAATACATGTGAAGCACGGATGTAATTTATTCACGAGAATAAATGTTAAGCGAAGCTACTAACAAAGTAAGATATTTGCGTACATGGTGATATCATGGTTTAGCACATGGACTATTGCGAAAACATAAAAAATTTTCAAAAACTAAAGAATAATGATATGAGCTACGTTTACACGATCCAAACCATCCATAACCATATAGTCTCAAGTTTACAGATGGAGATAAGAAATATTCTTAAAATGGTTTATAGATGGTTTATGCTCTCAAACGTAAAGTATTTATATACTAAAACCATGAGAGAACCTTTTTGTGCGTAAAAAGGGTTATAACAGACAAAAGTTTCTAAAGAAACGTGGAATAGTTTTAAGACAAGAACAAAAAGATTATACTTAATCTAAAATAAAAATTAGTTTACATTAAGTATGTGAAACTAATATGTGTATGAATATATACTCAATTTGTGTAGGATCATCACTGAGCAGATAAGTTATAACATTAAACAGCACTCAAGGCAAGTTTTTCAATTTATTTATGTAGATTTATAATTGCTATAGATAACTGTTAGCATGATTTATGCTTATAAGTATGTAATACCTATGAACTGCATTATTTGCTTTGTGAATGATGATTGTCAAATTATGAATAATTATTGAATTGAGTCGGGGAACTCAATATATATGTGCAATGAATCACATGTACATGACATGTGTAGTATATGCTATGGTACGTATGTTGCTACCATCAGGACATAAATCTGATAATGCATTTGTAATATGCTTGAACACCAAGAATATAAATGCATGAACTGAATGTGAAACCTATGTGCCACGTGATGCATGATAGACTGCTAGACTTGTTGGGCCATCGTGCTCAATCTTGCTTAATTTGCAGGTTAAAGCTATGATGCGATCTATCGTGATTAGGAGCGTGTGAAAAGAAGACTAGTGATTTAATTGAGATTGTGTTGAATCATTTGATGTTATTTTCATGTGTAAATCACAGATGTGTAAATTTTTGAATTATTCGATAAATGAAGATTATTTGTTCTAAAAAGGAAATATGCTTGAAAGAATGAATTATATATATATATATATATATATATATATATATATATATATATATATATTCATATCTACTCAGGCTAAATAAGTTATATAATAAATATGATTCTAGTATAAAGAAGAATTGTAAAGGTTGCGATTCAGGGAATGAATGAATGGAAAGAAAGAAAAAAAATAAAAATAAAAATTATTCCGTATTTTTAGCTATTTTAACATTAAATAATGTTTTAAAGCTAGAACAAGATAATATTAACGCACAAGATTGGGGAGAGAAATTGTCCCGATTTTGGGGGCGTTACAAGAGAAGTCAAGCTTAGTATGCTCATGCATGATTATGAAATGTTCAAGTTTGAGAAAGATAAAACTATCAACGAGGCACAAGTAAGGTTCCTAGTACTAATGAATTCCTTGAAGCTTCTTGATAAATCAATTCCACAAAGTGAGATTAACCGTAAGTTACTTTGGGCTATGCCTATAAGAGATTTGCTTCTAAAGTTACAACTCTTCAAGATTCTCCTAATATTTCTTGTATGAATACATTAACTCTATTTGGTGAATTAGAAGAATTTGAACATCAATTAAAGAGATATGATGTTGAGGAGGATACTCCTCGAAAGAAGGTTTTAGCTCTTATTGCAGGTGATGAAGAGGAGGTAGAGGACGATTCGGATGAGAAAATTGCAAAACTTTCAAAAAGTCTCAAAGGGTTGTTACAAAGAAAGCTTAAGAGAAAAAGTGTTATCACTTCAAACAAATTTAAGGAAAAGCAAAATGAAGACACTTGTTTTGAATGCGGACGCCCAAGCCATTTCTAAAAGGATTGCTTCAAAATAACGAACAAAGGCAAACCAAGCTACAAGGATAAAAAAAGGAAAAAACATTTATTACTTGGAGTGATGATGAGTTCGAAGTGGAAGTTGATGTAAACGAAGAAATAGCCCAAGTATGCTTCATGGGAGTTGGAAATGAATCAAGTGATGAATCGAGTGAGGTAACAATTTCTGATTATAATCTTTTGAAACAAGAAAATGAACAATTAAGAGAAAAGAATATATACTTAAAAGATTTGGTAAATACTTTAATAAACAAAGTTGATACATTGATTGATGAAAAGAAAGAAATTGAACAAGATACATCATTTCAAGAAGAAAATATTTTAATGGCTAGAAATGATGTTTTAGAAAATCATAACAAATTTTTTTCCAACAAGGTTAATGATTTGAATAATGAAGTTGAAAAATTAACCAAAGAAATAGCAATGAGAGATATTTGTACCGATGCATACGGTTTTCTGGATAGACAATTTGATGGATATACTAGACCTGAGCCCATTTTATAAATCTGACTTGGTATCAGTTTTAGGGTTAAAAGTTTACCCATTTCTTAACTAGTACGACTTATCAATTGTGTCAATAATTGTCCGTGATTTATTATATTTCTTTTTTGGGCTTGTTTATCTTTTGTAGGTCTCATATTCATCAGGTACATGCGATTAAGTCCACGTACAACTCTCAATACATCGAGACATCGGGTTACATATGAGGGAGAATGTTAAAAGTATTTGTTGTCCCACGAGAAATACCTTGGGTCAACTATTTTTATTACTAATTAGTTTTGAGTTAGAGATATTTTTATATAGAAGACTTGGGCCAATTTTATAAACATAACTACAGAAGTATAAGGAATTGATCAAAAGTCATTTGTTTTAGAGAGAAAAAAAAAGGAGAAAAAGAGAAATTTTTTAAATTTTTTTCCCAAAAATTTTCTTTCGAACTTGGGAAGATTTGAAAAGAAATTTGTAGTGACCCAAAATTTTGGATAAATAAAGTAAGAATTTAATAAAATAAATTTCTTATTTTATTATGTGTTATGTTATACAGCGTAATATGTTTGTATGTATGTGTTGTGGTGTATATATTTAAATATATTTATTACATGTTATTAAATTGTTAAAAATAATTTCTAATGGGAAGGATATAATTAGGTGAATTAAAATAATTTATGGAATTAAATTATAACATATTTATTTATTGAATAAATTATTTTTATTTAATAATAGCTTCCATTTTTATGGAAAGATTTATGGATATTTTATGGAATATTTGAAGAATATTATGTATATTTAATATACATAATTTGGAATGCGATATGTACTGAAGGAAGTTAGTAAATGTAAATAAATAAATGTAAGTAAATGTATATGGGTATGCTGAACTTATTTGTAATATATATATATATATACGTTATGAGTGTTTGATTGCATCTTAATACATCTGAACAGTTCATCTATTAATACACCTTAATAACTAACATATTTGTATTAAGAGCTTCTCTAAATAGTTAATATACACATATTAGTCTAAACAATTAAGAGGACCTCTTAATATAAAGATGTGGGTTATTAATATGTATTAAGAGGTAAATTATTGATATACATTAAGATGCAATCAAACATCACTAGTTTTTGAGATTCGGATATATGGAGAGAGAGAGAGAGAGAGAGAGAGAGATTAACTAATATAGTAGAGTAGACACCAATTTTATACTCCTATTTTTTTATCAATAAAATAAATATTTTTTAATACACAAAGTAAGGAATAGCTAGTGGCAAGTTCAAAAATTTGAATATATAATGATTACAAATTAAAATGGACGAAAACCTAAAAACAAGAAGTCCTTAGAATTTTGTAATTTTCCATTATGTTGTAACTGTATTGAAGTATCAATGATACAAAGCATTCTGAAGCATATATCAAATATTGTCCAAAGCTAATTTATCAAAAATTATGAAATAATAAATTTGACGATGTGTAATAATTTTTAGATAATTCATAATTTTTATAATTAAATTTATATAATGATCCCAAGTCTAGTATATAAAAACATTAAGTTCGCTCTTTATGTTATTTTCTAAAGGCATTCAGAGATATAGAAGGGGGGTTGAATAGATACTTTAAAAATTTTACTTTTAAAAAATTATTACCAACTTATAATATTAAGAAAGATAATTAATTAAATGGTTTTTCCACGGCGGAATGATAATTTGTAAAAACCCCTTCAAAGATAATAGAGAAATCACAGTTTTAAATTTAGCAAACCAGAGTGGAATCAAGTCACAGAAAGTAAATAAGATAGACTATTTTTAAGTGGTTCGGAGCACAAAGATCTCCTAATCCACTTTTCTACTCTTTGAGTAGAAATAATCGACTAAGGATGGGGTGATCAGTAAGATCTGTTCACACAGAAGAATTACAACAGTTGAATCAGAAAGATTCTTTCAAGTCACTAAGACTTGGCTACAGTAGAACACTAAAATCTCTTTAGTTCACTAAGACCAATACAATCACTAAGAAAGAATGATGTTTGGGGTGCTGATAAGTTGCTTGAAGCTCAATATTGAAAGACTTAGTAGCAAAATATGATGTTCAGAATGGTAGAGTAAAGGACTTTTTGAATTGAAAGCAGTTCGAGTTTTTAATTATTTTTGTGGGTCCTTTTTGATTGATAAAAGTGAGGCATTACAATATAGATATTAGATACAGATCAATGAACTCGAGGCATTACTTTGACACCAGGTTGTTGGATGAATCTTCAATTAATTTGATCGCCTCAGCCTTCCTGTTTGGTTCTAAAAGATGCAGCATCTCTGCTGCTGCTGCTCTATGCATCAAAGAATCTGCAAACAATTACCTAGCATGTTAATGTCATAAGATGAAGGGGTGTGTGCAGAAGTGCATATAAGACAAGATAATTATGACCTTTGTGTTTCTCAAGGAAAAGGGTGTTTGCCTCGATGAGAGACTTTCCATGCAACTGACTACAAAAGCAAAAAAAATAAAAAATGGGGCATTTGCTATTCAGTTGTTTTTTGATTACAGAACAATTTAATAGCCTCACTAGAAAAGAAGGACGAAATCAAAGAAAACCTCAAAGTAGGTCGCTCTGCTTCTAAGACTCCCCAAACGAGTTTCTCAGCATCAGTCACAGGAGCAGGCATGGCAGCCGCCTTATAGAAGAACCGAATTCGCAAAAACCGTAGTTTAAAACAAGATCTGCAGAACAGTTGCAAATGTGCATCTAGCAGATTGAAATTGAGACCTGACTACCTGAGCACTCTCAATCTCTCTTGAGACTTGAGAGATTGAGAGTTCGAGATGAAGGACCGCCGCGATGAAGGCGATGAGGCGATGGCCGTCGGCGTCGAACGATGAGAGAATTCGAGATCTGGGTCTTGCCGTCTGAGTTTGAGAGTTCGATATCTGAGAGAATTCGAGAGATCTGAGAGAATTCGAGATATGAGACTTCAGTTCAGAGTGGGCTATCGGGTAGTAATTTAGTCAAGTAGATATGAGAGAATTGCTCAGTCTTACTGTTGACTGCTGTCCAACTTTGCACCTTGCAAGGCTTTTTTTAAAAAAAAAATTTTAATTTTTTTTAAATTTTTTTTATTTTTAAATGAATATTTTTTAAAAGATAAAAACTTTAACGACCGTCGTTGACAGTAAAATATCTCACATTTAATTTGGGAAAAATTATTGAAAGTCATTTGAAATGGCGTTGAATTTTTTGATTTTTTTTAGCTAAAAATCAGAAAGATAACCAACGCCACTTTAAAAAATATTTTTTTTAAAAACGAATTTTAAAAAAAATTATCTCAACTTTTTTAAAACAATTTTATTTTTTTAAAGAAATTTGAAAAAAAATAAAAATATGATCCAATGCCAAACTAACCGGCATTGTAACTTATTTGAAATTTTTTTATAAAGCAAATTTGTAAAAAATAAGAGTAAGATGTAACATCACTTTAACTGACATTGGAATCTTTTTTTTTTTAATTTCTTTGATCTCTTGGACTTGTTTACAAACATCAATATTTTTTTTATGTTTATTCTCTCTCATCGACGTTGGAAAAGAAGGAGTATATAAGACTTCAGCTATAAAAAAAATAAAATAAAAATTCTAACGCCAATTAAAGTGACGTTGCATCTTACTCTTCTTTTTTACAAATTTGTTTTTTTTTAAAATTTTTTAAATAAAATAGGGATAAAATTGATATTACATTAATATGGGTCAAACTAACTTATTAAGAATGACTTATAAGTCATTTTTAAATAACTTTATTTTGTTTTAGTTCATAAAACATAGTAAAAAAAATTCATCTTTTATGTTTTCTCTTATAACTAATAGTATTATAATTTAATTTTATAATATATTTGGGGAATAGGTAAAAGGAGAACTAAGAATAGCTAGGGGTATACCATTACTATTCTTCTTTTTATGTTTTATTTTGGGACTTAAAAATATGTTCATGATTTAAGTTACTCCCTCCGTCTAAGAATAAACGTTCGTATTATTTTATGTAATCTCAAGTTAAATATTTACTTATATTAAATAATTTATTTTTTTTATAATAATTTTTGCGTAATATTCTTAGTATTAAATGTCATATTTTTATTATTTATAAATATTTATATAATATCACTAGTCATGTATAGAAAAATATGCAACTAGATGAGAATTTAAATATGAATACTTTTATCATTTGACATTTTTTTTAAATTCGCATAAAATCAATCATCATTTTCATTCTCGAGTGAGGGAGTACTTGTAAGTATGTCCTACTTCTATCTATGAATAGGAAACATTGGAAGCATAGATATAATAATCAGGTTTGATAAGGTTAGGTTTATTTGGGTCGGAGGTCCGGAACTAACATGCTTGACAATCGTTTGTCACTGGTACTATTTCAACAACCATAATCTATACCGTTGATCGCAACATTGGATGGCACGGGTACATCGGTTGTCATTGAATTTCATCTAATATTTAGATATGAATATTTTTTATAAATATTTATATGAATATTTAGAGATAAATTTATAAATATTTATATGAATATATATATATATATATATATATATATACACATAAATATTCATAGTTACTTTATATATATTTAGTTTAATGATGTGATTTGTTTAGTATTTTATTTAGTTTGACAAGAAATTTTGAAAAGAATATGTATGTGTGTGTATATATATACACATATCAGTAGAATAAATTTAAAAATATTGGAGACTACAAGTTATAGCGTTAGTTTAATTAACTAATAAATTAGAATGGCTCAGTGGTAGCTTAATGGCCCAATAACCCATAGATCTTAGGTTCAAAACTTAATTATGATATTTTTGCTTCTTATGTTATATTTTTTGTGTATTAGATAAATTCTATTACCATCTATATATATAGATACCCATCTTAAATCTCCACATTAAATTAAATATATATAAAGTAACTATGAATATATATATATATATATATATATTAAAATATTCATATAAATATTTATAAACAAATATTCATATTTATGCATGAAATACAAATATATTATCTTATAATAATAACACACTAATTTGTCATTTTATTCTGTGATATATAATATCGTTAGTATGGAAAGACCTGCGGATTTTCGGAAACAATAGCATTAATTATTCCTTATTTTAAAATGTTCAATATTTAAAAACTAATTAATTAACTTGGCTATTAATTTACGTTATAATCTTCGATACATTGATCATGTATGATCATCGATATGTCATTTGATTATTTCATTACTAATTTTCATCAAAAAAGTGTTCGATCGCCCATTAATTATTTGCTGCAAAAAAAGAAGATATATAATTGAAAAGAATAACTTATACTATATTCCAAGGCAAAATAAATAAATTAAAGAACACGTAAGATAAATATCATAATTTTGTAAGTATTTGACATATATAAGCAGAAATTATAGTGTTATTATTTTATTATTATTATTATTATTATTATCATTATTATTATTATTGTTATTGTTATTATTATTATTTTTATTATTATTGTTATTAGTACTATTATTATTATTATTGTTATTATTATTATTATTATTATTGTTATATAACTTCCTGAGATTATATTAATGGTATATAGTGAAGGAGAAGAAAAGAATATATAGGGAAAATCTCATGTTTTGATATAAATATTAATCCTTGCAAGATATTAACAGATAACTTGTGTTGCTCTAGTGGTCAAATGACCAAAGTTCCAAATGATAGGTCATATGTTTGAATATATTCCGCATTTGGACATAATTTTTAAATACTAAATACGAATATTTTTTGACAATTCTCTGAATACCGAATATGGTCTTACAAAAACATGCGTATTGGGATTATCTTAATTTAAGGCAACATTTTAATAGTCGTTGCAAAAAATTGTATAAAATATGCAACAAAAATAAAAATTATTGCCAATGAATGTGGTCCATATTAGCCAACGAAATATAGCAACAAAAAAACTTTCGTTGCCTACGATGAGGAGAAATCAAGTGGTTAAAATTTTACAACGAATTTTTAACGAATTTTGTTTTCAAATTTTGCAACGATTTATGAATTTCGTTGCAAAAAGTGAAAGCCTGACACAATCTGCAACGAAGGACAAGTTTCGTTGCTAAACATACACTTTTAGCAACGACTTATAAAGTCGTTGCCTGAAAAATCGTTGTTAAAGCCCCATTTTTAGCAACAAAAAAATTTTCGTTGCCCACGATGACGGAAAATCAAGTGCCCGAAAATTTTGCAACGATTTTCTAACGAACTTTTTTCCCGCCAATGTATTAGCAACGGAATTTTGCAACGACTTATGAATTTCATTACAAAAAGTGAAAGCCTGACACAATCTGCAATGAAGGACAACTTTCGTTGCTAAACATATACTTTTAACAACGACTTATAAAGTCGTTGCCCGAAAAATCATTGCTAAAGGCCCATTTTTTTGTAGTGACATATATAGGTTATTCTAACAGAATAATAAAGAATGGAATAACATAAGAATTCACCATGCATGCGATAGACCGCACAGACAGGTTATTCTCAACAGAATAATAAATAATGAAATCAGGTGATGCGTAAACGCACAGACAGGATATTCCGACAGAATAATAAATAATGGAACTAGGTCATGCAAAAATGCATAGATAGGATATTCCGACAGAATAATAAATAATGGAATAATAACAGAATTTTACCATGTATGCGGAGATTGGCAGATGTATAAAGTTATTCAATGAGAATAATAAAGAATGGAATAACAATGTAATTTCACCATGTATGCTAAAGATTTTCATGTAAAAAAGTTATTCCAACATAATAATAAAGAATGGAATAATGAAGAATTTCACCATGTATGCGGTACTTTTCATATACAGGTTATCCAACAGAATAATAAGGAATGGAATAACAGAAGAATTTCACCAAGTATAGGATAGTCCACGTAAGCAAAAGTTATTCCAACAAAATAATAAAGAATGGAATAATGAAGTTCTCTTCATGAATACTGAAAGAAATAATACCCCTTATTTAGTACAACAAATAATATCCCTTACCTTATAAAGAAGAGTATCTCACGGGTAGTATGGGGATATACTTGAAGAAAACTTGTACTACGCTCAAAGCTTTTTTAAACTCTAAAGAAATACACTCAAGATTATGTAAGAGAATTCTCCGAATTTCTCGTGTGATTTCAATTCTAACTAAGCATCCTATTTATAGGAAAATAGAAAGGATACTATGCAATAAAATAAAATATAATATAATATATATATATATATATATATATATATATATATATTATTTAAAATCTAATAAAATAATTAACTTTATAAAAGTATTTTGTTTTATATAAAAAGATTTTACTATACAAACACTATGCATAATAAAATATATTATATTCTAATTATTGTCTAATAAAATAAATAACTTTATAAAAGTATTCTGCTTTTTATATAAAAAGATTTTACTATGTAAAAACACTATGCATAATAAAATATATTATATTCTAATTATTGTCTAATAAAACAAATAACTTTATAAAAGTATTCTTTTATATAAAAAGATTTTACTATGCAAAATACTATGCATAATAAAATATATTATATTCTAATTATTGTCTAATAAAATAAATAACTTTATAAAAGTATTCATTTTTATATAAAAAGTTTTTCTGTTTTATTACATTAATAATACTAATAAAATAAAATTTATATATATATATATAAAACTTCCGTGACTTCATAAAAAGACACCTCAATATATTTAACAACATTTATCATCATTATTATAATTCACAATATTAATATTAATCGACTGTGTCGTTCCTGTGAAAGAGGGCTTTCAATAAGGATTTCTCCCTATCAGGCGCATGCAATTAGGTGACCAAACCTCTCCTCGATGTAACTTCTAGACATCGTTAATATTACAAATAATAATATTAATAACTTCGTCGTCTCAATTATTGATTTAATAATATACAAAATATCGACAATAATTGAATCAAATAACGTGAGAGATACTATGCAACAATTATCGTAGTAATAATTGAACAAAACCGAGTGACTTCTCACGTAATCATCAATAATCAATACTGGTGCTACTATGCAACCACGCATATTATTTCGCATTACTTTTAACACCGGGTGTTTCAACAGTTAACTGTAAATTTCATAGTTATTTTTATAAAAATATTTTTGTCATTTTCTCAATCCGACAATAATTCTGTTGTGGGGTCCACCAATGATTGTACCGTCGTACGGATATTCCCCGATAAAAAGAATATTCCTCAACCAATCGAATATTATATAACAACTTGCATACTTTGCAAAATTTATAAATACTACCCACAACTATAACATTATCTCAAATCCACACCATAATATTAAAAAAAATATATTTTCAAGAAAATTAAATCTTTATTCGTAAAATTTGGGATTTTACAGATATCAATTAAAGAGCAAATATATTTATAAAAGTTCAAAGATTTTTATACTTGAGAAAATATGTTTCTTTGTAAGCAGATAGTAATTTGTGCTTAGATCAAATAATGCTTCTGTGTAAGCAAATATGTAAATTATGCACTGTTATAAAAGTTTAAATAACTTTTATATTTTGTGTGAAAAGATGCTTCTTGAATAAGCAAATAAGTCAATTTTAGCTTTTACTCAAAAATGCTTCTGTTTTAGCATATATATAATTTAATGCAACTTTATAAAGAATTATTTATTCTTTATGAGTAAAGAAAAAGTCACTTTAAGTTTAAATAACTTTTAGAGTGAAAATACTTCTGAGTAAGCAAATAAGTTATTTTAAGCTTTGAATCAAATATACTTCTATTTAAGCAGATATATTCACTTAAGTTTGTGAAATAAAAGTTTAAATTAATAATTTTTATATTATGCAACAAGTATTTTATGAATAAATAAATTTATGATCAAATACTTGTGATGACATATATCAAGTATAATAAATAAATCAATTAAGCAATACTTGATATATCAAATATATATATATATATATATATATATATATGTTTAACTCAGATAATATATAACAATATTTTATCTATTATGTGAACTTTTATAAATAATGTCACTTGGTACTATAAGAAATCGTATGGTTCGAATTCCTTTTGGTAGAGGTGTATCTCCGCAGCTTTGCGGCATCTAAGTACGACAAAATTTATAATTTCACAATTGATATTTATATAAATATTTTCAATAGATCACTACGATTCTCAAATCCAGTTCGGATGACTACTCTTTTTGGAGCAGTATCTCAATGTCGTTTTGAGCTATCAAGTGTCCTATCTATTTTATGATATTTATATAAATAATATCAATAAAAGGTTATTGAAGACTGTAAGGAATCGTACGGTTCGAATTCCTCTCCGTAGAGGTGTATCTCCGTAGCCTTGTGGCGCTCAAGTATCCTTTTATTTCATAAATAGATGAAATATAGATAAATAGAATTGTGATAACAATTTATATTCGTATATCTATAAATATAAATAAACAAGAGATAATTTAAATAAATAAATCAAATAACTTATCTCAATATGCTTAGACCAATTTCCTCTTCTCAAATAATCAGAACTTTTATAAGAAGAGAGAGAGAAAGCTTTTTTGAGAGAGAGTATGTAGGAGAGAAATAAGATTTTCTTAAAAGTGAATTGGCAAATTGAAAATGAAAGAAAAGCCTCCTATTTATAGATTTTTGAAGTCGAAGGCAAAAATATAATTTTGGAAATCTGATTTTGAATGCACGATTTGGATGAAGAAATTTTGAATTTAACGGACCAGATTGGAACAAATATTACGCGTAGGAACTTGAAGAAACGTCCGGGCCAAATTTCTTCAACTTAGTTTTTATGCTAAGTTTTGACCACATGTTTTTTTTAAAAATCAATTTGCCAACATACTTCCTCATTTAATACATTTGACCATATGTTTTGAAAAAGGAGTACCAGCACTCACGCGTTTTTCTTTTTGTCCCAAAAAATTTGTAACTTTCATGAATAAATAACTTTGCCAGCACATTTTAAATACACATACTTGCATGTTTAATATATAAATATATTATATATAATACTTATAACATATAAGTTATATTATAAGCAAGCTATATATATATATATATATATATATATATATATATATATATATATATATACTGTTAATACATACATACATACTGTTAATGCCAAATTTTATGCGCCTGACGAAATCACCAAAATAGCAGGCCAAAATTGCGCTAACGGTTGATGGAGTAGTTGATTATATCAAACTCGCAGAGAGAGAGAGTATCCACTATAATAATATTGGGAGTACAAGTTGATAATATGGAGAGTACAAATTGTGTATTTGTATTGTATCTCTTGTGTTCTTGTCCCCAAATCCTAGCTTGTAGCCGTATATATAGAAGCCACCTCCCCCTGAATCCAACTAGGAGAAGGACTCCTTTTGTAGAATCACCTTATAACTACCAAATCCAATTAGGAGTAGGAGTCCTAATTAAACCTCCTTATTCCACCAAATAAGGAAACACAATCCTATTTTAATAAGGACTCTCCACTGTCACAATAAATACATATGGGCTATCACCAGATTCGGACCATTAAATAGACTGGGTTGCACCATGGCTAGACCCAAATAATCACATCCCAACATTGCCCCAAAGTCTCTTATTTATAAGGAACTTATAAATGAAAGAGTATACAAATTTATCCCAACAAAACGACCATATTTGTCGAAGACAAAATATCATACCTGAACTCCATGTGCCGAACTAAAATTGTTGGCTCCCCATATTGTCGCCTCACTACTCTTGTTTACTCCTAAATAGATAAACAATTGCCCTTATAATATTGCTACTAAAGAACCAACCTTATACCAACCGAACCAACCTTATCACTACCGAAGATATAAAGAACCAACCTTATACCAACCAAACCAACCTTATACCAATCGAACCAACTTTATCACTACCGAAGATATAAAGAACCAACCTTATACCGACGTACTGAACCAACCTTATACCAACCGAACCAACCTTATCACTACCGAAGATATAAAGAACCAACCTTATACCAACCGAACCAACCTTATTACTACTGAATCCAATTATGAGTAGGAGTCCTAATTAAACCTTCTTATCCCACCAAATAAGGAAACACAATCCTTTTTTAATAAGGACTCTCTCAATGTCAAAATAAATATATATTATGGGTCAACACCAAATCTAGCCCATTAAATAAATTGGGTTACACATTGGCTAGACCCGAATAATCACACTCCAACATTGCCCTCCAGTCTCTTATTTATAAGGAACTTATTTATAAGAGATTATTCATAAAGTCTCCGTGGGATTTATATCCTTGGGATTTATATCCTCGGGATTTTTATCCTCGGGATTTTTATCCTAGGGATTTATATCCTCGGGATTTTTATCCTCGGGATTTATATCCTCCGAATTTATATCCTCGGGATTTTTATCCTCGGGATTTATATCCTCGGGATTTTTATCCTTTCGAGAGATCAAAGCCTTCTTGAAGGACGTTTGTCCAACCTTATAACCCCTCCAACCTTATGCCTCCATAATATCCGTCCCGTCCCCTGTGGGAGGCTTTAATCAGATTTTATATTCGTCGAACAGCCGAAGACATGATGAATTTTTTTGATCAACCCATCCTGATGATGCCACTGACCGAACAACGGTTTCTTGAGATTCTCTTGCACGGTATCACTGTTACTTTCCAAGTTATGGGCAATTTGGTATGATCCATTCCGTATAGCACATGTAACTGGTCCAAGGTTTCTTCCTTTCCTCCCCAACCTTAACCTGTTGTTGCTGCCATTATTGTGGGTAATATGAGTTTAGCCGATTTTTGTAACGGGTTTGCTCAAGAACCACTAAATAAGCAGATTCTGACAGAGCCGAGACACCAAAAGGGTCAATCGAGGTGGGTTTAGTCTGAGATTGTAATTGTTGGTGTTGATCATCGGGTATCCAGAAAAATCCTCCATAGTTTTGATTAATGGATCGATATATTCGTAATTGGATTCCCACGTTTGTGCAGCTGATCCCTGTTACTGGAAAGGTCTGTGATAACATAAAACTATGATTAGAAAGCATAAAAAGCCAAATGGGAATTCAGCTGCCATCCTCCTCATCATTATCTTTGTCATCACCAATTTTCCTTCTGGTCTTCCTCATTCAAGAGATCACCAAGTGCAGGATGGTTTAGGAACTGCATGGTTCAAAATTCAACACCCATAGCAATCAGCCAGAAGTCAGGAATAGATTTGATAATATCGCTTCGTTTGCCAGAAACAGGCCTTCTTATTTCATTATATTTCTGCTCAATTTCCAAAACCTTGTCGCTGACTTCTTCATCAACCTTTTCAAGCTGATCTTTGAGCTCTTGAAGCTTTTCGATGGAGAAAACGAGGTCGTCGTCAATGTGCTCGGAGTTTTCCTCCACGGCAACCTTTGATTTCTTCGCACGGTCAGCTACCATCTTTCCTTTATTGAAAAATAATTTCAAGAGCATGAACATGAGTTTATACACATGTATACGTGCAAAGAAATATTAATGCCAATGATTATCCCAAGCCACATGATAGCAGAAGATGTACATGTACATGATAGCAGAAGGTATACAGTACTTTTTTTTTTATTTATTAACTTGGCTTTTATGGGACACCAAATAACACATTTTATTTATTTATTTATCTTTTGCAAACGATGACTACTAATTATATGATGCAACCATATATAAAGCAGTTACAAGCGGCTGCCACAAAGTCCAACTGGGTGGATATCAAGAATTCTAGGGAGTACTTGAATGTCTGTTCATGCTTGCCAACAATAATAAAGAAAGAGACAAAAGACTTAGCTTTAGTTGAATTAGTGATGGTTCTGCATGTGATACGGATCAAAATACTTCAAATAATTGCATCATCTTCATTATATCTCGGTAATTGGTGATTAAAAAATAACAGTGTGAGACCCCAGATTTTATGAATAAATATTTATTTTTTTTCGAAATATTATGGTGTGGATTTGATATAATGTTATAGTTGTGGGTAGTATTTAAAAATTTTGCAAAGTATGCAAGTTGTTATAAATATTCGATTGGTCGGGGAATATTCTTTTTGTTGGGGAATATTAGACGACGACGACACAATCATTGGTGGACCCTAATAAGCGGAAGCATCATCAGAAGTTAGAAAACGACAAAAAATATTTTATGAAAATAACGGCGGAGGTTTTACAATTAATAATCGTTGAACTACCGGTAGTAAAAGTAAAGAATGTCTGCTGGTTGCATAGTAGCACACGGTATTGATTATTGATGCTTAAGTGATAAGTCACTAAGTTATACTCGCATTATTACTACGAAGAATTCTTTGATCATATCTCTCATATTATTGATTCGATTATTGTCACAGTATCATCTGTATAATATGTTATTTTATTAAATCAATAATTGAGACGAAAAATTTATTCATATTATTAAATTGGAATATTTATAATGTCTAGAAGTTCTGTCAATGAGAGGTTTTGGTCACCTAATTGCGCGCCAATAGGGAGAAATCCTTATTGGAAAGCCCCCTCTTTCCTGGGAACAACCTGGTTGCTAACTATTGTGAGTTATAATATTAATGATGAATAAGTTCGTGTTGATTAAAGATAAATTTGATAGTTTCATTATGTTGGGATTATTTGTGTTAGTAGAAATCGACATCTATTTCGATAATAATAATGTCTGGAGGTTATATTGTTCAATCGGGTATTCGGGACACTTTTTATGTCGAAGTTACTATTCACGAGTTACTATTCTCGAGTTACTATTCATGAGTTACTATTCACGAGTTACTTTTCACGAGTTACTATTCACGAGTTACTATTCATGAGTTACTATTCACCTGATTACTATTCACTCTAGTATTGTGCATTCGGGTATTTGGGTACAATATTATTCCATGAGGAAATGTGCTAATTTTTTCAGACCGTTGGTTGAAATTATAATAGTAAATCAATATAGATCGTTGATTTAAAGTTTTAATAGTAACTTGCCCTTTCAGTTTTCCAAGAGTTAATTACCCCTTCGTAAATAGTAGTTGTCTCTTCAATATTACCAAGAGTTATTTGCCTCTTCGGTGTTCCAAGAGTTAATTACCCCTTCGCAAATAGTAGTTATCTCTTCAATATTACCAAGAGTTATTTGCCTCTTTGGTGTTCCAAGAGTTAATTACCCCTTCGCAAATAGTAGTTGTCTCTTCAATATTACCAAGAGTCATTTTGACCTTTCGTTAAGACCAAGAGCCACTCTCAGTTTTTCTATAAATAGAAGTTCATTCCTTCATTATTTCTTATTTAATTCTTTGAAACTCTAGAGAGAGAAATTATATAGAGAAAGAAGAAGAGTGTTCGCCACTTCACTACTTCGATATCCAAAGGGTGTCTTTTACGGTAAGGGATATTATTTGTTGTACCCGTAAGGGGTGTTATTCTTTTGTATTCATGAAGAGAACTTCATCATTCCATCCTTTATTATTTCATTGAATAACTCAGATACGCTGAACTTCTATACTTGGTGAAATCCTTCCATTGTTCCATTCTTTATTATTACGTTGAATAACTTGTGATATGCTGACTCCCCTATACTTGGTGAAATCCTTCTATTAGTCCATTCTTTATTATTATGTTGGAATAACTCAGAAATGCAAAGTAACGCATACATGGTGAAATTCTTCTATTATTCCATTCTTTAATATTATGTCGGAATATCCTGTCGGTGTGAATTTCACCTGACCTGGTTCCATTATTTATTATTCCGTATTTATTATTCTGTTGGAATAACCTGTCTATGGGAAGTACCGCATGCATGGTGATTTCTATTGTTATTCCATTCTTTATTATTCTGTTGGAACATCCCGCTTGGTGTGAATTTCACGACTCGGTTCCGTTATTTATTATTCGTTGGAATAACTCGCTCATGCAAATCCGCATGCATGGTGATTTATGTTGTTATTCCATTCTTTATTATACTCAGTTGGTTAAAACTTATGATTTCTATACTCCATGAAATTAGTGGAATATCCTTGATATTTGCGCTTCATCCAGTATTTTTTCATGAAAATATTCTTCTGAGCATTCTTGAATTTTACTTTACAAAGAAGTATCATGTTAACAATTTGGATGTTATTAGTTCCTGGATAAATTAATTCTTGAACTTGTTTTATTGAATCTTATATCATGGTCATCATCCTCATGTTTATATTTTTAAAGTCATCTCGTGGGTTCGTGAAGTGTATAGATGGACTTGGTATGATTATGACCGAGGATTATCTTAGTATAATCATGACCGTAATATTATAAATGATGTGATAAAAGTCCTCATTGGCCCGTAGTGCATTGATGGACAGTTGTTGGCGTGATCATGACCATTGATGAATACACAAATATTCCTGGCCCGTAGTGCATGGATAATTGTGGTCATGATACTAAAGAATATCCTTGGCTGTAGTGCAAGGGTGATTCGATGATGTGGTTTATTTATTAAAATTTGTCTCAAAGTAATAAAAGTGATGAAAAACCTTTTAAATCATAAAAGATAGTAGATTTTATTCTCTACTTGACTCTTTTAATGGATTACTTATTCCGCTGCAGTTAAACTTGTTGTCTATTGTATTTTATCAGTTTAACATTGTTAAAGGCTAATGATAATTTATTCGCATTATCTTAGTCATAATATTTCTCATCGGGCTAGTTGAGCTCACCCTTTCTTTCAATCGTTCTCTTCGTAAAATGAGAACGAAGAGAGGACTAATGGGGGAGCAGTGATGGACCGGATAATAGTATTAGTAGTCCTCACTATTCTATTAAATAGTGTGATAATAAATGTAATGAGGACTGAATTTGAGTTTGTATACTGTCTATGAGGACTCCATTGAGAGTGGATATTGTCTAGAAGGCAATATTCTTGTTTAAACTCTCAGTTTATGTTTTGTCGTATTTTACACGACAGTTGTATAATTAAGTTGTATTTGATTTATGTACCATGTATTTGGCGACTCAAGATGGGTGATGTATACCTATTTTTGGGGCGCCACAAACAAAGATAAAAACTTTCCTGAGATGGCGCTTAATGTTAACGCCAAATTTTGTGCTACCGATTTAAATCACCAAAACAGTAGGCCAAAATTGTGCTAACGGTTGATGGAGTAGTTGATTATATCAAACTCACGGAGAGATAGAGTAATCCACTATAATAATATTGGGAGAACAAGTTGATAATATGGAGAGTACATATTGTGTATTTGTGTTGTATCTCTTGTGTTCTTGTCCCCAAATCCTAGCTTGTAGCTGTATATATAGAAGTCACCTCCCCCTGAATCCAACTAGGAGAAGGACTCCTTTTGTAGAATTACCTTATAACTACCGAATCCAATTAGGAGTAGGAGTCCTAATTAAACCTCCTTATTCCACCAAATAAGGAAACACAATCCTATTTTAATAAGGACTCTCCACTGTCACAATAAATACATATGAGCCATCACCAGATCCGGACCATTAAATAGACTGGGTTGCACCATGACTAGACCCAAATAATCACATCCCAACACATACATATATATATATATATATATATATATATTCGGTTTATATATAAATATATAATAAATATACTTATATTATATTAATATACACAATATTATATATATGATATACAAAAGAATTATAGCACATGCATGCAAACATTTATAACATATATAGTATATACTCCATCCATTCCATTATATCTGACGTTTTAGAGATTTTCACATAGATTAAGAATAGATGTAGTTTTATTATTTTACCTTTAATTAATATTTTGATCTCATTTAATTCTTCATTAACACCAAACTTGATTTCACACTCTCTCCTAATTTTCTCTCCTAATTAAAGAATAGAATTTTAACTGTTTTTTGAAAACAGAGAAAATAGTCATTAATGGTGGTGGAGAAGGAAGGGTAGAAAAGGAAATAAATAGGCAAAATATTCTTAATTTTGTAGAACGTCAAATATTTTGGAAAGAAAAAAAACCCTTTAAAACGTCAGATATAATGGGATGGAGGGAGTACAAGATTTCAAACATGTCAGCTAAGTCCCACAGTTTTTATAGTCCTAAAATGAGTGTCATGGATTTAAACAATTTTGCCGGCTCATGCTTATACACGGTTTCTAAGTCCCAGCACACATGCTTGCATATTATATTTTGTAAAAGGAATGCTTGCATGGTTTATATATATATATATATATATATATATATATATATATATATATATATATATATATAATGTTATACTAACAGGCATATATAATGTTATACTAACAGGCATGTTACATATATATATTTACATGATTAAGACATATATATATATATATATATATATATATATATATATATATATATATATATATTAATAAAATAATTTTGCTCAATTTTTAAAGTAACTTAAATAATTTTTGAAATAATAAAATTAATTTGAGAATAAAAAAAAAAAAATGCCCATATGTCAAAGAAAATGATTTAATCAAAATCTTCATCTTCTTTCCAAATAAGGTCAAACAAGTATTTGATAATCAACATATGACTTTTGTCCCACAATGCATGACCCAATTGATTTAACACTTTAAAACATCAAGATCAAGAAAATCAATTAAATAAGATTTAGAAAATATTTTTAGTCAAAGTAAATAAGATAAATAAAACAATTATAATAAAAAAAATCCTATGGAGAGGATTCTACCCTTTTAATTAAATTATTTACTAATTATTGTTATCATCAAAATAAAACTAAAAGTTGGAGACCCAACAATAACAAAGTAAAAGTCTATATTATTGGATATAAAGAGAATTCAAGGAAGATAATAAGTCAAGATAAAGTTTTAAAGTAAGATCACATGACTAATAGTCAAACTTTGACTGATAATGTGTTTTGTTATCAATCACACATACAGTGTAAATTGTGCAAGAAACGCAGAAATTGGTGTAATGATAAAACCCCGGTCTAGGCAAGTTTTTCAGAATTTGTTTTATGTGTGGACTTGATAGTCATTATGTGCAAGTACTTACTGTATTGTATGAACTTCTTGTGATTAGTTTGAGATATGCACTATGTGTTATATTGTGATATAAATATATTGAATCAAGTTGATGATTGAAGTTGATTGAGTTATGGAGACTCACTACATTGAAATATGAGGTATACAATAAAGTATATGAGGCACGAATATATGTCAAGCATGAGAAACATGAAGTATGTAGATATGCAAAGCATGGAGAAGATAATATATGTTTGAATTGTGATTTATGTGTTATGTGATAACTGTTAAACTTGTTGGGCAACATAGTTGCTCACCCTTGCTATAAATAATTGTTTTCAACTAAATAAGAGCGGACCGAACGATCCAGGAGAGACAAAGGAAAAAGAAGAAATAATGATTGATGTTGTTTGTATAGTTCTAGCTATGTTAGATGAACATTAATATAATTATGTAGTCAAGGAAGTTTGTATATCATGATCGTTAAATCTGGTTGTGAGACCATGAATATTTATAATCAGTAAATCAAAGAGAAACATATTGATTACATCTTAGGTGTATAAATCAAATCAAAATGATCTATAAATGTAATAGCAGATTGTAAATTTTACTGTTTTTGAAATAAGAGGAACTAATGTATTATTCGGAATCAAAGCGAGGTTTTATTCATTATTTTATGAATAAAGGTTATAAATATTAAGATGAAGATTGTATCGTGTTGTATCGTGACGCACCAGGTCCAGGGTAACAGGTGCTCGAAATTGGGCCGGGGGCATTACAATAAGAGCTTCAACTCCCTCCTTATTACCCTGGTTGATGTTCTCAAGTAAAGAATGAGGAATAATCAAACCTAAATTTGTATTATTTGAGGAAGAGGGTATATTTGTACATGTATGAGAGGAAGGACCATCTATATGAATATGTGCAAGTATAGATTGAGATTGTTCTATGTTAGGTGTGTTGGGTGACTCTACGATTGGGAAGTTTTGAGACTCTAAGATTAAAGAGTTTTGAGAAGTTGGGGATTGATAGTATATATGTTTAGTGGTTCTTTCAGATGAGGATGAGATTAAAAACACAGTATGAGGTTGGTTAGAATGGTTAATAATCGTAGGGTTTTGAGACTCTATGATCGTGGGTTGAGGTGTTTATACAGAAGTACACTCTGTAGTCGTAGAGTTGAGCTCTACGAAAGCATTATAGCGTGAAGGAGACTGGGTTTTATGGAAGAGGAATGAGGAAATGACTGTTATTTTATTGAATATACCTGGGAGGGAGGAATGACTTCCATTTGAAATTGCCTTTCTGGTTAAACTTGAAGATCTTTGGGAAGCTCTAAGATAACATTTTTACGTTTGAAAAGACGTGAATGTCCAAGTGATGTAGCTCAGATCTCCTATAAGAAGTGGCTTCATTTAGGGCGTGATATGAAGAAAGTAGAACAGTAAATCACTATTACTTTGATAGATAACAGTGGTTTTGTTTACTTATTCTTCTTCTTCATCAAAGACTCCTTTGCCTAAGAACTACATAAGGGAGGATCCAGCCTCGTAATTTAATGGGGTCAAATTCAAAAAAAAATCCCTTAAGAATAAAAATTTAATAAAATAAATCACAAAACTAAATAATCCTCAAATATTGTTTACAATAACATTTTTCGAGGTTTCATTGCTTGAAATTGCTGTATGATAGCTTCATTTTTAATAGTTGCAAAAATATCATGCTCAATGTAAGTTACTAAACAGTCATTCATCCATTCATCTCCCATTTGGTTACGGAGTTCATTCTTCACGATATTCATGGTTGAAAATGTCCTTTCAACAGTTGTAGTAGAAATATGCAAAAGTAGATCTAACTTTATCAAAAACAAAAGACTTGGGGATATACATCATCCTTTATTTTCTTAACCAACATTTCAAAATAACTAATTATGAGCAACTCCACTAATTACTGTATCGGGAAATTTTTGAGGTATTGGTTGAGTCGACCCCCTGAGTAAATATCTTCTTCAAAAATTTTCTCTTTCACTAGCGGGATAAGAACTTATTTTCAGTCTTTTACCTGAATCCCCCTCAATATTAAGGGTAGGAGATACCGGTGTATGGGTTTGGAACTGAATATTTTGGGCAAAAGATTCTAGTACTTGGGTTTGGGGGTTAACATTTTGCGGGTGAGTTTTTTGGTGAATATCAGCAATGACAGGTTCGTCACTAGTCCCTTCTGCTTGGACATTTTGAGGAATTAATTCAAATTTTGTACGCTTAGTTAACCCAATTACGTATGTTTATGCCTGATAATCATTAAATATTTAAAAACTAATTCAACAATAAAACAAGATCAATATACAATATGAATATTCAAGTGTAATTAGCACTAACAATAAACAATCTCAATTAAACCATTGACAATTAACATTACAAAATTTAAAGAAAGTAAAAATAGAATAGAACGCATACTTGAACTTGAAGAACTTTTATTTGATGGAGTTCTCTTCATTGTTGCAGTGTTGCTTTAAGAAGTAAAAAACCCTAATTTTATAAAAGAACTAAAATAAAATCTATAAATAATTACAAAAAATTTTAATGTGACGCCCCCAAAATAGGTATACATCACCTATTCTGAGTTGCCAAATACATGGTACAGAATACAAATACAATCTTAAATATACAACATGACCTGTGAGTTTTAATACAAATATTGTCTTCTAGACAGTATTCAAACTCAAAATAAGTCCTCAATACATTTATTATCACACTATTTCATAGAATAGTGAGGACTACTAATGCTATCATTTGGACCGTCACTCCGTTCCCCGACTAGTCCCTGCTACGTTCTCATTTCTTGAAGAGAACAATGAAAGCAAAAGGGTGAGCTCAACTAGCCCAGTAAGAAATATTATGGCTAAGATAATGCAGAATAAATTATCGTTAGCCTTCAACAGTGTTAAATTGATACAATATAACAAACATCAAGTTTAACTGCAGCGGAACAAGCAATCCATTAGAAGAGTCAAGTAGAGAATCAAATCTACTATCTTCTATGATTTAAAAGGTTTTTCATTACTTTTATCGCTGAGACTCAACTTATTAAATAAACCATGTCATCCCTGGACAACGGCCAAGGATATTCATTAGTATCACGACCACAAATTATCCATGCACTACGGGCCAAGGATATTTGTGTTTTCATCAATGGTTTTGATCATGCCAACAACAGTCCATCAATGCACTACGGGCCAATAAGGACTTTTACCACATCATTTGTAACATTACTACCATGACTATCTTAGAATAATCCACGGTCATAATCATACCAAGTCCATCTATGCACTATGAGCCACATATGACTTTCAACATAATATAAACATGAGGATGATGACAATGACATATATAATAATTCAATAAAACAAGTTCAAGAATTAAATTTTAAAGATTTATAAGTTAATTTATCCTGAACTCAAAAACGTCCAAATTGTCAACATGATACTGCTTTGTAGAGTAAAATTCAAGAATGCTCAGAAGAATATTTTCATGAAAAGATACTAGATGAAGCGCAAATATCCAGGATATTCTACTAATTTCATGGAGTATATAAGCCAAAACTTTAACCATCTGAGTATAATAGAATATATGAACCTACAAATGGATTTTCGCCCTCCATGCGATAATCCACGAAGACAGATCATTTTCACAATTTAATAAGGAATGAATACAAAGGATCATTCACCATGCATGTGGTAATCCACATAGACAGGTTATTCCAACAGAATAATAAAGAATAGAATAATAGAAGAATTCACCATGCATGCGATAGATCAAGATAGACAAAAGTTATTCTCAGCGTAATAATAAAGAATGGAATAACAATGTAATTCACCGGGCATGCGATAGGCCTTGACAAAGCGGGTTATTCCAATGAATAATAAATAATGGAACCAGTCATGCAGAATGTCGACGACAAACATGATATTCAATGTAATAATAAAGAATGGAACCGTGTCATGCGTAATCCGCAGAAAGCAGGATATTCCAAATGAATAATAAAGAACGGAACCAGGTCATGCGTAATCCGCATATGCATGCATGAGGATATTCCAATGAATAATAAAGAATGGAATAACAACGAATTCACAAGGCATGCGATAGAGCAAGACCGCAAAAGTTATTCCAATGAGAATAATAAAGAATGGAATAATGTAAGAATTTCACCATATATGCGGTACTTCGCATAGACAGGTTATTCTAACATAATAATAAAGAATGGAATAACAACCCTTATGAGTATTGAAAGAAAATAACTCTCTTCATGAATACGAGAGAATAATACCCCTTACCTTAGAAGAAAATTGGATACTGGAATAGTGAGGTAGCAGACTTCTCTTCTTCTTTCTCTCTATAATTTCTCTCTATAATAATTGCTCTATAACTTTAGTGAATTGGTGAGAAATGAAGGAAGAATGAGCTTCTATTTATAGAAAAATATAGTTTCAATAATTGCACATTTTGGGGCTCGAAATATTACAGTATAATACCTTTATCTTTTCCTTCATTTTTATTTTAGTCCTACAAGTATTATCAAACTTGCACCACCTCTCCTAATAGTAAATCATGTGAATCAATAGTTCTAGACATGTGAAAATACGAATTACAGTATAGTACCTCCATCTATACCTCCACTTTTAACTTAGTCATGCAAGTATTATCAATCTTGCACCAACTCCCCTAATAGTAAATGAATATGAATCAATAGTACACATATGTGAACAAATAGTTATAATCATGGGAATCAATAGTAATTAATTGCTCATTTATCCGATTAATTACCCGATTGGACAATATAACCTCCAAACATCAATTATTATCGAAATAAATGTCGATTTTCACTAACACTAATAATTCCAACACAATGGAACTATCAATTTCATCTTTAATCAACACGAACTTATTCATCATTAATATTATAACTCACAATATTTAACAACCTGTGTCGCTCCTGGAGAAGAGGGTCTTCCAATAAGGATTTCTCCTTATTGGCCGCAATTGATTAGGTGACCAAACCTCTCCTTGTGTAACTTCTAGACATTGTCAATATTGCAAATAATAATATGAATAACTTCATTGTCTCAATTATTGATTTAATAATATAACATATTATATGAGATGATCTTGTGAGAATAATTGAATCAATAATATGAGAGATATGATGCAACAATTATTGTAGCAATAATTGAGTATAACCGAAAGTGACTTCTTACGTAAGATCAATAATAAATACCGTAAGCTCTTATGCAACCCACGTAGACATCGTACTTTTACTACATGGTAGTTCAATAGTTTTAACGGTAACACTTTCGATGTTATTTTTATAAAAAGATAATTCTGTCATTTTCTAACTACGACAATACTTCCGTTGTGGGGTCCACCAATGATTGTGCCTTCGTACGGATATTCCCCGACAAAATAATATTCCCCGACCAATCGAATATTATATAACAACTTGCATACTTTGCAAAATTTATAAATATTACCCAAAACCATAACATTATATCAAATCCATACCATAATATTCAAAAAAATATTTCGAGAAATTTAAATCTTTATTCATAAAATTTGGGGTCTCATAATCTCCTCTCCTTATGAAATTTCTCCCTCGAAATTTACGTTCATACCTGGTATGCCAAAGAGGTGAGGATACCTTGAATTCATTTCATATTCCAACTCTTGAGGTATAACCTTTGAGTGTCGAATATGATCCTTCTTATCCAAGTTTTTAACACGTATCTCATCATACGTTAAATCTTCCGCTATCTCGTCTAGTTCTAATTCAATAATGTGGTTCGGGTCATCCACATAATTACGTAACATCAATACGTGAAAAATGTTATGAACACACAACATACTTGGCGGTAAAACGAGTCTATAGGCCACAATTCCTACTCGATCGAGGATTTTAAATGGGCCAATTAAATCGAGGTTTGATATTTCCTCTTTTTATCGACTCTTGCTACTAGAATAACGCCTTCTTGAACCTTCTTCTTCACATTCATCAGCTCCAGGTGTGTAGTTTGAGCGGCTTTAACTTTATCGATTAAAGTTGATTCTAATCGTATATTCGTTATCTTCACGTGGGTCCCTAGAGTCTTTAACTCTATCTTTATCATTTGTAAGTCATATGAAATGGGTCTTTGTGTTAACAATATCACACTCTTAAACGCATACGATCTTCTACTCAACACGTCAGCTACCACGTTCGCTTTCCCACAATGGTATTGAATGGTACGATCGTAATCTTCAACAGCTCGAGCCAACGTCTTTGGCGCATTATACGATCATTTTAGGTGAAGAAATATTTAAGGGTTTTAGAAATGGGTTTTGTACTGGGGTCAATACAAAATTCGATTTCACGCTCTAGAGGTAGGCTAAGAAGTTTTCAAGAATACGTCAGGAAATTTATTAATAATAGAAATATCATTCAAAACTGTGACTCTCATCCAAGACTTGGATAGTACGTCACATTGATACCTATCAACTTGCCATCGTCATTCACGACGTCGCCTACAGAAAGTCTGGCTTCGGTGCATTCCACACAAGTAAGTCAACAACGAAAGGATCAGGGCTCTTTACTTATAGCTTGATATGACAATGATTGACTTTAGTGGTTTGGTTGCTTGAATTCACATAACAGGTTGGTAAGGAATATGAAAGCTAACAACCTTATGAAAAGCATGATGAGTAGTTAACCAATCGATTCCTAAAATCTCATCAAAGGCAAGCATTTTCAAAGAGATAAGATCGACAGGTAACGTGAAAGTGTCGATTTGAATCAAACAAGATTTATAAATAGTGGAGGTAACGAAAGTTTCTCCTAACCGAGTTTCAATCGATAAGTCAAAGTCTAATATCTTCGGAGTCAAATTTAAACGTTGAGCACAAGCAAGAGAGATAAAAGAATGGGTAGAACCGGTATCTAATAAGGTATAGACTTCGCAAGAATTTATAATTAACTAACCCGTGCTAAATTCGTTCGGGTTACTCGCTTTTTGAGAAGTCACGAAAAATGCTTTTTCTGAAACCACCGACTTTGTTTTGTCCGTATCTGCCTTTGGTGTCACTGTCCCAGCTGGACTTGACTTTGGTGCACGAAAAAATTGGGCTAGGTGACCTTCTTTTCCACAATTGTAACATGCTTTGGACTGCATCATGGAGTTTGGACCGATATGTCCCTCCTCCGCATTTGAAGCATACAATTGGTGGTCGTTCTCCTTCCTTGAAAACGGGTGTTGGTGCTGCTATCTTTCCATCGTTGTTGAACCTTCTCTTCTTAAAATTTCCACTCCTATTATCTTGGCCATGATTACCACCGAAGTGGTTACCATTCTTGGCATGATAATTTCCCCCACGATGGTTATCATTGTTCCGATGGTCGTTGCCACCGGTACGATTATTATCGTGTTGTTGGTCATTGCCTTTTGGTTGTGCTGACTCATTATCGCGCTCCAATAAATGAGCCCTATTCACAACATCTGAGTATAAACAAAGTTTGTGAGAAATGAGGTATTGACGTATATCGGGTTTTAAACCTCTTAGAAACATTCGCGTCATTCGCTCCTCATTATCGACCAAATGGGATGAAAACCGGGATAACTCCACAAATTTAGCCTCGTATTGCGACACGATCATATTATTTTGCTCCAACTTGATGAATTCCACCTCCTTCATGTAATGAATACTTTCGGGAAAGTACTTGCCGTTGAACAGCTCTTAAAACTTCTCCCAAGACATCTTGAGTCGTCGCCAGTTGAGTGCGTTTCTGATTTCCACCGATGAATGCCTCTTCATGCAACATAAAGGTGGCAAAGGGAACCTTTTTCTCCTCGAAGCATCCCAAGACATCAAATATCTTGGTGATCTGCTTTAACCACGTCTCCGCCTTAAGTGATTCTGGATTTCCCAAAAACTCCGAAGCGGCCCCAGCTCCTTGAAGCGCTTAGCGATGACGGTACCGTGGGTTGCCATTATTTCCACCTATATTTTGAGCAGAGTCTTCTTACCGATGTTGCATGAATTGCATAAAGCCTCTGAACATCCCATCGTTCATCATTTGATCGGTGTTGTTATTTATTTACGAGGATTATTGTCTTCTTGTTGTACATTATCACAGGTATTGATCGTTGGTGATTCAAGCGGTCTCATGTGCTTCATTCTTTGATCTCAACATTTTCGGATGTCATTTTCAAACACTTGTCACAAAACAAGGGTTAATTAACATATCACATATTATCCCTATACTCAACCCACCAATTAAATACCAAATAAACTTAGGTAGGTCATACTAGCGAAGGAATTCTCCGTCTCTCCCTCCTAGTTCTTGTCTCACATCTCACCCGGGGATCATATCCTTAAGCTTTGATACCAACTATAGCGCCCCCAAAATATGTATACATCACCTATTACGAGTCACCAAATACATGGTGCAGAATACAAATACAATCTTAAATATACAACATGAGCAGTGAGTTTAAATACAAATATTATCTTCTAGACAGTATTCAAACTCAAAATAAGTCCTCAATACATTTATTATCACACTATTTCATAGAATAGTGAGGACTACTAATGCTATCATCTGGACCGTTACTCCGTGCCCCGACTAGACCCTGCTACGTTCTCATTTCCTGAAGAGAACAATGAAAGTGAAAGGGTGAGCTCAACAAGTAATCTATTATAAGAGTCAAGTAGAGAATCAAATCTACTATCTTCTATGATTTAAAAGGTTTTTCATCACTTTTATCGCTGAGACTCAGCTTATTAAATAAACCACGTCATCCACTGACTACTACCAAAGATATTCATTAGTATCACGACCACAAATTATCCATACTACGGGCCAAGGATATTCGTGTTTTCATCAATGGTCATGATCATGCCAACAAGCGCCCATCAATGCACTACGCAGCCAATGAGGACTTTTACCACATCATTTGTAACATTACGGTCATGACTATACCGAATAATCCCGGTCATAATCATACCAAGTCCATCTATGCACCACTGTGCCACGAGATGACTTTCAATATAATATAAATATGAGGATGATGACAATGACATAATAATTCAATAAAACAAGTTCAAGAATTAAATTTTAAAGATTTATAAGTTAATTTATCACGAACTCAAAAACGCCCAAATTATCAACACGATCTTTGCTTTGTGGAGTAAAATTCAAGAATGCTCGGAAGAATATTTCCATGAAAAGATCTTTGGATGAAACGCAAATATCCGGGATATTCTACTAATTTCATGGAGTATATAAGCCAAAACTTTAACCAACTGAGTATAATAGAATATATGAACCTGCAAATGGATTTTTGCCTGCCATGCGGTAATCTACGTAGATAGATCATTCCCACAATTTAATAAGGAATGAATACAAAGGATCATTCACCATGCATGTGGTAATCAACATAGAAAGGTTATTCCAACAGAATAATAAAGAATGGAATAACAGAAGAATTCACCATGTATGCGATAGACCGCACAGACAGGTTATTCTCAACAGAATAATAAAGAATGGAATAACAACAGAATTCACCAAGCATGCTATAGACCGCACAGGCGGGTTATTCCAACAGAATAATAAATAATGGAACCACGTCATGCGTAATACGCACAAACATGATATTCCAACAGAATAATAAAGAATGGAATCAGGTCATGCGTAATCCGCATGCACGTGATATTCCAAAGACGCATGGATATTCCAACGTAATAATAAAGAAACGAACCAGTCATGCATAATCCGCGATGCATGAGGATATTCCAAATGAATAATAAAGAATGAAATAACAACAGAATTCATCAGGCACGCGATAGATCACTTGCATGATGAGTTATTCCAATAGAATAATAAAGAATGGAATAACTGAAGAATTTCACCATGTATGTGGTACTTCGCATAGATAGGTTATTCCAATATAATAATAAATAATGGAATAACAACCCTTACGAGTATTGAAAGAAAATAACTCTCTTCATGAATACGAAAGAATAATACCCCTTACTTTAGAAGAAAATTGGATACTGGAATAGTGAGGTAGCAGACTTCTCTTCTTCTTTCTCTCTATAATTTCTCTCTATAATAATTGCTCTATAACTTTAGTGAATTGGTGAGAAATGAAGGAAGAATGAGCTTCTATTTATAGAAAAATATAGTTTCAATAATTGCATATTTTGGGGCTCGAAATATTACAGTATAATACCTTTATCTTTTCCTTCATTTTTAATTTAGTCCTACAAGTATTATCAAACTTGCACCACCTCTCCTAATAGTAAATCATGTGAATCAATAGTTCTAGACATGTGAAAATCTGAATTACAAGATATAGTACCTCCATCTATACCTCCACTTTTAACTTAGTCATGCAAGTATTATCAATCTTGCACCAACTCCCCCTAATAGTAAATGAATATGAATCAATAGTACACATATGTGAACAAATAGTTATAATCATGGGAATCAATAGTAATTAATTGCTCATTTATCCAGGTTAATTACCCGATTGGACAATATAACCTCCAAACATCAATTATTATCGAAATAAATGTCGATTTTCACTAACACTAATAATTCCAAACACAATGGAACTATCAATTTCATCTTTAATCAACACGAACTTATTCATCATTAATATTATAACTCACAATATTTAACAAACCGTGTCATTCTCGGGAAAAGGGTGTTTCAATAAGGATTTCTTTATTATTCGCAGCAATTAGGTGACCAAACCTCTCCTCGATGTAACTTCTAGACATTGTCAATATTGCAAATAATAATATGAATAACTTTGCCGTCTCAATTATTGATTTAATAATATAACATATTATACAGATGATACTGTGAGAATAATTGAATCAATAATATGAGAGATATGATGCAGCAATTACTGTAGCAATAATTGAGTATCACTAAGTGACTTCTTACGTAAGCATCAATAATTAATACCGTGTGCTACTATGCAACCACGCATATTACTGTACTTTTACTACCGGGTAGTTCAACAGTTTTAATGGTACCACTTTCGACGTTATTTTTATAAAAAGATAATTCTGTTGTTTTCTAACTACGATAATACTTCCGTTGTGGGGTCCACCAATGATTGTGCCGTCGTACGGATATTTCCCGACAAAAAGAACATTCTCCGACCAATCGAATATTATATAACAACTTGCATACTTTGCAAAATTTATAAATATTACCCACAATTATAACATTATATTAAATCCACACCATAATATTCAAAAAAAATATTTCGAAAAATTTAAATATTTATTCATAAAATTTGGGGTCTCACATTTAAAGCAATTGTTAAATTTGTAAAATTAAAAAGCTAAAATTAAAATTAAAATATACCTGAATTTGGAGTTACTCTATTGCGATTGCGAATAAGGAAACTTAGAGACTTGGAATTATTGTTGCTTTCTCCTCTGTTGCGCTCTGTTGCTGAACAGATAAAGTGAAGTACTAAAAGTCTAAATGTCTAAGACTACTAGTGGAGTAGTGTTGTAGTGGGATTGCTCCATATATAATACCGTCCATTAGATTTAGTCTTTTAGACTAACAGTTAACTTTAGGAAGTTTAATAGCTTTTGAAGTATAAAATATAAAAATTATTTCATAGCCTCCTCAAATAATTTTTTTTAAGTTGTCCCACATGACCCCCTAAAATTTCAGTGGGGTCAAGTGCCCTCTGTCCCTAACGTGCATCCGCCCCCGGAACTCCAGATTGTTAAACCAAGTGCCTTTTCAAGGATTGGGGTTTCTTCGATTTTAGCTTCAACTTCCTCCCCCTAAGATGAAACTATTTCTTGTATAACATTCGGTCTGCTGGGTTCACTTCTGATGCCCTCTTCCATAAATTGAACCATGCACCTTAGTAAGCTCCAAGGAATTGTCAGAAGAACTTGAGGCTTTTTTCTCCCCGACCCTCAGATATAGTTTTTTCGTGCTTTGTAGGCTCAGAGGCCTCTTAAGACATTATCTTCTTCTGGTCAGCCATCTTCCTTAGTCTCCTCTTCTTTAGAATTTACTCAAGCTCAGAAGCCATCCCAACCCCACTTCTTCATTTTTGGGCTCAGGTTCAGAGGTCGTCCCAACCATCATTTCAGCTACCGCTTCAGGCTTTACGATCGGAGAGTTGGAGGACTCTACGATCGATCCAGCTGATATATATTGGACTTTCTGATGTGATAAAAATATGTAATCGTAAGTGCATGAATGTCAATCAAGAATCGACAAGACATGCAGCTTAAACCACAAAAGACTAGATTAATTTTAAAGCATCTTTAATATTTATTTTAGGCGAATTAGAAATAAATATGAAGAATTGATTAACTATAATTAAACTAACTAATAATAAGAAAGAAATCTAGGAATCCGAATCCATTAAACAATAAACATGACAAATAATTTAATCTCTTCTATTTTTATAACTTAACTATGATTTTAATCTCCATTCCCTTTAATTTAGTAATTTTATAATTAACATGAAAAAACATAGATTATAAAAATTTAAGGATTAACTATAACTCATCAAAACTTCTTCGAACAAGCATCAGATTATAAAAAACTCATATCTTAACAATAATCTATCCAAACCTCTTAATTAATTTAAAATCACATAAGAACTATAAAACGAATGTATTTCAATAACGAAACATGAAGGCGAAATCAATTAAACATAAAAACATAAATAATAAAAGAGAAGAAAGTTATTATCATGAATAATTATTTAATTTCATCTTCATCCTAGATTAAAGAAATTAATGTCTAGACATGAAAATAAATATAAACTAACTAAAATAAAGAAGTAGAAGATTAAAAATAAATAAGAAAACTCCATTTATTAATGATCCTCCAACAAGCGTACAATCAAGAAATGATTTAATCTACTCCTACTCCTAACCTAAACTAATACAATGCAATCTCTCTCTAAAACAAGAGACCTATTTATAGGAAATATACATTTGTGTCATAATTTAGATTCATTAAACTTGATCTCTTTTGTCCCCTTTTATCCTCTTCTTTCCTTCTTGGCTTCAATCTCTACATGGTAATATTCCAAGAGTCATTTTCTATCTTTAAAAGCTGGAACAATTATCTTTTACTTATTCAGCAAGATAAACAAGATAAATCCAATATCGTTCCACCTCCTTCCTTTTCGTTGTAGATTCTTCTTAGATATTTCCTAACATGAATAAGAGCATTAAATATTGTTTGATCACTAAAATTTTGATTTTATTGTAATAAAATATTAAAAATCCTGCAAAATAAAATATAACATTAATTTAATAAATTAATATAATTAAAAAAAAATAAAATTAGAGAAAATAAAATGTCTATCAATAATCCTGCCAATCTTAGCAGCTGTTTCCTTTATGAGCTGCTACCTATCCCATTCAGCAAGAGTTAGGCCTTTTTTGATAGCAGTGTCAGTGTCTTCTGTCAATCTCTTTACAGAACTCTTCAATCTGTTCACGAGTGGATTTAGTAAAAGGTTGAACAATAGTCTTTCTGGATCTTTTTTCTTTTCAATCCTTTTGCTTGACATGCTGGCTGCGAGCAGGAGACAGAGTCATTTACCTTTTCTTTAGCTTTTTTCTCTACTTGAATCCCTCTTCTCAGGAACAGTTGAACATTTGAACCATTTGAACGGGAGAGTCATTCTTTAGTTTCGTCCTGAGAGTCCTTAGGATTTTTCTTCTTGTCTTCCTCTTCTAAACGTCTTTGAACCATTTGGAGATCTATCCAGCCAATACTACTCAATAGTTGATTTTCTTCTCTATGGTTATGGCTGACATAACTTTCGTTGAAGCTCACTGTCAGAATCGCGAGCAGAATCTTTGCAGAGAATACTCTTCCCCGCAATATCAACCAAAAATTCAAAATCTTAGAGAAACTCCTTATTCTTATTGAACCCCTTCAGCTCTGGGTTTTTCGTATACCCTATATATGAATTCCATCCGAGTGTTTGATATCGTAAATAAAAAAGAGTACCGCTAGAGGTCTTAATTGACTTGTCATTTTTACATTGATGAAAGTCGTATATTATTTTGTGATAGGTGATGTAAAAAATAATACTAAAATATTTATGACATCGAACACTTGTGACATTCAGCTAGCGTCACTCAAAAATATATATAAAGTAAAAAAATATGCTTGAGATTTGATCCTGGAGTACTCCAACGGGAGAATATGGTAGTTTGATATATACTTGGATGCTACGATTCATGAATATATATATTAGTTAGTAATATTAATAATATTCATATTATTAATATTTATATTAATAAGAATAATAGTAATACTAATTGTGACGCCCCTAAAACAAGTATACATCATCCATCTTGAAACGCCAGAAAATACACTATAAAAATCATTTACAACTTCATTTATACAACTGTCGTGTAAAATATTTATTTATATATCTTGTGAGTTTAAATACAAATACATATATCAACTCTGACTCATATCACAATTGCACCTTACATAAAAGTACAGTCAAAAACTGTTTTAGAAATTAAAATCTTTGAAAAGTGTTCAAGGAAACCTTCGTACATAGGAGGCCATGAATCTAAGTTATGATAAATATCATATGTCTAGAGAATTATCCTTGGTTGATCCAATAAACTCCAAAGAAAAACGAGAAGATTACTATCATGTTCCTTCCAATGGTGAGTCTTCTCTTGACATATAACTATCTCCACTGTCTCCAAGTGAAAATTATATTTCAAATAAACTCCAAGACCATATAGGTAGTGCTCGTAGATATACTCAAAGAAGTGGATGTACACAACTGTCTTTCTTATGATAACACGAGGTTGTATGTCATTAGACATCTTATATGATAGTGACAAAACACCGCTCCAAAGTTGGGTTCGCTTTCACCCTATTTGGTTCACCAAAATTAAATATCAAATAGCGTATACAATACTGATACACTTATCTAAAGTTCTCAATAAAATTATTTTCATACTATTTAGGAGAACCTCCTCAATTTATAGACCACCGATTCTATTCTGTTATCCCCTTCGACCCAAATTTACACTCTTATTACCCGAAAGGAATTGTGAAGCAAAAGGGTGAGCACAACTAGCCCAAAGAAAGAATATCATAACTAAAGATAATTAAATTATCAATAGCTTTTGTCAATAATAAATCGAGAGATTTAGAACATATGGTAGATGATAAAACTTTTCAACCATAGTTCGGAAGCAGTAGCGAAGCAATCCATTAAAGAGTCAAATAGACCATCAGTCTATTATCTTCTCCATGTTAAAAGTCCACCAATAATGTTTTATCCCTGTAACATCAATCAATAATTCATGTCCACAATCATATGAATAAATCATAATCATAATTGTGATTCTGAATTCCTTTTTGCACCCAGGATGAAGATAATTTTCATCACCTATCTTCACCTAAAACATCAAAAATCATGGTTATACCAAATCACAATTCCTGCTCATACTAATAAATTCATCTTTGCACTACAGCCAAAGATATTCATTAACAATTCATCTTTGTACTACAGGCCAAAGACATACAACTGTATTTTAGAAGAGTCAAGTAGAGCATGAAATCTACTATCTTCTACGAATTTAAAAGCTTATTATCAATATTTTATCGATGAGACTCAGCTTAATAAATAATCCACATCATCGAATCACCCCTGCACTACGACCAATGATATTCGTTAATATCACATCCATGAATTATCCATGCACTACGGCCAAAGATATTCATTATTATCACATCCATGAATTAATATTTCATTGCTGAGACTCAGCTCAATAATTAATCCACAACATCAATTCATCCCTGCACTATAGGCCAAGGATATTCTTTTAGTATCACGACTACGAATTATCCATGCACTACGGGCCAAAGATAATCGTGTTTTTATCAACGGTCCTGATCATGCCATAAAATAATTCATCTTTGCACCCTCGATCAAGAGAGAATCCATAGTCATAATCATACCAAAAGCTGCTCATCAATGCACTACTACATCAATGAAGACTTTTTTCCACATCATTTGTAACATTACTATTATGATTATACCGAATAATCCTCTGGTCATAATCATACCAAGTCCATATATGCACCATGACCACGGATGACTTTCAACATAATATATCATGAGGATGATGACAATGATATAAGTATTAATCAACGAAAATAAGGATAAATATTAAAACTTTAAATTTATCCAAATATTATCAACCACTTATAATCTAATATTATTAATATCATAACAATATTTTAATCACTTCTTAAATTTATAAATAATTTATTTTAATTGTTTACACTTTACCAAATAATGCATTTAATCATTCAAAAATGCCATACTCATAAGATTTCATCACCAATGATTAAATCCCTCATCAAAAATATGCATATACCTTATATAAGATTTCCAAGCCATAAAATCCTATTTTCTAATTTTGTTACTTCACATAACATATTTAACTCATATGTCCGTAACTAAACTATTTTCATGAAAAATACCAAATCAGTTCCAAAAATATTTCTTTTTTGGAATTTAGCAGAACATAGTCCCATAATGAACATATTTTTTTCTCGAAATTTTTAAAATTCATTTACTATTTTTCAAAAATCAATTTTTAATTAATTCCTTAAGAAATTAGCTACCTTAAGTTTAACTCCAAAAATTCTCAAATCTTGGCAGGATCTTACACATGTTAACGTGATCTTCCAATTTAAATTTCATGGTCATCGGAGTTATAGAACTCCGGTTATAGCGTTTTTCGTCGAAAAAACTTAAATATTGAAATGGTCATAATTTGCTCATTTTAAGTCAGAATTTATACCATATACTTTCATGTCCCAAAAGGCCGGAATTTTTCTCATAAATTAAGTGGCCGAAACAGCCTTTTTAAAATCGTGACAGCAGCCTTTTTCATATTTTGTAGTTTTTCATACTTTACTAAAATTAGTCCACACGAAAATCTACAACACCTTTTCCAGTGATTCCACTTGGATAAGTTAGGAAACTCATAGATCTAACTCTAGGACTTGACCACACTCAAAAATTCAAAATATAATAGGAGATATGGACAATTGAATTTCATGTTAATATTACAAAATATTAATATTAGTATTAATAATATTACAAAATATTAATGTTAATATAAATATTATAAATATTAATATTACAAAATATTAATATTATTATTAATAATATTACAAAATATTATTAGTAATAATATTACAATGCTTACATAACTTTAGAGTATTTGAGACAATTAAAAAGAACATGTCCATTTTAATTGTTTCAGCCGCTACAAGTTGTAGTGATGTCTTTTCTTAAATACTTCCAATATCCGGTTGCCATGGATATATATATATTCGTCTTAACATGTCATTATTTGGAATACTTAGCTAAGAATGTCTACTATATGTTTTTCGGAAACTTGATAGACCAATTAAGTTATAGTCCTGTGACGTAAAGTTTTCGAATTAGGATTAGGATTGCGATCTACATGAGATTGTATAAAATTATAAGATTGACTTACCATATTAAATATATCTTTAAAATATTACCAATTATATCTATCTACCTAACTTGTAATAAAAAATAAACATAAAATTTGATCAATCTGTGCACTTCTATGTCGTCAGCTAGCCACCTAGATGTTCGATTGAAGTGTTGGTTAGCAGCAAAGTTGATGGCCATATTCTAATTATCAGTGTGTCCAAGGGAATTTTCTTACCGACATCTAGGTTAATTATCTTCTCAAAGAGTACTAGGTGTTAAATTTATAAATGGATTCAAGTTTAGTAGTATATAAAAATATGGGATAAAACAATTTTTGGTATTTATACTGGGATACGACTTACAATTTGGTACTCAAAGTAAAAAAAGTTACAAACTGGTAATTGTATTCGAAAAATATTACACTCCGTTAAACATTAGGGACACGATTTACAATTTGATACTCAAAGTGAAAAAAGTTATAAATTGGTGATTGTACTCGAAAAATATTAAAATCTGGTGCTTGTACTTTCCAATTTTTAAATAATCGTTAAAATTGATTCAACGGGAGAGACAAACATACAGAAAGAGAAGTGAAGTCGACGCGAAGAAGATCCTCGATATTTTGTTCCATCTTTCCTTGCTTCCCACATTCGCGCCATTGTTCCACAGTGACACCGACTTGGGAACTCTGGTGTAATCCATTCATTTTTATTGCATGAACTACAATTTTCTTCCCCGATTTTATTTACGATTCTACTTCAAGATGAGCTCATCCTTTCAATTAAATATTGAAAACCCTTTAATAAATATATGGGAACCAGTAATCAATGGAGAATTGAAACAAGAAGAATGAGAGAAGAAGAAGGACAAAAGAAGAAAACCCTAATTTTTAAACAGAATAAAGATGAAACCCTACTGTTTAACAGAGTGTAACATTTTTCGAGTACAATCACCAGTTTGTAACTTTTTTCACTTCGGGTATCAAATTGTAAGTCGCGGCCCTAATGTTTAACGGAGTGTAACATTTTTCGAGTACAATCACCAGTTTGTAATTTTTTTCACTTCGGATATCAAATTGTAAGTCGTGTCCCAGTACAGGTACCAAAAATTGATTTATCCCATAAAAATATCAAACTCTCTAATTTAAAATTAATTGGACATGAGAGAGTTGGCCCAACCTATTATATATTAAAACTAGACATGTTTTCTTAAAGTATTTAATGTGAAACAATATATATACTTAACATAAAAAATTAACAGTATACTTCTTCTCCCTCTCTTTAGCTAAGAAAAAAAAACTAGTCTCCATTTTTGATTGAGGAGAAGGCTTTTCAATTTTTTTTGTATATTTTTTCTTTTTATTAGTATTTCATTCTCTCTTTGTATGAGAGATTATTTTTTCCTTTGTGGGATTTTATTTTCTCCAATAAAATGATTAGTACTTTATTTCTTTTGAGAGTTTCATTTTATTCTCTTGTGATAATATTTTAAAGATATTTTTTCTTGGTTGGGATAATATTTTCCATTATGCTGATTATCAACATATTTTTTCACAACGGCTTGATATTTGGTTAATCGTATTGAATAACTGCTCAGATATAAATATTTTGTTTATTTTAAATTGAGTTTGATTAAATTTTAAATATTTTTCGTATCCATTACCTAGTTGTTGCTATGTATGATTGATCCATTCATACCCATTCCTTATTGGATTAAATATGATTTATTACCCTAAATTATAGGTCATATTTTATTTCGATGATCCATCTTTCAATTTTGTCAAATAGATGATTGAACTATCAATTATTTTCGATTTCATTCAATTGGGCATGCCACGTCAGAAATTGCTGACGTGGCTTCCTAATAGATAGCAGGAGTGCTTATGTGTAAAAACATTATATATTTTTAATGAGATCAAAGGATAAAAAGATAAAATAACAAATAAAACAACTAAAAATTACACAAATAATATAAATTAGTTGTATAATTATTTATTTATAGTTATATAAATAATATAAATTATTATATAAATAATATAATAATTATTTTTATTAAAAATAATTATTTTTATTAAAAAAAACTGTGTTTTATTAAAAAAAATTGTGTTTAATATTAATGATAATAAAATAAAAATATTAATGATAATAAAAATAAAAATAAAATGCAGTTTTTTTTTGTAATAAAAAAACGCTGTTTTTTTGTAATAAAAAAAATGCTGTTTTTTTTAATTAAAAAAGCATAGTTGGTTTTTTTAATAAAAATAATTATTAAAAATAAATAAAAAAAAACGCTAGTTGCTTTTTTTTTAAAAAAACGCAGTTGGTTGGTTTTTTTTTTTAATAAAATAATTATTATTTTTTTTATTAAAAAAACTGCACTTTTATTTTTATTTTATTATCATTAATATTTTTATTTTATTATCATTAATATTAAACACAATTTTTTTAAAAACGTAATTTTTTAATAAAATAATTATTTTAATAAAATAATTATTATATTATTTATATAATAATTTATATTATTTATATAACTATAAATAAATAATTATACAACTAATTTATATTATTTGTGTAATTTTTAGTTGTTTTATTTGTTATTTTACCTTTTTGTCCTTTGATCTTATTAAAAATATATAATATTTTTACACATAAGCATTCCTGCTGCCTATTAGGATGTCACGTCAGCAATTTCTGACGTGACAGGCCCAATTGAATGAAATCGAAAAAAATTGATAGTTCAATCACCTAATTGACAAAATTGAAATGTGGATCACCAGAGTGAAATATGACATATAGTTTAGAATAGTAAATCATATTTAAGCCTTCCTAATTTTATACTATTTGACATTGTTTGGATGGTTTTCATTTTGGTTGAAAAATATCTTTCAATCATTAATGTAACAAATTATGGTACTTTCACTATATTTAAGTCATTTTGACAGTTTTAAAAAAAGGTTAACATCTATATTATTTAATAAACTAGATACCTGGGCACACGCGTATTATATTATTATTTTTAAATTAATAATTTTAAGTTGGAGGATAAATAAAAATATTATTAAACCAAAAGGGTAAAAAATTAATATTTTTAAACTTTAGTTAACAAGCTTGTTTTTGGTCGTACAAATATTAGGAAATTATTTATCAGCTCTATTCTGAAAATCATATTACAAGAGTCAGATTCTAAATTTTATACCTTACTTCCCTGCATTTTGGCCTAATTAATTCAACTTTAGTACTACTGTGTTGGGAAAAAAATCACCTCCTAAATATTATTGTCTTTGATAAATTAAATGGATAAAATATCAGTATATGCCAAACAGATTAAATTCACAATTCCACCAAAATAATAACTACTGCATAAAATAATAAGTAGAAAAAATCTAACCATGAGACATCAAGATTTTTACGTGGAAAACCCTCTAAAACTAAGAAATAAAAACTACGGGACAAATTTCGAATAATTCATGACTAGAATAATCTGAGAGAACACAAAAATATCTTAATTTAAGTACACACTCAAATTATTTCACCACAATAACTATGTGATGGAACCCAAATAAAACACCTATTTATTTGAACTATCTTTCTCTCTCTATTTTTCTTAAAGTTTCAGAAGAAACTTTTCTCTCTCCCTCTTTTCTCTTAAACACTTGAATGAGAGTATATTTTGTGTTGGTGTGCTTTCCTTTACAGCATTGGTGGCCTTTTATAGCCATAAATCTGGGGAGGGAAGAATGGAAAATGGGAAGGCAAAAAAGAGAGGTAGGGACATGGAAAATTCAAAGGTCCGAGAACAAAGAAAATAATGAGGGCAAATAGGTGAGGACTGTTGACAAACAATCTCTCCCTTCGAACCCATTAGAGGAGGTAATCTCTGTGACCCCGTCACTTGGAGTCCATCTCGGCCAATTCCTTGCAAAATTCTTGCTTGTCGCGAGTGACAACTTTTGTCAACATATTTGAGGGGTATGAACTTTCTTTACTTTCATCAATTTCTTTTCCATCACTTCTCGAAGCCAGTGATAACGAACATCAATATGCTTGGTCCGATTATGATACGTGGCATTCTTGGTCAAGTCAATTAAACTCTGACTATCACAATAAACCTCGTACTCATCTTATGTCAGACCCAACTATTGGAAAAATCGTTTTAACCACAACATCTCCTTGCCTGCTTTTATAGCGGCAATATATTTTGACTCAGTTGTAGACAAAGCAACACACTTTTACAACTTGGACCTGCCATGTATGCATCTGAGAAACACACTTTTACCCCGAAGTATACTTTTTCTCTTCAGAACCTGCCATGTATGCATCTGTAAAACCCTCCAAGACTGGACTAGTACCAATAAAACCCAAACACAAACCGAAAGTAGCTTTCAAGTATCTGAGAATCCACTTAACTACTTCCCAATGTTCTCTACTAGGATTTGACAAATACATGCTCACAACGCCAACTGCATGACAAATATCTGGTCGCGTACAAACCATTGCATACATAAGACTTCCTATAACAGATGAGTAGGGAACTGTTGCCATATCATCTCTCCCTTCATTAGTAGAAGAACACATGCACTTTGTCAACTTAATATGACTAGCCAATGGTGTGCTAACTGGTTTAGCATCACTCATGTTGAACCTAGCAAGCACCCGTTTAACATACTTCTTTTGTGACAACCACAACCTCTTGGCTTTTCTGTCACGAACAATTTTCATACCCAAAATCTACATATCAAAGGACTTAAAAAACTCACCCTTAAGCCTGTGAATCATATCAGCATCCTACCCAACTATCAACATATCATCTACATATAGCAACAAAATTACGAAGTTACCATTCGAGAACTTCTTGACATACACACAATGATCTGCAACTGTTCTACTATAACCTTGATCCACCATAAAAATGAATCAAATTTCATGTACCACTGCCTTGGGGATTTTTTTAGACCGTACAAATTTTTCTTCAACTTACAAACCAAGTGCTCTTTCCCTTTAACTTCAAATCCCTTTGGCTGCTCCATGTAGATTTCTTCTTTAAAATCCCCATGAAGAAAAGCAGTCTTCACATTCAACTAATCAAGCTCAAGATCCATACTAGCTATTAATCCCAGAACTACTCGAATAGAAGTCATCTTCACAATTAGAGAAAAAATCTCATCGAAGTCAATACCTTGCTTTTGAGAAAAACCCTTGACTACTAACCGAGCCTTGTACTTCATTAATTTTTCACCATCCTTCTTAAGCTTAAACACCCATTTATTTTTCAATACTTTCCTACCCTTCGAAAGTGTAGTCAACTCATAGTTGTGATTCTTATGCAAAGAATCCATCTCATCCTACATAGCTCTCAGCCAATTGCCCTTCTCCTTATGAGTCTTAACTTCCTGAAAATTCTCTGGCTCCCCCTCCTCAGCAACTAAAAGATATTCAGATGAAAGATATCTGACTAATCGATGGTACACGTTCTCTCGTGGATCTTCTTAGCTGATGTTCTTCAATATCAGGTTTCTCCCCTAATCAACACTTTCTACATCTGATCCATCACCATCGTGCAAATCTGTATCAGTCATATCTTCATTCTGACCTCCTTCTCCAACTGTGGCATTTTGTACTAGAGAAGGAACTTCGCTGAGATCTGGAACTCTATTATCTCTGGGTTGTGTAACATTATCAAAATGGTCATAATTCTAGTGCTCATGAAACACCACATCTCTACTCCTGAATAATTTTTTCTATACTGGATCCCATAACCAGTATCCAAACTCTGCATCTCAATAGCCGACAAACACACATGGAATAGACTTGTCATCAAGCTTTGATCTTTGTTCCTTTGGGATATGTTAAAAAGTCTTACACTCAAATAGCCTCAAATAAGAATAAGACAAATCTTTACCGCTTCAAATCTTTTCTGGAATATGAAAATCCAACGGTGCCGATGGATCAGATCTATTAATCAAGTAACAGGAAGTACGAACAATTTCACCCCAGAATGACTTAGGCAGTTTAGTCATTCTCAACATGCATCGCACTCTCTCAATAATATGACTCAACATGCATTGCACTCTCTCAATAATAGTGCGATTCATTCTATTAGCCACACCATTATGTTGTGGGGTACCAGGAACAGTCTGTTCATGTCGAATGTCATGTTTACTTCAATATTCAGCAAACTCCTTTGAAGTGTATTCCCCTCCGTTGTCGCTACGAAGACACTTCAACGATTTTCCAGTCTCCCTTTCAACCATAGCATGAAAATTCTGAAAATGCTGGAATACCTGGTCTTTTGTTCTCAACAAAAAGACCCACATCTTCCGCGAAACATCATCAATAAAGGTAATAAAATATATACTTCCACCCAAAGACTCAACCTCAGTAGCTTTAATAATAATAATAATTTAGAATATACTCTCTCTAGTAGCTTTGATTTTCTTTTAGCCGAACTACTAAAAGAAACTTTATATTGTTTCCCAAATAAACAATAATCACAAGGGCTTAAAACAGTACCTTTAGCAAAAGAAATGATTGACCTTTTTGCTAATAACTGCAACCCTTTCTCACTCATGTGGCCAAGCCTCTTATGTCATAAGTTTGGCGAAGAGTCATCCTCAACTCCATTTAACTCACTAGAGCACACCTTCACATGAGTCTTGTACATCGAACAACAAGCAGTGCCTCTTGCAATCACCATAGAGCCCTTGGTAAGCTTCCATTTTCCACTGCCGAAGTTATTCTCATAGCCTTCTCTGTCCAAGGTCATGCCAAAAATTAACAGGAACATGTCTAACATCCCTCAAGGTAACATTGCAACCAACACCTGTCTGAATGCAAACATAACCGATTCCAGTAATCTTGGATTGATCAGTATTTTCCATTCTCACGTACTCAAATTCTTCAACCTTATAAGTTGTGAAGAATTCTCTCTTAGGTGTAACATGATAAGAGGAATCAGTATCAACCACCCAATCAACTTTCTGATCATCAACATGCAAGCATTCTTCTTCCCCAAATGAAAGAATTACAACATCTTCGGTGACTGTGGCTACAATGTTCTTTTCCTCAACCATTCCTTGCTCACCATTTTTTTGCTTGTCTATAACCAGATTCTGCAATTTCTTTTGTAATGACCTTCTTTATTACAATGAAAACATCAATACGTTTCACCTTGTCTGGTTTTTGACTTGCTCCTGTGATTTTTACTTTTGCTGCGACTTTTATCTCCTTTGTGAGATCCCCTAAAATTGCTTCTACCCTTGTTCTTTGTGACAAGAGCATGTGTTTCAAAATTTACGTCTTGCTTATTTCGCCTTGTCTCCTCATTATGAAGACCGTCCTTGACCATCTGCATAGTCATTTTTCCTTCTAGAGCTGAATTGGTTAGAAACACCACCAAAGTCTCCCAAATGTTTGGCAACAAATTGAGAAGCAAAAAAGCCTGAATCTCATTATCAAGATTCAACTTCATGGTGGACAGCTGGTTCACCAAACCTTGGAACTCACTCATATGCTCCAACACACTGCTCCCGTCTTTGTACTTTAGATTCATAATTTTCTAAATGACAAAAGTTTTCTTTTGTGCATTCTTCTTCTCTAGTGTTGTTTATAAAGTGTGAGGATCCGTCTCCTGCGAAACATGGTGGAACACACTTTGATCAATCCACTATCCGATATGACCAATAGCCTTCTTATTCATTTTATTCCAATCAGCCTCAGATTTATCCGCGGGCTTCTTTCTCTCGTGCTCCAACGGATCATACAAATCCTTGCAATAAAGGATATCCTCCATCCTGGGCTTCTAGATCGAGAAATTTGAAGAGGTCAATTTAATCATGGATCCGACTAATTCCTTCATAAAATTTATCAAAAAATAACCAAGCAATTAACCTTAGCTCTATTACTACTTGTTGGGAAAAAATCACCTCCCAAATACTATTATCTTTGATAAATCAAATGAATAAAATACTAGTATATGCCAAACAAATTAAATTCTCAATTCCACCAAAATAATAACCACTGCATGAAATAATAAGTAGAAAAAAATACAACCACGAGACACCAAGATTTTTATGTGGAAAACCCTATAAATCTAAGAAGTAAAAACCACGAGACAAACTCCGAACAATTCACTTGAATAATCTGAGAGAATACAAAGATATCTTAATTTGAGTACAAACTAAAATTACTTCAACACAATAACTATGTGATGGAACCTAAATAAAACACCTATTTATTTGAACTATCTTTCTCTCTCTATTTTTCTTAAAGTTTCAGAGGAAACTTTTCTCTCTCTCCCTCCTTTCTCTTAAACTCTCGGATGAAAGTATATTTTGTGTTGGTGTGCTTTTCTTTGCAGCATTGGTGGCCTTTTATAGCCATAAATCTGAGGAAGAAAAAATGAAAAATGGGAAGGTCAAAAAACAAGAGGTAGGGACATGGAAAATTCAAAGGTCCAGAAATAAAGAAAATAATAAAGGCAAATGGGTGAGGACTATTGACCAACATATTGCACGTTTGCACCATTCTTACGAAGAGGAGTAAAATGCAAAAGTGATCACTATATTCTTAGAATATTTGGATATTGTGTCCTTTTTTATTAGTTAATGTAAAATAAACTCTCTAATATAGAAAAATTTGGATAATAAACTTTTATGTGACAATTGGGAATTGACTATCTTATGTGGCAATGATGACATGTAAGTAAGCCAAACTAGAACAAAAAACTTGTTATTGTCCAATTGAGCTACATGATATAGTTGGGAATAGGACAACGTGAAGTTTCGAACTCAAAATCTCAAACTTATAACTTTAAGTTATTGTCCAATTGAGCTACATGATATAGTTGTGAATGGGACAAAATAAATTTAATTCATACAATCTTCTCTATTTAAACCAAAAAAGAAAAAGAAAAAGAAAAAAAATAAGTGGATAAACTCCTTCTTGCTTGATAAAGGAAACACAATATTGTATGGCAGGTTTTAACAATTATTCATAAAGTTGAGTTTGTATTATAATATTCTGGAGTAAAATGCAAAAGTGACTAAACTAACACTAAAAATTTTGTTTCAGTCAATATTTGAACTCAAAATCTCAACCTCATAACTTTAAATAATTGTCCAACTATGCTACATAATATAATTATAAATAAGACAACATAAATGTTTCTCCATTATAAATTGAGTATGTCCAATTAAAATTTTTATTGCAATTAAAAAAGAAAAGGTTAATATTTGATATTTTAAGTAAATATTTTTAATTATTTGGCCAAAAATAGCACTTTATTTTTATAATAATTAAGATGTTTGAATAAAGGTGCGTCATATAGTATTCTCCGACGTGATGAATAAAAAGTGTAAACTAAACTAGTAAATAAGTTAATAATTACATTATAATACTGCAACTTAATATACAAAATTTTGAATCAGTTGAATTAAGACAAAGAATATGAGAAATTCTTTTTATTTCCTATGCGCCTCTAGCTATATATCACGTCTAGTCTTAAGAAATACATATTATTAGTATAATTCCTAATCAATAAATAAATTAGATAAATATAGATTTGGTTGATGCGTCCTTTGTTGTAGTATGTTAAGAAAGATCAAAATATACAATTCATTATAATATTCAATAAATGTAATTAATTTTTTTAAAAAAATCTTATGATTATCAAAATAAACTTAAAACTCCTCCTATAAATCAATACTAGACAAAACTTACTTGCTAACTTTTTTTTTTTTTTTTTTAAATGGAGAAGCTTGTATAAATAAAATTTATGTTGTCTTATTTACAATTATATTATGTAGTTTGGTTGAACAATTAATTAATATTATGTGATTGAGATTTTGAATTCGAATCTTAACGGAAGTGAATTTTTTAGTCTTACACAGAGTTGTTCATTAATTGATCATCAGATGTTACTAATGTAAACGTATCTTCAAAATCCTCTATATATAGGACTAAGTAATACTGTCACTACTAACTACACCTTTAATTCCTCCTCCTTTTTGTAGAGCCATTTTCTAACAATGAAGACGATGATGACGAAGGGGATGAACAAGACGGCTCCGCTGACTGCCGCTTGGCCGTCACGCTGACCGGCACCTTTGATATCTCATGAGAGCCAATCATATTCGGAAAATTAACCTTGGCACGCGAGCCACGTAAGTTGAAAGCGGCTCTGTCATAAGCCAATGCTGCATCCTCGTATCATAAGTCCCGAGCCACAGCCTAGCTCCTTTCTTAGCCGGATTCCTTATCTCCACTGTAAACTTCCCCCACGGCCGCCGCCGCACTCCTCTATAACGCTTCCACTCTTGTGGCGCGTGACATCCACGCGTCCCCGCCACCTGCTCCACGTGCTCTAAATTTTCAACGTTGTCGGACCAGCAATCTAGCTTGAGTGACTGCAGTTCTGAGCTATTTCCGATGAAAAAAAGATCACCAAAGCTTTTATCCCACTCGTAAAGTGGATCAATGCATGAACTTATAGTCGAAAAATCGGAATCATCAAGAAGATACTTGCTTATTGATTCAAGAACTGTAAGGTCTGAATCTGATAATCTTCGGGAGTACATTTTTTTTCTTCCGAGTTTGAGCTATTTTTTCTCTTTGCTAGTGACTGATTTTTGATGTGGAGAACGAATGGAAAAATTTCTTTTGTTGTACAGTATATATAGTGGCACGGGCGCAACTACTTATTTATTTAATAATCACCACGTTTATTGCCTTTATATTATTTTTATATTTATTTTTGAAAATTCCCTAAAGCTTCGTTGGCCATGCATGTTCTTTCTTGAATTTGTTGTGCAACATAATTTAAATAATTTCTTGAAGATGGTGCATATATTCTAATATAGCCTCCACGTATGGAACATTTATGAAGGGACGGTCTACAGTTGGTTTAACTAAATTTAGCATGGTATTTTAATTTTTTCTGTTAACCTAAATTTATCATGGAATTTTTTTTTTGTCTTATGCTAAACGTTAAGATTACTCAAAGTAATATAGCCCAGAATAGCGTGGTCATAGTCCAAAAAACTGTCGTCATAGTTGACTGTATAATACACAAATATGTACATATATTTTTTCATATATATAGGAAATGAATCTTGTCCGGACTCCCGGACAGGACCAAAATCCGGACCCTTAATTTTTATTTTTATTTTTCTTTTTTTTTAGAACTAAAAAAAAATAAAATTTATGGAACTGTATGTATCCAAATACATACATAAATTCCAAAACACACCCAAAACACTTAAAAAAAAAAGCCAAAATGCGGTATTTAACAAAAAAATAAAAAAAAAACCAAAAAAAAAAAGTCCCATTTTTAACACAAAAAAAAGTCCGTATTTTAACAAAAAATGAGGAGTCGGATGGATCAGGACTCTCTCTCTCTCTATATATATATATATATATATATATATATATATATATATATATATATATATATATATAATCTCATAAAATATGGCAATTTGCAGACGGATCGTCGCCATATGTTCCAAAATAGGTAGGTATACATCACCCATTCGAGTCGCCAAATACATGGTATGTAAAACAACTACAACTTTATTATTATACAATTGTCAGGCAAAATAATTACAACACATAATGTGAGTTTAAATACAAATATTGTCTTCTAGACAATATCCACACCCAAATAAAGTCCTCATTATAATTATTGATGCACTATTTTACTAAAAAATAGTGAGGATCGCTAAAACAAACTGCTTCAGAACCATCACTCCACACCCCGATCGTTCCTCGCTATGTTCTCGTTTCTTCCTCGAGAAGAAAATGGAACAAAAAGGAAAAGGGTGAGCTCAACTAGCCCAAAGAAAGAATATTATGACTAAGATAATATACAACAAATTATCCTTAGTCTTCAACAGGAAAAAAAATGATAGTAATATAATAGACAACAAGTTTTAGATCAACAATCCGCAATGGACAAAAAGTTTTAAAAACAATTAATTCATTAAGAGTTAAGAGAGAATGAAATCTACTATCATCTATGAATTTAAAAGTCCATCATCAATATTTTATCCTCGTAACATCAATCAATATACATCTTGAATCAAATATTCATCTTTGCACTACACGCCAAAGATATTCATTTCAGATCACCAGCTGGGTCATGTTCATCTCAACACTGCTCATCTTTGCACTACGGCCAAAGATATTCATCAGTAATCATTCATCTTTGCACTACAAAAGCCAAAGATATTCATCAAGTATCACCATTAAGGACCGAGGATGATGAAAACATTTTAGAGAACTAATCCAAAGGAGATGTAAGGACAAATATTAGGATTCAGATTTTGGTTTATCCAAATTCAATAATACTCCATAATAACCAAGTGTGAAGTAGAATTCAAAAATAAAGATCAAAACATGGATACAATCAAAGATAGTAAAACCATAAAAGACATCCGGGACTTAAAAAAGAGAAAATTTCATTTTTCTATGAATAGTGTCAGATTTGTGAATAAAAGGTCAGATACGTGAATAAAGGTCGTATACGTGAATAGTAACCCCACACAAAAAGGTAGAAATTCCACAATAAAATTCATAACAATATCTCAAAGATAATGATATTGAAGAAAATAATATCATTTAAGAAGAAAATAACATCCCTTACCTCAAAGAAACAAAGATTTTGAATGAAAGGTCTGATGATGATGTCGAATGAAACTTCAGATCTAATAAGAACTCTCAAAGTATCTAAATACTCACAAAATATACCGATAATATAGAGAGAAAGAGAGAAAGCTTATGTTTCGTGTGATTTTCAATTCTAACCTAAAGACCTATTTATAGAAAATGCTAAGACGTCAAGGCAGATTGACTCGCACACCGATGGCTTTTTACTCGCTACTATTGCCACCCACCACATTTGAAATAAAATTTGAGCACATTTTTCACCAACCAAAAGTGGGGCCCACTCAATTCTAGAATTTTCCACCAAAAATCATTTATAATATAATTTCTAATCACCACCTCTTAAAATTCATAACAAATCATACATTCATTTTAACGGCTCAAAATTTGTGGACATATACTCAACTTATATATGTATAACATATCTAAAAATCACAACGATCCAACTATTGATTAAAAATTATAACTCACTTAATATATCTCAAGAACAATCGATTTGATTTTTTTTAATACCTCCATTCCGATAAAAAATATCGATAAAACACCTCAACATTAATAGCCACATAAAATAAATATTTCTTATCATATAAATCAATAAATAATTATTCACAAATAATATTTATGTAATCACAATAATGACAACTGTGCCGCTCCTCAAGAAAGAGGGGCTTTCCAATAAGGATTTCTCCTCATCACACGCAATTAGGTGACCAAACCTCTCCTTAGATGTAACTTTCTAGACATTGCCAATAATGCTATCTAATAATATTATTCAAATAATATGAATTATTGATCCGATAAATAAAAAAATATCATCAGGCAAGAGACAATTATTGAAACAACAATAATATAAAATATCAACGCAAGCAATTATTGAATCAATAAAATAAAATATTGAAATAAAGAATTATCGTAATAATTATCGAAAAAGTGCCTTCACGTAAGAATCAATAATTCAAAAAATCGTGCGTAATACCGCATGTGCTACCGCAAAAACCACGCCAGACATCGTATTTTAACCACCGGTATTCCAACAAAGTTGTTAATCTCAGAATAACTACGCCCGTTATTTATAAAAACTCAAACTTGTCATTTTCTTCATCCGACAGCTTATTTTGTTATGAGGCCCATTTAATGGTCATACTGGCATCGCATTTAATATTCCCGACAACAAGAATATTCCACCACCAAACTGAATATTCCCCGACAAAAATGAATATTTTATAACCACTTGCTTATTTTGTAAAATTTGCACATTTCACCCATAACCAAAGTATTATATCAAATTAACTCCTTATTATTTCAAGATAATAAAATAGAGAAAATTTAATTTTATTCATAATAAGTTGGGGTCTTACAACCTCCCTCCTTATGAAATTTTCTCCTCTAAATCGACGACGCACTGTGTGTTTCAAAAAGTGAGAGGTACCTCGCTTTCATTTCGATTCCAACTCCTGTGTCATTTCTTCAATAAGATGGTTCCTCCACAAAACCTTAACTTGTGGTATAACCTTGTGCGCAGGATATGCTTTTTCCTATCCAAGATCTTAACAGTACCTCCTCGTAAGTTAAATCTTCTGGCTATCTCGCCTAGTTCTAACTCAATAATGTGGTTTGGGTCTTTCACATATTTATTTAAGCATAGATATGTGAAAAACATTATGAACACGTAGACATGCTTGAGGTAACGCGAGTCTATAGCCACATTTCCTACTCTATCAAGAATCAAATGGACCAATAAATCGTGGATCGAGCTTTCTCTCTTCCCTAATCTTGTAACTCCTTCCATGGAGCAATACGTAATAAAGACATGATCCCCAATACCAAATTCCACGCCCTTTCGATGAAGATCCAGATAACTCTTTTTGTCGATCCCGTGCCGCTTTGTATACGCTGTCAAATCATTTGATCTTTTCCGTAGTCATACGTATTCAACTCTCGTCCCAACAATGTTGCTTCACCCACCTCATCCCAACATACTGGAGAGCGACACTTTCGTCCATACAAGGCTTCAAATGGAGCCATACCTATACTTTGCTTGATAACTGTTGTTGTAGGAGAATTCCACCAATGGTAAATACTTATCCCAACTCCCTTTGAAGTCTAGGACACAGTAGTCTTAATAGATCTTCAAGAGTTTGAATAGTCCTCTCTCGATTGTCCGTCTGCTTTGAGGATGGTATGCCGAATCGAAATCAGAACTGCGCTCCATAGCTTTCGCAAGCTAACCCAAAATCGTGAAGTGAATCTTGGGTCACGATCCAAACTATGGATACCGGCATGCCATGCAATCTCACAATCTCATTCACATACATATGAGCAAGACGCTCAAGGAATAAGTCTCACGATAGGCAAGAAATGAGCAGACTTGGTTAATCTATCAACAATAACCCAAATCGCATCTATACCTTGAGAAACCTTGGGAAGACCAGAATCTAAATCCATAGTAATGTGTTCCCACTTCCATTTTGGAATCTCAAGTGGTTGCAATGGACCCTTTGGCATTTGATGCTCTCGCGCTTTACACGCTGACAAAGTTAAACACCTCGAGATAAACTCCGCGATCTCTCTCTTCATATTGTTCCACCAAAATGTATGTCAAGATCATGATACATTTGGTACTCCTGTGATGGATTGCAAATGGTGTGTTGTGTGCTCCATCATGATTCTATGCTTCAAGTCGTAATCGTTAGAACGCAAAGTCCGGAGTCGACTCAAGTATTCCTTCTTCATCGATTCTCGCTCGAATAACACCTTCTTGCACTTTCTTCTTCATACGACGCCCCTGTGTCCGTAATTTTGAGCAATTTTTAACTTTATCGATTAAAGTCTGGATTCTACTCAGATGTTTGATATCATCACGGGTACTGGAGCCTTTAACTCTATCTCCATCCTTTGTAAGTCGTATAAAATGGGCCTTTGTGTTAACAACATTGCACTGCATCCAAGATATATGATCTTCTACTCAATGCGCCACCACAACGCTTTTTTTTCCAGATGATATTGAATGCTATGGTCGTAATCCTTCAACACTCGAGCCAACGCCGTTGCCGCATGTCGAGTTCCTTTTGGGTGAAGAAATATTTGAGGCTTTTTATGATCCGTGATAAATCTCCACTTTCTCCCCATACGTGTAGTGTTCCAGATTTTCAACGCAAAAACGATCACGCTAACCTGCATCATGAGTAGGATAATTCCTCTCATATTCTTTTGAGTTGTCGCGAGGCATAGGCTATGACTTTCCCATGTTGCATGAGAACACATCCTAACCCTTTGCTCAAGCATCGTCAGAGATAACAAATCCATCCGAACCAGATGGTATTGTTAGTAACAAAAATAAATGAGTCTCTCTCGAGCTCTTGGAAACTCTTCTCGCATTCCTCGCTCCATACGAATTTTGTATCTTTCCGAGTCACCGAAGTTAATCTGAGTAGCGATTCGAGAAAATCCTTCCATTAATCTCCGATAATAACCAATTAAGCCCAAAAGCTACGACTTTGGCCACCGATTTTGGTTCTCCTAACTTCAGATTGCTTCAATCTTCGCCGTCATCAGATACTCCATGTTTTGACACCACGCGCCCAAGGAATGCTACTTCCTTAAGCCGTAACTCAGATTTCTTCAAACTTGGCATATAGCTTGTTGTCACGTAAGTCTTGAAGTACCAGCTTCAAATGGTGCTCATGATCTTCACGGCTTTTTGAATAGATGAGGATGTCATCAATAAAGACAACAACGAATCGATCCAAATATTCCTTGAATACACTTGCTCATCATATCCATGAAAGCAAAGTAGGAGCATTAGTCAATCCAAAAGACATGACTAAGAATTCATAATGCCCGCATCGAGTCCTCAAGGCGCCTTTTGAATATCCTCGCTTAATCTTCAAACCGATGATATCCGTAATGAAGATCGATCTTTGAAAAGAATTGTGCTCCTCAGAATCGGTCAAACAGTCATCAATGCGAGGTAGCGGATACCTATTCTTGATGGTGACATGGTTTAATTCCCGGTAGTCAATACAAAGTCGCATACTCCCGCCTTTTCTTCTTTACAAACAAATAAAAGAGAGCACCCCAAGGGGATGTACTAGGACTAATGAAACCGATGTCTAACAATTCCTCAGTAGTTGGACTTTTAACTCCTCAAGTTCAATAGAGCCATTCGATATGGGGTTTTAGAAATGGGCTTTGTACCCGATTCAAGATCAATAAAGAATTCAACTTCTCGCTCGGGGTAGACCAGAAGTTCTTCAGAAATACGCCAGAAATTCATTAACAATGTGAATATTATTCAAATCGACGTGTTTTTGTTCAAGTCCATAATATGGGCTAAGAAAGCTTGACATCCGCTTTTCAATAAACGAATATAGCTTTATGGCTTGATATGACAAAGTGATCGATTTTAGTGGTTTAGTTGTTTGAATTCAGATAACAAAGTTGGTTAGAATATGAAAACTAACAACCTTATTTAAAACAATCAATTTTGGCATGATGAGTGGTTAACCAATCAATCCCTAAAATCACATCAAATGCAAGTATCTTTAAAGAGATAAGATCAATGTGTAATGTGATTGTGCCAACTTGGATCAAGCAAGATTTATAAATGTAGATGTAACAAAGGTTTCACCCAACTGAGTTTCAACAGATAAGTTAAAGTCCAATTTCTCCTGAGTCAAGTTTAAACGCTGAGCACAACAAGGTGAGAGAGATAAAAGAATGGGTAGAACCCAGATCAAGTAAGGTATAAACTTCGCAAGAGTTCAAGATTAGCTTACCCGTGATCACCTCATTCGTTTTTTCGATTTTGGCCACCACGACAAACGCCTTCCTCGAACCACCGATTTTGTTTTGTCCGTAGTCGCTTTTGGTGTCGCCCATCCCAGCTTTGACTTGACTTCGCCATCGGACAAAATCCAAGCTATATGACCATCTTTTTCCACAATTGAAACACACCTTGAAGGTCAGGAACAGCTTTGGACTTATGTGTCCCTCCTCTCCGCATCTCAGAAGATCTAATCAAGGTCGCTCTCCTCCCCTAGAATTTGTTGTTGTGCCGGTGTGTTGCCGATGTCTTCCCGCTCATTGTTGAATCTCTCTTTTGAAATTTCCACTGACTCACCTCTCCTATTATCATGGCCACGATTACCACCCGAGTGGTTACCGCTTTTGTCCGATATTCTTTCCTCCTCGCCGGTTATCATCGCTCCGATGATCGCCACACCCAGATGACTCGTTGTGGTCCCTCATTGAACATACTCATTATCACGCCTAATAATTGAGCCTGCTTACAACATCCTAATATAAAGAAAATTTATGAGAGATAAGATATTGTCAATCTCGGGTTTTAGACCTCTCGTAAACATCATCCGCCATACACGCTCCTCATTTTCTACCAAATGAGGCAAAACTCGATAACTCCGCGAACTTCGCCTCGCATCGGGACACCGCCATGTTGTTCTCGCTCCAATCTAATAAACTCTACCTCCTTCATATGATTTAATACTTTCGTGAAAGTACTTGTCATTGAACAATTTCAAAATTTTTCCCAAGACATGTTGAAAAGTACCGGGTTGGTACGCTTCACGATTCCCACCAAGAATCGCCTCACCACTTTAACATAAAGGTGGTGAATGGAACCTTTTGTTCCTCCGCGCATCCCAAGACATCGAATATCTTGGTAATTTGCTTAACCCACATTTTTCGCTTTAATCGGATCGGCTTTCCCCGTAAACTGGTGGTCCCAACTCCTCGAATCGCTGGGTCAGGATAAACGCGCGCTGCTATCATTTCCACCGTATTTTGTACACGAAGTCTCCTCATTCGATTTTGCATGAATCGCAAAAAGCTTCTAAACATCGCATCATTCATCGCTTGCTTCAGAAGTGTTGTTTACAGGAGGAATATTGCCTTCCCCGCTGCACGCTCTCTTGGTTGGTAATCAAAGGTTGTTCCACGCCTCATAGACTCCATTGTTAACGCTTCTCACCGCCATTCTTAAAAATCGCCATAAAATAGGGGTTAATTAAACAAATTAATATATCACATAATATCCCTATATTACGATCGACCAACAAATAAGCTTAGGTAGTAGACACACTAGCAAGGATTTACTGCCTCCTCCCTCCTAGTTCTATTCCCCGATCTCCGCCAGAGACCATATCCCTAAGCTCGATATTAACCGTGACGCCCCAAAAAATAGGTATACATCACCCATTCTCGAGTCGCCAAATACATGGTACGTAAAACAACTACAACTTTATTATTACAATTGTCGTAAAATATTTACAACACATATCGTGAGTTTAAATACAAATATTGTCTTCTAGACAATATCCACACCCAAATAAAGTCCTCATTATAATTATCGATGCACTATTTTACAAAATAATAGTGAGGATCGCTAAAACAACTGTCTCAGAACCATCATTCCATACCCCCGATCTTTCCTCGCTATGTTCTCGCCTCCTCGAGAAGAAAAATGGAACAAAAAGGAAAAGGGTGAGCTCAACTAGCCCAAGAAAAGAATATTATGACTAAGATAATATACAACAAATTATCCTTAGTCTTCAACAGGAAAAAACTCGATAGAATATAATAGACAACAAGTTTTAGATCAACAATCGCAATGAAAAACAACAATTCATTGTAAGAGTTAAGTAGAGAATGAAATCTACTATCATCTATGAATTTAAAAGTCCATCATCAATATTTTATCCTCGTAACATCAATCAATATACATCTTGAATCAAATATTCATCTTTGCACTACGGCCAAAGATATTCATTTGTATCACCACCATTGGTCATGTTCATCTCAACACTGCTCATCTTTCAGACACGGCCAAAGATATTCATCAGTAATCATTCATCTTTGCACTACAAAGCCAAAGATATTCATCAAGTATCACCATTAAGGACCGAGGATGATGAAAACATTTTAGAGAACGAATCCAAAGGAGATGTAAGGACAAATATTAGGATTCAGATTTTGGTTTATCCAAATTCAATAATACTCCATAATAACCAAGTGTGAAGTAGAATTCAAAAATAAAGATCAAAACATGGATACAATCAAAGATAGTAACCATAAAAGACATCTGGGACCAAAAAAAGAGAAAATTTCATTTTTTTTTGATGAATAGTGTCAGATTTGTGAATAAGGTCAGATACGTGAATAAAGGTCGATACGTGAATAGTAACCCCGACACAAAAAGGTAGAAATTCCACAATAAAATTCATAACAATATCTCAAAGATAATGATATCAAGAAAATAATATCATTTAAGAAGAAAATAACATCCCTTACCTCAAAGAAACAAAGATTTTTTAATGAAAGGTCTGATGTGATGTCGAATGAAACTTTGTAATCTAATAAAGAACTCTCAAAGTATCTAAATACTCACAAAATACGCCGATATAATATAGAGAGAAAGAGAAAGCTTATGTTTCGTGTGATTTTCAATTCTAACCTAAAGACCTATTTATAGAAAATGCTAAGACGCCAAGGCATTTGACCGCCACACCGATGGCTTTTACCTCGCTACTATTGCCACCCACCACATTTGAAATAAAATTTGAGCACATTTTTCACCAACCAAAAGTGGGGCCCACTCAATTCTAGAATTTTCCACCAAAAATCATTTATAACATAATTTCCTAATCACCACCTCTTAAAATTCATAACAAATCATACATTCATTTTTAACGGCTCAAAATTTGTGGACATATACTCAACTTATATATGTATAACATATCTAAAAATCACAACGATCCAACTATTTGATTAAAAATTATAACTCACACAATATATCTCAAGAAACATCGATTTGATTTTTAATACCTCCATTCCGATAAAAATACCGATAAAACACCTCAACATTAATAGCCACACAAAAAAATAAATATTTCCTTATCATATAAATCAATAAATAATTATTCACAAATAATATTATGTAATCACAATAATGACAACCAGCTGCTCCTGTGAAAGGGGCTTTCCAATAAGGATTTCTCCTCATCTAACGCCGCAATTAGTGACCAAACCTCTCCTTAGATGTAACTTTCTAGACATTGCCAATAATGCTATCTAATAATATTATTCAAATAATATGAATTATTGATCCGATAATGGGAAAATATCAGCAGTAGGACAATTATTGAAACAACAATAATATAAAATATCAACGCAAAGCAATTATTGAATCAATAAAATAAAATATCGAATAAAGAATTATCGTAATAATTATCGAGTAAAGGCCTTCACGTAAGAATCAATAATTCAAAAATATTGTGCAATACCGCAAAGCTATCGCGGCAACCACGCCAGACATCGTATTTTAACCACCGGTATTCCAACAAGTTGTTAATTCAGAATAACTACGCCGTTATTTATAAAAACTCAAACTTTGTCGAAAGTTTTTCTTTCATCCGACAGCTTATTTCAAGCTATGAGGCCACATAATGGTCGGTCACTGCTTATTTTGTAAAATTTGCCGCATTTAATATTTCCCGAAAACAACAAGAATATTCCACGCACCAAACTAATATTCCCCGATAAAAATGAATATTTTATAACCACTTGCTTATTTTGTAAAATTTGCACATTTCACCCATAACCAAAGTATTATATCAAATTAACTCCTTATTATTTCAAGATAATAAATAGAGAAAATTTAATTTTATTCATAATAAGTTGGGGTGATGTAATATATATTACATTACATGTTACGTAATAAATTTTTATAATTTAATGTTGAGAGATAAGAAAAGCTATTGATTCTATGAACTTGCTTCCTTTCTGTATGAGTGATATTACAAATAGTTTTATTAATATTCCTTTTTCTTGTGTGTACTGAGGGTGTTGTACCAAATGCTACTTTAATATATCTCCACCCAAGTATATGTTATTACTTGAAATTCAATGATTCTCATGTTAAAAATGTAACATGTGTACTTTTGGTTGAGATACATCGATGTTATTGAGATACATCTATTTGAAAGCTAATATAATGTTTTCTCAATATAAATAAGATCAAGATATTTTTTTCCATTTTATTGCTTAATTAAAATGGTAGCATTGTGTTATTTTAAATATGTTCTAGAGGATTATTTGATATGTAGTCTTTGATTTTGTATACTTATGAGAATCGATGAATCAATTTCTTTTATTGTGGTTCATAATTAATTTTCAAGATAGTATTCAATTTCATACGTGCATATTTTCATATAGTTTAGGAAGCTTAGAAACCCGTTTGAGATTCACTTAGTAGGAGTGGATCTCAAATAGTCCCCGTTTTGGGACTGTTCTTGTATGTTTCGATCTCACTTAGGTCGGTGTTAACAACTTGAGCACGTCTTTATATTTTTTGAATTTTCGGTCAGTATATATCTCTTGATGTTCTTCGGGTGCATATTTAGACTACGATGTGTTAGTCTATTTCGTGTACTTGAAGACCATAGGGAGGTGCTGCCGAAATTTCTGAAAAATTTAAAGATGTGTTCAAGTTGTTGCATCAAGGAGGCGACACATCCGGAATGGGATAAGCCCTAATTCGTTAGAGTGGGAGATGAAGTTAGGAAACTCATAAGCTTGCATATACATTAACTTGGAGACTTGATTGTGTTTGTCTAACTTTCCATATATATAGCGCATAGCTTGTCCGAGATGTCTGTTGATCGAAGTTGGATGGAACGTAGGGTAGCCACTGATAGGAGTGGGCTTAGCTCTGAGTATCGTAGTGGGGTTGAACAGTTTCTCAACTTCGCATTTGAGCAAGTCAGCGGCGATGAGATCAGATGTCCTTGTAAGAGGTATGTGAATGAAGTGTGGAAGGAAAGGAGTGATGTCATGTGCGACTTATTTGCGTATGGGTTCAAGCAGAGTTATACGACATGGATCTATCATGGGGAATCCTAGTTGGATGAACATGAATCAGAACCGGAATCCGGAGGTGACAAAACCTTTGACTGTATTAACGTGATAGTCGAAGCTGCTGGTTCATACTTCCAGTGGAATATAGACAGGGATGGCAGTAGCGTCGAGCAAGAGCCGAATGATGGGGTAAGAATTTCTATGAGTTATTTCATGAAGCAGCGACGCCACTGTATGACGGGCACGAAAAGCACACCGTCTTATCTGCCGTGACTAAGTTTTTACACTTCAAGAATGAGCATGACTGTAGTGAGAGAGGTTTTAATGAACTGTTAAGCATTGTAATGAACTATTAATGAACTGTAGCGAGAGAGGTTTTAATGAACTGTAGCGAAAGAGGTTTTAATGACTGTAGCGAGAGAGGTTTTAATGAACTGTAGCAAGAGAGATTTTAATGAACTGTAGCGAGAGAGGTTTTAATGAATTGTTAATGAACTGTAGCGAGAGAGTTTTCAAACACAGGAAATAGTACCGCATAGGCAATAGACACGCGTTACAACTGACGGGACTCGATTCCGATATACGGAGCCCTAGTTTGAGTCCCGTCCGCCTAACTTGAAGAACACAAACTAAAATAATATAAATATGTTTTCATTTTGATTTTGTTATTAATATTTTAATTTTGTAGGGTCTTGTTGACGAGACTCGTAGAGGTGGAGGTGGAGGCACTGGTGATGACCCGAATGACGATGATTTGTGACGACCTCCTCCGATATGCGATGACCGTCGAGTTGATGATGAGCAACCTCCTCCAATCTGAGGTGATGACCAGTCGAGTCGATGACATGGAGAGACAAAGTGACGGGTTGTAGTTAGTTTAGTTTATGTTATATTCTGAGTTTCATGTATGTACTTGTACAGTTTTTGAGTTGTACAGACGGCCATTATATTTTTGATCTATATATTTGATTTAGATTACTATTTCAATGGTGAATTGTATGATATTTGCTTGTTATTTGATGGTTGTTATTAGTTTATAACAGGTGTACGTTTATATTTGTAAATGAACAGAGAAATTTTGAAATTATAAAAAAAAATTCAAAATGTATATAGTCATTGCCGACGGGGGTAATGGCGATGGCAAGGCCGTCACTAATGACATATAGCGATAGTCATGAGTTAAAGGCATTGCCGACGGACAAAAAAGTCATTACCGAAAGCCTTGCCGTCGGGAATGCGGTTTTCCCTCAAAAAATTTGGAGTCATTGTCGACGTACTAGCCGTCGCTATAGCCGTCGGGATTGATATCTTGTCGTCGCCAATGATCCCCGTCGCCAATGACAATGATGTCGACATTTTGGCGGCGACGGAACTGTGGCGACGATTTAATTGCAGTCGACGACGGTGTCGACGGCATATGCCGTCGCCAATGACATCACTGCCGACGACACTATAGTCATAGGCGACGGCATATGCTGTCGGCAATGACTGGTTTTTTTGTAGTGATAACCGGTTCGTTAACAAACACGGACTATATATATATATTGTGCTCCTCTCATAAGGTATAAACTTGTGCAACACAAAGTATCTTCTATATATGTAATCGAATTTAATTTTGTACTTGATTAGTACTAGCTCTTAGCCTAGTTTTGTAGTGCTTAACAAAGTGATCTACAGATAATCTATGATATTATTACAACTGTAATGCTAGTCGTAATAAAATTACTTATATATTCAAGATAGATAAAAAATATCATGAACTTAATTTACTGTAGTTTGTAATTGTTAGTCACTCTTGCTAGCCTATTCACAGTTACAAGATTTTGTTAAGTTAAACATAACCCGCGTTTAGATTTCTTTGTGTCGTGTGATTCACGTATAATTAACAAATCTTATTAGGGTTGTTAGATGACTTAACATAAGATTAAAGTTCATAATCTAGTAGTAAACACTCTTTTTACTGCAAAGTCACTCTTGAGTCTATTCTCAAAATCAGAATTAATAGCCCCCAACTTGCTTCACAGACTATATTAATTAAAGGTAAGATTTTCCTTGCTTCTCCTTAGTTTCCCTCCTCCTAACCCCTTCCCCAATATAATTAATTATCGATCGTTATGTTAACAGAAGGCTGCAAAATTAAAAAAAAATGTTTATTACATAGAGCATCACCAAGCTAATTATAAATAATAGGTTATAATATATCTTCCTTTTCATAGAACTGATAATCTAAAAGGGACACATCCGGGAAAAACAGAAGGGCAAGAGAACATAGTTCCAAATACACAACATAAATATTAGGTTAAAGTTTGACTAATAATAGTAATTCTAGATTTTAGTTGATGAAAGGGATTTGTTAGAAGAGTGTGAAAATAAACAAATGAAAATGAGTAGGATTTGTTTTTCTAGGTGTCAAATAAAAACAAATGGAAATGATAGGATTAAATATTTAACTAGAATTAAAACTCTTTTTATGGTCTTATAAACTTTAGTATTAACTTATTATTATGTAAAAAATTATTTTTATAAGTGTTATACAGTTATTTAGTCATATAATAAAATTTAACTTAAAAATCATATTTAAAATTTTAGTTTAAGTTTCTACTCAAATACTTTAATCTCTAAATGACTATATATTAGAAATATATTAATGATTACTATAATTATCAATGCTATTACATATAAGAGACTTTTAGTTAATTAATGTTACAAAACAACTATAACTTATATATTAGTTATTAAAATTTAGTTAGCTAGCTTTTAAAACTAAAATCATAACGTGAACTCATTATTTATAACAATTATATTACTAAATAATTATATATTAAAAATATAGGAAAAATATTATGAGTAAATAATAATTAATATAAAAAAACTATAATGTATATTACAAACATATTAACGATTAAAATTTAGTAAACAACTTTATTTCATATAAGAGACCTTAAATTAATTAATGTTAAAAAATTCTAAATTAAATAGTACTAATTAAAATTTAATTACCTTTTAAAACTAAAATCATGATCGTAACTTATTATTAATTTTATAATAATTTTATTTTTTTATAAAATTTATTTAGTTAATTAATTATACAATAAAATATGACTAAACATTATGTTTAGGCTTTTAGGTTTCTTCTGAACTTTGAACTCCAATTAAAAACACATATATAAATACAAATAATTGATTATAAAAGGGTAGTGATATATGCACACCCTAAGTTGATTGTTGCACACCATTATATAGGGTTGTTCAACATATTCGGTATTTTCGATTTTCAAGGTGAATCGGACCAGTCCGGTACAATAAAAATCGGTTCGGGACTGGTTTGATACAAACCGATTTTCGGTACCAGTTTCGATTACCAATTTCATAGGTCCAGTATGTACCGGACCGAACCGGTTGTACCGGTCCAATCCCTTTTTAAAAAATTATTTTACTTAGTTTTGTAGAATTGATTAAAGTCTCCTCTATTTATAAAATAGAACTATAGAACTAATACAAGAAAAAGCATAATAAAATATTTAAGACTTAAATGAAATTTAAATTGGTGGTCTCCCCTATTTATAAAATAAAGGTAAGACAAGAGAACACAAATTAGACAATATGGGATATTGGTAAGACAAGAGAATACATATTAAAGAACATATATATGGTTGATTGTAAGTCCCACATTGATTAATAAAAATTTAAGAAAGTTTTCTACCAAGTGAAGGCCAAGTCCTACATTGGTTAATTGGAAAAAAATCTAAGAAAGTTTTCCTTATAAAATGAGTACCAAGGGAAGCCTTATTAGTTGTTGGTTTACAAGTGGTAAAAGTATAAAGAAGTTAGATAACCTTAAACTATTTATCAATAAGTTGGGAAAGCCCCACACTCTTCCAACTTTAATAACTCCAAAATCTAGTCTTTGTAGAAACTGGGTACTACATATACTTTGTTTTAGGGCGGATATCAATTAAGACCAAGAGAATTAAATAGTTAATTAATTAATTGGATATAATATGGTTGTTTGTAACTCCCACATTGATTAATAAACATTTAAGGAAGTTTTTTTTATAAAAAGACTAACAAGTGAAGACATTAATACTTGGTGGTCTCCAAGTCCCACATTGGTTGACTTATAAAAGTTTAGGAAGTTTTCCTATAAAAAACTACCAAGTGAGATCTTAATAGCCAAGTCCCACATTGGTTAACTTATAAAAGTCAAAGGATTTTTTCTTATAAAAAGACTACCAAGTGAGACCTTAATAGCCAAGTCCCACATTGGTTAATTGATAAAAGTCTAAAAAAAAATTTCTTATAAAAAGACTTTTGGCTTAAAAAAGGCTGGGGCCGAATTTTAAGGCTAGTATTGGGCTGTTTTACCTTAGGCTGAAATTTGGCTTAAAAGCAAGTCTTGAGCTGCTCTTTTTTTGGCCGGATTTTGATTTAAACACAATTTGAATTTTGGCTTAAAGATTGGTAGGTTCAAGCCGAAGAAAATCGGTACCGATCCCGCATTGCATCAAACTAATTGATGATCGATATACATCAGTTCAATCGGTACCCCAGATTTGCATTCTATTTTGGGCACTTTCAGTATTCAATCCGGTTTAATTTGGACCGATTCGATCCGATATTTTACCAGTGAACACCCTTACCATTATATGGCAGTACTATAGTACCCATAATTAATTAATAAAAAGGTAATTAACATATTCATCACTTCCCATTTAGAACTAAGCTTATTAACCTCAAAACTCACTATTAGGGTATGATTTTGTGGGTCTAGATGGTGTGGTGGCTTTAACAGAGTATTTCAATCAGGAGGCTTGACATTTTAAGGAATCTACAGTCTTGATTGACTTATAATTCCCTTATCCAATTTGACTTTCTACTTTTAAGGAAATCAAATCTAATTCAATTATGAAGTTGGCAGTTATAAGGAATCTTTTACGTATGACTCCTATTCCTACTCGGGAAGTGTGTACTAGATTGAGGCAGTGTGATCAAACTATAAATACACGACCATAACTCAGATTTAGGTACAACATACACAATTATTACTCTTATTCATTAGAGTAATTTCATACCTCCATTGTTGACGTTTCTGGCTTACTTATTCTCACATCGGAGCTCGGCTAAGGGTGCTCAAAATTTTTAATTTTTTGGTTTTTACTTGAATCGGTTCATACCTGCAGTCTGGAATTTTTTCGGTACCAATTTTTTCGATACCGCTTTTTCATTATTTTTACACTTTTAGCATCATAATGCAGCGGTAATGATTTTTTTTGAATTTAGAAAACCAAATAATCTGAAAATACTTTAAATTTAATAATATAATAATTAATAGTTAATGTTTTGTAATTTTATATATTAAATAAATTTTTTATATATTAATAATTTCTATATAATAGTAGTTTTATTAATTTTTTTATATATATTAATAATGTTTTATAGTTTTATTTTATATATTAATTATTATTAATAGTTAATGATTTCTTAGTTTTTAAAAAAATTGTTAATATATAAAAAAATATTATTTAATTATTATTAATAATTATATATATTACCATGCGGTATAACCAAAAATCGAACTGAAAAAATTGGTACCGATTTTGTACCGAATCGGTAATTCGATATCGGTTTCGGTTCTTATTTTTTCGATAATTTCGGATCGGTACCGGTTCGATTTTTTACCGACAAGCACCCCTACTATCGACGACCCCAGTCGTCATGCTTCTTGGTGTGGTTGTTTATTCCGTGTGTAGTTTTAAAGCTCGTTGTTTGATGATTTGGCGAGCGAACATATTTTTGTGTTAACATTAACGTTAGAAGAAGGGACTTTGCTCTAGTGTTGAAATTGTAATCACCAATTACGAGCATGCAACCACGTGCGCGCCACAGCCCGTGCCCCTGTACCTACCACGCTCTCTCCACAAGCATCTTTGCCCCGTCACCACAAGCTAGCAACAACACGTTCATCACTTCCATTGGCAATTTTTTATGGTCTTTGGCGATAATAAGGTCGGTTATCCACCTTTGACGGTAATAAGGTCGGTTACCTACCTTCGGCAATAATAAGGTCAGTTATCCACCTTGTAATAAGGTCGGTTACCCACCTTCGACGGTAATAAGGTCGTTTATCCACTTTAGGCGGTAATAAGGTCGGTTATCCACCTTCGGCGATAATAAGGTCAGTTACCCACCTTTGGTCGATCATCCACCTTTGGTGGTAATAAAGTCAGTTATCCACCTTCGGCGATAATAAGGTTGGTTACCCACCTTCGACGATAATAAGATCGGTTACCCACCTTTGGCGGTAATAAGGTCGATTACCCACCTTTGGCGATAATAAGGTCGGTTACCCACCTTTGGCGGTAATTAGGTCGGTAATCCACATTCGGCAATACTAAGGTCGGTTACCCACGATCGGTGGTAATAAGGTCGGTTACCCACCTTTAGCGGTAATAAGGTCGGTTATCTATCTTAGATAGAGATAAGTTCAGTCATCTATCTTCGGCGGAGATAAGGTCAGTCATCTATCTTCTGCGGTGATAAGGTCGGTCATCTATCTTCGGTTGAGATAAGGTCGATCATCTATCTTTAGTGGAGATAAGGTCGGTTATCTATCTTCGGCAGTGTTAAGGTCGGTTATCTATCTTCGACGGTGATAAGGTCTACTATCTACCAACAATATAAATTGCTCGGTGTTACAATCAATGGTTAAACAATGGAGGTTTGGGGATGACGATTTGGTGCTTCGAGAGTTGAGGCTTCTACTCCTCTGAATACGGGAAAGCTCATGCCTATTTGGGAGGGGCCTTATGTAGTAATTAAAGTCCCGAAACCCGGAATTTATCGACTTTGGAAAATGGTTGGGGTTGATATAAAAAATACTTGGCATTATGTCACATTTTGTACTTTCTTATTTTAAGTTCCTTATAATAAGAGAGTGGGGGGGGGCAATGTTAGGGCATGATTTGTGGGTCTGTATAGTTTGGTGGGTCTAGCAGAGTATTTCAGTCAAGAGACTTGACATTTTAAGGAATCTATCGTCTCCAATTTGGCTTCTTACTTTTAAGGAAACCAAATTTAATTCAATTATGAAGTTGACAGTTATAAGTAATCTTTTACGTATGACTCATATTCCTACTCGAGGAAAGGCGTAGTAGATTGAGGTAGTGTGATCAAGTAATAAATACATGATCATAAATCAGGTTTCAGATACAACTTAAACAATTATTAGTCTTATTCACTAGAGCAATTTCATACCTCCATTGTTGACGTTTTTGATCTGTACTTATTCTCACACCGGAAATATTTCTCGGAAGTCAAGCCTCTCAGTGTGATTGTTTGTTTTTTGTGCAAATTTTAAGTTTCTTATTTGGTGATTCGACGAGTGAACAAATTTTGGCGTCAACACTCATAAAGGAAAAAAAAATTGTCCTAAAACTCTTTTAATTATGTTCAGGAAGTATAAATTATTATCATATGTTTATTATAATGGTAGTACATAAAACATAATATTTTAGATGAGTCATTTTGATTATAAAAGTTAATTTACAAATTTCAAAAATTGAATATAAATTAATTTAAATTATTTATCAATTTATAAATGGTAATTTTCTTCAAATAATCTATACCATATTTAAAATTTTTACTATCCAACTAATTTCCTATTTGCTTCGAATTTTAATTTTTTTTTAAATTGATTTCAAGTCAAAATAAAATACTGGATTAGATGGACCAATTTTTGAATTGATAGCAACCTAAATTATATATCACTTCTTAAAATATACAAACAAAAAGATTTACTACTTATAAATTTTTATTTTTAAAATTTTCAAAATTTTATGTAATCAAATTTTCAATAGTCATAATAAAATATGATGTATAATAAATCTAAGGGCATAATAGATTAATTGTAAATGATTAATTGATTTACATATATCATGGATAATATAGTCTCTTTAACATATTTTATTATATCAACACTCTTATAAAAACTAAATATTAAATCTTGAAATTAACTAAATAAAAACTTAATATTAAATTAAAAATAACAAAAAAAATCACATTAGTAACATTCAATTCGCCAACTTGTATATGATTTGTAATCATTCGTTTTTAAAGCAAAAAAACTAGCAAGTCAACTTAAAATTCAAAAAATATGTTTTATAATAACTATATAAAATAAATTAAAAATAATTTTAGTTAAAAAATAACCCGTGCTTCGCACTGAGTACTTAGCTAATTTAATATTTAATTCACACTATGAAATATTATAGCTCAAGATCATAGCTCATTCACATGAGTTGCACTCAAAAAATAAAAAAAAAATCGGAGCATTATTTGATGTTATTAGCTCCAATCTGGCACAGAAATGCTGCACCTGCACAACAAGGTGTGGAGCTGAAGGGCAAAAAAACCAAAATAAGAGAAAGATGGGTTAATTTGCTGCAAGCTCCTGGTATATCAAACATGGTGCTGAGCTGTATATATCTATATGCTAATCTATTATTGCAAACTTGATTCTAGCTTGTGAATATACATATATAATTAGGACATTTATCAGCTCCAATAATAAAAAAAATGTTTTGGCTGTAAAAAGTCATAATGCTGATAAAAATCAAACAAATAGAGTAAATGCTTGCTGGCTCATAATGACCACTGGTTTTAGTTCTAGTATGAAATAGAAAAAGAAAAAAAATTCAAACTGCCAACTTTCACCCATTAGATCCCCACATGTTGGCCCAATTTGGAAAAGCAAATAATTAAGTGCACCATATTTACAAAGAGCTAAGGATCCTCAAGAGTCATTTTTTGACGATGAGGACGAAAACGAAGATGATGATGTTGCATAGGGCTCCGGTGAAGCCCGCTTAGTAGTAACATCAAGTATGTGGGAGCCAATAAGGTTTGGAAAATTAACCTTAGCGCGCGAACCATGTAACCTAAAAGCGGCTCTGTCATAAGCCAATGCTGCATCTTCTGGCGTGTCATAAGTCCCAAGCCATGTTCTTGCGCCTTTCTTAGAATCCCTTATCGTTGCTACAAACTTGCCCCATGGACGCCGCCTAATGCCTCTATACCTCTTCCACTCTTGTGGCGCCACCACCTCCTTCTCCGCCTCAAACTCTAAACTTTCAAACATTTCCAATGTGTAATCAACGTCATTTAATGGTAGTTCTGCATTATTTGTTGTCAAAAAGAGATCCTTAAAATTTGTATTCCACTCATAGATTATATCATTATCACGGTCGTTCCTGAGATTTTGGTGGCCCAGGGCGAAAAATGAAAATGAGGCCCTTTTCAAAATATTGTCTTCACAAAAAAAAAAGTAAAAATGAATAAATAAAAAGTACAAGATGTATCCAAAAAAGTGCAATTCCAGTACTTATAACATAATAGTTCGACTACAACAAAATATAAGAGAACTTCGATTGAGTGAGTTGTTCTATTCTTTTTCTCTTTTTTATTTATTGACTCTCAGATTGGTGTTTTCTGAACATCTTTACACCAAAAATACAAAACCAAATTGAAGCAAAAATCAAACAACAGACAAGGAGAGTAGAACCTGTCTTCAAGTTTCAAGTTGAAATCCAAACTTTAATCAAACTCTTCCATAACTTCAAATCTTCAATGCAAATATGCAATGATAAATTAAAAATATATATTATAACTAGGGTTAGGAACTCACAAAATTGCAAATCACCAAATTAACACATAATTTTTGATATAATATAAACTGAAAGGTAAAAAAAAACTCATCAGTCATCAATTAAATTATTTCTTTCTTAGTGTTTTTATCTTCTGCAAGAACTGAGGAATTTAGGAGATACTTGAAGTCTTGAAGGTAGATTGAGAAGGAGAGAAGAAAAGAGAATGAAAATAGATGAGGTTTTGGGAAAGCCGAAAGGAAGGAAAGTAATAGGCATAGCTGCTTAGGTTAACATCTTTTTTTTTAATTGGTTTAGTTTGAGCTTCAACATTATATTAGAGTTGACCCAGTCAAGTCCTTAAAAATTTATTGAGCTTTGAAAATTACTTTTGTATACCTATATCATTATATATTTATATTTTTAATTTCATATATATATATATATATATATACACTATATATATATAATTTGAGACCTTCCTGATTGGAGATCCAGGGTGGTCGACCCTCCCGTCCGTGCTCAAGAACGGCCTTGGTATTTGTACATGTTTTTAGTTTAAAATTTTAATCGAAAGGCTATTTATTTTCTCTACTGTTGATTTGCATTTGGTTATCTGAAAATACAATCATTGAAAACCATTTTTAATTTCAGTTTATATATCGTATATACATTTGATGGTGGTATTCGACAAATTAATAACGGATATCGGGATATGGCAAGCCAATTGTATCAAAACATCTAAATAGTCAAAACAATCACTTAGTACATGGTCTAATTAAACTCAGTTAAACAAAGTTTAAAAAATACAACTACTCCATGTATTTTTGGAACTTCCAAATAATATTGCGAGGGACATTTGGTCGGTGTGACAATAATATTTTTTAATATATATATATATATGAAATAATGGTCATACACAGCTGTATATGTTTTATTTATACACAATCTATCAAAACTACGTCATTTTGACACATTTGTTTTTAATTTCTGATTTGGGATGAGAGAAACTGTTTTTTTTAAAAAAAATCTGCCAAAATGACGTAGTTTTGGCATATATATATATATATATGGTAATGATCAACAACATATTGGTTATTGATCCTTATAGGGCATACACCATCTATACAAAAAAAACACTTATCATCCGCTACTATTAATAGCTAACATTAGTCAAAATAAGGGTTTGGCTTATTAACAAAGATTTAAAATTTATTAACCAAAATTTAGAGTTTACTAACCAGAGTTAGGGTTTATTAACTAGATTTATTAATCAGGTTTTAGGATTTATTAAAGTTGAAAAAGTACAAGTTGATACATAATTGTAAACCATAAACCCTGATTAATAAACTCAAATCTAGGGTTTACTAATCTGGTTATGGTTTATTAACTAGGGTTTATAAACAAGGGTTTATAGTTTATTAATCAGGCTTTAGGGTTTATTAAAGTTGAGAAAGTACAAGTTGTAGATACATAATTGTAAATCTTAAACCCTGGTTAATAAACCTTAAACATTTATTGGTAAAGTCAAACTCATTCTAATAATTGTATGCATTAGTAGCGGGCACTAAGTCTTTCTTTTACCGTCCACTAGTAATAACAGCTAACGTCGATTTTCAGTTTCTTATCCTCATCGTTCTTTCTTATTTTCAATGTTATAGATGGTGTATGTCCTATAAGTATTCATAACAAATACTGAATGAATCATTCTCCATATATATATATATATATATATATATAATCAAGATCAGGTCCGGACTCCCGGACTTGACTAAAATCCGGACCCTATATTTTTTTTTTTTTGCTTTTTTTTTAAACAACTAAAAAAAAATTTAATATTTTATGGAACTGAAATTTTTCCATAATACAGTGTTTTGGGCGTGATTTGGATACATATAACAGACTGTTTTGTTATATGTATCCAAATCACGCCTAAAATACTGTATTATGGAAAAATTCCAATTCCATAAAATATTAAAAAAAAATTAGTTGTTCAAAAAAAAGCAAAAAAAATAAAATGATCCGCATTTCAAGAACGTCCGGGATCCCATATAGAGTCCGGACTCTATATATATAAACAAACACATGCATGTATAGATATAGTCATGTGGAGGTAATAATTAAGCTTCATGGTCATTTAGTAATGCCCTCTCAGTACTTGTAAAAATACAAATAGGTAAATTTCAAATATACTCGTATCAAATTTTCATGTCCAATTTTTATGTCCGCCTAGAATAGCTCATATATTAATCAAATGCGCATTTCCTTGGAATTAAAATAAGGGGACATGACTGTTCTTTGATATGCAACAAAATTTAATTAGTTGACAAAGTTTGCTCTGCATCAAGTTGATACGAAGGAAAGAAAGGCAAGAAGGTTCGAACATGGTTTAAAACTGTGGTTGTACACAATAGACTGTCAGTGCTGCAGATTGACAATTTTGCCACCCTCCTAGAGAAGACGATCATAGTTGAAGGAGGTAGTGAAGGCCTGATTAAGTTCAATCAGGAGAAGAAGAAAATAAAAACTCTGGGTGTACAATATATAGACTTTTAGTGCTACAGATTGACAATTTTACCCTTCTGGAGGAGACAATTATAGCTGAGGGAGGTAGTGAAACCTTGATGAAGTTCAATCAAGAGAAGAAAAAATAAATAATGGAAGGACGCAAAGGGAGGAAGGGAAGGGAATATAAGGAAAAAGGCGGAGACTTGTAGAAAATGTGGTAAGAACCACACAAGGGTTTATTTCAAAGGAAAAAATGTATGTTATAAATGTGGACAAGAGGGATACATGAATCCCAATTGTATCAGTCTAAGAAGTGGCGCGTGCTTTGTGTGTGGTGCTTTAGACCACCAAGCACGAAGTTGTCCAAAAAGGGTGGTGGGTAGATGTCGGGAATAAATTTAATAATAATAGACTTCAGATAGCGGGACCAACTGCATCAGCTCGACCCACGGCCCGAACATTCAACATGATCATCAGGGACGCAGTGTCATCAAGGGATGTGGCAGGTATCATACTGATAAATTCTACTGATGAATATGTTCTATTTGATTCAGCTACTACGTGCTCATTTATATATATAACATAATTTTGCGCATCATTTGAATTTGATATATTTCTGAATATTTTGAACATCCCTTGAGAATAAAAGTAGCCAACAAGGAAATCATCCCCGTTGATCAAGTGCATAGAAATTGATGTGTAGAAATTAGGGGTAATAATACTTTAGTGGACCTCATTCCAATCCAATTAGGGGAGTTTGATGTTATACTAGGGATGAATTGATTAAACAACCATGAAGCGATGATTGATTGCCATCGGAAGACTGTACCTTAGGATTTCCAATAAGGCGAAAGTAGTATTTTACGAAAACTGTAATCCAAGACAGTCTCATTGCATATCAATGATGCAAGCAAAAAGACTGCTTAGGAAAGGTTGTGTTGGGTATCTGGCTTACATAGTGGAAACTCAACAAAAGGAATCGAAACTAGAACAGATAGTATCGAGGGAATTTGCGGATGTATTCCCGAAAGAATTGTCTCGACTCCCGTGCGATCGAGAAATAGAATTCGTAATTGATCTCATACTGGGAACTGTCCCTATTTTAAAAGTTCCATATTGACTAGCTCTAGTAGAGATGAAAGAGTTGATGGTTCAACTACAGGAGCTATTGGATAAGAAATTCATTAGGCACGCGTCTCCATGGAGAGCACCAATATTATTTTTTAGAAAGAAGAACGGGTCGTTACGATTATATATCGACTACCGTGAACTGAACAAGGTAACAATTAAAAATAAATATTCATTACTTAAGATTAATGATCTTTTTGATCAATTGAAAGAAGCTAAATATTTTTCAAAAATTGATTTGTGATCGGAATATATTCAATTGAATATAAGGGTAGAGGACATGCTGAAAACAGTATTTCAAACACGTTATCGGCATTGTAAATTTCTGGTGATGCCCTTTGGACTTACAAATGTCCCTGCCACATTTATGTACTTGATGAATAAGGTTTTAAAGAATTACCTAGATAAGTTTGTCGTGGTGTTTATTGACCGAAGAGGAACATGCTTAGCATCTGAGAAGGATGTTGGAAATATTAAGGAGAAAGAAATTGTATGCAAAATTTACAAAATGTGAATTTTGATCGGAGAAAATGCAATTTTTGGGTCATGTAATTGATAAAGACGAAATTTCGGTAGACCCAGCAAAAGTAGAAGTGGTAATGAGCTGGGAATAACCAAAAACCCCAACAGAAGTTAGAATTTTCTTAGGATTAACAGATTATTACCAGCATTTCACTCAAGATTTTTCAAAAATAGTCGGACCTCTAACTAATTTAACTAGGAAGGGGGTAAAATTCGTATGGACGGATAAATGCGAGAAAAGTTTACAGGAATCAAAGAAGAGGTTAATCACAACACCAATGTTATCTTTACCAAGTAATACTAGAGGGTTTACAGTAAATAGTGACTCCTCACATAGAGATTTAGATTGTGTCCTCATGCAACATGAAAAAGTGATTGCTTATGCATCACGATAACTAAAAGATTATGAGAAGAGATACCATATCCATGAATTGGAATTAGCTGTTGTGGTGTTTGTATATAAAATTTGAAAGTATTATCTCTATGGAGAAAAATGTGAAATACACACAGACTATAAAAGTCTAAAATATATTTTCACACAAAAGGAGTTGAATATGAGGTAGAAGAGGTGGTTAGAATTGTTGAAGGATTACGATCGTACAATCCTTTACCATCCGGAAAAGACTAACGTTGTAACAGACGCATTAAACAAGAAAAATCAAGCAATGTTGAATATGATGACATCTAACATCTGATGTTATTTGGGCCTTTTCAATAACTATTTATTGTTCTTCCATGTTTCGATATTTCAGAAAAAAACTAAGGAGAGAGTTTGAGAAATTAGAGATTGAGGTGAGGAATTCTAGTGAACCAATAGGAAAATTATATGCGATGGAAACTCAACCATCGTTACTTGAGAGAATTAAGGAATTTCAAAATAAGGACGAAGAATGTGAGAGGATTAGGAGAAGGATAGTAGAGAAATATATGATGCTAAGGATATGTTTGGAAAAGAAAAAGTTTCTTCAAAATCGTCATTTTAGAAATGTATCTCTAATTTTGGAACGGAAAAAGTAGTATAAACATGTTTTGAGCTAAAAGGGGATGGAAAACAAAAGCACATTGTTGAAAAAGATAAAGAAGATATCAAGAGCCCACATACATAACTACGACAGATGCTCAGAGGACTAATTGGACATCCTGAATTAGTAGTCTTACTCTTTCTCAGTTTTCTTTCCACTGTAGTGTCCTCATCTTTTGCTGGATCTAGACTCCTTGCACCATTATCGATTTTCTTCGACTGGGACTGGGACCCAGCTGCTTGCTTTCCCCTGAACACTCCCCACAAATAATACTTTTCCTGAAATCCTGCAAATCAATTCTTTGAAGCAAATTATTACCAAAGATGGGGTAAACAAATTCTAAACAATCTAGAAAGGAGTTTTGCTTCTTAATCAAACATGGAGATTTGTACTTACTCCAGTATAGGAGTGGCAGTTCGATAGAAGTGAAAAGCAAAAGCTCGGCATTTTCTACAGTGGCTTTCAAAGCTAATTCATTAGACATCATATTTTCAACCAAGGCACCGAAAACCCGTTCACTACTGTGATAAAAGAACATAACACATAAGAAAGATTCGAGTTTGGAAACGTACACGAGGTGTAAACTACTTAAGGCAGCACCTTATGTTTGCTGGAAAGAAATACAGAGCAATACTCTCATCAGAGGGATCGGATTTCTGAAAACTCTTTGGCCATACAACAGACTTGGGAAGCATTTCAAAGTTAAGTAATGGTTTAAGCAATCTTGCCTCCTCGCACACTTTGGCGCATGCTTTGTTTGATACATGAGCTACAAATCCATCATAAGTATCCTGATTTCTGTTCACTATACTAAAATCCCCCCTGTCAAAAGAACCAAGAAACCAGAAAAACTACAAATGTTGATATTTGTCATAGTACAACACGAGTTTTAAAAGAAAACAAGCGAAAGATTATTCTCACCTCCAAACTTGATCTACTACTGGTTCCGCAGGCACTTGATGGTCCTGCTGTATATTTGGAACAGTACCTAAATGAGAGACCTCACCATCAGAGTTGCTCCCAGTGTTGAATATTAATTTACATCTTCCTTCAAGGTCTGAATCTGTTTTAAGCTTCTCAATGGTCTCATTTATTGAAGAACAATCACCTGCCTCAAAAGCTTGTCGGGAGCAATGAATTACATGTCCTTCCACGTGTCTTTTACCTACCCAACGAGCATCGCATTTCTTCTTCTTGGAACAGCTAGCCAACTTAGCATCCTCACGCTTATGCTTTATATGAGCCTTGGAAATTTCTTGGGAGGAGCCATCCCTACAACTTTTCTCCTCCGCGTCAGCTGCCAAGCAAGTACTGTCCCTTTTCTTCGTTGAAATAGCGGTAGGCTTCTCAAGAGGAGGCTGGTTTGGCATTTCTTTCACGCAGTCCTCACAAACCCAGGGCACAAATTCGTCAAATGTGTTTGGAATTAAGTTTAAGCAGTAACTGAGAAACAGATGAAATAAAAAATTAGTCTTAGGTTAATTGCCAACCCACCAATAATATCAGACAAGCACTATTAGTCTGTTACTTACCTTTTCCTACCAATTACAATGAGTTTCCTAGTTTAGACATGCAAGGATAAAATTAAGGATTTTCAGAGGCGTGTATTAGCACTTTTCTAATCAAAGTTAGCTAAGCTTCCAACTTTGCTATGAAAAGGAAAAGTTGAGTAATGTATTGTGGACTATCACATTCGTGACACCAAAGATTTTACAGAGCAAATAGAAGTGGATTTACATACGCCAAAAAATATGGGTTGCCAATTATCATCAGGAAAAATGAAAGAATAAAAGATTAAAAAAAGAAAGTAGGAGAGCAAGAGAGGGTTATAGAAAGAGAAGTGCCAAGCTACCAAGGCCAGAACCAACAGTGAAACAGATCCATAGAAGGTTAAATTAACAATCAAGTACTTTACCGATGTACAGCAAATTCCAGACACTCAATGCAATACACAAAAGCATTGTCCCATCCTTTGTCACCGCACTGCTGGCATATTGTCACCTACAACAACATACAATATGGTATTTAGTAGACATATGATGAGCCACAACAAGAGATCCAGGAAGTGTGGCATGACAAAATGTATATCAAGTTATCAACTACTGTCGAGAATACAGATGCACCTTAAGGGCCTCGCACCCAACAGATTCTTGTGAATAGGACTCAAAACCTTAAGATCCAAAAGAATCTAGTGGAGCTTTTCTTTGTTTATTAAGTTATATAGGATCTTGTGGAATTATAAATGGAGGTGACTGGATTTGCACCAATGGAAACTATAAATTTCATACACAAACGAATAGATTTCATTTTTTAGATACTGAATTTATCACATACTGTTCAAGCAATGTCAAAAAATCTCAATCTCAAGTCCATACTTTCACTGTATGGGTGGTTCTCCTAGAAAGGCTCTATGGTGCAGTGACACCTGAAATTGCCCACCCTAGAGACATGGGAAAATTTGGCCACATCAAAACAATCTTAAATACCAAAGGGGTCAAACTTATGCCTTCAATGATTAGGTATGACCATATGACAGTATTCATTTTTTCAAGTTATTCACCCTCAAGAACTAACTGCTAAACGGAGTGATGGTAAATAACATTATACTTGATAGGAATTGATGACACAGGGAGCAGTGGCAAACAACATTACTCATAAAAGAGATAAATTTTAGAGAGAGAGAGATCCAACAATGAATAAACACAATTTGTTTGTACAATTAACTGAGCACAATTTGTTTGTGCAATTAACTGAACATATTGTAACATAGATTATGTTTTCGCTGAATGAGGGGTATCCGCGTCTATAGTTTCGTATGTGGACTTCTTGGAGTAAGTTTGCTTTAGGAGTATAGATGTATTTTTTGGTGCTCGAAGTGTCATAATGTATTTTATATGCTGCTATATTGTGTTGATGAAAGTAGGGCAGGTGTTGATGCTAATTTGGATAAATGGAGAAGTACATTGAAATTTAAGGGCTTTAGACCAGGTTGGAGTAAGACAGAACATATATATGGTACGATTTCTCATTTCTGCAATGTAAAAAGAATAGATGCAGCATGTGACCAAGAATAATGTATTTAAATATTTAAGATTGATATTGTATAGAGAATACATTCTTCTGCACTAACATTGCAATAAAAATTTACACGAGCATCAACAGGATTGTGGCACCTCAATAAAATAAGGGAATTTTTACCCAAATATTTGTTTCATAAAAGACATCTCACAATCCTATTAAATTCTCCTATTGTCAATGCATACAAGTTCAATTTTAGTACATGAAAAGGATGTTGATAAGGATAAGCCACAAGGTTTGCTACAAGGTTAGAGCAGGGTGGATGAAGCGGCATTGTGCATAAGCGTTGTGCGATCCAAAAATCACAGTCAAGTTGAAAGTAAGTTTTATAGGGCAGCGGTGAGACCATATATGGTATTAGGCCAAATGCTACACAAACATACATGTTTATAAAATGAAAGTAATTGAAATGAAAATGTTAAGGTGGATGTTCTCAGACAAAGTTGGATAAGATAAGAAATGAGAGGATATTCAAAAGAAGATTGGGGTTGAGAAGAAGATAAAAGGACATTGTGATGCAGGACGGAAATTGATGAACAAATAATTAATTGGAAGAGGTAAATCAATAAGGAAAATTAAAAGAACTAAGGTGCTCCAACCGCAGGAGAACCACTATCCCTAGGCTTCCCAACCGCAGTAAGGAGGAAAAGTATTGATCGCAACCAATAATTAGGATAATTTCAATATCAAAGTGTGTCCAATAATCTGTCATGACATATTTATAATAAAAAGAAACTCTAATAATCCTAAGCCCATTAACAATTGGCCTCTAAATAAATAACTCAATACTAAAATAAACCAATAAATAACAAGTGCACAAACTAAATAAATAAATAGACACTGATAAATAAATAACTAAATAGCGAATCATCCACCACGACGACGTCTCATGGATCGATCCCTATTATCTCTCCCCGGCTGCGAAAATGAAGTCTCTGGCGAAATGAAAGTCGTGTATCTCTCAAAAAGGTCTAGATCAAGCCAACGGAACTCCTCATCACCAAGTCATGTACAATCATCCGGAGGCCTGTTTCACCAAAAACTGGCGGCAACCACCATGTCTGGTCGATACAACTCACTCATCAAACACATCCTCAATAACCTCTGTTGTACGCTGTGTAGGAACAATAGGAGATTCAGGTGGAACAAGTGAAGGAAGAACAAGTATAGGCTCATCAGGGTTAGCAAGTGTAAGCGAAATAGGGGAAGAAGTAGGAGAAGAAGTGGAAGAGAGGGTGGAATTATCAAAAGGCTCATGATGAGGAGTAAGGTCTTCCACATTGAATATAGGACCAATACATCACTCGAAAGATCCAACTCTTATGTACTAGTACTAACCTTCTTTCGAACTCGAAATGGACCCATCCTATTAGCATGCACTTTCTTCCGTGTGCCAGGAGATAATCTCTCAACAAGGTGTCGCAACATAACTTGATCATTCTCATTAAACTCTTGATACCTACGATGAACATCTACAACAGACTTATAATTTTCATTGCTCAAATTAGTTTTCTTTCTTATCTTAGCATGCAAATCATGAATGTGATGCACAAAACACTTGGCAAACTCACTAGCCCTATATGCAATGGGAAGAGGAGCTAAATCAATAGATTTCCTAGGTTGATAACCAGTGTAAGCCTGGAAAGGACTTACTCCAGTTGAACGATTAACTGAGCTATTATATGCAAACTCAGTCACAGGTAAAACTTTATCCTATGTAGACACATGATCACCCACAAGACAACGTATCAAATCACCTATACTTTTATTAACAACCTCAGTCTGACCATCGGTCTGGGGATGAAACTTAAGCGTGGTGTTAAGTTTCTTCCAGAGTGTTTTCCGAAACTAACTCATAAACTTCGCATCTCTCTCAGAAACTATAATCAATGGTAACCCACACAATCTCACTACTAATGAAAATCATGGCAATATGTGAGGCATTATCAGTTTTGATGCAAGGAATAAAATGTGTAGTCTTAGTGAAACAGTTCACTACAACATAAAACTGAATAATGACCCCTTTGGGTCCTCGGTAACCCCAAGACAAAATCCTTGCTAAGATCTTCCTAAGGTGCATGGGGAACCGGAAGTTGAGTGTACAAACCCATGTTCTGCTTCCTAACCTTAGCAGTTTGACATGTGCGTCACTCAGAAACAACAAGAGCTACATCCCTCTTAAGGCTCGGCCAAAAGAACCTATCCTCAACAATAACAATAGTCTTATCTCGATCAAAGTGTCCAGCTAAACCTCCCACGTGTAACTCCCACAATAAATACTCACGCATCGATGTACTAAGAATACACAAGTAGGTGCCTTTAAGAAGATACCCATCATGGATACAAAAATCACTAGAGGGTGGGGAACTAGGATTCTGTAGGGCAGCATAAATGACACTAAAGTCTCGACAAGTAGGGTACTCAAGGATAATGCGTTCAACCCACAACCTTCACTATAGTTAACAAGGATGGACACCCTACTCAACGCATTAGCAACCACATTCTCTGTCCCTTTGCAATGCTTAAGGACAAAAGAATACTCCTGGATAAACTCTACTCACCTAGCATGTCGATGACTTGGCTTCTTTTGGGAGTTAAGGTACTGAAGTGTTTGATGATCGGAGTAAAGAACAAACTCTCAATGCAACAAATAATGTCGCCAATACCTAAGCACATGGACTATAGCATAAAACTCCCTATCATAGGTAAAGTACTTTTGTCAGGCCTCATCCAATTTCTCACTAAAGAATGTTATCGGATGGCCCTCCTGACTAAGCACTCCCCCTATCCTTATACCTGAAGCGTCGCATGCTACCTCAAACACTTTATTAAAGTCTGGTAGCATGAGAACAGGTGATTGTGTCAACCTATTCTTGATTTCGAAAAAGGCTTTGGTAGTCGATTTAGACCAAAAGAACTCCCCCTTTTTTAAACTATCAATGATAGGAGTCATAATGGTACTAAATCCTCTAATGAACCTCCTATAAAACGTAGCTAGCCTATGGAAGCTTCAAGATTCGTGAATATTAGAAGGTTCGGGCCACTTATTAATAGCCTTTACTTTCTCGGGGTCGGCAAAAATCCCCTCTTTAGAGATCACAAACCCGAGGAAAATGACCAACTCCCGAACAAAAGAACACTTTTTCAAATTAACATAGAGTTTCTCACGTAGAAGAACTACTGGAATCTCTCGCAAGTGAAGTAAGTGCTCATGTAGGGTTAAATGAGGATGTCATCAAAATAAACCACTACAAACTTGCCTATGAAAGGACGTAACACCTGATTCATAACTCTCACAAATGTGTTGGGTGCATTGGTTAAACCAAAAGGTAAGACTAACCACTCATAAAGTCTGTTCCCTATCTTAAAGGCAGTCTTCCACTCATCTCCCTCTCGGATGCGGATTTAGAGGTATCCACTCTGCATGTCTATTTTGGTGAAAATACAAGCCCCAATCATCATGTCTAACATGTCATCAAAGCCTAGGTATGGGAAACCTATACTTGATGGTGATTTTATTTATGGCTCGACTATCATAACGCATTCTCAATCTCCCATCACCTTAGGGGTGAATAAGGCTAGAACGGCACAAGGACTAAGGCTCTCTCTAACAAAGCCCTTCCTCAACAACCCAACTACCTGTCGTCTCATCTGAGTCTGCTCTGTGGGATGTATCCTACCTGTCGTCTCATATGTGTTCGTCCTCCCATAATGAATCACATCACAGTCATATAGCCAAGGTTGCCCTAGTAGAATATGTGCAACATCCATAGAAAGGACATCACATCAAATACTCTCCTCATAGCCTTGAAGGTGGATCAACACTAGACATCTCTTTGACACAGGAATGAATGTCTTGTTGACCCAGGCGACGCTAAAAGGCTAGGGATGTGGTTCTGTCTTTAACTTCATCCGTGGTAAAGCGGACTTAGCAACCGCATTTAAGCAACTACCCCCATCGATGATAAACTTAGAAGAGATACCACCTACTTTGTTGTAAGTCTGAAAAATGATGGTTCTCCTCCAATCATCCTCTCTCTTATGACTCATGAAAACGCACCTCATGACACCTACCTAATTATCTATATCCTCTAGGTGCTCATCAGCCTCCTCATCGTGCGAGTCATACTTATCCTCAACTTCAGCCGCAACAATATCCCCCTACTCTTTTGAAGTTTCCCCTACTATTGTTAACTGCTGGTGATTGCAATTAGGGCACTCAAAAGATTTGTGCCTTAACCCCTGGCAGGTAAAACACCTCTCTTGTGTAGTAGACTAAAAGTTGGGTGCAACTACACCCGTCCCTTTGTCACGAGATGGCCGAACTATGGCGTTACTAGCCCTAAAAAACGCCTGAAAAGTGGGGAAAGGCCTGGACTACCCAAGTAAGAAGGGACTCTCCTAGCGATACCTTGTAACCTATACTCATTACCTAGAGATGACTGGAAAAAGTCATCTAGGGTAGTGATGCTAGGATGTATGATTGAAGTTCAGGAAGTAATCCATTCTTGAACTTCATAATGGTCAATCTATCACTCATTGATCCTACATCTTTGAGTCAACTCTCTAAATCTGCAGATGTAATCGGCAACAGACATATTATTACCCTAACGAACTGCTCCATTAACCTATTGGTATGTCCTATGAGAAAATAATATTGCCTTAAGCGAGTTTTCATATCCCCCAATGTCTGATAGGTGGCTCACCTAAGCGCTCTATGTCTCTCTCAACCCCTGATTAGAATAAATTGGCTAATTTCAACAATTTCATTTTGGCGAATAGTACCTTCCTATCCTCAAACATCTCATACCAGTCAAAATACTTCTCCATACTAGACAATCAATCAAGGAATGCATTGGGATCAAATATAACGTCAAACTCTAGTGCATTTACCTTGATTTTCCTATAGTCATCATCATAAGGATCATGCCTAGGATGTTCATGGTGTCTAACATGTGGGTTTTCGACATGCCCATTCCCATTATTCCCTTAAGGTTCCACTCCATGCTGTCTTTGTTCAATGTGTGTGATCCTATCATTCATTTGACCCAGTTGTGCAACTAAGGCCACTAATTGGACGGGTTAAATGCAAAGTCGACCATTGAACTTTAGTGGTTTTTGGGTATTGAGCCCCTTTCTATTCAAAAATTTGGATTTTGAGCCCCCAGGCGCCACATGAGCGTTGACCTGCTGACGTGTCGCACGTGACAGATCTGACGTGGACATTTTTCACGTGTACGAGCTGACGTGGCCGTGTTTTAATTTTTTTCTCAGAAATATGTCCAGTTGCAAGATTCGAACTCAAAACCTCTAATTTGAAATCTTGGTCACATAACCACCCGAGCACCACATGCCTAGTTGTTAATATTCTGCAAGGATTAACCTATATTATAACAAAAAAATTCCTTTCCCCCAAATAAATTAAAAGACAAAGCAGATAAATTTCAGATACCCAAAAGCAAGGGTTCGGTAAATTGAGGCAAAAAGTTAGGGTTTCAACTGGTGGCAAAACTTCAAATGGCCTCAAAATCTAACCCTTTTTGAAAACAGAGCATTTCCTAAAGAACTCTGAAATCCATCGTACCCAATTGGTTTAAACCCACCTCTAATTGAGTTTTCGTTGTTGTCATAAATTGGTAGAAAACGGGTAGCAATAAAATCAGAACCAGAAGGGGAATTCGAATTTGTTAAGAAATTGGGTTCACAGTTCAAATCGAAGCTATTGTCAAATGGAACATTAAGGAGCGAAAAGAAGCTAGATTTGGGAGGGAAGAAGGTAGAATGTGACTGCGATGGGTCGAGCGTGAACGCCGGTGCCGAAGAGCAGGAAGATGAAGAATCCATTGCTTGTAACAACAAATTACCATTATTGAAATCTGGGTGATGATTTGTGAGGATATTTTTAGAACGGTTCATAGTATTATTAGCAAATCAATCAATTTCGAGCATTGATTTGAAGCTAGTGAGAGGAACAGCGTTCATGCCTAAATTTTTACATTTATCTCCTTCGTTATTGTCCCTCACCGCCCATGAAATTCCTTCGTCTTCTTCTCCTTCCAACCATGCGATTCCATTAGAGCTTGGTAGCATTTTTTGGTCCTTCCCCGTGGTTTTTTCTCTCTTTAAAAATTCGCCAGACAAATAGAGGAGAAAGGAGAAGAAGAGGGAAAAGGAAAGAAGCTTTTTGAGAGTATAATAAGGAGAACATATTTCAGAGAGAAAGAGAATGAGGGATTCGAATTTTGGAAGAATTCCTTACTGTGGAATAAATGGAGACCACTGCAGGGTTATCTCCTCTTTTCTCTCTGTTATGTAGAGAGACCACTATTAATGGAAATGGAACCCTAACTTGAATCCTTGCTTTTGGGTATATGAAATTTCTGAGTTTTAGATGACAGAGACGACAATAGAGATGAGATAATGGTGTAACTTAGAAAATCAAAGGATCTGTTTTGTCTTTTAATTTATTTGGTTAAAGGAATTGTTTCGTTATATAGGTTAATCTTTGCAAAATATTAACAGTTAGGCATGTGGTGTTTTGGTCGTCATATGATCTAGATTTCAAATTGAATGTTGTGAGTTCAAATCTTGCAACTGGACGTATTTTTTAGAAAAAAATAAAAACACGGCCATTTCAGCTCGTACACTTGGAAAATGTTCACGTCAGATCTGCCACATAGGTGCCACGTGTGACACGTCATCAGGTCAACGCACATGTGGCGCTTGGGGGTTCAAAGTCCAAATTTCTGATTAGAAAGGGGCTCAGTTTGCGTTGACCGGAAGAAAGGGGCTCAATATCCAAAAACCACTAAAGTTCAGTGGTCGACTTTGCATTTAACCCCTAATTGGACCTGAATTTCTTCTAAAACAGCTTGGGTCATGATGTAAATGCAAGGGCAAAGCTGAGATAATACAGAAAATTTTAATCGAGACAAATTAAAATTACAAGTCTAATCCTATGCAATCGCAATCCCAATCCCAAAAGCTAATAATAATAATCAAATAATATGCAACTAATAGAATAAGGGCAAATTCAAAACAAGCTTTTAAAAATTTTAGAACTAATGAACGAAGGGAATTCAAGTGATTAAACAAATTTCCTAAATATATAGTAAAACCTTGATAATTTACTGTTTCTCTTATCAAGAGAACAATTTATTTAATTTATTTTTGTTCCTCACTAGATTCATCCAAAGTTAATGTATAAGTAAGTACAAATATTGACCAACTTGTATTAGTAAATTCAACTACTGAAAGATCAACTACAAACACAACTAAAAACCAATAAATAAATAAATAAAACCAATAATAAAAATTATCATTACCCATCTGATCTTTCTAACATGAATTCCCAAATGAAAAACAACCAACAAAAAAGGAAAAAGGAAATACAACATACAGCACACAAACCCTTATGAAAATCTACACCAAATTCAATAACTACACATAAATAAATAAATGTATGAATTACACACGAAAACACAGAATTGGGAGATAGAAAGAACTTACCATGGTAGCAACAAATTCAGGGTCCATCCCAGCTTCAAATTCAGTATTTAATTTCCTGAGAAACAAAAGATTAACGAAAAAAGGTAGGAACTTAGGATAGAGAAAAAAAAAATTGATAAAGGTAATCTTTGTGAGGAGTGTTAGAATTTGAATACTTTTAGGGCCTTGTTTGGAAGAGAAATTGAGTCCGATACTGTTGACAAACTTCACTTTTTTCCGGTATATTCTTCAGAACTGGGAAATTGGAATACTTAAACGGGCAGAAGATCTGTTCATCAAAACCCCAAACTAGTGTGTTTTTGTGTGTGTGTGTGAGAGAGAGAGAGCAGAGTGAGGATGGGTCACACGCTTGCTCTCCGCGCGTAATAAAGGTCAGTGCTGAGGTTGCAGAGGGAGACGTGAGCTTATTGGTAGTGAACAGGTTAAATTTGACTGGAGAATAATTTGAAGAAAAAACGACAATTCCAGATTTATAAATTTTGTGATTTTTTTTTGGAAATGATATTTTTACACGATCATTATGAGTGAGTCTCATTCCACGTAGGAGAGACTCGTGTAACATATGAAAATATCAAAAATTATTTTGTTAGTTTTCCAACCCTAATAAGGGAAAATAATACTCTCTCTCCTCAAAAAGACAATTAAAAGTATAAATTTTTTTTATCTCAAAAGAATGAGATAAAATACACAAAATTGAACGGTAAGTATGTCATTTTGTATGGTCCATTAGTATCAAAAAAAAAAAATATTTATCACTTTATTATAGGGTCACTAAGAATAAATTTAAAGTTTTTTTTACTCTTTTCTCTAGTTTTATTTTTTTTAATATATAAAAAAAACATTTTGCTCTTTAATATATAAAATATATTTTTTTAATATATTCTACTTTTAGTATTTTATCTACTTTTACTTTTACTTTTACTTTTTTTAATAATAATCTATTATTTATTAGTAGCATGATGATAATGATAAAATTATGATAGTAAATTTGTAAACATTATGTGTTTTAAAACTCAAAAAACACGTTTACAGATATTTTCACATATATTAAGAAAATTAAAGTGAAAAGAGTATAAGATAAGTTTTAAATTTGTCCATAATAGACTCCACATTAATACAGTGAATGTTTTTCTTTTTAAAATTATTAGATTTTTATTTATTTTTTTATGAAAAATTAATCCGTAATATTTTTCTTTAAAACAAAATTTATTAGAGTAAATCTACATGTACATCACATCTACTCCTTGCTTACCGATACGCAGGGAGTAAAGTCGTTTTGAATTTTTTTTTTTACAATTCATTTTGCTTTTACTTCTCCTCTTTCATCACCCAAATATTTCTCTCTCCTCTTGATTTCAACTGATGCATCATTTTCTCAAGAATCTACAATATAAATTAACTCCGTGAATGCGATCCAATTGCACTTGTTGTATTGTATAATCGTTTGATTTATAACCCCTGCATCGAGATATATACATTTACTTATTATATGTATGATAGACTCTAATAAGGATCGGCTTAATTAACAATGATGCGGATGAGGACGGTGGTGGATCTCATGGGAAAAATGATCGGAAGAAAGCAGTCTACTGCGCGTATGGGAAAAATGTAACAAAAAAGTCAAAAAGGGTGTACGTCTTTATTTCGATTGTAAATGTTGGAGGGTATTCTTTGTGCTTTAATCGGATCCCAACCGAGGATTTCTTGTTGAGTCTCGAGAAAATGACCCAAATTGTTATGGGTATAGATTTGAGTCATTGAGGATTGTGATTGAAAAAATAATTTCTTTTGTAAAGAATCCAATATCCATTTGGAGATAAATGCAATTTCAACTTCTAATAGGTTTCATTAGTGAATTGATCTAATTTTCTTTTGGATTTTGATTGTTGTTTCTGTGATTCATTTTCTTGAGGAAAAGATTGAATCTTTAGATAATAATGCTAAGTGGAGGTTCATGATTATGATCCATTTATGAGAAAGAGATGGGAAACCAGACTAGTTTTGACTAGTCAAGTTATTATGTCAGAGTTGAGATCTTGTGGAACAACATACTGAATTAGTGCGGCTAGTAAAAAGGATAGATTTACCTTGGCCTTTACGTGGTGGCAACCATTGTATTCTTTCACAATGTAGATTCTACTTTATTCTTCATATTTCTTATATTCTCTATTGAAATGTTGAATACTTTGTATGGTTATAAATTATGCTTTATGTTGCTTTTAGCACTTTAGAAACTCTCAACTGTTAGTGTTGTGTATGTGTACAGTTCTCAAACATATTACTGATCGAGGCATTTGAGTGAAAAAAGTTTTGTTGTGGAATTTACACTTTCATCATCTTCGTCTTGTTATCGCTATGCTTTGGTAATTCAGTTCATCGTTGTCCATGGAACACATTGGGGATGGTTACATTCTTACAGAGATGATTTGAAATTTGATTATTGCAGCAGTATATTGTAGGTAAATGAACTTATTGCTAAGCTTCCAATTTGTGAAAATAATGTTTTGCAGTTGGGATACATTGACATGAGAAAATAATGTTTTGCAGTTGGGATACATTGACATGAAAATAATACTTGGCGTCCAAGTTGGGAAATTTCTGCTAACTTGGGTTTGAGGAACTAATTGCTAAACTTTCAGAACGTAAAAAGAAGGTTTTGCAATTGGGATACCAAGCCATTAGAGCAGAATGCTCGGTTTTTGAAGATGGAAAATTTCTTTTAAGCATATGCAGGAAGATAAATTTCTTCTCATTGGAAAGCTGAACTGTTTAAAGAACCAAAAAGAAGCGACATAAACAAGAAGAATAGTTCTTGAACCATACATATATACACATTCATGGAAACATTGCATCATTCTCGTTCCATCAATTTCCATTGATGATTTAGCATCACCATAAAATTTTGAAATAACTTCATTATCAGACAACATCAATCATTGGGCAAAAGAGTGTAAAATTACCCATTATTGACTAAATATTCAATCTTTTCTTCAAGAAAATGAATCACAGAAACAACAATCAAAATCCAACAGAGAATTATATCAATTCACTAATGAAACCTATTAGAAGTTGAATTTGCATTCATCTCCAAATGGGTATTGGATTCTTTACAAAAGAAATCATTTTTTCTCAATCACAGTCCTCAATGACTCAAATCTATACCCAGAACAATTTGGGTCATTTTCTCGAGACTCAACAAGGAAATCCTCAGTTGGGATCTGATTAAAACACAAAGAATACCCTCAAATTTTATCACTCTTACCTAAACACAAACAATACCCTCCAACCTTTCTGAATCGAAAAAAAGATGTACACCCTTTTTGACTTTCTGTTCTGTTTTTCACCCATATGCGCACTCTATTTCTTCTGATCATTTTTCCGACGAGATCCACCACTGTCTTCATCCGCATCGCTGCTGTAAAGTCGATCCTTATTAGGGTCTGACATACATATGTGTGTATATGTATATATCTCAATCTGGGGTTATAAATAAAATGATTATACAATACAACAAGTACAATTGGATCGCATTCACGGAGTTAATTTATATTGTAGATTCTTGAGAAAATGATGCATCAGTTGAAATCAAGAGGAGAGAGAAATATTTGGGTGATGAAAGAGGAGAAGTAAAAGCAAAATGAATTGTAAAAAAAAATTCAAAACGACTTTACTCCCTGCGTATCGGTAAGCAGGGAGTAGATATGATGTATATGTAGATTTACTCAATTTATTATACATGAGGACAAATGCAAGCAAGACTAACCATTCATATACACATGTTTGTGAGAAACGAAACTCGGGTATCTAGTTATTCAGGCAAAAGTTACAGCAAATGAAGTCAATGGCTTTATTGTTATTGAGTCCTTCTACATGGATATTTTTATGGGTCCTTAACACTAATATACAACAATTATAAAGTATTTATAAAAATAAAACATTCACAAAATAATTATAAAAATAACACAACACAATAATACTTTGCTAAAGTTACGGAACATTGACTCCCTATTTCTAACCGGTCCTAAATTCACGTTAATGAAGAAAACAGGAAACTTTGAGATCAGAAAAAACATAGCAACGATATATCGGAGAAGGCGAGATGCAACTCTGAGATCGGATAATATAGGAGAAGATCAACAGCAACTTCAAGATCAACAGCAACTTCAAAATCAACAACAACTTCAAGATCAACAGCACATTCAAGATCAACAGCAACTTCAAGATCAGTAACCAGCCTCTGTAACAACTTTGATTGTTGATTGATTCGTTACAGATTTGTACATTGAGGTATTTGAGTTTAATGTTTATATGCATATAGTTACCCCGTGGTTACTATACACTCGTATATTGGTTACCTTTCTTAAATTTTTCGCTCTTTAATTGGTCACAAAGTCAGTATACTGACTGTTTTGATTTCAAAATGCATGTAAAAATATGTTTTATATTACAGTTACTAAGTACATATAAATTGGTTCTTTGTTTTTATTATTTATTTGGTTCTTTGTATAATGTTTATTTGCTTGTTGTATACTTTAAATGTATATTCTATTGATATTTTTTATATTGATGGTTACTTATTAAATACATTGGTTACCTTCTTACAAATGTTGGATCTTTAAGTACATATTGATATTTTTATATTGATGTTTTTATATTATTTTTTTTTTCTTTGTAAAATGCATGGAAAAATATGTTTTATGTTATGGATACTAAGTAAAATATATGTTAGTTCTTGTCTAATTTGGATTTGGTTAGTATATAATCTTGACTTAGTTCTTATGTAATATTACCATAGTTCTTGCATTATATTCCGCTTTTTTTATCTTGATTTTTTTTTTATATTGATGGTTTCTTGATTAACTACATTGGTTACCTTCATACATCTGTTAGTCTTTAATTTGTAACAAAGTCATTCTTGATTGTTTTGGTTGTAAAATAAAATAAAAATATTTTTTAAAATATTTTTAATTATAATCTTGGTTCTTGTCTAATATGTATTTAGATAATTGTAAGGTGTTTATTTGGTTACTATATAATGTTATTGTGTTTTATAATTGTTTCTTTTATATTGGTGGTTACTTATTGACTACATTGGTTACATTCATACAACTGTTAATCTGATTATATATATTGGTTGTTGTATACTATTTAATTAGTTATTGTATATTGTTTATTTGGTTGCTGAATAATATTAATGTACACTTGTAGTGATGTTTTTATATTCATGGTTACTTATTAGCTACATTGGTTGCCTTCATACAATTTGTTAGTCTTTAGTTGGTAACAAACACATTATCTTTGGTTGTTTTTAATGTAAAATGCAATGAAAAATATGTTTATGTTACAGTTACTAAATAGATATATGTTGATACTTTGTCTAATCTAAATTTAGTTCTTTGTATAATGTTGTTATGATTCTTTATATAATATTAGTGTGTTTTATCTTTGGTTTGTTTTATATTGGTGGTTACTTATTGACTACATTGGTTAACTTCATACAACTGTTAGTCTTTAGTTGGTAACAAACTGATGCGGTTGAAGAGCAGGCGTGTCAGTTTATGGAAAGATTTGATTCAGTTTATGGAAAGATTTGATAGATTATAGAAAGATTTGATCCAGTGGCAATTTGGTAATTTCTTCCAAGTTTAGAGTGTCAGATTTTGGCGTTTTCGGAGCCTAATTTCATTGAAAACGGGTTAACGATCAAAAGTCACGAGCCTTGCTCGTGAACTGCATGGTTTTTTGGTCAAATTCCATCATTTAGGCCTTCAAAATGGCATGTAAAAATGTTGTTTATGTTCTGGTTACTAAGATTATGTAGTTTGGTTACTGTCTAATATTGATTTGGTTACTTTACAATGTTTATTCAGTTGTTACACTATGGAGATGATTCTAGTTGTGTTTTACTTCAACGGAACATAAACAAAAAGAGTGTAAATACATGAATATATAATTGTTTACTATTAGTAACCATTAACCACATGGTTGGTAACATTTTTGATGGTGTCTGATAACTAAAATTGTTATTGATTAATATTTTGATTTTGATTCCATCATGAGTTGTCAATATAAAGTAAACATATAAATTGAACAATTGGTAACTGTTCTGAAATATTTTTATGTAAATTTGGTTATCCATCTAAAATAAAATGGTTACATCTATATTCATATTTAATTACCAATTTGGACCATTTCTAAATTACTTTTATAACTATGTAATTTAAAAGTATCCATCACTAGATAAATGGGAACCCTCACATGTACATTAAGCACTTGATAATTGTTCTAATATAAGTTTTTAATTATTTGATTACTAACAACAACTAAAATGGTTACCCTTATATGCGGGTTTGGATACCAATTTGCACCTCTCAAACTATTTTTATTTTAATATGAGATCTATAAGTGACCATCATATATATAAATGGGAACTCTTAATTGGAGTTTCTTATTCCATCATGATGACATGGTATAAATAAAAACAAACATATACATTTAACACTTTATAATGGTCGATACAAACTTAAAATTATCTAGTTATTAATAAAAACAAAAATGGTTACCATATATATGTAGGTTTGGATACCAACCTAATAAAATGGTTACCATGTATTTTAATGAAATAGTTGATGGATCTACATTACGAACCAATTTTATGTAAATTTGGTTACTCACAAAAAATAAAATGGTTACCTCTATATGCAAATTTAAATACCAATTGTATAATTTCCATATAATTTTTATGAGTATGTAATTTATAAGTATACATTAACTATATAAATAGGACACTCTCACATGTACATTTAACACTTGATGTTTGTCCTGATACAAGCTTGTAATTATCTAGTTACTAATAACATTAACCATAATGTAACATAATAAAACAGTAACCACATAATTATATGATAGTAACCAGAACAGGTTTTAATGGTAACCAAAATAGAAACATCATGTAATGAAACCCAGTTTAGGCAATCCATGTATACTAAACAATTACATATTAACCAGAATAAAAAATAAAAGTAACGAAAATCCCACATTGAGGGCATAATAATAGTAGCCAAACCATAAGATAACATGATAACAAAATATAATAAAAAGTAACCAAATAGTTATATGAAAGTAACCATAATAGGTTTTAATGGTAACCAAAACAGAAACAACCTGTATATCCAACCCAGTTTAGGCAACTCATGTATACTCACACATGTACATTTAACACTTGATATATGTCCTGATACAAGCTTATAACTATCGGTTACTACCAAAAAATAAAATGGTTACCCTTACATGCATGTTTGGTTACCAATCGCACCTTTCAAACAATGTATCAAACCTGATTTAGAAGTAGCAAATACGAACCAACAAACAATGTCAAATCTTTGGTAATATAATCAAATATGAAATCCCTTTTACATAAGTTTCAATAAACATTACAGACTCACTAACCATAACAAATGGTTATGGATATCCAACAAAAATCAAAGTCTGAAACACAATCCTTTTTAATTCTTGATTGAAATTTAAATAAGGTTTATTTCTTCCCATGAAATCATGCCGCCACGATCTCTTTCAGAAGCAACATCAACATGAGCTTGTTTGAAGCAAAATTTCTATTATCTCGATAATAGAACAACATGAAATGCTTTTCGATCCAAAACCTTCTTCTCACTAACTTGAACAACCTGTGAATCAACAAGTGCAACAAAAGTAAATTAAAATATAATCAATTTACGCCACCAATTAGTTAATTAGTCTAATAACTATGAAGAAGAAGAAGAAGAAGAAGAAGAAGAAGAAGAAGAAGAAGAAGAAGATTTTAGAGAGATAAATACCAGTACAAAAGTTATTGGAGTTGGGAGAAAAAAAGGGTTAACAACAGAGATTCACGCGTTTCAAATAAAAAACCACCAGATTTGCCATGTCAGCCCACCAATAATGATCCCCTAAATTAAGGAATCCTAATTGCACTAATATTGAAAATAAATATGGAAAAGTGTATTTTTTTGTAATTATTTTATCTATGCACCATTATTGTAATTATTTCTAAAAATGTACTAAGATATGTAATTAATCCTATTTTTATTAGACATGTCCGGAATATTGGACATTTTCAATTTTATTTATTTTTATTTTTTTTGCTTGTGACTCTTAAAAAAATGTATAGTATTTATTTTAACTGAAATTTTTACAAAATATGGTGTTTTAGGTATAATTTGAATACATATACAAGAACAGAGTTGTACAGGCAAATTTTTTTTTGAAAATGTCTAATATTCCGGTCCAATAAAAATGTCTGTCAAGACTTATTGTTATTAATAGTACAAATTTATTCATTAAAAAAATATTTTAATTGAAAATCTCAAATTTATTGTGAACCGTTGGTCCATTGCATTTTGGATTATCTTTATGTAAAATTGAAACAAATACTCTCTCCCTCCCTAATAAAAAGACAAGCAAAATATAATTTATACACATGTTAAAAAAAATAAAAATAATTTTATTATATATTGTGAAAGATTTCAACCAATTTACGATTACAAAGTATATCAATATATAAAATTAGATAATATTATAAACTTGATTCACTGTATCAAATACATCATACAAATATTATCAACTAATATTAAGTAACAGAATAGGAACCTAGGATTTAAGCTTTACACTTAAATCTTTAGGATTTAGAGTTTTAACTCTATGTCTATTAACTCTAGAAAAGTATATATCAACGATATAAATATCTAATATTAATCTCAATATTCAATAATATGTAGAGTTCAAGACTTACATTGGTATTTAAAAAAAGAACCCTAAATTATACTTGGGAACCAAGAAAATAACTAAAGAAAAAAATACTCCTCAACTACTTAAATTAAATAGCAACCAACTCCTAGAATTAAAACAAGTCCATAATAAATTAAACAAATAAATAAATCATCCACGTTATCCATGAGGAAAATTCGGCTCTGTCGAAATGAAATCTTCACAACGCTCCAAAAGCACATGATCAATGTGGTAAAACTCGTCCCTACCAATTCACGTGTAATCACTATCAGGCTTGCCTCGCCATTTAACCAAAAATTGGTGATAACCTACGTGCTTGGTTGACACAAATCTCCCATCCAACATATCCTTGAAACCATCTGTTGTATGTTTTAAAGAAGCTAGAGGAGGTGTAGGTGGAACAGGTAATATGGTGGAATAAGTATAGCTAGGCTTAAATGAATTAGGAGGTGAAGAAGTAAAAGATGAGATTGACCGACTAGAATACCCATGATATGTGGTGAGATCGGCCACATTAAACATAAGACCAATACCCATATTACTAAGAAGATCTAACTCATAAGCATTAACATTAAACTTCTTTTTAACACGAAATGGCCTCATCCTCTTAGCATACACCTTCTTCTATGTGTCGGGAGGCGACCTCTCAACGCGGTGTCGAAGCATCACTTGGTCATTTTCATTGAACTCTTGGTACTGTGATGAACATCTGCAATAAACTTATAATTTTCATTGCTCAAATTAATTTTCTGTCTTATCTCAACATAAAAATCATGAATGTGTCGTGCAAAAGTCTTAACAGACTCACTAGCTCTATATACAAGGGAACGAGGCAACAAATCAATAGGTTTTCTAAGTTGATGAACAGTGTAAATATGAAAAGGAGTAGTCTCAGTAGAGCGATTAGCTGAATTATTATATATATGCAAACTAAGCCATGGGTAAAACTCTATCCCAACCAGACACATCATGATCTCCTATAAGACATCTCACGAAATCACCTAGACTCCTAATAACTACCTTAGTTTGGTCATCATTTTAGAGGTGATAAGTTGTGAAAAACTTAAGTGTGTTGTTTAGTTTCTTCCATTAAGTTTTCCAAAAATAACTCATGAATTTAGCATCCCTAACAAAAGCTATAGACAAAGGCAAACCATGTAGTCTTGCAAAACTCACTAAAGAAAATCAATGCAATGTGTGAACCATCATTGGTTTTGCTGCATGGAGGAATAAATTGTGTCATATTAGAAAAATGGTTCATTACAACAAAGATGGAATAATGACCTCTAGGGGTTCATGGTAACCCCAAGACAAATCAATGATATTGTGACTCCCCCAAAATAGGTCCACACGACCCATTCTGAATCGCCAGATATCACACTATAAAAATCAAATACAAACTTCATTTATCTAATTGTTGAAGCGTAAATGACAGATACGACAACGAGATAAGTTGTGAGTTTAATAATACAAATGTATGTAACTCTCATGGTGCCTCGACCATAACCTTACAATGGTACTTTACATAAAAAGTACAAATCAAAAACTATTTTAGAAATTAAAATCTTTGGGAAGTGCTCAAGGAAACCTTTGTACATGGGAGGCCGTGCGTACAGAGTTATGATAGATATCATATGTCCACGTAATTATCCTTGGTTGACCCAATAGACCCCAAAGAAAAGCGAGAAGATTACTATCATCTTCTTTCTAATGGTGAGTCTTCTCTTGACATATAATTATCTCCGTTGTTGTCCAAGTGAAAATTATATTTCAAACAAACTCAAGATTATATAGGTAGTGCTTTCGTAGATATACTCAAATAGAAGTGCATGTGCACAACCCATCTTATGATAACATGGGGTTGTATGTCATTAGACATCTTGTATGATAGTGGCAAAACACCCTTCCAAAGTTGGGTCACCTCACCCTATTCGGTTCACCAAAATTAAATATCAAATGACGTATACAATACGATACACACTTATCTAAAGTTCTTAATAAAATTATTTCCATACTATTTAGGGAGAACCTCAATGACTATAGACCAATAGATTCTAATCCTCTTAATACCCATTCGACCCAGGTTATACCTTTATTACCCGAAAGGAATTGTGAAGCAAAAGGGTGAGCACAACTAGCTTGATAAAAGAATATCATGACTAAAGATAATTAAATTATCAATAGCTTTCATCAATAATAAATCAGAGATTTAGAACATATGGTAGATGATAAAACTTTTCAACCATAGTTGCAGCGGAATGAGCAATCCATTAAAAGAGTCAAATAGACCATAAGGTCTATTATCTTCTCCATGTTAAAAGTCCACCAAAAATGTTTTATCCCTGTAACATCAATCAACAGTTCATGTCCACAATCATATGAATAACTCATAATCATAATTGTGGTTCTAAATTCTTTTTCGCACCCAGGACGAAGATAATTTTCATCACCTATCTTCACCTGAAACATCAAAAATCATGGTTATACCAAATTACAATTCCCTTTCATAATTATACTAATAAATTCATCTTCGCACACTACTACCAAGATATTCATTAACAATTCATCTTTGCACTACTGTGCCAAAGACATACACAATTGTATTTTAAAAGAGTCAAGTAGAGCATGATATTGACTATCTTTTACGAATTAAAAGTGTATAATCAATATTTTATCGCTGAGACTCAGCTTAATAAATAATCCACATCATCGAATCATCCCTGCACTACGGCCAAGGATATTCATGTAATCATCAATGGTCATGATTATACCGAATAATCCATGGTTATAATCATACCAATAACTGTCCATCAATGCACTATGGGCCAATGAGGACTTTTTACCACATCATCTATAACATTACGGGTCATGATTTTACCGAATGATCCCTGGTCATAATCATACCAATAAACAGTTCATCTATGCACATAAGCCAAAGATACTCATCAATCAATAGTTCATCTTTGCACGTAAGCCAAAGATATACAACTGTAAAACCAATAATCAACAGTCCATCTTTGCACGCAAGCCAAAGATATACAACTGTAAAACCAATAATCAACAGTCCATCTATGCACGTAAGCCAAAGATGACTTTCATCATAATATTAGCATGAGGATGATGACAATGATATAAGCATTAATCAAACAAAATCAAGGATAAATATTATCAATCACTTAATAAATTCATAATATAATATTATTAATATTATAATAATATTTTAATCACTTCTTAAACTTTAAATAATTTATTTTAATTGTTTACACTTTACCAAATAATGCATTTAATTATTCAAAAATGCCATACTCATAAGATTTCATCACCAATGATCAAATCACTCATCAAAAATCTGCATATACCTTATATAGGATTTCCAAGCCATAAACTCTTATTTACCAATTTTTCAACTTCACATAACATATTTAATTCATATGTTCGTAACTAAACTATTTTTATGAAAAATACCAAATCAGTCAAAATAATTATTCATTTATGGGATTTAGCAGAATATAATCCTATATTGAACATATATTTTTCTCGAAATTTTTAAAATTCATTTACTATTTTTCATATGGCCAAAACTGCTGAATATTTAGACATTTATCATAAATTGTATTTTTATCCAAAAATTCAAATTTTCTGTGGTATACTCTCGTTATATACATGTACTCCCAATAAAAATTTCACCAATTTTGGAGTTAACCACAAGGAGTTATAAGGGTTTACTTTTAAAATAGTCTTTTCCTATAAAATTCATAACTCTTACTCTATACATCCAAAAATCGCCATTTTTGGACACAATCTAGAAAACTCATCAAATTATCATTTCAAATATTTCCAAAATTTTCACCCGCCATGCGGTAATCCACGTGGACAGATCATTTCCACAATTTAATAAAGAATGAATACAAAGGATCATTCACCATGCATGCGGTAATCCACATAGACAGTTTATTCCAACAGAATAATAAAGAATGGAATAATAGAAGAATTCACCATGCATGTCGTAGTCCACATAGACAGGTTATTCCAACAGAATAATAAATAATGGAATAACAGAAGAATTCACCATGCATGCGATAGACCGCACAGACAGGTTATTCCAACAGAATATAAATAATGGAACCAGGTCATGCGTAATCCGCACAGACAGGATATTCTAACAGACTAATAAAGAATTGAACCAGGTCATGCGTAATCCGCACAGATAGGATATTCTAACAGAATAATAAAGAATGGAATAACAGAAGAATTTCACCATGTATGTTAAAGATCTTGTGATGTATAAAAGTTATTCCAACATAATAATAAAGAATGGAATAATAGAAGAATTTTACCATGCATACTAGAGTCCGCGTATACAAAGTTATTCCAACGTAATAATAAGAAATGGAATAACAATAGCTCTCTTCATGAATACTGAAAGAAATAACACCCTTACTATAATAATAATATCCCTTACCTCAAAAAAAATCTGATCTTTGGAATAGTGAGGTAGCAGACTTCTCTTCTTCTTTCTCTCTATAATTTTTCTCTATAATAATTGCTCTATAGCTTTAGTGAATTGGTGAGAAATGAAGGAAGAATGAGCTTATTTATAAGAAAATATAGTTTCAATAATTGCACGTTTTGGGTGAAAATATTACGATATAATACCTCCTCTTTTCTTCATTTTTAATTTAGTCCCGCAAGTATTATCAAACTTGCACCACCTCCCTTAATAGTAAATAATGTGAATCAATAGTTCAATCATGTGAATCAATAGTTATAATCATGTGAAAATACGAATTACAGTATAGTACCTCCATCTATACCTCCATTTTTAACTTAGTCATGCAAGTATTATCAATCTTGCACCAACTCTCCTAATAGTAAATGAATGTGAATCAATAGTACACACATGTGAACAAATAGTTATAATCATGTGAATCAATAGCAATTAATTGCTCATTTATCCGGTTAATTACTCGATCGGTCAATATAACTTCTAGACATCAATTAATATCGAAATAAATGTCGATTTCCACTAACACTAAAAATCCCAACACAATGAAACTATTTTTATCAAAAAAATTATTTTTGAAATTTTGAAGTTTGACTTTTTCCGAAAAAGTCAACTATTGACTTTTTGACCAAAAAGTCAACTGTTGACTTTTTGACCAAAAAGTCAACCCCGGTAAATTGTGTTTGTAGTCTATTTTTACTAATTTCGTCGCTCCGGACTCAAATATCACGTCCGCGTCTCCAAATTCAACTCCGAACTCAAATTCGATTTTTAATAACAGTTATTCATTATTATTATAATTTGCAATATTTAACAACCAGGTCGTTCCCAGGAAAGAGGGGGCTTTTCGATAAGGATTTTTCCTTATTGGCTCGCAATTAGGTGACCAAACCTCTCCTTGACAGAACTTCTAGACATTGTCAATATTGCAAATAATAATATGAATAACTTTTTCATCTCAATTATTGATTTAATAATATATAAAATATTATGCAGATGATGCTGTGACAATAATTGAATCAATAATATGAGAGATATGATGCAACAATTATTGTAGCAATAATTGAGTATAACTGAGTGACTTCTCACATAAGCATTAATAATCAATATCGTATGCTACTATGCAAGCACGCGTATTACTGTACTTTTACTACCGGTTATTTTATGACAACTTGCTTACTTTGAAAAAAATTTTCAAATATGACCCTTAACTTTAAACTTTTATCAATTTAACTATTTACCAAAATAGAAAAATTGAATACTTTTATTTCATAAAATTCGGGATCTCACAGATATTATTCTCCCAATGTGCATGATGTACCTGTAAAGGCATAAACAACACCCTATTTTGCTTTATACCTTTAACAGTTTGACATGTGCGACACTCGAAAACGACACGAGTTGCATCCCTCTTAAGGCAAGACCAAAAGAATATATCCTCCACAATTACAATGATCTTATCGCGACCAAAATGACTTACAATCCCTCCCTTACATAACTCCCAAACTAAATGCTCACGCATAGATGTATTAAGAATACACAAGTGGGTGCCCTTAAAAATATACCTATCATGGATACAAAAATTGCCTGTGGGTGGTACACTAGAGTTCTGTATGACAATATATGTCACTCTAAAGTCTCAAAAATAATGGTACTCATGGACAATACACTCAAACCCAACAACCTTCACACTCAAAGTGTTAAGGAGAATAGATACCCTACTCAACGCATCGACAACTTTATTCTCTACCCCTCGACAATGTTTAAGGAAAAAAGAATAATCTTGAATAAACTTAACCCACCTAGCGTGTCAATGACTCAACTTCTTTTGGGAGCTTATGTACTGAAGTTCCTGTTGATCGAAGTATAACACAAACTCCTTAGGCAACAAATAATGTCTTTAATACCTAAGCTGCTTGATTGTCGGTGTGATGCCCCCAAAATAGGTATACATCACCCATTCTGAGTCACCAAATACATGGTACACAGACCTTCACAACAAAAGGCTTATCGATCGACCTTTATCGGTGGATAAAGATATGGTTGCAGATGAGTATCAGCGATCGTATGCGGTCTCTGAAAGTAGTCACAGATAATCTGGTCGCTGGATGGACGTCAACGACCGATTTCTCAGCGACCGCCGTCAGTGACCGAATTCGTCGCTATTCTGACTCATGTTGAGTCATTTGTCAGCCGTGACGTGGCACACGTGTCCGCGACCGGTAATAGCGACCAAATCGGTCGCTAGTTTTCAATTAGTTATTAGCGACCGCATGCGGTCGCTGATATGTTTTTTTTTAAAAAAAATATTTTTCCTGTTTTACTGATTTCCCAAAAATAACCTGCTTTGTACCTGCTTTCTATCCCAACACAGCAGTATATATAAGCATCCATCCATGATAACTACCATATGATAAACATTCATCCATGATAACTACTATATGATAAACATCCATAACGTAAACAAACACAATACAATCGTAAACATCCATATAATAGAATCGTAAACCAATACAATTGTCCAAAGAATGAATCTAAAAGAGTACAAGGCTTTAAAAATCTAAAAATAAAGTCTAGCAAGGCTTTAAAAATCTAACATATATGACTGGTCTGGCTCTTCATGGATCATCCAAATTAGTACCCTGTAATTAACAAAAGAATAAAACATATATGTTACATGTGTTGATACTGCTATGACTTGGGGAAAGCTAAACAATAGACAATGTAGTGAAACATATAAGTAAGACAGTGACAGTAATAATATCGATATATATACCTGGTCGCCACCCTGATGCGTTGTGATCTTCTGCTGCCGCCATACGCCTCCGCCAACTCATCAGGACTAAGAGAATGCAGATGCCCGCCCAGTATACGAAGAAGATCACGATTCTGACAGATCGCTCTCACACAGTCAGCAGGAGTATAATAGGCTGGATGACCTGATGATTATGTAGACTGGGTAGCAGAGCTGCCTGTGCCACTGATGGTCGGGCGTCGTTTTTGTCCTTGGCCTTTAACATAGTTTTTCTTCACGACGGACGCCCTCTCCCACAATTCTTGATCAATCGACGGACGCGGGGTGCCTTCAGGATAACGCTCGTTCATTAAGCCCTTATAAGTGTCCTGTCAGAAGGTCAACAATTAAATAGTTAAAAATAAATAAAAAATGCTAAAAAGGTCGTCACAATTTATAAACAACATATTAGTATAAAGTTAACTTATTACCACTATCTCAATAAAGATCGAGGCGTAGACTCAACACGGGTGGCCACATACACATCCAACCAATTGATAGGTTGATCTTGAGACTGAGACTCCTACAGTTCATGTTCTCATATTAATATGTAAACATATGATATTTTAGCTACAAAACATGACTGTAAACATAAAAACAAATAATTAAGCCCATAAGCATGCTATACATACGTACCCTAGCAGCAATATGCTGCAGCTGTGATATATTGCCGCCCTTTTATGTGCCTTTTGCCTTTTCGCCTTCAGATACACCTGAGGATCTGTTCGAGGCGGCAGTCTTGCGTCTCTTGACCCAGCTCTCAGCTCTCCACTGGTCATACATCTTGACCCAACTCTTAGCTTAGTTCAAATGGGATCAGTTGATCCTTTATATACCTGCTCCATAAAATAGCTAGCCACTGCCGAGTGATTGAATGCAAGCCCACAGTTTTAAGGCATGTGATTCTAAGGTTCACAGAAAAGGATATATTCCACATCTCCTCAAAACTGATAACAACAAATAAGAAGTAGGACTATGGTACTCCTAAATAATATTCAAAACAAAAATCAAACTGTTTGAAAAAATTAAACTCTTACCTGTGCAGGTAGCGGTGATATCGGCGGCGGCTGTGGTGGTGGTGATGGTGGCGGCAGTTTAATAAAATCAAACTGTTTGAAAAAATCAATCTGAATTATGCTAATGTTTGAAAACAAAAATCAAACTGTTTGAAAAAATTAAACTCTTACCTGTGCATGTAAGGATAATATTTAATAATACAGATAGTATTTAAAAACACACACCCCTTAAAAAACAAGGTGTCATCTAAGTAGATGGCGCAATGTGATGCAAATTTAGTTGCATCTTCTTTCAATACTTCAACAGAAGAATGTAAAGCATTACACAATAATCTCGTCTTACTTAGGGTTTCTCATTGACACTGTAAAGCGTTGCAATTTTAACATATAAATAAGTGCTAATTGAAGTATATTACAAGTAAATATGGAGCATAACATTCTTTGATTTCAAATCTTCAGAATGAGTATATTGTCCTGGCAGTACATACATTATATAGTTCAGAAACAAACTAAATTTTCTCCTAAGACAAGTACCAAAAGGCAACTACAAAACAATGATGATAAGTAAAGCGCACTTATTTGAAGAATTGTATCGGCAGTTTAGCTTGGCATCATCAAGAACCTCGCATGAATGACCCATAGGATCCATGGCTACTGAGATAGTATTCAAGGGGGCACCTAAAATAAACAAGAAGGTATCATCAAAATATATGGTACAAGACTTTGAAATTTAGATATTTTACACTTTTCATTACATCTTCTCCCAAGAATTTAAAAGAAAAATGTAAAGCAATTACACTATATACTTGAAGTTCCACACCGCCATTGTAGTCTAAAAATTGCAACTTTATTTGATAAATAAGTGGTAATGCAAGTAAAATACAAGTAATTAAATAGTATCTAGCAAAATTAAAAAGGAAGTGGCACAAACATCATCTAAAACAAGCTGAATAATTGCAAAACAAGAGTAAAATCTAAATCCCTAATAGATGCAAAAAAATCAGCTAATAACACACAAACCCAAAACTCAATATGTAATTAAAAAATAGTACAGTTACACAACCACAAAAGAATGACATGAACATCCACAAATTCCAATTCGCGTTACCTCCTAGAACCGCAGTTGCAGGGTATCTTTTTCTCCTCCTATGGAAATTTGTAATTGTATGTGATTTCTTCACCAGCAGCAATATGCCATTTTGCATAGATGAAAATATTTTTCTGACCATCAACACTGATAAATCAAACTGTTTGAAAAAATTAAACTCTTACCTGTGCAGGTAGCGGTGGCGTCGGTGGCGGATGTGGTGGTGGTGATGGTGGCGGCGGTTTTCCCCTCTTCTCTTCTCCCCCTTCTCCCTCTTCTCCCTCTTTTTTTCTTCTGTCGATCGAGAGTGACGAACTGATACTAGTTAATTGAAATAGATCAGCGACCGCCATCAGCGACCGCATGCGGTCGCTATTTTTAAATGATGTGGAAGTATCGGTGAATAGAACGCGGTCATCGATGATGGTGAATGGTCGCAAACAACTAGTGCGCCAACATTTTCCTGCCAAATTTTTTGGGGGTAAATTGAACCGATGATAGATTAATAATCAAACGGTCATTAACATAATCTAGCGACCAAATTCATGGTATTGCCATCTTGGTCGCTAAAAGAACTATTCATGACCGATATCATGTATCAATGATATTTTTTGGTCGCTGTTAGAGCATTTTCTTGTAGTGAGAAACAACTATAACTTCACTATTACAATTGTCGTGCAAAATACGACAACACATATACTGTGGATACCAAATGTGACTCTCATCCCTTTACTTGGATAACACCTCACATTAATACCTTATAATGATATCTTACATAAAGGTACAGTCAATAACTGTTTTAGAAATTAAAATCTTTGGAAAATGCTCAAGGAAACCTTCGTACATGGGAGGCCATGCATCTAAGTTATAATAGATATCATATGACTCGAGAATTATCCTTGGTTGACCCAATAGACCCCAAAGAAAAATGAGAAGATTGCTATCATGTTCTTTCCAATGGTGAGTCTTCTCTTGACATATAATTGTCTCCATTGTCTCCAATTGAGAATTATATTTCAACCAAACTCCAAGATTATATAGGTAGTGCTTGTAGATATAATCAGTAAGTGGATGTGCATAACCCTATTTTATGATAACACGAAGTCATAGTTCATTAGACATCTTGTATAATAGTACCAAAACACCCTTTCAAAGTTGGGTTCACCTCACCCTATTCGGTTTACCAAAATCAACGGTTAAATGACGTATAAAATATGACACACTTATCTCAAATTCTTAATAAAATTATTTCCATACTGTTTAGGGAGAACCTCAATAGCTATAGACCACCAACATTCTATTACCTCATTACCCCATTCGACCCAAACCTACACTCGTATTACGAAAGGAATTATGAAACAAAGGGTGAGTGAAACCAACTAGCCCGAGAAAAAGAATAACATGACTAAAGATAATTAAAGGGTTAAATGCAAAATCGACCACTGAACTTATCTGGTATTTGGGTATTGAGCCCCTTTCTTCTAGTCAACGCAAACAGAGCCCCTTTCTATTAAAAAATTTGGACTTTGAGCCCACAAGCGCCACATAATGCGATTGACCGCCCACGTAAGCGGATCGACGTGGATATTTTTTATTTTATTTTACAAGTGGACGAGCTGACGTGGCCATTTTTGAAATTTTTCCCAAAATTATGTAAATGCAAAGATTTAAACACTTCACCTCTAATTTGGAACTTTGGTGGAATGACCAACTGAGCAACATGAGTCTTGTTGTTATTATTTTGCAAAGATTTATATTTATAACTAAATATTTACCGGAAATTATATAATATTTAGCTAAAATATTAAATATAATATTTAATTAATATTTTACCAAAAATATAAGTAAAATATATTTAATATTAATTCTTCCCAAGCAGTATTATTTAATATTAAAATATAAATTTCTTATAATTCTTGTTATATACCATGCATTTGCATCAAAATGTAACTTTTTATTAAACTTTTTTGTTTTCTTATTTATTGCTCACGTTGTTGAATAAAAAAATAATAATACTACAACTTGAAAAGACTGAATTTCCACTATGACAATAATAAATTTAATGACAATAATACCCTCAACTCTTCATCCAATTTCACAAAACACCCCCGCCCCCTCCCCCCTCCTCCCTCCTCCCTCCTCCCTCCTCCATCATCAACAACTCTCTCTCTCTCTGTAGGTTGGCATCATAATTTACAATAGAAGAACTTGTTCCCATATGAACTAAAGCCCGACCTTCAATTTCACCCTCTGTCAAACCTTGAGAATCTTCGCATTCTCTCACAACCGGATTTTCACGAGCAATCGCCCCCGTCCGTGACTTTTGTAATCGAAAGTATAGTCGTCGTACTATCGAATACCGATGTAAAGAACAAAACATATCTCCACACCTACATTGAAACCCCATAAATCCGACCTTTTGTTTACATCCAGAGCACCGATTTACCCATTTCCTCTTCAGCTTAGTCTCTTTATCACCTTCAGCAGATCTAAGATCGGATACTGACAACTCTTGTGATTTTGCCGACCTTAATCTCAGATCTGAGCTCTCTGGCAACCTAGCAAAACTAAAGATCTGGTCATCGTTCAATGTGGGTCAATTGCACACCTTGATTTATCTTGCATCATATGAACGGATGAAAACTGCGAATTGCTTAGTTATAAATTTGGGAATTTAATTGTTTAGTTATAAATATAAATCTTTGCAAAATAATAACAACAAGACTTATGTTGCTCAGTTGGTCATTGCACCGAAGTTCCAAATTAGAGGTGAAGTGTTCGAATCTTTGCATTTACATAATTTTGGGAAAAATTTTAAAAATGGCCACGTCAGCTCGTCCACTTGTAAAATAAAATAAAAAATGTTCACGTCAGATCTGCCACATAGGAGCCACATAGGCAAGTCAATGCACATGTGGCGCCTGGGGCTCAAAGTCTAAATTTTTGAATAGAAAGGGGCTCCATTTGCGTTGACTAGAAGAAAGGGGCTCAATACCCAAATACCAGATAAGTTCAGTGGTCGACTTTGCATTTAACCCGATAATTAAATTATCAATAGCCTTCATCAGTAATAAATCAGAGATTTAAAACATATGGTAGATGATAAAACTTTTCAACCATAGTTGCAGCGGAACGAGCAATCCATTAGAAGAGTCAAATAGACCATAAGGTCTATTATCTTCTCCATGTTAAAAGTCCACCAACAATGTTTTATCCCTGTAACATCAATCAACAGTTTCTGTCCATAATCACGTGTATAGCTCATAATCATAATTGTAGTTCTAAATTCCTCTTCTCATCCAGGACGAAGATAATTTTCATCATTTGTCTTTACCTGAAACATCAAAGATTATGGTTATACCAAATCACAGTTCCTATTCATAATCATACTAATAAATTCATCTTTGCACTACGGGCCAAAGATATTCATCAACAGTTCATCTTTGCACTACAGGCCAAAGATATTTAACAACAGGACATCTTTGCACTACGGGCCAAAGATATTCATCAATAATTCATCTTTGCACTACAGACCAAAGATATTCAATAATAGGTCATCTTTGCACTACGAGCCATGATATTCAACAACATGTCATCTTTGCACTACGGGCCAAAGATATTAATATCTCAAAAAAATATATAATCATTTCAGAATTTATATAAACAATAATTATAACCATGTTGATCAATTCACCTTTGCACTTAAGCTAAAGATAATCTTTTATAAATTTAATGGTCATGATCATACCAGTCAATAATTCATCTTTGCACTACTGGCCAAAGAGAACCTGTAAGACCCCAACTTATTATTAATGAAATTTAATTTTCTCTATTTATTATTTTGAAATAGTAAGGGTTGATTTGATTAATGTGGATAGTTATGGGTAAAATACATAAATATTTCAAAATAAGCAAGTGGTTATAAAATATTCATTATTGCCGGAGAATATTCGTTTGGTCGTGGAATATTCATCGCTGTCGGGGAATATTAAATACTGACGGTAATGACGCAGCCATGTGTGGGCCCCATAACGGAAAGCGATTGGAGGAAGAAAACGACAAGAATAAGTTGGTTATAAATAATGGTAGTAGTTGCTTCACAGATTTATCTTGTGGGAATACCGTGTGGTTAAAACACAAGAGTAGACACTGTATTGCACCAATTATTGATTCTTACGTAAGAAGGCACTACTCAATAATTGTTATAGTAATTACTGTTCAATATTATATTTTATTGATTCAATAATTGCTACGTTGATATTATTGTTGTTTTAATAATTGTCACTGCACAGTATTTTCTATTATCGAAGCAATAATTCATATTATCTGAATAATATTATTAGATAACATTATTTGCAATGTCTAGAAAGTTACATACTAAGGAGAGGTTTGGTCATCTAATTGCGCGCCAGTAAGGAGAGATCCTTATTGGAAAGCCCCCTCTATCCTAGGAACTGGTTGTCAATAATGTGATTCTGTAATATTATTTATGAATAATTAATTATTAATTTATATGATGAGAAAAATATTGATTTTATGAGGATATAGATGGAGAAATTTTTTAATGTGGCAATTGTTGAAAATTAATCTTTTTCTGATAAAATAATTCATTTAAATATATTATTTTAATAATATATTAACGATGATATTTTTACAATGAATGTGGGATATATGAGTATATGAGGAGGAAGAGTATTTTTGTGGCATTAAATGTTTAACACATGTTTTGTACACAATTATTGACCGAAATTTGATTATAGCCTGTAAAATCGTCCGTTTGTGGATTTCGGTCAATTTCTGTTTGGAATTTGGAAACACTTTCTTCTTCAAAGTTGTAGAGAATTGAATTTCCTATAAAAAATCGCGAGATTCGAATTTTCTAATAAAAGGGCTATTTATTATGAATTATTGAAGTTCCGAAGTTCTGAAATAATTAATTTTTGGGAGTTTTAGTTAATTATTTTGAGAAAAAACATTTTTTGTAAAATTAGTGGGCTCATATGTGTTATCAATGTGCTGAATTCAGATCATCAAAGGTGGGCTAAGGAAATTTATAATATATATTAATATTTTATTAATTTTTCTACTTTGGTGTTATAAGCATTTTCCTATAAATAGGGTGCTTAGGTTAGAATTGAAAATCACACCAGAAATTGAAAACTTCTCTCTCTTTCTCTCTCGATATATTGAGCGTATTCTTATGAGTATACTTTTGAGTGTTGCTATACGGTGCAAGTCATAGCTTATATACGGTGTTTCAACTAGAAGTACTGTCTTTCGAGGTAAGGGATATTATTTTTTTGTAATGATATTATTTCTTCAATATCATTCTGTTCAAATATTGATCTGAAGTTTTATCAAATTTGGAACTTTTTGGTGTGAGAGTTACTATTCACGATATCGACATTATTATTCACGATATCAACACTATTCACGAATCACGGACTTATTCATCTAAAAATGAAAATTTTCCTTTTCGTCTAAAATATCTATTGTGGATACTAGCTTTGATTGTATCCATGTTTTGATCATTCTTGAATTTTACACCACTATGATTATTTTTGAGGTATTTTTGGACATGGATAAAACAAAGTACGAATCCTTAATCCTTAATCCTTGTCATTTTGTTTCTTTGGATTTGTTTCTTTAAAATATTTTTCATCATCCTCGGTCTTAAATGATGATATTATTGAATATCTTTATTTTGTAGTGCAAAGATGAATGAATTTCGATGAATATCTTTGGCCCGTAGTGCAAAAGATGAGCAGTGTTTAGATGAACATGACTAATCGATGAATATCTTTGGCCTGTAGTGCAAAGATGAATATTTGATTCGAGATATATATTGATTGATGTTACGGGGATAAAAGATAGGCGATGAACTTTTAAATTCATACATAGAAGATAGTAGTTTGCATTTCTACTTAACTCTTCTAATGAATTATTATTTCATTGCGAATATTGATTTAAAACTTGTTTGTCTATTGTATTCTATTAGATTTTTTCCTGTTGAAGACTAACGATAATTTGTTGTATATTATCTTAGTCATAATATTCTTTACTAGGCTAGTTGAGCTCATCCTTTTCCTTTTTGTTCCATTTTTCTTCTCAGGAGGCGAGAATATAGCGAGTACGAGTCGGGGTATGGAATGAAGGTTCTAGAGAGAGTTGTTTAATAGTCCTCACCATTTTTGTAAAATAATGTATCAATAAATGTGATGAGGATTTATTTGAGTATAGATATTGTCTAGAAGATAATATTTGTATTCAAACTCACAGTTTTACTGTTGTAATAATAAAGTTGTAGTTGTTTCTGTACCATGTATTGACAACTCAAAATGGGTGATGTATACCTATTTTGGGGGCGTCACAGAACCCATAGTCACGATCATACCAATAATCTACCCATCTTTACACTCAAGTGAAAGAGAAATTCCATCACCAGGGTTATAAAAATGTTATATATGATAATAAAAACAATATGATCAAAACATGGATTTAATTTAAATAGCAATATTCATAAATCAACGATAATTTGGTCAGAAAAAGAAACCAATTTTGTCATGAATAGTAACTCGTGAATAGTAACTCATGAATAGTAACTCATGGATAGTAACTCGTGAATAGTACTCTGTATTCGTACATAGTACCGTATACGTAAAGTGTCATATACGTAAATAGTGCCATATACATGAATAGTGCCGTATACGTGAATAGTAACCCCGACATGAAAAGGTAAAAATTTCACAATAAAATTCATATTAATATTTCGGTATAATGATATCAAAAGAAATAATATCATTTACGAAGAAAATAACATCCCTTACCTCAAAAAACAAAGATTTGGCGACAGAATATCGGATGTAATGCTAAAGGAAACTTGCACTGAATAACAACTCTCAAAGTATCTAGATACTCAAAAGAATATGCTCGATAATATAGAGAGAGAAAACTTATATTTCTGATGTGATTTTCAAGTCTAACTAAGCACCCTATTTATAGTTAAATGCTAGAACGTCAAAGCAGACTAAATTAATAAAATATTAATTTTTTATTATCAATTATCACGCACGCCATACTTGAAATCAAACTTTGAAATTTAGCAAATTCAAGAGATAAAAGGACAAGTGGGTCCCACCTTCTAGAAATCTCCACCAAAATCATTTATAAAAACAATTTCTGAATCAGTCACCTCTTAAAATTCATAACAAATCATACGTTAATTTTTAACGGTTCAAATTTTGTGAAAATATACTCAACGTATATATGTATAACATATCCAAAAATCACAACGATCCAACGGTTGGATTAAAAATTATAACTCACGCAATATAGCTTAAGAACACTGATTTTTCGGACTATAAGTCCTTTGGACCAGTTTCATTCAAACAGTCACCACGAAAAATCTACAAAGGATTTTTGGGTGATTCAAATTTCTGCATTTAGGTTACTTTCAGGGCTTTCTTTTGATATATGGCTTATCTCCTAACTCATTATACACAAAGAGTTATAGATTTTACAAAATCAAGTAATAAACTGATTTTTTTGATAAATCTCCATATTTTGTTCTTCTTTTGATTTCTAGATTTCTCTCATTTGATTCATGCACCGTGAATTTAGTGTAAAGATATCACCATTATTATATTATTATATAACCACATTATACATTTATAATGTAATATAATAATATATTTGAATAAATTATTTTATCGTAAAAGCTAAAATATCAATTTTTAACAATTTTCATTTTCTAAAAATTCCTCCATTTATATTCCCATTAAAATAAATATTTTCTTATCATATAAATCAATAATTAATTATTCACAAATAATATTATTACGAATCGTAATTATGATGACAACCGTGTCGTTCCTGGAAAGAGGGCTTTCCGATAAGGAATTCTCACTTCTTGCACGTAATTAGATGACCAAACCCTTTTTACAGTAGCGAACTTTCTTAGACATTGTCAATAATGCTATCTAAAAATATTATTCAAATAATATGAATTATTGATCTGATAATAGAAATACTATGCAATGACAATTATTGTAACAACAATAATATAAAATATCAACAGTAGTAATTATTTACTCAATAAAATAAAATATTGAATAAAGAATTAATGTAACAATTATTGAGTAATGCCTTCTCACGTAAGAATTAATAATCTAAAATATTATGCAATACTGGTGTTATGCTTTGTGCAACAACAGCAGACATTTTTACTTTACCCACCGGTATTCCAATAATTTTAACAGCAGAATAACTACAATTATTTATAAAAACTCATACTTATCATTTTCTTCATCCAATGAGTTATTACATTATGGGCCCACAAATAGTTCTGGTAGGCGTCATACGAATATTCCCGACAAAGAAGAATATTCCACGACCAAACGAATATTCCCCAACAGAAATAATTATTTTATAACCACTTACGTATTTTGTAAACTTTACATATATCACCCTTAACTTTAACTTTTTATCAATTTAACCATTTACTGAATAATAATTATTAAAAAATTGAATACTTTTATTTCATAAAATTCAGGGTCTTACAGTCGGGCCTCATTTAACTTCTCACTAAAGAACACAACAAGATGACACATTTGACTAAGTACTCCTCCTATACCTACGTCTGAAGCGTCACATGCTACCTCAAAAACTTTACTAAAATCTTGTAGTGCGAGGATAAGTGCATGTGTCAACCTATCCTTAATCTCCACAAAGGCTTTAGCGGTCGACTTAGACCAAATAAACTCCTTTTTCTTTAAACAATCAGTGTGAAACAACCCGGGTCAAATCCCAAGTCCAAATCAAATCAAATCCATCCAAATAAGGCCTTAAACCACTGACCCAATAATTTCTTCTTGGGTTATCTTAGCCAACCACAGGCTCACCCAAAAGGTCATGACTAAAGGTACTATTGTTTGTAACTTAATTTCCTTATACACAAACAATTTTTTTTTCATATCTTTCAATGTGGGACTGGGGTGTTACGCGGTGACAAGAGTCATAATGATACTAAATCCCTTAATGAACCTCATTTAGAATGTAGTAAGACCGTGGAAGCTTTTAGTTCATGCATATTAGAAGGTTCTAGCCACTCTTTAATAACCTTTACTTTTTCAGGGTCAACAGGAACCCATCTTTGGAGACAACAAACCCGAGAAATATGACAAATTTTTGCACAAAAGAATACTTTTTCAGATTAATATAAATCTTCTCACGCTGAAGAGCAGACAAAACCTAATGCAAATGAAGTAAGTGTTCCTCTCGAGTGTGACTATAAATGAGTATGTCATCAAAGTAGACCACTATAAACTTGCCAATAAAAGACCACAACACCTGATTCATAACTCTCATAAATGTGCTACGTGCATTTGTTAGACCAAAAGGTAGGACTAACCACTCATAAAGATCGTCACTCGTCCTAAAGGTAGTTTTACACCCATCTTCTTCACGGATGAGGATTTGGTGATATCCACCCCATAAATCTATTTTGGTGTACACGTGAGCTCCACTCATCATGTCTAACATGTCATCAAGCCTAGGTATGGGAAACTTATACTGGACGATGATCTTATTGATAGCTTGACTATCGCAACACATCCTCAAACTCCCATCATCCTTTGGGGTAAATAAGGTTGGCACAACACAAGGGCTAAGACTCTTTTGTACAAAACCTTTACTCAACAAATCATATACCTAGCGTCTCATCTCTACCTGCTCCATAGGGTTCATCCTCTAATGGGGTAAGTTAGGTAAAGAAGACCTCAGTACGAGGTCAATGACATGTTGGACATCTCTAAGCGGAGGTAATCCACTAGGTAACTCACTAGACATCACATCGACAAACTCATAGATAATTTGCCTAACATCACTAGGTATGACACTAGTATCCCCCTCAGGAACATCCCTAACCTCTCTAGCTTAAACAACATATAAAAATTTATCCTCCCTTATACTCTTCTCAAAGGCCCTCTTACCAAGGATATAGAGATCGAGATTATACATGTGTATTATTCTCCTTCGGTTGACTCTTACGATCGAGACACTCGGGGTCTAAGAAGTGTCAAGGTAATTTTCTACCTCCTCGTGTGTGAATATATATGTATTTAATCTCCCATAATGGGTCACATCATGGTAGTACAACCAAGGTCGCTCTAAAAGAATGTGCGCAACATCCATAGGAATGACATCTTGAAAAAATTCAAGAAGTTTATTATTTATTTTGTATTATTATTTAGATATAAATATTGGATTTTTAATGTAATTATTTTAGTAGGATATTCTTTAAATTTTAATTATAGTAATATATTTTAATTCTCATACAAGGATGTTGTAGCTACAATTTTGCTGGTTGGTTTAGGAATTGTGCTACCAAATTACAATTTAGTACTCTCAGGTTTCTAAAATTCTCAACCCAGGCCCATAGTTTTTAAAACTTTCAATTTAACCCCATAGTTTTTGAAACATACAATTTAGCCCTTAAAGTTCTTAAATTTTTTTAATTCAGCCCCTAAAGTTTTTAAAATTTTTAATTTAGCTCGCAATGTTTTTGAAAATTTTAATTTAGCCATCTACATATATACAATTTCTTACAGGTTTAATGATCCAGACTTCTCTGGGGTAACATAAAGCAACTTAGGCATCTAAATTTTTTCACATACGAGCAACTTGAAAGGTCTTGTGTTCCGTATAATACAGAGTATTAAAAAATATGCAATGAGCTTGCACTTTCTAAAACAAGTCTTGTAAATTTAAAGGAACATTACGAGTACATAACCACATGCTACATTTGTTCATATTTTGTTCAAGTACAAAGAAATATTCATCCTAATCGTGTTTGTTCAACTAAAGTAACGCGTTCACAAGAGGAGACCCGCAAAGTTAATAAGTGTCTTACAATACTTAAACATATGAATAGCCAATATGAAGTTAGTGAGAATAAAGAAGAGAAAATACTCTCATATATTGATGCTTGTGAGAAACATACATGAAGCCGAAGTTAAGTGCGATGAATAACTTGCAGATTCAAATATGGTTTGCAGTGAGAAAATTGGAGTTATGTTTGACCCAAAATGTGAAAACATCAAGAAAGATAAAGTTAAGGTCAGCTATATTAAATGTCTAATTTGTCAACGCATTAAGATAGAACATCCACGACCGAGTGGACTTTTACAACCCTTAAAAATTTCATAATGGAAATGGCAGCACATTACAATTGATTTTGTGGTGGGACTCCCAACAACACTTAAGGGCTTTGATGCTATATGAGTGATCGTAGATCGTCTGATAAATTAATTTGTCCATTTCTTGCCGATAAAAATAAAATTTAATTTAGAGCAGTTAACAAAACTTTACATTAAGGAAATTGTCTCTCGACATGAAGTTCTGGTATCGATTGTGTCAGATCGAAACTCGCACTTTACATCAAAATTTTGGAAGAGTCTCCAAGAGCAAATAGGAGCTCAAATCAAGTTAAATATTGTGTACCATCCTCAAACGGATGGATAGAATGAGGGAATAATTCAAACCTTGGAAGACATGCTTAGGGCTTGTGTCATGGACTTCAAGGGCAGTGAAGCATTATACGTAAGAAGATGCAGAACTCCACTATGCTGAAAAAAGGTTGGAGAACGACAACTACTCGGACTAGAATTGGTACAACAAACGCGATATATTGTCAAAATCATACGACGAAGACTCATAGCAGCTCAAAATTGTCAGAAGAAGAACGCAGACCAAAAGCGTCAAGCTCGATAATTCGACATGGGTGGTTATGTATTTCTTAATGTATTCCCATGGAAAGGAAAAACACAATTCAGAAAGAAGGGGAAACTTAGTCCTCAATTTATAATACCATTTGAGGTACTTAGAAAAGTAAGCTAAGTAGCTTATGAAATAGCATTACCTAAGAACTGGAACACATACATAATATGTTTCACATTTCTGTTTTACGTCCCTATAAACCAGATTATAAACATGTGATAGATTCAAGCCAATACAAGTCGAGAAAGACTTAAGCTATGAAGAAGTCCCAGTTCAAATAGCGGATAGAAAAGAGTAATAAGAAACAAAGTAGTACATTCGGTGAAGATAATATGGAGAATTCACTCTATGGAAGAAGTTACGTGGACTTAGAGGATAAAACAAAGTAAAATTACCCACATATTTTTGAGTAAGTACTGATAATTTCGGGTACGAAATCCTTATAGGGGGAGAATATAATATTACAAAAACCATTGTAATAAATTTTATGATTATAAATGCAATCATTATTAAAGTCTAAATTATAATTCTTGATTATTATAAAATATATGTGTAAAATGTATATAAATATATATATTAATGGAGTGAGATTTATAAAAAGGAAAGTAACTAGAAAATGTAACACTTTAAAAATCAAGTTACAATACTAAATATAATGCAAGCATGCATACATAATTTACATGTGTTCATATATACAAGGATTACAAGTATAAATACATGCGTATACATACGCAATACATGTGTGTCATCTATATATATATATATATATATATATATATATATATATATATATATATATATATATATATATATATATCAAGTAAGTTAAACAAAATAAGTTGGACAAAAGTCAACGAAATCTAAAGAATTCTCCCAAGTGCCAACTGAAATTAGTATGCCCTCAAACCAATCACATTTGATATAATATATAATTTAATTTGTAATCTTATTTGTTTATTAATAAAAAATTTATTTATTTAAAGACATTTATTTATCCATGTTTAATTGTTAAAATTAATTGGGATAAACCTATAGTTTTGGAGTAATACTTTTAGAATATGACGAATTCATACTAATGAGATCTAAAATCTAGATAGCTTAAAACTAGAATGTTCCTTTATAATCATAGGATCACTAATATTTGGTTAGTGAATACGTATAGATTAGTACATACCATACTTGCTATTTAGAAGAGGACTATTGATCTCATATATAATCATTTGTGTGGAGACGCTAAAGTAAGTATGCAGGTGCTTATTGGATAATAAGTTCACTGAACGTGACTCGCTTAAAGGAACACCTAATGGAGTTTTACTTGCATATCAATAGGAGTTCCTATAATAATAGTAGTACAAATGATCATCATCCTTGAATTTGAGATCATCATAGTAACTTGTATATTCAGAGTAATACTTTATCATATTCCTTAAGATAGGGTATATAAAAGGTTATGTTCAGATATAACAATGTGTACATGGATGTAGGTGAATTATTAACAATGGATCTACCACTTCCAGTAAAGGGAGATAATGTCATATGCGATTCGATAAGTGACAACTCAAAAATCATTGGCCAAGGTTGAATGAAATTAGAAAGAAATTTCTAATTTACATTAACTTGAGTTGCATATTTTAGAATTAAAATGCATAAGATCAAATAAATAAAACTTGACAAAAATTTTATATTTTATATTTAATTGAGACATTGTATGGTAGAATGATTGAATTGTACGGTAACTATTTACTAAATATGTTCTTTGTGATTAAACATTGATTATTCATATTATCCGGATAGTCATGATATACTAAGAGGTGTCACTCATGATGTATATATTTATTTATATTTGAATTAAAAATATTTTAATTCATTATAAATAATATTTAGAATGGTTTAGATTTATTTATTATACTACCGGTATAATATTGAATCTAAATGGTCACCATGAAAGAGAAATATTATTTTAGAAATAATTGGCGTAATAATAATAAATTAATATGTGATAACCCGAAAATTTATAAGATTTATAAATAAAATCTTGAATGATTAAATAAAGGTTAAAGAGTAAAACCTAGATTGAAAATAGATGACTTATTAAATTTTTTTAAAGAACCTATATGGTTTGAATTTTTAAGCATTGTAAAGAGAGTTAATATGAATGATAGAAATGTTGAAGAATAATAAATGAGAAGATGAAAAATAAAAGTGAGGAAATATGGGTTACGAAAATTCCAAACCTTAGAATGGATTTATATGGAGGTATATTAAGAATAAGGTATTATGATACCTTTAAATTTACAAGAATTAATGAAAGAGATTATATAAGGATATATGTGAAAATTTATTAAGAAAATAAATTTCAAATGAAGATATATTATAAGGGTAAAGAAAATATGTATATGTGTATAGACACATATATACTTAACAATGTGCTATTTTTTTCCTGGCCAAATAAGAAAATTGATTAATTAAAATTAATCATACAAGAATAAATGAAAAACTTAATTATAGAAGCTTGTAAAAATTAAGCCTTGAATGGTAATGGAACCCAAAAAATATTAAATTGAGAAGAGATAAGCTAGGTATTATGGTGGTAATTAAGTAATTAAGCCTAACCTTGTAGTCAATTGTTAGAAATTAATAAAAGTCCAAAAAGGGCTTAAGAATATGGCAAGCCGAATTCACGTATATGGCAAACCATATGAAGCAAGCCTCGATATTATAAAAACTTGTAAAAATTACACAAGTTATTAATATGGTATTTAAATTTAAGATTATGACAAACGATATTGAAAAGTTGGATTAATATAGTCCATTATGTCAAGCCATTTGAAAAAGACTTATTGAATATAGCAAACCGTATTAAAAATTTTTAATAAGACATTAATTAAATATCTAGCCTAATAAATGAATTTAATAATTATTTATCAATGATGATATATAAATACATTATGACTCATGTGAAGTATATATGTGATTACATAAATATAAATTGTGAATATGTATATATATTTATTTATTATATAAAGAGAATTAAAATAAAGCCTTGTAACCTAATATTATATATTAGGAATGGAAATTAAATAACCTAAAGGGTTATAGTAATTGAAGAATACTAGTAGTTAAATTACATATTAGTAAATTAACTTAAGAGATTTATTTTATATGTCTCAACTAATTATTTATACTAACCTAATTAAAGAAAACATAATTGGGTTATATAATTAAATTTATGTTAGTAATTACTAAAATTCCAAAATGAGAGGAATAGAAATCCTAATTAAATAACTAGAGTAAGATAAAATTTATGTATTAAACTATGCCATTTTACATGGCCCAGACAAATTAATTAAAGAGCCCAAACAATTTAATTGGAAGCCCAAGCTTTGGCCCAATTCTCATTGAACTTACTAGAAGTTAAATAATCCAAATTTGGCAACAAAAATAAATTAAAATTGGGGTAAAAGAGGGGGCTTCACCCGACCTTATAGAAAGAAAGCACATGTTTATTTTGTCTTTTTTACTCCAAGTCATGTGTCCCCCTAGCTTAGTAGCTTCATTAAATCAAAATCACTAAAACTAGATTTGCAAACAAGATACAAGATATTGGACAATATTTGGTACATTGTACTCGGGCAAGGAGGGAGCATTTTAATGCATGTGATTAAATCATTTTACTAGATTTGCAAGCTACCTCAAAGACTAAATGGATTTCAAGAGATATGAGAGAGAAAGCTAAGAACAAAAAGGAAAATAGAAAGAGATATATATATAGAGAGAGAGAGGGTCCGTAATTGAAAAGAAGAAAGGGGAGAGAGTTTGATATTCCATGCTACCCAAGTTCCCTTAATTATTTTGGTAGGAGAAGAAGAATAACTCAGAAGATCAAGGTATAAATCCTAACTTAGTTTATTCCATTTATTGTGTTTGTTTTGATGAAATATCAAGCTATGATCTTGAACTCAAGAACCTTAGATCTACATGTTTTATAGTGTTTTATGTGTAGATCTAATCATTTTTTTGTGTTAAACAAAGTTTGATCAAAGAAAGAAAAACCAAAACAGTTTTTATACTTAGAAAACTCTAGCTTTTGTCTACTTTAAATGAGTACCATTTGAAATCTACACATCTTTTTTGTGATCCGTCAAAGAGGGGTGCTAGATATATAAGTTAGCTTTTAAACTCAAGTTGGTAGCACTCAAAAATGTTAACTACACAAGAAATGGCAAATGTTTTAGTACAAATTGTCTAGGTGAAACAAAAAGAGGGAAAAAACTGTTCCAGGCCAGTTTGATCTAGGGACAGTTTTGTCCGTTTTCTTTACTCTAAAAATTCTGAGAAAATTTGGTAGGTTAGTATGATGAGTTAAAAAGGTTTAGTCTAAAGATGGTGATTTGTGGATGTGTAGAATGAAAGTTATGAGTTTTACAAAAAAAAGACTATTTTAAAAGTAAAAGGGAATAACTCTTTGTGTGTAACTCCAACAATTGTAAACTTTTTACTGGAAGTAGATGTGCGTAACAGGAGTATGCCCTGAAATTTTCGTAATTTGGGGATAAAGGAATAATTTATTAAAAATGTTTGAAGATCCGACTGTTTTGGACAATTTAAAAATAGTAAATGAAACTGAAAAATTCCAGAAAAAAAATATATTCATGAGGATATCATATTCTGATGATTTCCAGAAAAGGAATTTTTTAGAGATGTTTTGGTATTTTTCATGTAAATATTTGAGTTATTAATAAATGAGAATAATAAGTTATGCGATGTCATAAATGATGAAAATGTGATTTTATGACTTAAAGACCCTAAATATGCTAAATATGATGTAATCAGATTTTGGAGGGTACTTTGGCCATTTCAAATAAAATTTTATATTTATGACATTTTATAGTTGCTAAAAAATGAATTAGTAAAGGGTGAAGAATTAAAATAAATTGTTTATGAGTTTAATAAATGATTAAAATATTATTAAATGATTCATAATATTAGATTAAAATATTATTAAATATTAGATTAAAATATTACTAAATATTAGATTAAAATATTATTAAATAATTAACAATATTAGTAATTGATTTTAAATATTATTAAATGATTAATAATATTAGAAGTTAATTTAAAATATTATTAAATGATTAATAATATTAGATAATGATTTAAATATTATTAAAGTATTAATAATATATGTAAATGATTAAAATATTATTAAATGATTAATAATATTACTAAATGATTAAAATATTAGTAAATGATTTGAATATTATTAAATGATTAATAATATTAAACTACGATTATTAAATGATTTGAATATTATTAAATGATTAATAATATTAAAGCATGATTAGAATATTATTAAATGATTAATAATATTCGTAAGGGACTAAGATATTATTAAATAGTTAATAATATTAAGAAGTGAATAAGATATTATTAAGTGCTTATTAATATGAGACGGAAGTTTTGAGATAATGATTAGGTGATAGTAATATTATCAAAGGACGATAATATATATTATTGATGGTTTAAAAGGATATCTAATGTTTGATTATGTGACTAAATGTTAGCTAATTTATTAAAGTAGTAGTATTATGAGGTATGATATGATATATATGCTGATTGAAAGAGCAATCTTATTAATGATAGGTCTTTCATAAGAGATTAAATTAGTTTGCGTAGTAGTAATCGACGGACAAGGCAAGTTTCCTAATTCAAACTCGAGTTATTATGTTTCAAGCATGCTAGTGATTTAATTATTGACAATTATTCCACATCTAGTGTTTCAAGCATGCTAGTGTTTTATATCATAAAAATGGGAAAAAAAGAAAAGAAAAGAGTAAGCATAATGGACTCAAATTGGTAATCCGATAAGTTTTTACTCGAAAATGATCAAGTGACAACTCTTTCCGACAAGAATTAGGCCGGCTCGGTAACTTACCATAACAGTATTTGGGAGTTCATATATGGAGTATTGGTACTTTAAGGGCTCAATTTCAAAATGAGTGGAACTTTGAAGGATTAAAGTGCTATAGCCCTATAAATAATCCATATGTACTGAATCAATTACATGAATAATAAAAAAAATTAACATTAATTTTGATGTTTAAGCGGATGCAATACAGGATATAAAATAATTACAAATTGAAAACATGTGAAAGTATAATGGAATGATAAGTTTGGAAATTAATTTAGCAGTACTATAATACAAAGTATAATGAAGTAATTTTATTTATTTCCAGGGTGGGCGATATGTTGCTTCGCCAATGACTTATTGGTTGAGCGGAGTGGAATGAAATGAGGCAGTCATTCCTATTCTCATTTCATTCCGTAGTCCATTCCATTTCATTAAGTTTAAGGAATGGCTCTCCTAGAGCCCAACAGATTTGGAAAATTAACTTTTGCTCGCGAGCCACGAAACTTAAAAGCGGCTTTATCATAAGCTAGTGCTGCATCCTCCGGCTTATCAAAGGTCCCCAACCATATTCTTCTTCCTTTCTGAGCAGGGTCCCTTATCTCCGCGGCAAACTTTCCCCACGGACGTCGCCTTACACCTCTATATCGTTTCCATTCCGTCGGCGGTTGAGATGCACGCGCCTCCACCGTCTTTTTTGTTTCATCGTACACCAACATTGCAACCCTTTCAAATGAGTATTCTACATTTTGTGGCCGTTGTACACTATTTTCTGTGGAAAAGAAACTATCAATGCTCATTGTATAACTAGAAACAGAAACAGGTGCAATATTGCTGGAACTCATTGTTGGAGAAAATTCCAAAATGCTAGAATTATCTACAACTCTACAAGATGATTTCTTATAGCTAGGTTCAAGTACAGGAAAATCTAAGGCAGTGATCTTTTGTGAGGACATTCTTGAGCTCGTACTAATAGGTATGAGTTCGATTGATTCTAGTATATACTATATATACATATATACAGCATAGCTAGCTGGTGAGATGTTACTAATTTATGAGCTTTCATTGGCCATGGTTCCATGGATAGAATAATTTAATTAATCGCGTGTTTTAAATTTTAAATTAGACTTCATATAAAATATTTGATCTTCTAGAAATATTTCAGAGTTTTCAGAATATTAGTAAACTTAGTCTTCTAGAAATACTTGCTCGTGCTTATATTCTAAACAAGACATTTGCATGTGTATTGTGCTAATATTCTAAAGAAGACATTTGCATGTGTATTGTTAAGTAACTAACTCATTTAAAAATTTAAGTTGTTAGAATATGGAGGGCTCAACAATGTATATCATGCTAATACTCCCCCTCAAATGCAACTTTTTATAGAGAAAGAAGAAATTAAAGTGCATTTGCACTATTAAATTAATATAAAGACAAATGTGTGGCCAGGATGATTTGAACCCAAAAATCTTGCACAACCAGAGCACTAATACCATGTTAAGTAACCAACTCATTTAAAAGCTTAAGCAATTAGACGTAAGTGTGAGACCGCAAATTTTATGAATAAAGATTTAAATTTTTTGAAATATTTTTTTTAATATTATGGTGTGGATTTGATATAATATTATAGTTGTGGGTAATATTTATAAATTTTGCAAAGTAAGCAAGTTGTTATATAATATTCTTTTTGTCGGGGAATATCCGTACGACGGCACAATCATTGGTGGACTCCACAACGGAAGTATTGTCGTGGTAAGAAAACGACAGAATTATCTTTTTATAAAAATAACGGCGAAAGTGTTACCGTTAAAAACTGTTGAACTACCCGGTAGTAAAAGTACAGTGATACGCGTGGTTGCATAGTAGCACACGGTATTGATTATTGATGCTTACGTAAGAAGTCACTCAGTTATACTCAATTATTGCTACGATGAATTCTTTGCGATCATATTTCTCATGTTATTGATTCGATTATTGTCACAAAGATCATCTGCGTAATAATACGCAGAGCCTACCTGGCCAGTCGACAGTATGACGCCTGAGGCCCAAAGTCGAGGAGGCCCAATTTTTAAAAAAAATTATATATATGTGTATAAAAAAAATTATAAAATAATTATAAAATATAATATAAAACAAATCAATAAATATGGAGAATCAAAATAGACTCTTAGCCACAAAAAGAAGGAAAACTCTTCGACCCTCTCAGTTCATAACGCAACGCAAGTAATTTTTTTTTCGATGATTCTCCTTTTCTCCAACAAAGTTAGAAAATAAATCATCCACCAGCTAGACCAGTACCTTTCTTTGAAGGTAATTTTTTTAAGATACATATAGAATCTAGATACAGTAAAACCTCTATTTACTAAATAGAGGTATTGGTACAAAATATTTTTCTAACACCCAAAAATATCCACTTTAACAAAAATATAGATTTTATAACAAAAATTAAAGAAAACATAAATTATTTAGATTTTCAAATTAGGAAAATGTAGTTTTTTATAGGAAATATAGTTTTTTATAGGAAAATGTGGTCTTTTATAGGAAATGTAGTCTTTTATAGGAAAATGTGATCCTTTAAAGGAAATGTAGTTTTTTATAGGAAAATATAGTTCTTTATATGAAATGTAGTCTTTTATAGAAAATGTAGTCTTTTAAAATTAATATTGTCTCTCATATATATATATAATTATTACTATATAGAGGTATAGTTTCTCAATACGGGACTTAAAAAGTCTATAACATATTATAATTTAGAGGTTATTCCTATTTATAACTGGCCCAAATTGGGACCAATTTTTTTTATAATATTGTAGAGGTTATTCTTATATAGAGTATTCTTAAATAGGGGTTTTATTGTATATAAATTTTGTAAATTGTAATATATATTTTTGTTAGCTTTTCTTATTTATTATTTAATTCAACAGAAAACTTGGCTGAAATTCTTGTTCTTCGTTTTTAATACAATGTTTACAATTCGGGGTACTCTTTTTCCATTGTTTGGGGTTTTGTCCCATTAGATTTTCCCAAAACAAATTTTTTAACGAGGCCCCAAAGTGTTCTTACTTATCTTTTGTAAATTCTTATAATTTTAATAAAATTAATTAGTTGATAATTTATTTATTTTTTTGTTTAATTTATATAAAGGGGCACACTTAAAATTTTTTGCCCTGGGCCTTACAAAACCCAGGACCGACTCTGATAATATGATATATTATTAAATCAATAATTGAGACGACAAAGTTATTCATATTATTAAATTTCAATATTTACAATGTCTAGAAGTTCTGTCAAGGAGAGGTTTGGTCACCTAATTGCGCGCCAATAGGGAGAAATCCTTATTGAAAAGCCCCCTTTTCTTGGGAACGACCTGGTTGTTAAATATTATGAATTATAATATTAATGATGAATAAGATTGTGTTGATTAAAGATGAAATTGATAGTTCCATTGTGTTGGAATTATTAGTATTAGTGAAAATCGACATTTATTCCGATGATAATTGATGTCTGGGGGTTATATTGATAAATTGGGTATTTAATCGGATAAATGAGCAATTAATTGCTACTAATTCACATGCTTATATAACTATTTGTTCACATGTGTGTACTATTGAATCACATTCTTGTACTATTAGGGGAGTTGGTGCAAGATTGATAATACTTGCATGACTAAGTTAAAAATAGAGGTATAGATAGAAGTACTATACTGTAATTCATATTTTCACATGATTATAACTATTGATTCACATGATTAAACTATTGATTCACATTATTTACTATTAGGGAGGTGGTGCAAGTTTGATAATACTACAAAGACTAAATTAAAAATGAAGAAAAAGAGGAAGGTATTATAATTGTAATATTTTGATCCCCAAACGTGCAATTATCAAAACTATATTTTTCTATAAATAGAAGCTCATTCTTCCTTCATTTCTCACCAATTCACTAAAGCTATAGAGCAATTATTATAGAGAGAAATTATAGAGAGAAAGAAGAAGAGAAGTCAGCTACCTCACTATTCCAGTATCCAGTCTTCTTTTGAGGTAAGGGGTATTATTTCTTTCATTTTCATGAAAAGTGCTATTGTTATTCCATTCCTTATTATTATGTTGGAATAACCATTCTATACGAAGTACCGCATACATGGTGAAATTCTTCTGTTATTACATTCTTTATTATTACATTGGAATATCACATCAGCATGCGTATTACGCATGACACGGTTCCATTATTTATTATTATGTTGGAATAACATGTCTATATGAAGTACCGCATACATTGTGAAATTCTTCTGTTATTACATTCTTTATTATTCTGTTGGAATATCCTGTCTGTGCGTATTACGCATGACCTGGTTCCACTATTTATTATTATGTTGGAATAACATGTCTATATGAAGTACCGCATACATTGTGAAATTCTTCTGTTATTCCATTCTTTATTATTCTGTTGAAATATCATGTCTGTGCGTATTACGCATGACCTCGTTCTATTATTTATTATTCTATTAGAATAAACGCCTTATGCATCTTGATCTATCGCATGCCCGTGAATTCGTTGTTATTCCATTCTTTATTATTTCATTTGGAATATCCGCCTGCATGTAATTACGCATTTGACCGGTTCCATTATTTATTATTCATTGGAATAACCTTGCATGCAGGTCTATCGCATGCCCGGTGAATTTCGCTTTTTATTCCATTCTTTATTATTACATTGGAATATCCATGCGTGCGATTTCGCATGACACAGTTCCATTCTTTATTATTCATTTGGGAATAACTTTGTTTATGCGATTCTATCACATGCTTGTTAATTTTTTGTTATTACATTCTTTATTATTCATTTGGAATATTCATGCATGCGGATTACGCATTTGACTGGTTCCATTCTTTATTATTCTCATTTGAATATCCTCGCTCTTCATGGATTACGCATGACTGGTTCCATTCTTTATTATTACGTTGGAATATCACCGCTTTCATGGACACGCATGACACTGGTTCCATTATTTATTATTACATTGGAATAATCATGCGTATGTGGTCTATCGCATGTACGGTGAATTCTGTTGTTATTCCATTCTTTATTATTACATTTGGAATATTTCATGCGTAAATGGATTTCGCATGACTGGTTCCATTCTTTATAATTCCGTTGGGAATAACACATGCATGCGATTATCGCATGCATGGTGAATTCTTCGTTATTCCATTCTTTATTATTCATTGGAATAACATACATGTGGATTACCACATGCATGGTGAATGATCCTTTGTATTCATTCCTTATTAAATTGTGGAAATGATCTGTCTACGTGGATTACCACATGGCGGACGAAAATCCATTTGTAGGTTCATATATTCTATTATACTCAGTTGGTTAAAGTTTTGGATTCTATACTCCATGAAATTAGTAGAATATCCTGGATATTTGCGCTTCATCCAGTATCTTTTCATGGAAATATTCTTTTGAGCATTCTTGAATTTTACTCCACAAAATAGTATCATGTTGACAATTTGGACGTTTTTGAGTTCAGGATAAATTAACTTATAAATCTTTAAAATTTAATTCTTGAACTTGTTTTATTGAATTATTATGTCATTGTCATCATCCTCATGTTTATATTATGTCTAGGGGTTATATTGATAAATTGGGTAATTAATCGGATAAATGAGCAATTAATTGCTACTAATTCACATGCTTATATAACTATTTGTTCACATGTGTGTACTATTGAATCACATTCTTGTACTATTAGGAGAGTTGGTGCAAGATTGATAATACTTGCATGACTAAGTTAAAAATGGAGGTATAGATGGAGGTACTATATTGTAATTCGTATTTTCACATGATTATAACTATTGATTCACATGATTGAACTATTGATTCACATTATTTACTATTAGGGGAGGTGGTGCAAGTTTGATAATACTTGCAAGACTAAATTAAAAATGAAGAAAAAGAGGAAGGTATTATACTGTAATATTTTGAGCCCCAAAATGTGCATTTATCGAAACTATATTTTTCTATAAATAGAAGCTCATTCTTTCTTCATTTCTCACCAATTCACTAAAGCTATAGAGCAATTATTATAGAGAGAAATTATAGAGAGAAAGAAGAAGAGAAGTCAGCTACCTCACTATTCCAGTATCCAGTCTTCTTTTGAGGTAAGGGGTATTATTTTTTCATTTTCATGAAGAGAGCTATTGTTATTCCATTCCTTATTATTATATTGGAATAACTTTGTCTCATCGCCAAGTACCACATACATGGTGAAATTCTTACATTATTCCATTCTTTATTATTCATTGGAATATCTTGTGCATGCGTATTACGTACGTGACACAGTTCCACTATTTATTATTATGTTGGAATAACATGTCTATATGAAGTACCGCATACATGGTGAAATTCTTACATTATTCCATTCTTTATTATTACATTGAAATATCATGTGCATGCGTATTACGCATTTGACCTCGATTCTATTATTTATTATTCTATTGGAATAAACATGCATGCGGATGCATATTGCATGCCCGGTGAATTACATTTGTTATTCCATTCTTTATTATTTTGTTGAAATATCATGTCTACATCGTATTACGCATGACACTGGTTCTATTATTTATTATTCATTGGGAATAACTTGTCATCTTGATTCTATCGCATGCCCGGTGAATTCGTTGTTATTCCATTCTTTATTATTCATTGGAATATCTTATGTTCGCGCTTGATTTCGCATGACTGGTTCCATTCTTTATTATTACATTGGGAATAACTTCGTACATGTTTATCTATTGCATGCTTGGTGAAATCATTGTTATTACATTCTTTATTATTACATTGGAATATCCCGTCTTTCTTTGCGGATTTACATGACTGGTTCCATTCCTTATTATTACGTTGAATAATATCCTATCTTTTGCGGATTACGCATGACACAGTTCCATTATTTATTATTCGTTGGAATATCTCATGCATGGATCTATCGCATGCCCGTGAATTTTGTTGTTATTCCATTCTTATTATTACATTGGAATATCACATGCATGCGGAGTTCGCATGACTGGTTCCATTCTTTATTATTTCATTGGGAATAACTCGCATGCGCGGTCTATCGCATGCATGGTGAATTCTTACGTTATTCCATTCTTTATTATTCTGTTGGAATAACCTGTCTATGTGGATTACCACATGCATGGTGAATGATCCTTTGTATTCATTCCTCATTAAATTGTGGATTTGATCTGTCTACGTGAATTACCGCATGGCGGGCAAAAATCCATTTGCAGGTTCATATATTCTATTATACTCAGTTGGTTAAAGTTTTGGCTTCTATACTCCATGAAATTAGTAGAATATCACGGATATTTCAAGGCTTCATCCAAAGATCTTTTCATGAAAATATTCTTCTGAGCATTCTTAAATTTTACTCCACAAAGCAGTATCATGTTGACAATTTGGACGTTTTTGAGTTCAGGATAAATTAACTTATAAATCTTTAAAATTTAATTCTTGAACTTGTTTTATTGAATTATTATGTCATTGTCATCATCCTCATGTTTATATTATGTTGAAAGTCATCTGTGGCTGTAATGCATAGATGGACTTGGTATGATTATGACCAGGGATTATTCGGTATATATAGTCATGACCGTAATGTTACAAATGATGTGGTAAAAGTCCTCATTGGCCCGTAGTGTATTGATGGACAGTTGTTGGCATGATCATGACCATTGATGAAAACACGAATATCCTTGGCCCATAGTGCATGGATAAGTGATACTAATGAATATCCTTGGCCGTAGTGCAGGGATGACATGGTTTATTTAATAAGCTGAGTCTCAGCGATAAAAGTGATGAAAAACCTTTTAAATCATAGAAGATAGTAGATTTTATTCTCTACTTGACTTTCTTAATGGATTGCTTGTTCTACCGCAGATTAAAACTTGATGTTTGTTATATTGTATCGGTTTAACAACATTGTTGAAGGCTAACGATAATTTATTCTCGCATTATCTTAGCCATAATACTTCTTCTTGGGCTAGTTGAGCTCACCCTTTTGCTTTCATTGTTCTCTTTAGGAAATGAGAATGTAGCAGGGACTAATCGGGGAACGGAGTGACGGTCCAGATGATAGCATTAGTAGTCCTCACTATTCTATGAAATAGTGTGATAATAAATGTATTGAGAACTTATTTTGAGTTTGAATATTGTCTAGAAGACAATATTTGTATTAAAACTCATAGCTTATGTAGTATATTTAAGATTGTATTTGTATTATGTACCATGTATTTGGCGACTCAGAATAGGTGATGTATACCTATTTTGGGGGCGTCACAGTAAGGCTCAACAATGTATATCAAGCTAACATGTATAATTGAACATATAGTTGGTTTAGTGACGGGGTGCTGTTGGAAATATGTGGAAGAGGATAAATTATAGAGAAGTGAGGAATAATATTGTTTAAACCTTAAAATATTTGATTCAACTTATTTTTATTTCACTTGTTCTAAATGATCCGAGTACAAGATTATTTATAGGACTCCTAAGATACTTTTAGAGCCACTTTAATAGTGACCAAATATATGTACATGAATCTAATCATTACATGTTTCAAGACCTTTTCAAATACATTCATGTACGTACATGTATCGTGTACTTAGACATTATATATTTATGTACTTAATTAATTCATGAACAATCTAGAATCAATTTAGTTTAGTTAACAGGTGCAAGATGATTTTACAATCTTCAGTTAGACTTGGAGAAGAAGAACGGAAAAGAGATACAAAAGATAATTTCAATTCATCTAAGCAAATTACTCCCTCCTTTCCTTAATATAGGTCGTTTTAGAGTTATACGCACAAGTATTAAGGAAATAATTGTAAAGTATTAAATATATTATCAATTGTCTATATTATCTTTGTATTGGAAAAAGAGTGTTATTTATTAGGCAAAAAATAACGAGAGAACCAAAATTATATTTATTACTTGGAGTAATATTGAAAACTAAGCAATTAATGCTTACTTGAAATTCTCAAACGACTTATAGTTAGGAACAAAAATATTTTTCTAAAACGACTTATATTAAGGAACGGAGAGAGTATTTTATAACACATGGATTTTAACAATGGATCCAACATGAAATTTCATGTAATTAATCCTAGTCATTCAACGAGTCCAATGGATCAAAATAACTCAACTGTCTTGTCTACCATAATTCCCCTTTGGTCCTCGGAATAAGGGGAGGACCGGTACATAATGTACCGGTCATTAGTACAGTGCAAAATTTGGGCCATTAGCTTTTTTAAAACTGATCTGATGGTCACAATTTAACCCTCACTGTCTCACCATATCAGCCTTTTGTCTCTCCAGTTCCCACTTTCCTCAACATCTCGCCATTTCATTTCCACCAACACGACCACCACCTCACCACCGTCGCTCGTTCTCTCTCCTTAGCCACCACCGCCTTCGCCACAGACCTTTTTATCGCCCACGCTGGTAAATTCCACCCCAATTTTCAGTCGCCCTAAACAAGCCCAAACCTTCTTACGGGTGAATTTTTGGGTATATATGTCATCATTCTATTCTGGTCTCTATAGCACTTTTTCTTGTTTGATCTTATGTGATTGTTGTTCGGTTTTAAGAAATCTTGATTAATTTTCTTTAATTTTGGGAACCCCTTTCAAGTTATGATGCGAACAGGTAAGGAAGGCCCTATGAATTGTTGATATTAAATTAAATTATTTTGATTGTTTTTGGGTTTAAGAAATTTTAATTATAATAGAAAAACTTCTAGTATTATGTACAATCGAGGAGTTTATCCAGAAGAAAGTATTGCAAAGGAGAAGAAATATGGGCTTCCATTGCTACTTAGTCAAGATGAGGGGTAATAAGAGTTTTATTTCGAACCTAAATGCTCAGCTTTCCGGTATTATATAATTTATTTTAATTTTTTCCTAATTTATATATAGTACTACATATATTTTCATGTGTAATATGTGCAGTTTAATTTCCCTCTTTATTTACTTGTTTGAATTTGATTCTTTTAAGAATGGCTGGAAGCTGGGAAATTGCAAAGGGTAGTTCTTGTGATAATGAGTAAAGCCACTAATGAGGTTTTAGAGAGGTGGAATTTCAGTATTGAGACTGACAATGAGGTTGTTGAGAAGGGGTAATATATATAATAATCTGTACAATTTTTATCCTTTAAATGTGTTCTCAATATTTTTGTTTGATTTAATGGTCTTCTCCAATTCTTTGAATTTCCAGTGTGTCAAGGGAAAAGAGTGATAAAGAAATTATGAGAAATCCAAACAATTATGAGACAAATAATATCCAGTATTGCCTAGTTGCCATGCCTTGATGAACCTTGTAAAGTTCCATCCCAACAAATAGATGAAGAAACTTTGTGATTATTTTAATCATGCTAATTCCCTCCACATCATCAAACTTCAACTCATAATATACTACTACTATCTACTTTCCTCTTCGATTTCTAATTCATCTCTGATCTCCCTATATTTTCGCTTTGGCATTCGCATTCTCAGAATAATTTTTTAAGAAGAAGATTTATGATTAACTCTCGTTTCAGATAGAATTTCAAGGTATGAATCATCTGTCATTTGTTTTTCGATTGCCTCTGCTGAATTAATTTTGCTTATAATATTTTGCCGAATTTATTGAAAAAAATTTGGTGAAACCATAGTTTCTGTTATACTAGATGGTAGAGCTTCAGTAATGTAGTTGTTTGCTGTTTTTTGTTTGTTTCTTTTGGCTTCATATTTTTTCAGATCAGATGGAATTACACAAACTACACATATTTATAGGTGTTATCATAATAAGTACCTCTTAAGCATTCAAGTTGGGATTTTGTTTATTAATTTTATTTTGAGAAGCTTTGGAAATCAGTTCAGTGTGATTAAAAATTCAATTTTAGCCTTACTTGGAAGAAGAGCAAATATATTCATTAATTAAAGTTGTTAGAGTTGGTGTTGATCTATGGTTTAATAATCATTATGTGTTTATTTACTTGTTAGAGTTGGTGTTGGATCTATGGTTTAATTGTCTCATCATTAGTTTTTGGATAATGCTAGGGGTATAACCAAAAAAAGAAAAAATTGAGATTTTTAGCATTACCCTTAGTTTTTAACATGCATGTTTTTGACAGTTTTATTGAGCTATGATATTTGTATATTGACAGGCGTATTTGACGTGTTAGCATATACTAATAAAGATGTTACAGTTCCATTCACTTGGTTTGAGAGTGATCTAAAACTGATTGCAAATCTTAAAATGGTAAAATTGCACTCTTTTGACACTAAGGTACTAAAATTATTTGCTGGTGTTGTTACTTGTCAGTGAAAAATAAAGATCTGTCTGTAATGGTAGTTAACTTGCTCGAGTTTTGTTTGTTTGTTTATGCAGATACACAAAGTTGACACTCTGATATCCTACAAGAATGATGAATGGGATGAGCAGTAGAGAAAAAAGTCATTGGCATTTTTTACCTTTTGTTGTTTGTTTGTGGGCCTCTCATTAACATATGTTGAGTAGTAGATGTAGCGTGAATCATTGATTCACATTTTGTAATTTGATAGTTACGAATGATGTTTTCTATGTGTGGATGAGAGAGAGAATATGGAATCAAAAATATTCTAATGGCATTTTTACTTTTTGTTGAATTCATTTGTAAAGTGTTTTTGAAAGTAAAACAATGTTTTCTGGCATAGTTCTGAGCCAACTTTTCTATCTTTTGATTCAGCAACTCCCCGACCCTCTCTCTTTCTGGTATGCATGCTATATATCCAAACACTTGAGATGCTCTTGAACCTCGTTCATAAACCTAAACTATTTCCTGAACACTATGTTGTTGTCTATCTAAAACAACATTTTCGTACCAAAATTCTATGTATCAACCTCTCAACAATCAAGGCACTTTTTTATGCAAACTAAGTCAGTTGAGATGCCTATTAAGCAAAGGGAATAAGTATCTTTTACGTATATGCATTATGATAGCCCATCAACTAAAACTAGTCGAGAAAATCAGGCCATGAACCAACATAATAAGATAAAATAAAGTGAACATACTAAAACAAGAATGTCAATAGCATGTCTGCTCAATAGTGTTTTGGAGTATGGTCTTCCTTAACTAAATCAAGATTGTATCCCTAATTTCTCCAAAAGTACTCCATACTACACAGATACTCTAAAAAACGGCATTCACAAATTTACAAATAAAAACATGAAATAGTTCAGCTTCACTCTCCAATTTGATTTAAAGCTTTCACTTCTTCCACCAAATTTGTGTTTGCCAACCTCTCATCCTGCAACAAAGACACCAAATCAGAAATATCTTAACCAAACAAAATACACAAACCATAAAAATATTATAAACAGCTAGTGAAAAATTGCTTTTTCCTACAAAAATCTTTAGCTGCTTCATTAGTCTCACCTCCCTTTTCAATCTAAAGTTTTCATCATATAAACCTTTCACTTCTTGCTTCAAGTATTTGTTTTCTTGAATCACCTTCTCAACACAAACCTGCAACAAAACCAAAAAATCCAATTCAAAAATATCTCAACTAAATGAAATATACAAATTACAAAAAAATATTATTAACCTTTTAACGTATTTACATCCAACTTTTTCCCAAATGTTTTAATAGAATTTAGATTGAATCTCATTTGGTCATCCAAACTTGAAGGTCCAAACAAACACATGATGATACTTAAAAAATGGGAAACACGCGATGTACCTAGTCAAAAAATTAAAACAGCAACTTGGGCAAAAAAGTTAAAGCTATTGTCGAACAAAAATGATGAAATACGGATGATCTAGCTCCATGCCACTTCTTGAATTGGCATCAGATTAAGATCAAAAATTGGTTCTTACAAACGAACATTGTGTGTTATATGTGGACTCGAGCAATCCTCCTACAAGTTTGAGAAATAAAAAAGTTGAAACTATCATTCATAACTAAAGCAATCAAGTAAAGTACAAGTATATATATAAAAGTTTAAATTACGAAATGAAAGTATTCAATTTTCTGAAATGAAAGTATTCAATTTTCTTATAATGTTATTTAGTAAATGGTTAAATTGATAAAGGTTAAAATTAAGAGTGACATTTAAAATTTTTGCAAAGTAAGCAAGTGGTTATATAATATTCGTTGTGTTAGGGAATATTCGATTTAACAGGAATATTAAATGCGATGGCATAATCATTGGGGAACCCCTAGCGGAAGTATTGTCGTAGTTGAAAAAAACCATGTAAATATATTTTATAAAAATAACGCGAAATTTTTCTTTGTTAAACTGTTAAACTACCCTAGTAAAAAAAATACGAATCTGGCGTGGTTGCATAGTAGAAGCACACGGTATTAATTATTGATGCTTTACCTTAAATTCACTCGGTTATACTCAATTATTTCTACTGATAATTCACGATAATATCTCTCTATATTATTGATTCAATTATTGTCACGATGATCATCTGTGATAATATTTATTATTATTAAATCAATAATTGAGATGATAAAGTTATTCATATTATTATTTGCAATATTGACGATGTCTAAAAAGTTCTGTCGAGGAGAGATTTGGTCACCTAATTGCGCGCCAATAAGGAGAAATCCTTATCGGAAAGCCCTGTCTTTCTTGGGAACGACCTGGTTGTTAAATATTGTGAGTTATAATATTAATGATGAAAAAGTTCGTGTTGATTAAAGATGAAATTGATAGTTTCATTGTGTTGGGATTATTAGTATTAGTGGAAATCAACATTTATTTCGATAATAATTGATGTTTGGAAGTTATATTGACCAATCGGGTAATTAATCGGATAAATGAGCAATTAGTTGCTATTAATTCACATGCTTATAACTATTTGTTCACATGTGTGTACTATTGATTCACATGCATGCACTATTAGGGGAGGTGGTGCAAGATTGATAATACTTTCATGACTAAATTAAAAATGAAGGTATAGATGAAGGTACTATACTGTAATTATTTTTTTCACATGTATAGAACTATTGAGTCACATGATTGTAATATTGATTCACATGATGTACTATTAGGGGTGGTGGTGCAAGTTTGATAATACTTGCAGGACTAGATTAAAAATGAAGGAAAATAAGGTATTATACTGTAATATTTTGAGCCCCAAAACGTGCAATTATCGAAACTATATTTTCCTATAAATAGAAGTTCATTCTTCCTTCATTCTCACCAATTCACTAAGACTCACAAGAGCAATTATAGAGAGAGAAGCTATAGAGAGAAAAAAGAAGAGAAGTCTACTACTTCACTATTCCAGTATCCAATCATCTTTTGAGGTAAGGGGTATTATATATTTCATATTCTGAAGAGATATTAATTTTTCGTATTCGTATGAATATTATTTTCGTTCAATATTCATAAAGAATATTATCTTCGTTTAATATTCGTAGGAATATTATCTTCGTTAAATATTCGTTGGAATATTATTTTCGTTCAACCGTTGTAAGGGATGTTATTTTTGTTCAATATTCGCTTGAAATAATATTTTCTTCCATACTCTGTAATATGTAAGTAATATTATTCCGTTTCAGATTTTGAATTCTATACTCATCTTGTTAAAGTATTGCTTCTATACTCCGTGAAATTAGTAAAATATCCTTGAAATTTGCGCTTCATCTGGTATCGTTTCACAAGGATATTTTCTGCACATTCTTGTTAAATTTTAAGCTTTTCATGCCAGAGTACTGTCCATGAGTACTATTCATTTATACGGTACTACTCACAAAAGTACTATTCATGGGTACTATTCACGAGTACTATTCACAAAGTAATATTCACGGGGTACTATTCCCGAAGTACTATTCATGGGGTACTATTCACCCAGGTACTATTCACCCAAAGTACTATTCATGACAAAAATTGATTTCTTTTCAGTCCAAATCATTTTTAATACAATATCATTTTTGAATTTTACTCCACAAAGCAGTATCATGTTGGCAATTTGAATATTATTGAATTATGGATAAATTAAATTGTAAATCTTTAAAAATTTATCCTTTGTTTATTTTAATTGAATTCTTATATCGTTGTCATCATCCGCATGCTTATATTGTGATGAAAGTCATCTTTGGCTTACGTACATAGATGAACTGTTGATTGATATGATTATGACAAGGGATCATTCGGTATAATCATGACCCGTAATGTTACAAATGATGTGGTAAAAGTCCTCATTGGCCTGTAGTTCATTGATGGACAGTTGTTGGTATGATTATGACAACGATAATGCGGTATAGTCATGACCTTTGATGATTACATGAATATCATTGGTCGTGGTGCGGGGATCACTACTAGAAAATCGGCCTATAGCGACGGTCGACCGTCGCTATAGGCTAAAAGACCGTCGCTAAAAATTTTAGCGACGGTCGCCGACCGTCGCCATAGAAGCTGTCGGTAAAGCTTTTAGCGACGGTCTTTTGGCCTATAGCGACGGTCGTCGATCGTCGCTATAGGTCATGACAAAATCGTGTATTAGATCTTTACCAACGGTCGCTGAAAACTATTACTACGGTCATGACCGTCGCTGTAGGTGTCTATAACTACGGTTGGCGACCGTCGCTATAGGCATGTGTTTTATAACACTATAGCTATGGTCAATGACCGTCGCTATAGCCTTTTTAGATTTCAAATAATAATAATAATAATGCACATTTATTCAACAAACACAAATACAATATAAAATAAAACATAAAAAAATATTATATATATTATTTAAAATCATTCAAAATACAACATTACAATATAATCGTTAGATAATTCATCCCCTAAAATATGATGAATATTACTATACCAAAATACAAAACTAACTTTTACCATCATCCTTATAATACAATAGTTCAGTGATATGTAGAAGAGTCAAGTTCTTATGTTGCACTATCACTTGTACCGAATGTGTGCACCTGCAATTGCCTTGGTTTGTGCAACAACAACCTCCATAGTAGATACTGATTCTCTCGTTGCTCTAAAGTCTCCCCAACACATGCAATAACTTTCAGACCCTGAGAAAGAGCAAACGCAACCTTATCTCCAACTGAAACAAAAAAATAGTGAACCCAATCAGCGATCAAGTAGAGCATTCTGAAGTATTAGTGTCATAATTGAATATATAATTGTTATAATTGGATAGCTAAACATGAATTACTTCATTTGATTCTTTTAAAAGAGCTCTTCTTTCAGAATGACCAAGAATAACCCAAGGAATGCCCACATTAACAAGTATCTCAATGACCAATCAGCGAGAATTTTGTGTGAAAGTATATCTACTCAATGGTTTTGGCAATCTTGATTGGTTGTTTAGAGACGGAAAAAATTATTAAATAACAATCATATACAATAAAAAGGATGAAGAACAATAATTTATACGTTGATGCCTAAACATTATGGATAACATCCCTATCAATTTTATCAGTGCATGTTAACCATATATTTGGTAGAATCTACAAATAGAACTATAAACTACATTCGTTGTTTGCTATCTAACATTAGATCAAGTTATCAAAATCATTTTCCTTGGGCCAACATCAATTTTGAAACAAAGAATTTTTTAAAAGGGAATGGTTTTAAGAAAGTAGAAGAAATTAAGCTCCGATCTTCTCCCCGACCCCACCCACCTTATGCTAGTGTTTGAGAGGCATATACTCAAATTATTGCCTATTGATTATGTCATTTTATACTTCGTTTGTGAAACACTAAGAACCACCCTCAAAAGTTTACATATCTACCCAAATTCTCATTTCCTAATTTTTAGCAGGCTTCACTTTACAAGATCTGAACTGAAAAGCTCTTTAACGGTGGAACCAACTATTATATAGCCTCCAATAATGGAATCTATTGATATTTTCACATAAAAAATTAATATTTCCACATGATCCCTCTCATATGAATAGTGAATGGGTCTCATCTCCATGTGAGAGAGACTCATGTGGAGATATCATTTAACATGCATTTAGAAATATCAGTTTCCTTAATTTATCTGTCCGTTTTTTTTTCTTTGCATTTTCTTGTTACAAAATTCAAGAAACCTCATAACCATACCAATCAGATTCCTCGCCATATATTCTTTCCGTGTAGATCAGATGTTTTTTTTATTAAAGCTGCGACACAAAAACAATGACTCCTAATTAGAATTGATCCTAAAAGAATGCTTTCTTACCTAACCAAAAAGTACATTTGAAGTATTTGTAAATTCTGCAATGGTGATGAGAAGATTGCCTATTCAAGCTTATCCAAATATAGGGCCAAGAAAATATAAATTTATATATAATTCTTAAAAATCACAATTACAGCTGCAAACACAAATAGTCTCTGAATCATATTCCTATATCAGGAGTTTATGCCATTTAGCAGATTCAATTATAATTTTAAGAATTTAATGGGCAAAGTAATAAAAAAATCACTTTTACAATTAGATTTACCTAAACCCCAATTTACCTAAAGCCCTTCACTATTTATCCTCAAAACATTAACATAGCTATATATCCTCAAAACATTAACATAGAGAAGTACAAAGCACGAATGATAATTGGTAACAAGGAAACAACAAAAGTATAACCGAAAAAGGCACTTATGTTTCACTAAAAAATAATGAAGACAAGGCAGTTGTCATGAAATAACAGGTGAAAGCAATATCATCCATTAATATCATACTAATACTTGCATCAGATTCAAAAACACAATCTAGAGTAGTTGAGCACAAATGATCAGTAGGCTATAATTTTAACATTTAAAAGCCAGTGAAATTCAATTATCATTCAAATTCAGCTTTTTGCCAAACCCATAATATCATCCAGCCCGGTTTCAGAACTGACTTTTTCAGTACCAAAAAAAACTAGGTTAGGGTGTGCTCAAATATTTGACACTTCTTCTTTTATATAATTATTAGAAAATATATACATATGTCATAGTTACCCTCAAACAATCGACAACAAAAAAAATCTTAATATACTTGAGCAATTAAAACTAAAGGACTCACTTGGAATAATTTGGGGTTGAATTAATTCACCCATATCTCATTATGCTTAAAAACCACATTTATGTAAGGGTTTTAACAACATAGCATGATACAGTAAATTAAAAATACATACTCACATCAGGTACAACAATCTGGTTAGAATCAGTATTCTCGATGAGCGGTGCATTCGAAGAAGAATTCCCATTTCCCATGCTGGTCATGAACTGCGGTTGGGTAGAAGCTGAGGCAGACATATTTACCAATAATCTCAACTCTGTTTGAGTGAGACAAAGAAGAAGGGTTCAATTAGCCAGCTGAGTATAGCTCCATGTTGGAAAAAATTAAGAATAAAATGCATATACGTATTTATAGCGTACATAATGATATATACACATCATCTATGTGTACGTGTGTGGATTTAAACATGAAAACATAAACTACAAAACAACTATAACTGCTGTTTTAGAAAAGGCCAATAGCACATTAACACTCTATAGAGCTATAAAGGACGAGAGGATAATTATGTATTTTAACCCTCCAAAGACTAAGCACCTTGTTCATGTTTCCATTTATTGACATGAGCTAATAACATTATCAACCAAACAAAGTCCAACACTGAATTTAAAGGTTACCCTGTATAATTACATGCTGACATACTTGTCTTGGGGGGACTGGCAAGATGTTTTTTCCAATAACAGATATCACATATTCAAGGAAGGAGTCCCACATAAAATTTAAGTAAAAAGCCTAAACCATTACAGGAATTATGAAACCTTTTCAAAGCCTCAAATTGATAGAGGAGGAACACTTGGGAGAGTAAACCAGAGATTTATCAATGGAAGCAAGCCGAAGAATAGGCAATATGTAATAGCTAGTGTGACCAAAGAGCATGCTTACCAGATAAGTTAAAGCTTTTAATGGACTAGACAAGACAAACAATAGTGTAGCAGTTGCCACCTGCAAGTATGTGAAGAATATACGATGCTTAGGAAACATACATGTAACACACCAAAAACGTTAATGTGTTTTTGATGACTGGGTATGGATATTAACAAACCATAGTTTTTCTGCCAGCTGCTATATCCCATCTCATAGAGGAGAATACTATTGGCAAGGCAAAGAAACAGCCAAAGTAATTCTGTCAAATATTCATAGTGTAAGCATTTCATTTGAAACAACTTTCTCATATCTTAGAATATGAAAATACCGTAACAGCCATATCAATGCATTGACAAATCTATGAACTAAAGCTAGGTTCAATACCACTTCACAACAACCATATCAAAGCTCTACTTGAACGTCAGCCTACGAAAGGAAGAAAAGACTAGAAATATGGAAAGCTGATAAAAACTTCAGTGGTTATGAACTTGCAACACCACCTCCCCCAAACAATAGGTATATATATTCTGATCTTCCAAGGAATATCATTTTCAAAATGATAGTTATTGCATAAAGAGGTGCTGACAGGTCAATTAGATATTATTTTTCATTACTTCTTTTTCCCTCCAAAATTGCACTTTACTTGCTAAAGAATGATATGAAAAACATAAACAAATTTAAAATATTTCCCCTGGGCATGTGGTTTCAAATTTTAACGTCTTAGCATAGCACAATATTCAAAGTGACACTCAAATTTGAAAAGGAGGGGGAGAAAATGAAAATAAAAAAAGACTCGTTTTTTTATTTTGAACACTTTTTTTGTTATAAGTATCAAAATTTACTTTTTGGAAATATCAATTCTAAAAAAAAGAGTAAAAGCTAGGGCTCCTAGACACAATTATACTGGAGCAGTAATATCGACGTTTGAAATTAAATCAAAATCAAGTAATCAACCATTTCAAAAATGATGGATATCAATATATAATCAACATTTCATCACACAAATATTATGTCTTGAACCAACATTCAAACAAGCACACTAACTATTTGAGAAAATTCGGCAATGAAGCATATTAGTAGTAATACTATTACCTCAATTGCAAGAGAACTGCTGAGGATATAAGCTAATCCACCAAGTACAGCGAACATCAAACACTCTACCAATCTCAGTGTCTTCTTGTATACCTCTCCGTCCGCCGTTAGGTCCTCATCGTCGGACTTGTTCTTTTTTTCTTCATTGCTCCAACTTGGGTCCGTGAGTCAGATAGCCATGACATGATTGTCAGGCTGCATTTGATGAATTGGGACACACATCAGCAGTTAGAATATCAATACTTGAACCCAAGTCCTCCACTCGACAGCTTTCTTCCTACTCTAAGACGCACGGCTGTTGAATTCTGTGAAGTCAAGCCGAAACATGAGGAACTTCAAATCAACATGTTGCTGCACAGGCAATTACAAAATGAACCCTTCAAAGAGTGATGAATATTCCTTTGCAATTGCATCAATATCTTGTCCTGTATTCCGAAGAAATTTACCAGCACGTTGTAAAAAGATAGAACATAACTTTAAGAAAAAGGATAGAACACAACTTTAAGAAAATAAAAATCAATAAGAGAATCACTATGAAATTATTACATTCTAAAAAAGTATAGAACTACACTTGCCGGATACAGATTAATCTATTACAAAACCCTAACCAAATTCTGTAAAAAAATATGAGGCAATAAATCATCTTTCTATCACTAAACGGTACAATCTAATAGGCTTCACTCTAAAAATTCTATGTTCGGTTTAAATCATAGAAGATCAGTTACATTTAAAGTTTACCCGCATCTCACATGTCTGATAACGACTGAGGCAGCAGCTGCGGCGATAGAGGAGGCAGCGCCGCCGAGGAATGAGAGAAATTTGGCGTTGCCTGACTCTTAATCGTCCAAAAACAGATCTCCGAAACCCTAAATGTGATGTGCGCCCACATGATGGCCAATCTGATGAGTGAATAATCAAAGGGCAGAGATGAGAAGCGATCGAGTGAGAAAGGGTAACGAGCGGCAAGGAGGGCAACGAGAACCAGAAGAGAGAGGGCTGATCGAGTGAGTGAGAAGAGAGCTGATGTTAATTTGATTTGGGGGAAAATGTTGATATTAATTTGCGGGAAAACTGGGAGGGATTTGTGCGTGCCGAAAAAAAAAAGCTGTATAGTGATGGCCAGATTATGACCCTCAAAATAAACTACCTTTAAAGCCATATACCGACGATCAGCCCATGACCGTCACTATAGATACCCTATTACGATGGTTCCGTCCCGATCGTCGCTATATCTCGTCGTTATAGGTCAAATTTTTAGTAGTGGATGATTCTATGATGTGGTTTATTTATTAAGCTGAGTCTCAGCAATAAAATTGATGAAAATCTTTTTAAATCATAGAAGATAGTAGATATCATATTCTACTTGACTCTTCTAATGGATTGCTTGTTCCGCTGTAGTTGTTGATCTAAAACTTGTTGTCTATTATATTCTATCAGTTTAATACTGTTGAAGACTAATGATAATTTATTCTGCATTATCTTAGTCATAATATTTCTTACTGGGCTAGTTGAGCTCATTCTTTTGCTTTCATTGTTCTCTTGAGGAAATGAAGAGCGTGAAATGGGACTAATCGGGGAGCGGAGTGATGGTAGAGATGGTGTTATAGTAGTTCTCACTATTCTATAAAATAGTGTGACAATAAATGTAATGAGGACTCTATTTGAGTTTGGATATTGTCTAGAAGATAATATTCGTGTAAAAACTCTTAGCTCATTTTGTATAATTAAGTTTGTATTTGTTTTCAGTTACATGTATTTGGCGACCCAAGATGGGTGATGTATACCTATTTTGGGGGCGTAACAGTTGGTATCAGAGCTTAGGGATATAATTACTGGCTGAGATGTGAGACAAGAACTAGGAGGGGAGAGACGGGGAATTCCTTCGCTAGTATAACCTACTTAAGTTTATTTGGTATTTAATTGGTCGATTATAGTATATGAATAATATGTGGCATGTCAATTAACCTTTGTTTTGAAGATGTATTCTAGAATGATATCTGAAATATAGGAGATGAGCAATGAAAAAATCATGATACATAGGAAATAACCGGGAAGGTACAATCCGAAAAGAAAGCAAGGTATTCTCATCTCTAGGAACTACTAGGTAATAAATTTCGGAGGCTTAAATTTTATAAGGAGGGGAGATTGTAAGACCCAGTTTTATGAAATGAAAGTATTCAATTTTCTTATAATATTATTTTGTAAATGGTTAAATTGATAAAGGTTGAGTTAAGAGTGACATTTGAAAATTTTGCAAAGTAAGCAGTGGTTATATAATATTAGATTTGTCGGGAATATTCGATTGGTTGGGAATATTCGTTTTAACGGGGAATATTCATACGACGGCATAATCATTGGTGATCCCCACAATGAAGTATTGTCGTAGTTTGGAAAGCTACGAAATATCTTTTATAAAAATAACTATGAAAGTTTTACCGTTGAACTACCAGATAGTAAAAAAAGTACGATCTACTGGCGTGGTTGCATAGTAAGACACAAGTATTGATTATTGATGCTTACGTAAGAAGTCAATCGGTTATACTCAATTATTGCTTCTGATAATTCTTGCATAATATCTCTCATATTATTGATTTAATTATTGTCACGATATCATCTCGCATAATATTTATTATTATTAAATCAATAATTGAGGCGACAAAGTTATTCATATTATTATTTGTAATATTGACAATGTCTAGAAAGTTCGCTTTGGGGAGAGGTTTGGTCACCTAATTGGGCGCCAATAAGGAGAAATCCTTATCGGAAAGCCCCCTCTTTCCTGGGAATGACCTGATTGTTAAATATTGTGAGTTATAATATTAATGATGAATAAGTTCGTGTTGATTAACGATGAAATTGATAGTTCCATTGTGTTGGGATTATTAGTGTTAGTGGAAATCGACATTTATTTCGATAATAATTGATGTCTGGAAGTTATATTGACCAATCGGGTAATTAATCGGATAAATGAGCAATTAATTGCTATTAATTCACAAGCTTATAACTATTTGTTCATATGTGTGTACTATTGATTCACATGCATGTACTATTAGGGGAGGTAGTGCAAGATTGATAATACTTGCATGACTAAATTAAAAATGAAGGTATAGATGAAGGTACTATACTATAATTATTTTTTTGACATGTATAGAACTATTGAGTCACATGATTGTGATGTACTATTAGGGGAGGTGGCGCAAGTTTGATAATACTTTCAGGACTAAATTAAAAATGAAAGTAAAGTGAAGGTATTATCTTTGTAATATTTTGAGCTCAAAAAATGCAATTATCGAAACTATGTTTTCCTATAAATAGAAGTTCATTCTTCCTTCATTCTCACCAATTCACTAAGACTCACAAGAGCAATTATAGAGAGAGAAGCTATATAGAGAAAAAAGAAGAGAAGTCTGCTACTTCACTATTCCAGTATCGAGTCTTCTTCTGAGCTAAGGGGTATTATTTATTTCATATTCTGAAGAGATATTATTTTTCGTATTCGTATGAATATTAATTTCGTTTAATATTCATAAAGAATATTATCTTCGTTCAATATTCGTAGGAATATTATCTTCGTTAAATATTCGTTGGAATATTATTTTCGTTCAATATTCAAAGAGTGATGAATATTCCTTTGCAATTGCATCAATATCTTGTCTCGTATTAGAAGAAATTTACCAAAGACGTTGTAAAAAGATAGAACATAACTTTAAGAAAAGGATAGAACACAACTTTAAGAAAATAAAAATCAATAAGAGAATCACTATGAAATTATTACATTCTAAAAAAGTATAGAACTACACTCACGGATCTGATTAATCTATTACAAAACCCTAACCAAATTCTCAAAAAAATATGAGGCAATAAATCATCTTTCTATCACTAAAGCAGTACAATCTAATAGGCTTCACTCTAAAAATTCTATGTTCGGTTTAAATCATAGAAGATCGAGTTACATTTAAAGTTTACCCGCATCTCACATGTCTCGATAACGATCGAGAAAGTAATTGAACGCGGCGATAGAGGCGGCCACGAGGAATGAGAGAAATTTGGCGTTGCTCGACTCTTAATCGTCCAAAAACAGATCTCAAAGAAACCCTAAATGTGATGTGCGCCCACATGATGGCCAATCGATGAGTGAATAATCAAAGGGCGAGAGATGAGAAGCGATCAAGTGAGAAAGGGTAACAATGGCAAGGAGGCAACGAGAACCGGAAGAGAGAGAGGGTCGATCGAGTGAGTGAGAGAGAGAGCGATGTTAATTTGATTTGGGGAAAATGTTGATATTAATTTAGGGAAAACCGAGAGGATTTGTGCGTCTTAGAAAAAAAAAAGGCGTATAGTGATGGCGGATTATGACCCTCAAAATAAACTACCTTTAAAGCCATATACCGATCGATCACCCATGATCATTACTATAGATACCCTATTACGATGGTTCCGTCCCGATCGTCGCTATATCTCGTCGTTATAGGTCAAATTTTTAGTAGTGGATGATTCTATGATGTGGTTTATTTATTAAGCTGAGTCTCAGCAATAAAATTGATGAAAATCTTTTTAAATCATAGAAGATAGTAGATATCATATTCTACTTGACTCTTCTAATGGATTGCTTGTTCCGCTGTAGTTGTTGATCTAAAACTTGTTGTCTATTATATTCTATCAGTTTAATACTGTTGAAGACTAATGATAATTTATTCTGCATTATCTTAGTCATAATATTTCTTACTGGGCTAGTTGAGCTCATTCTTTTGCTTTCATTGTTCTCTTCAAGGAAATGAGAAGCGTAATGGACTAGTCGGGGAAGCGAAGTGATGGTCCAGAGATGGTGTTATAGTAGTTCTCACTATTCTATAAAATAGTGTGACAATAAATGTAATGAGGACTCTATTTGAGTTTGGATATTGTCTAGAAGATAATATTCGTGTAAAAACTCTTAGCTCATTTTGTATAATTAAGTTTGTATTTGTTTTCAGTTACATGTATTTGGCGACCCAAGATGGGTGATGTATACCTATTTTGGGGCGAATACTTGATTAATGTATCGAGCTTAGGGATATAATTACTGGCTGAGATGTGAGACAAGAACTAGGAGGGGAGAGACGGGGAATTCCTTCGCTAGTATAACCTACTTAAGTTTATTTGGTATTTAATTGGTCGATTATAGTATATGAATAATATGTGGCATGTCAATTAACCTTTGTTTTGAAGATGTATTCTAGAATGATATCTGAAATATAGGAGATGAGCAATGAAAAAATCATGATACATAGGAAATAACCGGGAAGGTACAATCCGAAAAGAAAGCAAGGTATTCTCATCTCTAGGAACTACTAGGTACGTAAATTTCGAGGGCGAAATTTTATAAGGAGGGGAGATTGTAAGACCCCAGATTTTATGAAATGAAAGTATTCAATTTTCTTATAATATTATTTTGTAAATGGTTAAATTGATAAAGGTTCAAGTTAAGAGTGACATTTGAAAATTTTGCAAAGTAAGCAAGTGGTTATATAATATTCGTTGTCGGGGAATATTCGATTGGTCGGGGAATATTCGTTTTAACAGGGAATATTCATACGACGGCATAATCATTGGTGATCCCCACAACAGAAGTATTGTCGTAGTTGGAAAACGACAGAAATATCTTTTTATAAAAATAACGGCGAAAGTTTTACCGTTGAACTACCCGATAGTAAAAGTACAGTACTACGCGTGGTTGCATAGTAGCACACAGTATTGATTATTGATGCTTACGTAAGAAGTCAATCAGTTATACTCAATTATTGCTACAATAATTACTGCATAATATCTCTCATATTATTGATTTAATTATTGTCACAGTATCATCTGCATAATATTTATTATTATTAAATCAATAATTGAGACGACAAAGTTATTCATATTATTATTTGTAATATTGACAATGTCTAGAAAGTTCTGCCGAGGAGAGGTTTGGTCACCTAATTGGGCGCCAATAAGGAGAAATCCTTATCGGAAAGCCCCCTCTTTCCTGGGAATGACCTGATTGTTAAATATTGTGAGTTATAATATTAATGATGAATAAGTTCGTGTTGATTAACGATGAAATTGATAGTTCCATTGTGTTGGGATTATTAGTGTTAGTGGAAATCGACATTTATTTCGATAATAATTGATGTCTGGAAGTTATATTGAATTAATCGGGTAATTAATCGGATAAATGAGCAATTAATTGCTATTAATTCACAAGCTTATAACTATTTGTTCATATGTGTGTACTATTGATTCACATGCATGTACTATTAGGGGAGGTAGTGCAAGATTGATAATACTTGCATGACTAAATTAAAAATGAAGGTATAGATGAAGGTACTATACTATAATTATTTTTTTGACATGTATAGAACTATTGAGTCACATGATTGTGATGTACTATTAGGGGAGGTGGCGCAAGTTTGATAATACTTTCAGGACTAAATTAAAAATGAAAGTAAAGCTGAAGGTATTATACTGTAATATTTTGAGCTCCAAAATGTGCAATTATCGAAACTATGTTTTCCTATAAATAGAAGTTCATTCTTCCTTCATTCTCACCAATTCACTAAGACTCACAAGAGCAATTATAGAGAGAGAAGCTATATAGAGAAAGAAGAAGAGAAGTCTGCTACTTCACTATTCCAGTATCGAGTCTTCTTCTGAGCTAAGGGGTATTATTTATTTCATATTCTGAAGAGATATTATTTTTCGTATTCGTATGAATATTAATTTCGTTTAATATTCATAAAGAATATTATCTTCGTTCAATATTCGTAGGAATATTATCTTCGTTAAATATTCGTTGGAATATTATTTTCGTTCAACAGTTGTAAGGGATGTTATTTTTGTTCAATATTCACTTGAAATAATATTTTTTTCCATACTCTGTAGTATGTAAGTAATATTATTTTGTTTCAGATTTTGAATTCTATACTCGTCTTGTTAAAGTATTGCTTCTATACTCCGTGAAATTAGTAGAATATCCTTAAAATTTGCGCTTCATCTAGTATCGTTTTATAAGGATATTTTCTGCACATTTTTGTTAAATTTTAAGCTTTTCATGCCAGAGTACTGTCCATGAGTACTATTCATTTATACAGTACTATTCACAAAAGTACTATTCACAAGGTACTATTCATGAGTACTATTCACAGGATACTATTCCCAAAGTACTATTCATAAAGTACTATTCACCTAGGTATTATTCACCCAAAGTACTATTCATGACAAAAATTGATTTCTTTTCGGTCCAAATCATTTTTGATACAATATCATTCTTGAATTTTACTCCACAAAGCAGTATCATGTTGGCAATTTGAACATTATTGAATTCTAGATAAATTAAATTATAAATCTTTAAAAATTTATCCTTTGTTTCTTTTAATTGAATTCTTACATCGTTGTCATCATCCTCATGCTTATATTGTAATGAAAGTCATCTTTGGCTTACGTGACCAGAGATCATTTGGTATAATCATGACCCGTAATGTTACAAATGATGTGGTAAAAGTCCTCATTGGCCTGTAGTTCATTGATGGACAGTTGTTGGTATGATTATGACCAGGGATTATTCGGTATAGTCATGACCATTAATGATTACATGAATATCCTTGTCCATGGTGCAGGGATGATTCGATGATGTGGTTTATTTATTAGGCCGGGTCTCAGCGATAAAGTTGATGAAAATCTTTTTAAATCATATAAGATAGTAGATATCATGCTCTACTTGACTCTTCTAATGGATTGCTTGTTCATTGTAGGTTGTTGATCTAAAACTTGTTATACATTATTATATTCTATCGGTTTAATGATCGTTGAAGACTAATGATAATTTATTCTGCATTATCTTAGTCATAATATTTCTTACTGGGCTAGTTGAGCTCATCCTTTTGTTTTCATTGTTCTCTTCAGGAAATGAGAACGTAGCCGGGACTAGTCGGGGAACGAAGTGATGGTCCGAGATGGTGTTATAGTAGTCCTCACTATTTTATAAAATAGTATGACGATAAATGTAATGAGAACTCTATTTGAGTTTGGATATGTCTAGAAGACAATATTCGTGTAAAAACTCTCAGCTCATGTTGTATAATTAAGTTTGTATTTGTTTTCAGTACCATGTATTTGGCAACCCAAGATGGGTGATGTATACCTATTTTGGGGGCGTCACAAGTTGTGATTGGACTCTTTTAATCCAATATTTTGCATCTTCTTCTTTATTTGGCTTCTCTTCATCTAATACAATCCGACTCTTTACAACCCTTGTAAGTACATTACAAATGTATTTCTCTAGAATTTTTGTCACATTTAGCCGACTAAATACTCTCAATATATGACAACACAACATCCCTTCAGTTTCAAACTTTTTGCAACTACAAGTCACCACTTCATTATTAGTGTTACAAAACACCTTATATTCTTTCTCTTTTTTCCAATGTGGAGAAACAATATATGCACAAGTGTCTTATATGTCATCCTTCACTATAAACGAATCAACACAACTATACTCCTCTTTAAATAGATGAAAAAATTTAGGAGTGTACCTTTTTGATAATTGTCTTAGTATTGGAGACTTGGAGAAACCTAATGAAGGGACATTTTCTCTCATTTTAAACTCAGCCTCTAGCTCCTTATTTCTCTTTTGGTCCACCACCCTATCAAAATATTTGAAAAAATCACCGATGCTCAAAGTGCTTTTCAAATAATCTTTCAAATCACTGTTTAAATTTTCAGACATTTGTGTGCTTCGGATGCCCAATGTGAATGAATTTTTCATATATGCCCTAGCCCATTTCTCTTTTTTTCGTATATGCGAGCCAACCAACTATTCTCCATTAAATTATAATCATCAAGCATTTTCTTCCATTTACTCTCAAATTCCTCCTCATCTGCATATTCGTACATGCACTTATTAAAATCTATCAAAAATGTAGACTTATTCCTCATGTAACAACCAAGATTTTTATGTGCCAAGTACATAATCCATGAGATACTTTTGGCCATTCACTCTCTCAAGCACTTGCCATAGCAGCGTCTTGATCTATAAAAATTGAACGAGGCTCCTTACCGCCACGTGCATTCATAAAAGTGTTAAAAAGCCACTTGAAAGATTCAATAGTCTCATCATACAAAAGTGCAAATTTTAAAAAATCACTATCTATCTCATGATGGTTATATCCTCAGTAAACACACCTCTGGGCCTCATTCCATCATTAGTACCAAAAGTGGTATCAAAAGTTAAGACGTCACCAAAAGCAACATAATCATCAACCATTTTGCATCGGTCAAAATATATTCTTGACTTGATCAACACTATCAAGTTGTAGAGCATAATAAAACTTAGGATCACTCATGTTTTGCTTCTCAAAATATGTGAAAATACTACCAAGCTCCCCATGACCCATATCTTTTTTTCTCCTAGATCTTAAGTATGATTTTTGTTCTTTAATAACAAACCCAAACTTACCCCTACCACCGAACTTTCCCTCGCTTAATAATTCTTGTGTTACATTAGGAGTAAGCCACAATCGAAGCCAATTCAATTTCTAATGATTATACCAGTAGTAAGCTCTCTATGTGATCCGAGCATGTAGCGGTGGGATGAGGTTGTAACTCATGATTATGTTCTTCTACAAACTCTTTCACTATATATTTCTTTCTTTCTTTATCTAAAAATACTTTTAACCTTGTTTTGCAATCGGTTCTCGAGGACGAGCGGTGGCGAATCATGTCATCATCATCATTTTTCTTTCCTCTCTTTTGACCCTCTTTACAACACAAACAATTTACTAATCACAACTCTAGTTTTTCGATCCTTATTATCATACTCTTTTCTAACACCAAACCCCACCTTCTTTGAGTAGTATTTCCAAAATTGAAATACACCATCTATTGTGTCAAACTCCATACCAATCTTAGGTATCCAATCTTGCTCCCAATATATCATTGGAGGACTATCATCAAGTCTGCCAATAGAGGTATCCATGTTAAAATAATAGTACGCAAAAGAAAAAGACAACCAAATATGATCTTTGGGAAATTCGAGCATTTAGGTTCAAAATGAAACTCTTGACACCCTCATCTTGACTAAGAAGAATGGAAGCCCGTATTTCTTCACCTTTGCAATACTTTCTTCTGGATAAACTCCTAGATTGTACAGAATACTAGAAGTTTTCCTATCATAATTAAATTTTCTTAAACCCAAAAATAATCAAAATAATTTAATATCAATAATTTATAGGGCCTTCCTTACTTGTTCGCATCATAACTTGAAAGGGGTTCCCAAAATTAAAGAAAATTAATCAAGATTTCTTAAAACCCAACAACAATCACATAAGATCAAACAAGAAAAAGTGCTATAGAGACCAAAATAAAATGATGACATACCGAAAAATTCACCCGTAAGAAAGTTTGGGCTTGTTTAGGGCGACTGAAAATTGGGGTGGAATTTACCGATGGTGAGGTGGTGGTGGAAATGAAATGGCGAGATGTTAAGGAAAGTGGGAACTGGAGAGACAAAAAGTTGAGTTAATGAGATAGTGAAGGTTAAATTGTGACCATCATATCAGTTTTAAAAAATCTAATGGCCCAAATTTTGCACTATACTTATGACCGATACATTATGTACCGGTCCTCCCCCCAATCCTTGGTCCTCATCCTTCCACTTTTGTCCTTGTCATAACCTTGGAGCCACTACAAGAAAAAAGGCTAAGTTCGACGGAATAATTTCCCTAAAAAATAGTATACTTTCGACTGAATTATCCCTCAAAGATAAGTCCATCAAACATAGACTACCTCCAACGGAAATCAGTCGGAAGTATAAAGGCCACATTGACGCCAAGTTTCCCGCCAACGCGAAAGTTATCTTCGACGAAAATATAATTATATCCGAGGGAAAGTCCGTCGGAAGTATCTTATATTCGAGGGAATTATATTCGACGGAATTTCTGTCAGAATTATCTAATAAAAACCTATTACACAGACTCCTTCTCATTTCAGTCTTTTTATTTTCTCTCGCCTCTCTCTCTTCGATCTACACCGCTCTCTCACCTCGCCTCTCTCTCTTTCTCTCTCTGCACTCAGCCCTACTGCCGGCCACCCTTCCACACAGCGCCAATGCACCTCCGCTTGCAACCCTAGTTTCCATACGCAGCCGACATCAACCACTCGCGTTATGGCCAGGTTGGACTCTACTTTCTCCTTCTCCTCCTTTAACCGGTTTTCAAACTAAGGCCTAAGGTTAGTAATGGTTTAGTTGTATATTTAGGTATAATTTCGTGCCCTATATTGTACTGCATATTGCACTGAAATTGGTACTATATATATATATATATATATCTATTGATGATAACTGCTACTATATATATTTGGGATGAATTGCTGAAATTGGTACTATATATATATATATATATATATATATATTGATGTTCTGCCGAAATTGGTTATTGCTTGTGGCTACCTAAGCCTAACTATTGTGAAAATTGGGTTCTGCCGAAAATTGTGTTATGTCGAAAATTATAGTGTTATGCAAACTGTTGTGCAAATTGGGATTAATATTAATGTATTGATAATTGCAGCTTCTGTTTAGTGTATAACATCTAGTAAATGTTTTAATTTTTTTTCTTTATGCAATTGCAGCTTATTATAGTGTATCAATTGCAGCTTATTACAATTTATGTTCATAATATTGGTGAGTGTATTTGATATTTTCGACGAAATTTCTGACTGAATTTCTGTCAGAATTCTTCAATTGCAAATTTTGTGGGCCCATATAACTATTTAAAGATGTTACTTAATTAATTTTCCAATACTAAAATAAACTAGTTTATAGTAATATTTACTTAGTTTTGTACAACTAAATAAAATAAAATAATATTATAAATAATATAAATTTAAATAACATAATATAAGATAAAATAATAAAATTAAATAACATAAGATAAGATAATTTAAGATAAAATAAAATGAAATGAAATAAAATAATTAAATTAAAATAAAATAAGTTACTAAATGAAATAACTTAAATTATATTTAATAAATAAATTAAATTAAATAATATAATATAATATGAGTAATAATAAGATAAAATAAAATAAAATATAAAATAATATTAATAAATTACAATAATTTAAATTTAATAAAATATAATGAAATAAAAAAATTTAATTTTAATAAATAAATTAAATTTAATAAAAAATATTTTAAAATATATAATATAATACAAATAAAATAAAACCCAATAAAATATAAAATAAAAATAAAATAATACAATAAAATAGAATAAATTAAATTAAATTAAATTAAAATAATTTAAATTAAATTTAATAACAAATTTAGTAAAAAAATTTAAAAATTATATAATATAATACAGGATAAATTAAATTTAATAAATAAATAAACCAATTATATACTATAATATAATATACTACAAAATAAAAGAAAAGAAAAATATAGTAATAAACTAAGTAGCATTTGCTTAGCTGGGATGCAATTAAAAGAAACTGAATAAGAATGTTTTCGATTAAGTAAAATAATATACTTTGAAACTTAATTAGAAACCCGTTTGATAAGTAGGAGTGAATGTCGAACAATACGTAGTCTCTATAGATTCCAAATAATAATTCTCATAAACTAAGTATCACTTACTTAGTTTATCATTGGCAAAATAAACTAAGTAGCTTGGAGTGAATGTTGAACAGTAGTCTCTATAGATTCGAAATACCAATTCTCATAAACTAAGTACCACTTACTTAGTTTATCATTGGCAGAATAAACTAAGTAGCTAGGAGTGAATGTCGAATAGTAGTCTCTATAGATTCTAAATAACAATTCTCATAGACTAAGTACCACTTACTTAGTTTATCATTGGGAAAATAAACTAAGTAGCATTTGCTTAGTTTGCCACAATTTTTAATAAATGCAATAATACTCTCCCTACATATATGTACTCTTTCTTGTATGCAGGTTTCGACATAGCAGTTGCAGTTAATAGTACTCCAATCGATTCCTCGGCAGCAATTAAAAAAAAGGGGTCATAGTTCCCGTTTGTGTCCTATACTCGAATAATAAAGTTAATTGAATTACAGCAGACATTCCTCACTGTTCCATCATAACAGATGGCAACATCCGGAAGGAGTGCCATTAAGTTGTTGAACAAAGTTCTAGGTTAAGCAACCCTTTAGATGAGCAAACGATCACTTCTTTGCTAGGAATGAATCATCTCCCCATATGGGTCCAATCTATGTCATGGATTGGACTCGTATGGGGAGATGATTCATTCTTAGCAGAGAAGTGATCGTTCGTTCAGAGGGTTGCTTAACCTGAAACTTTGTTTAATAACTTAATGGAACTCCTTCGGGATGTTGTCATCTGTTATGATAGAATAACGAGGAATGTCTGCAGTAATTCAATTAACTTTATTATTCGAGTATAGGACACAAACAAGAACTACGACCCTTTTTTTCCCGATTGCCGACTCAAGTAGTCTCTATAGATTCCAAATAACAATTCTCATATACTAAGTACCACTTACTTAGTTTATCATCATTGGAAAAATAAACTAAGTAGCATTTGCTTAGTTTGCCACAATTTTCAATATACTTAGAAACCCGTCTGACATTCACTCAGTAGGAGTGAATGTCGAACAACCCCCAGTTTGGGACTGTTATTGGATGTTATGTCTCTCACTTAGGCCGGTGCCAATACGAAATAGTACGTTTTTGTTATTTTGAGGATTTTTCGACTGTCATCTCTATATGTTCTCCGAGTGCATTGAGAGCATATTAAGTTATCTTAGTCTATTTCGTGTGCTTGGAGACCATGGGGAGGTGCTACCAAATTTTTTTTGAAACTCATGAAACGTACTCAACGTGTTTGTACTAGTGACGAGACGCATCCAACATCAGGATAGAAGCCTTATCCCTGTCCTGTAGAGTGGAGATACTAGGTAAATCTAATTCATGCATAAATATCCAAATTAACTAAATCCGTCTTCTGTGTAGTTAAAAATGTCAGCCGATCGGAGTTGGATGTATCATAGGATACCCAGTGATGGGAGGGGATTAGTCACAGCTTATCATGTTGGGGTGTCAGATTTCTTGAACAAAGCACTAGAACATACGAATTATCTGAACGGGAAGATTCGATGCCCGTGTGTCAAGTGTAAAAACCTGATTTGGAAGAAAGTCGACAAGATTAAATTCCACTTATTTTCCCGTGGATTTGTGGATGGGTACTTCGTATGGACTCATCACGGGGAATCAGAAGTGATTGAAAAATATTGTGGAACAACCAATTTCACGAGATTCATACATCGAAAACTATGATCCAGTTAAGATGTTGGTCGATGCTTATGGCCCTACTAATATTGACTGGGCTGAAAAATGAACCTTCTTCAAGAAATGCGAAGAAAGTGCCAAATGATATAGCTGCTTCTTTTTACAAGTTGCTTTCTGAATCTGGGGTCGCGTTGTATCCGAGAAATGATACGGACACAAAAAGTGAAGGGTTTCGACACGTAAATCTTGTGATGGAAATAGAACAATTTAAACCAAATTGAAACCCTAAATAGGATCCATGCGAAAACAATTAATTCAATTGGTTAGAAATTATACTAGAATATGAAAATGCTTCGAAATTGATGCGCTTTCGAATCTCCAACGCAATCCAAACGAATCGCGCCTCTACGGTATCCACACGAATGCCCCATGAACGTCATATCGTATGATCTGCGATGAAAAAGGCTGATACTAGCCACTAAAAGGAATGGATTTTAGAACTGCTTTCTCTAGTCTCTCTAAGAGCGGCTAGGGTTATGAAGTTATGATCTAACCTAAGTGGCTACTATATCATATATATAGTAGTTAAAAAGGGATTAATCAAAACCTAATTTTATAAAATCGAATATATATATATATATATATATATATATATATATATCTTAATTAAGTCTTACTTAATTAATATACATATATACAATTATCCTTTTAATTTAAATTAGTGATTTAAATACTATTAATCATATTAATATATTTAAATCCTTAAAATTTAAATTAATTCCATTTTAAATTACGTTACATGTGTGTGACCCTATATATGTTATTATTACGTTGGCAATAATTTTAAAATCATATTATAAAATTATAAACAGTGAATGGCATCTAGTAATGCATCACTGCTACCCAAGTAATAATAAGATCGATGATTCGATGCAACCTTTTCATGACCAATGTTTCAATGTAATTTAATCCTTTTAACCTTAATATCCTAGATTAAACTCGAGTCATGGAATGTGTCATACTCTTCACAATTTAATCTGAGTTTTCTTGATCAATGAGTAGACTATATGAAACAATTCACTATTTGAGCATAACCATGCATTTCATAGTCCTACCCAATCAAGAGGCCTATGGATATCACTCCTAATATATAGGATGGTTAAATTCCATCTAGATCACTCATATTCCTCACACGATTCATAATGTACCCAATAATCACCTTTATAGTCCACCCTATTAAAGGTGACATTTGAGATATCAAAGTACATAAATTCTCGTGTAGAAATATAGTGATTTCAGGTCGGAGGACCATTACATCATTGTCACTATGAGAATTGCTAATGACACTTCGCATAATGCTCCACATAGAATTCTCATGGTGGGTCCATCCGAAGACATTGTTCTCTAACATGTACTCTATGCATTGACTTAATATCTCATATATTTATGACCAATGAGATTTGGTCATCAGTCAATCCATATACTAGTCTTAATGCATCATTGTTGTCCCATCAACAATGATACTCGACTAGGGATATTTAAGAACAATGATACTAATTGTAATTATATAATCTCATGTTCAAGTCATATACTTGAAACTATATAATTTGTATCATTATTCTAAGGATTTTTTTTATTATGTTAACATTTATATAATGCTGTAAATAAAACCATAATAAAATCATTCATTTATTCAATCAAATATAATATCAAAACGTTAAACAATTATATCAAATAATTGGCCTCTAGGGCATAAACTCTAACACAAGCTTTCTGCAGTGACAAAACTCTTACACTTTAAGAATGAGCACGACTGTAGTGAGAGAGGTTTCAACGATTTGTTTGCTATAATTGGACAGTTCTTACCCAAGGATCATACTCTTCTTGTGAATTATTATGAAGTGAAGAAGATGGTCAAGGGGTTAAATATGGGGTATCAAAAAATTGATGTTTGTGAGCAGGATTGCATGTTATACTATGGGAGGACAGAGATAAGGGACAATGTGATATATGCAGCTTACCGCGCTACAAGGTTACAAAACATGGGGGAAGGAGAAACATGTTGCCAAGAAAATCTTACGGTCTACTTTCCGCGCATGCAAGAGACTTCAATACATTATTCATATCGTCTCATACGACTCAACATATGAGTTGGCATCGAACAAGGGATGTCGTGCCTGGTCAGCTGATTCACCCAGCGGATGGAGATGAATGGAAGAGATTTGATACAAATTATCCTGAGTTTGCGGAAGAAGTTAGGAATGTTAGGCTTGGAAGAATATTGTGCTTACCATTTGCAAGCTCGAAATGATCTTCCCTCCAAGATTCTTTGACTCAATGGAACATCTGCCTATTCATCTACCGTATGAACTCAAACTTGGAGGACCGATGCAATATCGGTGGATGTATCCTTTTGAGAGGTAATATAAACTGCTAATTTCTCTATCCTGCTCATATTAATAATACTTCAATTTGTCGGTATATTTATCTTAGGTATATGCGTCAATTAAAACAAAAGGTCAAGAACAAAGCTCGTGTAGAGGGTTTTATTGCTGAACGTTATATGAAGGAAGAGCTTGTCAACTTCTGCTCATTGTATTTTGACGATATTATCTCAACGAAGCACAACCGTTTAGGAAGGAATGAGGTTGTTGGTCCAATGACTCATGCTGATGATGAGTTAGCTGTATTCACATATCTGGCTAAACCATTTGGCCATGAGACGCTGACTTACATAGGCGACAAAGAGTTGAAGATTGTATCTACATACGTGCTTCTAAATATGCCCGAAGTATCATCATACATCACGTAAGTCTCAACTTATTTGTGGTATTTAGTATAATTTACAAGTGTAGTCATCTATATATGTTAAAGACATTTTACTAATTTTGCAATTCATTTGAAGAGGAAGCGTATGCTTCTAACCCAACTTTTACTGCAGCAGAATTGGAAACATTCACTAATGTTAATTTCCAACAGTGGTTTAAGAAAAGGGTTGAAGCGGAGAACAATTCTGAGCGTTTTATAGATGTCATCCAAGGACCTTACAAAGTTGTTAGTTCTTTTCCTGGTTGCATCGTGAATGGGTACAGATTTAGAGTCGATGACTTGAATGAACTCACATGAGTCAATTCTGGGGTTGTGGTGTTAGGAAGCTGCTACCAAGATTCTGAGTCCAATTACTATGAACGTTTACAGGATGTGGTTGTGCTCAATTATCACAGGGGCAAAAAGGTAGTTACATTTAAGTGTAGCTGGTTTGATACTGAAAAGAGGGTTAAAATAGATCATAATAAAATCACAACCGTGGATATCAAGTCGGTGTTAAAGTCTGATGACGTGTTCGTGTTAACAAGTCAAGCGACTCAAGTGTATTACGCTCCTAATGTCGTCGTAAATACTCGAAGCCCCTGGTACACAGTAGTCACTACTAAAATACGTTCATTTAATGCTGATAACATGTTTGGTATGGATGAGGCATTGCAAGAAGATGTTAGCAACCCTTTGGCCGTAGTGTTCCATGCTAAAGATATGGTGAGTACTGATGTTATTGATGTACCTGATGATGCGGATATCGAGGCAAACATACACATGAATAATTATGTAGTCGTTGAGGATGATAACGATGACGAAACTGATCTCGAGACTGAGGATGAGGAAGATACCGAATCCGAGAATGATATACACGTTGATTCTGATGGGTTTGATGACGTGCGTAATGGAAAATAAGCATTCATATTAGTATATACCACATATTGTTAAACCTTACATATTCATAATCTACCAATTTTGTTATTGCAGTAGGATATTCATGGCTAGACATAGCGGTGGAGGTCGCCCAGGTGGTGGGCGATCCGGTACTGGAGACGGTAGTCACGATGAAGGCTATTCTTCAGGCGCTAGTAAGTTATCTTAATTAACTAGGATGTAAATATATCTCAAGCTGCATTAGTTACAATATTTATTGACTAAGTTAAATATAATTATTACAGATTCACCTCGTCAATGACACCGAGGGACGAACCTCGGTATCTTCGGTCGTCCGCCGACAGTGCCACTTACAGTACCGGTGGATGTCGCTTCCTAGCAGTAAGTGTTAATATATTGGTAATATTTCTATCAGTTATTGCAAAACACAATTCACATAACACATATTGTTATACTTTTTCTATAGTATACTAGACACGGTGACTAAGAACACCCTACACACGATATGTTTGACGCATCTCCCGAGAGGGTGCATGCGATTCAGTCAGTATGCGCGCTACGATGCCACTTTTATGCAGACCGTCTTGCGGGAGTTCCACGTAAGTTAAGCATATTATATTAATTACTACATAGTTGTATTAGGATTACGAAATCAATTGTTCCTAATTTTAAATTAACTTTTGTTATAGGTTTATTATAGATTTGACTTGAGCATCTCTCAAGCAACTGGTGACGATGTGATTGAGCATCATGTCGCTGTGAATTACTTCGGATGGCTGTATGAGATGCGACAGAGGGCAGCCCGGGCAGTTAAGGACCAGCCCGGGACCACCATCAGAGATCATCAGCCCCGCATAGTCTCCGATTTAGCCTGGGAGGCTATGTGTGCGCACTGGGAGGTTGATGACTTCAAGAAAAAGTCTGAGCAGGCGAAGAAGAACCATGGTCAGCTCTGGATAGTATACACCACTGGTTCTCAGTCGTTCGAGGAGGCGAAGACGGTAAATGCGTTGTATTTAGTTATTTAGGCATCAAGTTCTCACACAAATACTTAATACCTGTTTTATGAATGTTTTTATTAGGCATTGGGGAGGACCTTGGGCTGAGATCCTACCATTCTAGAGTTTTGGGATAGAGCCCACACGCCTAAGGACGAGCTTGCTTTGTCTAAGGCAGCTTTAGCTATACGGATAAAACTCATCTTACTATTTAGCTTTTAATAATATTCAATCGTAAATAAAATGATATTATTAACATACGTATACATAATACATTACATGACCGATTTCAGAGGCTTCGGGACGAGCGTATAGCTGAGTTAGAGGCTATTAGGAGGGGTTCTGAGTCGTTAGATTCCGCCACCTCTTTTCCCGATATTGTATTAGATCGGGATGAGGAGCTGAGACTATGGGTCGTGTCTCAGGATTCCCCTACTAGCAGTAGCGACAGATATCGAGTGTTGGGTCTGCCGAGGATACCCGCATATACACTTCCTAGAGGTAATATTTTATTATATTTCACAAAATTATCCGAATTTATCACGTTATATAAATTATTATTAGTAATCGAATTTGTATATCTTTATAGGCTCCAAATGGCCGTTAGCGTCGAGAGAGCACATGTCGACCATCTCATACAGTGCTTTGGCTTGGATGACGATATCTTTCGGTGGTGATACGATAGTGTCGGATAGGTTAAGTTCTGATCGATTCTGGTCTTTCCTTTGTCGTGATTGCCTTCCAGTTCTCGTCTTCACCAGATTGCTCAGGATATTATAGTAGGGGCCTCTGTAGAGAGTACGGGATTACCATAGGAGCAATTCAACGCTTGGAGCGCCGAGATGCTCCGGATGGTGATTACCCTCTTGGAGGAGGTTTTTCGTCCGCCCCCCACCTACTCAGGTATTCTTATTGTTTATGTTTTTTTCAATTAAGGCTAGCTTATTAATTCATATATATATATATATATATATATATATATGGACTAATGATTTATATTTTTGATTCTATCAACAGGGTGGCAATGGCGAGCAGACGCACGTCGCTGATTTCCATACACTAGAGCAGCGTCATTCACCTCCACCCGATGATGATACTTTTACTAGTTTATAGTTCATTTGTATTCATTTTATTGTAGAACATTTGTATATATTGTAGTGTCTAATTGTGTCTGTACAAGTATTGTAAATTATATTATTTATCATTTATGGAACATTAACTTATATTTGTAATTGGTTAGCTTAGTAGTGTTGATGATAATGACTTGAAGATTACGTTTTGCTGGATATTTGAATGTGAATGATAATGAGTTCATTGAAGATTAAGTTTTGGTGGATATTACGTTTTAGCGTTACGATGAATATTTGAATGTGAATTACAGGTTTATATTACGGTGTATTGGGTTATGACAGGTTACAGATACATAAATGGGTTTAAACACCTGAAAACTGAACTTTTCAAAACTACATTAAAAAAAATATTGTTAAGTCCGACGGAATAAGGTAGTTCCGACGGAAAATCCGTCGGATTTAATTATCTCCCATTTTTAATAAATACCAGGATATTTTAATTTCCAGTCAGAAATACATAATTTCGAGGGAATAAGGCTGTCGAAACTAAGGTATCTCCGACGAAAATTTTATCGGAGATAATAATTAGCCATTTTAAATAAATAACGATTGATTTTAATTTTTAGTCGGAAATAAGTTGATTCCGAGGGAATATATCCGTTGGAAATAAGTTCTATTATATTCAACGAAAATTTTCGTCCTACTTATTCAGTCGTAGATATCTTATGTTTGACGCAATTCCGTCGAAGATAAGATAGATTCGACGAAATTTTTGATGGATCTTATCTTCGACACGTATATATACGACCAAATTTCTGACGGTATATTCCGTCAGAAATAGAGTCATTCCGACGGAATAGGCTTAATTGCGAGGGAAAATTCCGTCGAAAATTAGCTTTTTTCTTATAGTGAGCCAGCTTGGTTCCTTTATGGACCTTCTGTTAACTAAACTAAATATATTCTATAATATTCAAGAATTGTCATAATTAATATTAGTACATGGATTAGTGATATCCAAGTTCATGATACATGTATGTTCATGAATGTGTTCAAGTATTAGGTTCATGTACATGAATATGGTCATTATTAATGTGGTTCTAGAAATATCTTATGAGTGTTATAAATAGCTTGTACTTGAATCATTTTTAATCAAGTGAAATCAAAGTGTTCTTATATTCTCTAAAGTTATATTTCACTTCCTCCCTAAAATATATTCTCTACCTAATTATTCCATTAAAGTGGCATCAAAGCTAGTTAAAAAAAGGAGCATCCGTAATCTCAATTGTCAACTAACAAAGTCAATAGATGAAGCAGCCTATTAAAAGTAAATAGCTTAGGCGCCTTGATCTGATGTTAACAAAATTCCACCAAGAAGGTTCAAAAGGCACGTGGTCCCATCATCATAATCATCAATACCAAAAGGATTCTTTAGTCTTGCTTTAACGTGAAAGCAATAGGAGTCAATTTTGAGATATTACATACTAAAGTGAACAAGTGATTATTATTTTTTTTCCTCCAGAGAAGTCTTTCAGAAGCAACGTGGTGATGGCAAATTCAAATAATTTAGTCTCTCTAATTATTCATTTTAAAGGGGAAGACTTTGATTATTGTAGCCATAATATGAAAGTACTATTGAAGTCCTTCAAGTTGTGGAGCATTGTTGAAGATAGCTATGAAGAACAAGAAATTGAAGAGGGTTTGTCATAAGCTCAGAAAAATAGTCTGAATGAGATAAGGGAGAAGGATAATAAGGCGCTCTTCCAAATTTATCAAGCAATTGAAAGACCAAATTTTGATTGAATTTCGAAGGCAGAAACTTCACAAGAAGCTTGGGATATTTTGCAATCAATATATAAAGGTGAAGAAAAGGTAAAAAAGGTATGACTACAATCTTTGCGTTTAGAAGTTGAAAAGTTGAAAATGCAAGAAAATGAGACTATTGCTGATTATGTTTCAAAAGTTACTTCAATTGTTAATCAAATGGCAACCAATGGAGAAGTTTTGCAAGATCAAAAAGTAGTTGAGAAAATTCTTTAGAGCTTACCACAAAAGTTTGAATTTATCGTGGTAGCTATTGAAGAGTCCAAAGATGTGTCAAAACTGTCTTTGGAAGATTTGCAGGCTTCTTTAAAGGCACACGAGTTCCGTGTTAATCAAAGAAATCCACGTTCAAATGATCAAGCTCTTAAGTCTGAAATTATGGGTGGCCGAGGTGCTCCCCGTGGTCGCGGTCGTGGAGAAGGTCGTAGACGTGGAAGAGGTGGCTTCCAAGGAAACAGAGGTAGAGGCTCTAATTTTTGTGGCAATGGAAGAGGATCACAAGGTAACAATAATAATTTGAAGGAAGAGTCATTTGAGTATTCAAACAATTCTCAAAGAGGAAGAGGTCGTGTTATTAATCAAAGAGCGATAAAAGGCTATATTGAATGTTTTCATTGTCCTGGTCATAAAATTAGTGAATGCTGGTTTGCACCATCTAACAAAAAAGAATCTGGATTGGTGCATGAAAATGAATTAGTTGAGAAAGATTGTTCAGAGTCATTATTTATTGCTTGTCAAGAAAATAATAATCATGTTTGGTATTTGGATAGTGGTGCCAGCAAACATATGACAGGGAATAAGGATTTATTTTCTACCCTAGTGGAGTCAAATTTTGGGCAAATAAAAATTGGAGATGCTAGAGACTATACAATTAAAGGAGTTGAAGAAGTCACTTTCAAAACAAAATCTGGAAAATTTTAAAAAATGTCAGATGTTTATTTTGTTCTAGGCATCGATCAAAAGCAATTTGCTGAGTACTGGACAACTTTTGCGAAAAGTATTTGATATATTCTTTTACGATAAATTATGTACTCTATCAAAAAATAATCAGGTTGTGGCAAAGATTAGATTGGCGGAGAATAATTTATTTCCACTTCCTCTCCAAGTGAAAAATTTTCATTGTTTCGCTGGTTTTAATGAAGAAGTTTCCATGTTATGGAATGACAGGTATGGCCACTTGAATTTTGATAGCCTAAAATTGTTAGCAGTGAAAGGAACGGTGAATGGATTACCCCAGATTAATAAAATGGGGGAGATTTGTGAAGCATGCGGCAGTTGGAAAAGTTACACCATAATCCATTCCCCTCAAAATCTTCTTGGGGTGCAAGGCAACCACTTGAACTTGTTCATTCAGACCTGTGTGGACCTATGACAGTGTCATCCTTTGGAGGTAACAGATACTTCATTTCTTTTATTGATGATTACACAAGAAAAGTGTGGACTTATTTTCTTCATGAAAATTCTAAAAGTTTTCAAGCTTTTAAAAATTTTAAAGCAGAAGTTGAAAATTATTTTGGTTGTCACATAAAGACTTTGAGAACAGATCAAGGATCAAAGTATCTTTCAAATGATTTTCAGCATTTTTGTAAAGATAATGGCATAAGGCATGAATTGACAGTTCGCTATACACTGCAACAAAATGTGTTTGCGAAAGGAAAAATCATACAATCATGGACATGGTTCGATGCATGCTGAAAAGAAAAAGGTTGCCACACCAATTTTGGGCAGACGCTGTTTCTTGTGCGGTTTACTTAATTAACAGGTCACCAACAAAAAGTTTAAAAAATTGTACTCCTCATGAAGCTTGGTATGGGAGAAAACCAAGTGTCCAACACTTGAAGACTTTTGGAAGTGTAGCTTTTGCTCATGTACTAAGTACAATAAGGACAAAATTTGATGACAAGGCAGAAAAATGTATTTTTGTTCATGTACTAAGTGAAGATAATTCATCCTTGAACCCACCTGATGTTCCATCATCCGCAACAGGAGCGTCTTCTGGTAGCAGTCCCGAAGGAATCAAGACAAGAAATTTGCAGGAGATTTATGATACTACGAAGCCAATAGATGCAGGAGCTATTTTCTTTGCTTTCTATGCAGGAGAAGATCCAATCTCCCATGAAGATGCAGCAAAAGAAGAAAAATGGAAACAATCCATGAAAGAAGAAATTATGGCTATCGAAAGGAATGACATGTGGGAGCTCGTCAGTTTACCACCTAACAAAAGACCCATTGGATTTAAATGGATTTTTAAGACAAAGTTAAATTCAGATGGCTCCATCAGTAAGTACAAAGCGAGGCTCATTGCAAAGGGGTATGCACAAAAGGAATGAGAAGATTTTAATGAGGTATATGAACCTGTTTCAAGACTTGATACTGTTCGTTTAATTATATCACTTGCTTCTCAAAATAATTGGAAGTTGTTCCAAATGAATATCAAATCAGCATTTCTAAACAGGTTTCTTGAGGAAGAGATCTATGTTGATCAGCCACCCGGTTTCGTGAAGAAAGGTGAAGAAAAGATAGTTTACAAGTTAAAGAAGGCTTTATATGGTTTGAGGCAGTCACCAAGGGCTTGGTATAGCCGCATTAATTTGTACTTTGAGAAGAATGGTTTTCAAAAATGTCCTCAAAAGCATACTTTATACACAAAAATTTATCCTATAAAAGGAAGATTTATATGGTGGTAAGTATCTATGTTGATGATCTCATTTTTACTGGCAATGATATGGAGATGCTTAATGATTTCAATGCTTCAATGAAATAAGAGTTTGACATGACTGATTTGGGAGAGTTGCATCATTTTTTAGGTATTGAAGTTAGTCAGTCCAGTAAGGGTATTTTTATTTCTCAAGGGAGATATGCAATGGAAATTTTGAAAAAGTTCAAGATTGAGAATGTTAATTCTGTTTCAACTCCATGTGTTACTGGGCTTAAGTTAAGAAAGAAAGATGAAGGAAAGCTTGTGGATCCAACTATTTATAGGAGTTTGGTTGGAAATTTAATGTATTTAACTGCCACAAGACCAGATTTAATGTTTGTTGTTAGTATGATTAACAGGTTCAATTCATGGAGAAGCCTTACTCAGAACATTGGGAGGCAGCAAAATGAATTTTAAGATATGTGAAAGGCACAGTTGATTATGAAATTTTTTATGAAGCTGGTGTTCCAGTTAGTCTTACAGGATTCACAGACAGTGATTTTTGAGGTAGCATTGATGATAACAAAAGTACTTCAGATTATATTTTTAATATAGAAAGCGGAGCTATTTCTTGGAGTTCAAAGAAACAACCAATTGTTGTTCTTTCAACAACTAAAGCTGAATATATAGTGGATGCACATGCTGGATGTCATCTAGTTTGGTTAAAAGGAATTTTGAAGTATCTCAGGCAAAAACAAGAAGCTAATGCAACTTTGTTTTGTGATAACACTTCAACAATTTTAGTTACCAAAAATCTAGTTCTTCATGGAAAGACAAAGCATATTCGCATTCGATATCATTTCTTAAGGGAACTTGTGAATGATGGAATTATTAATATCAAGTATTGTAAATCTGAGGAACAACTAGCTGACATTTTTACAAAGCCAATTTCTGGAGAAGTATTCAAGAAGCAAATCGCTAAGCTCGGAGTGAAGAATAAATTTGGTTTACGGGAGGCCTTGTTAACTAAACCAAATATATTCTAGAATATTCAAGAATTGTCATAATTAATATTAGTACATGAATTGGTGATATCCAAGTACATGATACATGTATGTTCATGAATGTGTTCAAGTGTTAGGTTCATGTACATGAATATGGTCATTATTAATGTGGTTCTAGAAATATCTTATGAGTCCTATAAATAGCTTGTACTTGAATCATTTTTAATCAATTGAAATTAAAGTGTTCTTATATTCTCTAAAGTTATATTTCACTTCCTCCCTAAAATATATTCTCTACCTAATTATTCCATCACCTTCTACACCTTCTTATCCCATTAAAGGTGAGTAAATCTTCGAGCTCAGTCTTATTGATCGTCTCTTCATCGGTCCAATCATCTTCAGTAATTTCCTTAGCTCCATCACCATTCTCCTTGACTTATTCTTTACTGACTTTGATTTCTAGCTCCAAGTTGCTCTCATTTACTTGTGAAATGGATGTTGCAGGACTCTCAGTTGTCACCTCATTTGATATTTCTTTTTGTATTGTATCAATAGAATGGTCACCAAGTCCTTTTTTGTGACACGAAGAGCTCTTGATGTGAGTAAAGATTAAATTACTCCCTCCGTTTCTAAAAGATTGTCATTTTAGGAAGTAATTTTTGTTCTTAAAAGATTGCCGTTTTGAGTTTACCAATACAGAGTAACTATTTTTTCTCTACTTTACCCTTATTTAAAGCTTTCTCCTAATTAAAGCTTTCTTCCCTTCCTAATGCTTCTTATTCAATTCAATGTTATAATCAAAGTAGTATAGTAAGTTTTTTGTGGAAAAAAAAATACAGTAATCCTTTTTGGAATCTACAAAGCTTATAATTGGTTCAGACAATTAATAAGGGTAATATAGTATTTTTCATAGGTATTAATTACATTCCTTAATCTATGTGAATTAACCTTAAAAGACAATCTTTTAGGGACAGAGGGAGTATGAAGTTATCACAAGTGAGCTGAAGTCTCACTTTAGAATAATAATGAAAGTATGAATGCTTAATATAGATAAATGAAACCAAGACTAAATGACTTAAAATTTTGGATTAAGTTAGGTTTCAAACAATGCGTGTTAGCGCCTTAGTGTATCCACGTGATGCCCTGGCTCCTCGATCTCTCTTTTCTAACAAAACGATGGCTTCGATATTACATGAATCTTGTAACTTAGGTTTTTCTTTCTTTTAGTATTTGAGTTTAAGTTTTATAAACAATCGAATAATAACTTGTAACTCAAGTTTAACATATCGTTCCATAAATTTCAATGTTAATTATATCAAAAAACTCAGTAAATTACAATAATATAATATCTTTAACAATTATGGACATGGTGATACACTATAAGAAAATAGCTTATTTCTGACAGAAATTTTCATCCCAAATAAGCTTATTTCGTCAAAATTAGCTTATTTCTGATGAATTTTCCCATCGAAAATTTGGTCGTATATAAACTGGTCAGAGATTAATTCGTCAAAAATTTGGTCGGAATTACTTATTTCAGACGAAATTATTTCCAACGACCAATCCATCGAACATAATCTATTTCCGCTGGAATAATTTTTGAGTGAATAATTCCGTCGAATTTAAATCTTCCACGTGTCTCTCTCCTACTAAATTATGCTACTTTATTTTCGATGCAATTTCCGTCAGAAATAACATATTTAGTTGTAAATATTTTTTTTTAATTTTTTTTGTTTTTGCAGTTTTTAAGTTTTTAAACCACATTTTTATACCTGTAAACCTGTTTTACCCCAACAACACATATAATAATCTATATCAAGAACACATACAACGTAACTGTACCAACAACATCATATATACACCTTCTTAATTATACCAAATATATACTAATTTACGATAAGTTATACAAAAAATTGTTTAAAACTATATGAATTAAAAAACAAAACAAAACTAAATTAAGTTAAACTACAATGATATACAAAAATAAAGCTAAACTAATCTAAATGGAGATAAATTAAACTACAATGATTTAGAAAACTAAATCAAGCTAGTACTACCATCGGTATGATGAGGATAATCGGGCGAGGGTCGACGATGCTGATCTAATGTCTAAAAATCATCGCCATCACCCCCCGCCGACATCGCCACCTTGTTGATATAATTAAAAATATAACTTATTAGTTCATAGTTGAGAATTAAAGAGACAACTAAATGATAATTAAATAAAATGTAGAATATATAACTTAAAATGAATAAAATAACTGAGTAGTCGGGGGCAGACTCAGCATCGACCTAAAAGCCTCCAACAGTAGGGTAAGCACCATCCGTACCACCTCATCGCATATCGCGGCGAACTGCTCTGGAGGGATACCTGTACTCTTGGCGGTGGTCCCCTACTGTAATGTTCCGAGTAAGCTAATGAAGGCGAGCACGAATAGACATGTTTTAACGATAGAATATCGAATTCGTAACAAACGTCTCTGTCACCGCTGTTTTAACCCTCTAGAATAGCTCGCCGTCCAAGCCAGCACAAGTATAAGATAGTCCAATCGGTGCTTTAGATGCTAATGTTGGCTAGAGTCTGCAGAAATAAAAATAACTTTACTAATAATTTATTAAACAATATAGTTTATGAAATATTGAGAAACCAGGGATGCGATAGACCGCACAGACAGGTTATTCCAATAGAATAATAAATAATGGAACCAGGTCATGCGTAACGCGCATTGCATGGATATTCAACAGAATAATAAATAACGGAACCAGTCATGCGTAAGCGCATAAAACAGGATGTTCCAAATGAATAATAAAGAATGGAATAATGAAGAATTTCACCATGTATGCAGTGCTTGGCAGATATAAAAGTTATTCAACATAATGATAAAGAATGGAATAATAGAAGAATTTCACCAAGTATAGGGTAGACTGCATGTATATCAAAAGTTATTCTGAGACGAGAATAAAAAATGGAATAATGAAGTTCTCTTCATGAATACGAAAAAATAATACCCTTACCTTAGAACAAACTGGATATAGGAGTAGTGAAGTAGCGAGAATACTTTTTTTTTTTCTCTCTATAGTTTCTCTCTCTAGAGTTTCAAAGTGAATTCGTAAGAAATAATGAAGGAATGAGCTTATTTATAGGAGAATGGACCTGAATAGTAATTAATTCTGAAACGATCCAGTATTGATTTACTTTTTTAAACAGATATCAGCATTGGTTTACTATAAAATATTCTAATAAAACAAAATCTTTTAAATAAAATATAATATATTCTATTTATAATCTAATAAAGCGAATAACTTTATAAAAGTATTCTATTTTATATAAAAATATTTTTGTAAGACCCCAACTTTTATGAATAAAGATAATTTTTCTATAAATATCAATTTTGAATATTATAGAATGAATTTGTTATAATGTTATAGTTGTGTGTAGTATTTATAAATTCTACAAAGTATGCAAGTTGTTATATTATATTCGATTGGTCTGGAAATATTCGTTTTAGCAGGAAATATTCGTACAACGGCGCAATCATTGGTGGACCCTACAACGGAATTATTGTCGAATTGAGAAAATGACAAAAATATTTTTATAAAAATAACGACGGAAGTTTTATCGTTAATACTGTTGAACTACTCGGTAGTAAAAAGTACGATAATACGTGTGGTTGCATAGTAGTAATACCGGTATTGATTATTGATCTTTACGTGAGAAGTCACTTCGGTTTTGTTTAATTATTGCTACGAGAATTGATGCATAGTATCTTCACGTTATTTGATTCAATTATTGTCGATATTTTATATATTATTAAATCAATAATTGAGATGATAAGTTGTTAATATTATTATTTGCACTATTAACGATATCTAGAAGTTACGCCGAGGAGAGGTTTGGTCACCTAATTCTTGGCGCTGATAGGAGAAATCCTTATTGAAAGCCCCCTTTCCCAGGAACGACACGGTCGATTAATATTGTGAATTATAATATTGATGATAAATGTTGTTAAAAATATTGAGGAAATTTTTATAAAGTATTTGTTGTAGATTTTGGCATATTATTTGGACCCCATTTACCCATTTATCAAAATAATCGGTAGAAAAGTTATTTCTATATATATATATATATATATATATATATATATATATATATATATATATATATAAGCATGTGTGGGTGCATGTAAAGTTGACAAATGGGGAAAGAAAAGGATTGTCGGGTGGTTTATTTTTCAACCTACTTGTGGTTATATATATATAATGTAACATGTGGGTGGTGGTGGTCCTGGTGAATATTTTGGCGAGTTTTGGAATGATTTTTCAAGCTTGGTCATTATTGGCCAAAACTTTTCAATCATCTTGATATTATTGTTAGCTTGTTATTAAGGGAGCTTTTTAATTGGTGAGGTTTTAAATTGGCATGTGTTCATTTTTTTCATTGGACAACTCTTTGAAAAAGATTACTGATGTGTTGGATCAGTGAAGTTGTAATATTCGCCCGTGACTCAGCAAATTATTTTGTCTGAAAAAAAAATGTTGCGTCCGTGATATTTTTCCAAACAGTACCCCTTCTATTCTCCTATAAATAGGATGTTTAGTTAGAATTGAAATCACACCAGAAATTCAGAGAAATTCTCTTCTATAATCTTGAGCGTATTTCTTTAGAGTTTTAAGAAGCTTTGAGCGTAGTGCAAGTTTTCTTCAAGAATATCCTCGCCCTACCAGTCGGAATACTCTTCTTTTACGGTAAGGGGTACTATTTCTTTTGTATTCATGAAGAGAATTTCTGTTATTCCATTTTTTTATTCTGTTGGAATAACCTGTATACGAGGACTACCCTATACTTGGTGAAATTCTTTTGTTATTCCATTCTTTATTATTATGTTAGAACATCATGTTTATGCGTTTATGTATGACCTGGTTCCGTTATTTATTATTCTGTTGGAACATCCTGTCGGTGCGAATTTCACCTGACCTGGTTCCGTTATTTATCATTCTGTTGGAACATCCTGTCAGTGCATTTACGTATGACCTGGTTCCGTTATTTATTATTCTGTTGTAATAACCTGTCTGTGCGGTCTATCGCATGCATGGTGATTTCTTTTGTTATCCCATTCTTTATTATACTCAGTTGGTTAGAGTTTTGGCTTTTATACTCCATGAAATTAGTGGAATATCCTTGATATTTGAGCTTCATCCAGTATCTTTTCATGGAAATATTCTTCTCAGCATTCTTGAATTTTACTCTACAAAGCAGTATCATGTTGACAATTTGGACGTTGTTGAATTCTGGATAAATTAATTCTTGAACTTGTTTTATTGAATTCTTATATCATTGTCATCATCCTCATGTTTATATTATGTTGAAAGTCATCTATGGCCTATAGTGCATAGATGGACTTGGTATAATTATGACCAGGGATTAATCGGTATAATCATGACCATAATGTTACAAATGATGTGGTAAAAGTCCTCATTGGCCCGTAGTGCATTGATGGACTGTTGTTGGCATGATCATGACCATTGATGAATACACGAATATCATTGGTAGTAGTGCATGGATAATTTGTGGTTGTGATACTAATGAATATCCTTGGCCGTAGTGCAGGGATGATGTGGATTATTTATTGTCGAGTCCCAATGATAAAAGTGATGAAAAACCTTTTAAATCATAAAAGATAGTAGATTTTATTCTCTACTTGACTCTTTTAATGGATTGCTTATTCGCTGCTTGATTAAACTTGATGTTTGTTATATTGTATCGGTTTAACTTAACTTTGTTGAAGGATAACGATAATTTATTCTGCATTATCTTAGTCATAATATTTCTTACTGGGCTAGTTGAGCTCACCCTTTCTTTCACTGTTCTCTTCAGGAAATGAGAATATAGCTGGGACGAGTCGGGGAACGGAGTGACGGTCCAGATGATAGTATTAGTAGTCCTCACTATTCTGTGAAAGAGTGTGATAATAAATGTATTGAGGACTTATTTTGAGTTTGTATATTGTCTAGAAGACAATGATTGTATTAAAACTCACAGCTCATGTTGTATATTTAAGTTTGTATTTGAATTTTTATACCATGTATTTGGCGACTCAAGATGGGTGATGTATACCTATTTTGGGGGCGTCACAATTTTACTATGCAAACACTATGCAGGCACTATGCAAACACTATGCATAATAAAATATAATATATTCTATTTATAGTATAATAAAATGAATAACTTTATAAAAGTATTACATTTTATATAAAAAGATTTTACTATGAAAAACACTATGTATAATAGAATATAATATATTCTATTTATAGTCTAATAAAATGAATAACTTTATAAAAGTATTACATTTTTATATAAAAAGCTTTTACATTTTATTACATTAATAATACTAATAAAACAAAACTTCATCATCATTATTATAATTCACACTATTAATCGACCAGGTCGTTCCCAGGAAAGAGAGGGCTTTCCAATAAGGATTTCTCCCTATTGGCGTGCAATTAGTTGACCAAACCTCTCCTTGGCAGAACTTCTAGACATCGTTAATATTGCAAATAATAATATTAATAACTCTGTCATCTCAATTATTGATTTAATAATATATAAAATATCGACAATAATTGAATCAATTAATGTGAGATCTTATGCAACAATTCTTGAAGCAATAATTGAACAAAAGCGAGTGACTTCTCATGTAAGCATCAATAATCAATCTGGTGTGCTACTATGCAACCACGCGTATTCTGCACTTTTAACACGGGTGTTTCAGCAGATTAACGATAAAACTTTCGCCGTTATTTTTATAAAATATTTTTGTCATTTTCTCAATCCGAAACAATAATTCCGTTGTGGGGTCCACTAATGATTGTCTTGAGTAATTCACGAATATTCCCCTGTTAAAATGAATATTCCCCACCAATGAATATTATATATAACAACTGCGTACTTTACAAAATTTATAAATATTACCCACAACTATAACATTTTATCAAATGTATTCCATAATATTCAAAAATGATAATTATAGAAAATTTATCTTTATTCATAAAAGTTGGGGTCTTACAATCTCCCATTCTTATGAAATTTCACCCTCGAAATTAGGGTACGTACCTAGTATGTCTAAGAGGTAAGGATACCTTAATTTTATTTCATATTCTAACTCCCAGGTCATTTCCTCAACATCGTGGTTCCTCCATAAAACTTTGACTTGAGGTATAACCTTGGAGCGTAGAATATGTTCCTTCTTATCCAAGATTTGAACAGGAACATCTTCATACGTTAAATCTTCCGCTATTTCGTCTGGTTCTAACTCAATAATGTAGTTCGGTCTTTCACATATTTACGTAACATGTATATATGAAAAGCGTTATGAACACGAGACATACTTAGCGGCAGAAAGCGAGTCTATAGGCTACGATCCCTACTCGATCGAGGATTAAAATGGGCCAATGAATCGAGGATTGAGCTTTCCTCTCTTTCTAAATCTCGTAACTCCTTTCCATGGAGCAACACGTAACAAACACATGATCTCCGATATCGAATTCCACGTCCTTTCGATGAAGATCAAGATAACTCTTTCGGTTTCGGTCTTGTGAAGTTTTTATCACGTTGTCGGATCGTTTGAATCTTTTTAGAAGTCATACGTTATCAAATCTGGTCCCAACAACGTTGCTTCACCCACCTCATCCCAAAGATCTTCGAGAAAGACACTTTCTTCCATACAACGCCTCGAATGGAGCCATGCCAATACTTGTTTGATAACTGTTGTTATAGGAAAACTCCACCAATGGTAAGAACTTGTCCCAACTTCCTTGAAGTCGAGGACACGAGTCTTAATAAATCTTCAAGAGTTTGAATAGTCCTCTCGATTGTCAGTCCATCCGAGGATGATATGCGAACTAAATCGTAAATCCGTGCCCATAGCTTTTTGTAAACTAACCCAAAATTGTGAAGTGGATCTTGGGTCTCGATCGAAACTATGGATCTTGGCATACCATGCAGATCTTATAATCTCGTTTATGTACATCTGAGCAAGACGTTCAAGTGTATAAGTTTCTTGTCTTTGGTAAGAAATGAGCGGACTTGATCAATCTATCAACAATGACCCAAATTGCATCTATGCCTTGAGAAACCTTGGGAAGACCGATGCTTGAAATCCATGGTAATGTGCTTCCACTTTCATTCGGAATTTCAAGTGGTTGCAATGGACCTTTTGGTACTTGATGTTCGCTTGACTCGTTGACAAGTTAGACACCTTGAGATAAACAAAGACTATCTCTCTCTTCATATTGTTCCACCAAAATATATGTCAAGATCACGATACATTTTGGTACTCCGAGATGGATTGAAAGCGGTGTGTTGTGCGCTCCATCATGATTTTATACTTTAAATCGGCGTCGTTAGGAACACAAAGTCCGGAGTTGACTCAAAGTATTCCTTCTTCATCGATTCTTGCTTCTGGCATAGCACCTTCTTGTACTTTCTTCCTCATATGCGTCAGCTCCAGATCTGTAGCTTGAGCAACTTTAACTTTATCGATTAAAGTCGGTTCTACTCATATATTTGCCATCATCATGTGGGTCCCTGGAGTCTTTATCTCTATCTCCATCCTTTGCAAGTCATACAAATGGGCCTTTGCGTTGACAATATCGCACTCGTGACCGCGATATGATCTTCTACTCAATGCGCCATCTACCACGCTTGCTTTTCCAGGATGGTATTGGATGGTATGATCATAATCTTTCAATAGTTCAAGCCAACGTCATTTGCCACATGTTGAGTTCCTTTTGAGTGAAGAAATATTTGAGGCTTTTATGATCAAGTAAAGATCTCCACTTTCTCCCCATACAAGTAATGCCTCCAAATTTTAAGTGCGAAGACAACAATCGCTAACTCTAGATTATGAGTAGGATAATTCCTCTCATATTCTTTGAGTTGTAGAGAGGCATAGGCTATGACTTTCCCATGTTACATGAGAACACATCATAACCCTTTGCCTGAAGCATCACTGTAGATGACAAATCCCTTCGAGCCAGATGGTATTGTCAGAATAGGTGCTGAAATGAGTCTTCTCTTGAGTTCTTAAAAACTCTTCTCACATTCCTCGTTCCAACCGAATTTTGTATCTTTCCGAGTCAGCTGAGTTAAGGGAATAGCGATTCAAGAAAACCCTTCTACGAATCTCCGATAATAACCAGCTAAGCCGAGAAAGTTACGATCTTGATCATCGATTTAAGGTTGCTCCGACTTTGAATAGCTTCAATCTTTGCTGGGTCAACAGTTATTCCATGACTTGATACCACATGCCCAAGGAATGCTACTTCCTCAAGCTAGAACTTGTATTTCTTCAACTTGGCATAAAGTTTATATTCACGAAGCTTTTGAAGTATCAGCCTCAAGTGTTGCTCATGATCTTCACGGCTTTTGGAATAAATAAGGATGTCATCAATAAAGACGACCACAAAGTGATCCAATATTCCTTAAATACTCGGTTCATTATATCCATGAAGGCAGCAGGAGCATTAGTCAATCCAAAAGACATGACTAGGAATTCATAATGCCCATACCGAGTTCTGAAAGCCGTCTTTGGAATGTCATCGGTTCTAATCTTCAATTGGTGATATCCGGAACGAAGATCAATCTTTGAAAAAAATTTGACGCCCCCAAAATAGGTATACATCACCCATCTTGAGTCGCCAAATACATAGTACAAAATTCAAATACAACTTAATTATACAACAGTCGTGTAAAATATGACAAAACATATGCTGTGAGTTTTAATACAAATATTGTCATCTAGACAATGTCCACACTCAATTGAGTCCTCATTACATTTATTATCATACTATTTAACAGAATAGTGAGGACTCCTAATGCTATTATCCGGACCGTTACTCCGTTCCCCGACTAGTCCCTGCTAAGTTCTAATTTCCTGAAGAGAACAATGAAAGTAAAAGGGTGAGCTAAACTAGCCCAGTAAAAAATATTATGACTAAGATAATATAGAATAAATTATCGTTAGCCTTCAACAGTGTTAAACTGATACAATATAACAAACATCAAGTTTAACTGCAACGGAACAAACAATCCATTAAAAGAGTCAAGTAGAGAATAAAATCTATTATCTTTTATGATTTAAAAGGTTTTCATCACTTTTATCATTTGGGACTCGGTTTAATAAATAATCCACATCATCCCCCGCACTACTACGGCGAGGATATTCATTAGTATCACAATCACAAATTATCCATGCACTACGGGCCAAGGATATTCTTGTATTCATCAATGGTCATGATCATGCCATCAACTGTCCATCAATGCACTACAGGCCAATGAGGACTTTTACCACATCATTTGTAACATTACGGTCATGATTATACCGAATAATCCCTGGTCATAATCATACCAAGTCCATCTATGCACTACAGGCCACAGAAGACTTTCAACATGATATAAACATGAGGATGATGACAATGATATAAGAATTCAATAAAACAAGTTCAAGAATTAATTTATCCAGAATTCAACAACGTCCAAATTGTCAACATGATACTGCTTTGTAGAGTAAAATTCAAGAATGCTGAGAAGAATATTTCCATGAAAAGATACTGGATGAAGCGCAAATTTCAAAGATATTCCACTAATTTCATGGAGTATAAAAGCCAAAACTCTAACCAACTGAGTATAATAAAGAATGGAATAACAAAAGAAATCACCGGGCATGCGATAGATCCGCATGCATAAAAGTTATTCAACGAGAATAATAAATAACGGAACCAGTCATACGTAAATGCAGCAGCAGGATGTTCCAAGCAGAATGATAAATAACGGAACCGATTCAAAGTAAATTACATGCCAAGCAGGATGTTCCAACATAATAATAAATAATTTAAACCAGTCATGCATAAGCCTTATGCACAAGATGTTCTAATGTAGAATAATAAAGAATGGAATAACAAAAGAATTTCACCAAGTATGCAGATTAGCATAGACAAAGTTATTCAACATAATGATAAAGAATGGAATAACAGAAGAATTTCACTAAGTATAAGGTAGACCGCGTATACAGGTTATTCCGACATAATAAAAAAATGGAATAACAGAAGTTCTCTTCATGAATACGAAAGAAATAATACCCCTTACCTTAGAACAAACTGGTTATAGGAGTAGTGAAGTAGCAGAATACTTTTCTTATTTCTCTTTATAGTTTTTCTCTCTAGAGTTTCAGTGAATTCAGAAGAAATAATGAAGGAATGAGCTTTTATTTATAGGAGAATGGACTGAATAGTAACTAATTCCTGAACGGTCCAGATTGATTTACTTTTAAACGGACGGTCCAGATTGGTTTACTATAAATGTAAGACCCCAACTTATTATTAATGAAATTTAATTTTCTCTATTTATTATTTTGAAATAGTAAGGGTTGATTTGATTAATGTGGATAGTTATGGGTAAAATACGCAAATATTTCAAAATAAGCAAGTGGTTATAAAATATTCATTGTTGTTGGCGAATATTCGTTTGGTCGTGGAATATTCTTGCTGTCAGGGAATATTCGTACAACGACGCAGTCTTTTGTGGGCCCCATAACGGAAAGCGATTGGATGAAGAAAACGACAAATATAAGTTGTTTAAAAATAAGGTAGTAGTTATTACAATTAATACTTTTAAAATACTCGGTGGTTAAAACACAAGAAGATACAGATCGCACCAATTATTGATTCTTATGTAAGAAGACACTACTCAATAATGGTTCTGATAATTCTTATTCAATTATTTTATTGATTTAATAATTCTTTGCGTTGATATTTTATATTGTTGTTGTTTCAATAATTGTCATTACACAAGATTTTTTTATTATCGAGCAATAATTCATATTATCTGAATAATATTATTAGATAACATTATTGGCAATGTCTAGAAAGTTACGTCAGGAGAGGTTTAGTCACCTAATCATGCTTGAAGAAGGAGAAATTCTTATTGAAAGCCCCTCTTTTACGAGCACTGGTTGTCAATATTGTGATTCGTAATATTATTTGTGAATAATTAATTATTGATTCATATGATGAGGAAAATATTGATTTTATGTGGATATAGATGGAGAAAATTTTTAATGTGACAATTGTTGAAAATTGAAATTTTATCTTTTTCGATAAAATAATTCATTTAAATATATTATTATATTTTAATAATATAATAATGATGATATTTTTACGATGAATGTGGGATAAATGAGTATATGTGGAGGAGGAGTATTTTTTTTACCAAAAATATTTAAAGCATGTTTTATGTGGTTTCAGAGACCCCATTTCTCGAGTGAAATTTGATTATAGCTTGTAAAATCGCTTGGTTTGTGGATTTGGTCAATTTACATTTGGAATTTGGAAAAACTTTCTTACGTAAAGTTGTAGAGAATTGAATTTCCTATAAAAATTCGCGAGTTTCAAATTTTCTGACAAAAGGGCTATTTATTGTGAATTATTGAAGTTCCGAAGCTCCGAAATAATTGATTTTTGAAAGTTTAAAATATTTTAAATAACAAAAACGTTTTTTTCATTATGGTGTGTTACACATGTGTGTTGAATGAGCTGAATTCAGTTCTTGGAAGGTTGGCGTAGGAAAATTTAATTTATATATTAATATTATATTAAATTTTCTGCTTTGGTGTTCTAAGCATTTTCCTATAAATAGGGTGCTTAGGTTAGAATTGAAAATTACACCAGAAACTGAAGTTTTCTCTCTCTATATTATCGAGCGTATTCTTGTGAGTATTTTGAGTATTGCTATACGGTGCAAGTTCAAGTCATAGCTTATATATGTGTTTCAATTTAGAAGCACCGATCTTCGAGGTAAGGGATATTATTTTTTTAAATGATATTATTTATTCTAATATCATTATGTCAAGTATTGATCTAAACTTTTAATCAAATTTGGAACTTTTTAGTGTCGGGATTCTTATTCACGATATACGGCAGACTATTCATGTATATCTGAGTCTTATTCACGAATACGGCCTTTATTCATCGAAAAATGAAAATTTTCCTTTTCGTCAAAATATCTATTCGGATACTAGCTTTGATTGTATCCATGTTTTGATCATTTTGAATTTTACACCACTATGATTATTTTTGAGGTATTTTTGGACATGGATAAAACAAAGTACGAATCCTTAATCCTTAATCTTTGTCATTTTGTTTCCTTTGGATTCGCTTTTAAAAATATTTTTATCATCATCGGTCTTAAATGATGATATTATTGAATATCTTTGGCCCTGTAGTGCAAAGATGAATGATTTCGATGAATATCTTTGGCCGTAGTAGCAAAGATGAGCAGTGTTTAGATGAACATGACCAATGATGAATATCTTTGGCTCAGTAGTGCAAAGATGAATATTTGATTCGAGATATATATTGATTGATGTTCTGAGGATAAAAGATAGACGATGAACTTTTAAATTCATACATAGAAGATAGTAGTTTGCATTCTCTACTTAACTCTTCTAATGAATTATTATTTTCTCTGCGAATATTGATTTAAAACTTGTTGTCTATTGTATTCTATTAGATTTTTCCCTGTTGAAGACTAACAATAATTTGTTGTATATTATCTTAGTCATAATATTCTTTATTGGGCTAGTTGAGCTCACCCTTTTCCTTTTTGTTCCATTTTTCTTCTCAGGAGGCGAGAATATAAAATGCAAGCCTGGGGTATGGAATGAAGGTTCTAGAGAGAGTTGTTTAGTAGTCCTCACCATTTTTGTAAAATAATGTATCAATAAATGTGATGAGAATTTATTTGAGTATAGATATTGTCTAGAAGATAATATTTGTATTCAAACTTACAGTTTTACTGTTGTAATAATAAAGTTGTAATTGTTTCTGTACCATGTATTGACAACTCAGAATGGGTGATGTATACCTATTTTGGGGGCGTCACAATAAATTATTCTAATAAAACAAAATCTTTTAAATAAAATATAATATATTCTATTTATAATCTAATAAAATGAATAACTTTATAAAAGTATTCCATTTTATATAAAAAGATTTTACCATGCAAACACTATTCAAAGCCTTATGCATAATAAAATATAATATATTCTATTTATAGTCTAATAAAACGAATAACTTTATAAAAGTATTACATTTTATATAAAAATATTTTACTATGCAAAAAACACTATGTATAATAGAATATAATATATTTTATTATATAGTCTAATAAAACGAATAACTTTATAAAAGTATTACATTTTATATAAAAGCTTTTCCATTTTATTACATTAATAATACTAATAAAACAAAACTTCATTATCACTATTATAATTCACACTATTAATCGATCGGTCGTTCCTGCAGGAAGAGGGCTTTCAATAAGGATTTCTTCCTATGGTGGCGCAATTAGGTGACCAAACCTCTCCTCTTGGCGTAACTTCTAGACATCGTTAATATTGCAAATAATAATATTAATAACTCGTCATCTCAATTATTAATTTAATAATATATAAAATATCGACAATAATTAGATCAATTAACGTGAGATACTATGCAACAATTCATGAAGCAATAATTGAACAAAAGCGCGAGTAACTTCTCACGTAAGCATCAATAATCAATACTGGTATTGCTACTATGCAACCACCGCAGCGTATTCTTGTAATTTTAACACCGTGTGTTTCAACAGATTAACGATAAAACTTCGTAGTTATTATTTTTCAAAAAATATTTTGTCATTTTCTCAATCAAATAATAATTCCGTTGTGGGGTCCACTAATGATTGTGTGAGTCGTCATTATGAATATTATTTGTTAAAAGCGAATATTCCCCACCAATCGAATATTATATAACAACTTGCGTGACTTTGCAAAATTTATAAATATTACCCACAACTATAACATTATATCAAATTCATTCCATAATATTCAAAAATGATAATTATAGAAAATTCATCTTTATTCATAAAAGTTGGGGTCTTACATAGTATATTCCTACAATTTACATATTTGTAAGTAATATTCATAGAGTTTTATGAAAGCTAAACATTAATCCTGTGACAACCTTAAAATTTATAAGATCTTGAATGATTAAAATAAAGGTTAAAAAATAAAACCTAGATTTGAAAATAAAGGATTTAATTAAAAATTTTAAGAAAAATCTATATGATTTAATATTTGAAAGAATGTAAAGAATTTTTTTTATGATATATGTGGAAATATTTATTAAGGAAATAAATTTCAAATGTAGAGATATTATAAGATTAAATTGAAAGTGTATATATATATATATATATATATATATATATATATATATATATATATATATATATATATATAGGTATATATATTTTAGCTAAACAAGATGAATGATTAATTAAATTATTCATAAAAGAATATTAGGTCACATTAATTATTTATCCATGTATTAAATATTTTGTGACTTATGAATGATGTGTATGTGATGAAATATATATATATATATATATATATATATATATATATATATATATATATATATTAGAAATATATATGTGTATATTTATTGTGTAATAAAAAAGAAGGTTATATAACCTAATTATATATTAGATATGAGGATTAAATAACCTAAGGGATACAATTATTGAAAAATCATTGTATTTAATCTATGTACTTAGTAAACTAACACTAAGAGATTTATTTTAATATTTGAATCTATTTATTTTATTAAACCTAATTATTATAAAGTCTAATTGGGTTATAAAATTAAATCTATTTGAGTAATCATTTAAAGTCCAAAATGAGTGTACTAGAAACCATTATTAAATAATTAGGGTAATATACAATTAAGGGTTATTTACATAAATATACAATAATTAGAAAGTAATTACATAATTAGTGCATCCACAAAATAATTACAAAAAAGAGGGTAACAAATTCAAACCATTCAATTTCACATTAATATGGAAACCTAAAATCAAGGAGAAATAATCGTCATAATTAATAATTCAAATTTAAACCATTCAATTTCACATTAATAAGGAAACCTAAAATCAAGGAGAAATAAATGTCATAATTAATAATTCAAATTAAATTTTTGGGATCTAACAACAAAAACAAATCCATAATTCAAATTAAAAGGAGGGGAAAAAAAATTCTCCATCCTAATCTTAATCTCCCTCACCGCTCAGTCTCTTCATCACCGCCTCCTCTCTCATCCCCTTTATCATCCTCTTCCGCCGCGAATCTCCAGAAGTCCTTGGTTGCGCCGTCGCTACATCACCCTCTCCTCCCCTTCATCATCCTCCTCCGTCGCAAATCTTCGAAAGTACCTGAGTTACTGTTCTTAATTTTTTTTGACGATTTGGTTACCCACAAAAACTAAAATAGTTACCTTTGTATGAAGGTTTAACTACCAATTGCATTACATTCAAAATAAATTTGTAACCTAATAAAATTGAATTAGTTACATTGGTCTGAAGGTTTGACAACCAACTGCATAAAGGTTTGACTACCAACTGCATCACATTCAAAATAAATTGGTAACCTAATAAAATTGAATAGGTTACCTTGGTATGAAGGTTTGGCTACCAACTGCATTACATTCAAAATAAATTGGTAACCTAATAAAACTGAATAGGTTACCTTGGTATGGAGGTTTGACTACTAACTGCATCATGAAAAAAAAATTTAGGTAACACTTGGAAATAATTTGTAAATTAATTGGTAATCCAATAAAATTGAATTGATTACCTTTGGATGAATGTTTGGCTACCAACTGCACAAGTAACTTAACCAACAGTGGGGTGGTAGAAAGTGTTGCAGGTGGCAAGATGGTTAATGAAAGCGGAGGTGGTCATAACGGAGCTGCTGGAGGCAGAGGAGGAAGTGGAGGTGGCGGCGGAAGGTGACCATAATGGAAGCAGAGGTGGTCATAATAGAGGTGGTGGAGGCGGAGGAGGAGACAACCATAATGGATGCGGCAGAGGAGGAGGTGGAAGTGGCGGAGGAAGGCGGCCACAATGGAGGCGGAGGTGGTCATAACAGAGGTGGTGGAGGCGGAGGAGGAGGCGGAAGAAGAGGAGGTGGCGGCGGAAGGGGAAGCGGATCGGGAGGGGAGGAGATGGCGATCACAATGAAGCTCACAAGGGAGGAAATGACATCAGTCACCAAATAGGAGGTTTGGGTCTGTGTTTATTTTTGATGATGATGACAACAATGAAGTTGATATTTAAAATACCCACCTAAATTAAAGGGATAATAAATACATTAATTTTATAAATAAAATATTTAAATGCATTAATTGTGTAAATATTTGAGGAATGCACTATTGTTGTAATTATTTTAAAAAATGTACTAGAAAGTGTAATTGATCCTAAAACTAATGTGTTGGACTTATGTTATTTTACATGGCCCAAGCAATTTATTAGAAAGCCCAAATAATTAAGAGACATGGCCCAAAACATAGTCCAATTTGGGAGGAAATTTCTAGATCACTTGAATTAACAAATTTATCAAATAAACAAAAAGATCAAAAATGGGCTAAAGGAGGGGGAAGTATTTCACACATGAAGAGAAATAGTACATGTTTATTTATTTTGATAGATTTGCTAAGATTTGTAAGATTTAGTAAGATATTGGAAAGATTTGTAAAGATATTGGAGAGAGAAAGAAAAGATTTGGAAAGATAGGAAAGAGAAAGAGAAGATTTCAAGAGATTTTTTGAAGATATGTTAGGAGATTTGTGTTTATATATACAAGATATATCTATACATTTTAAGGCCTATAAATATAGCTCTTATCATTTGCTAGCAAAAGTTAATCTTCATTTCCACTTTCTAAGTTCCTAAAAGAGAGAAAATACTAGAGAGAGGGAGGAAACAAAGGGTAGTTGTGGGCTTGAGGGAGAGGAGGAGAAGAGAGATCGTGTCATGCCATCAAGCTTCACCTACCTAGTAAGAAAAAGAGGAAAAGCCTTAAAAGGTTTAAAAGTCTCCCTAACCTAAAACCTATTTTAGATCTATGTTTTCTCTTATGGTTGTTTTAGATCTAGTGATAAACTTATGCTCTTAAACTCTAGATTACTAGATCTACATGTTTTATGAATTTTCATGCTTGGATCTTACTATTTTATGTGTTCATGAGCTTTAAAAAGGAAGAAGGTGAAAAACTGTTTTTGGGTATATAAAAACCCCAAAAAATCAGTCACTTTGAGGCTTTACCATTTAAAATATACAATTTATTTGTGTGATCCATAAAAGAGGTGTGTTAGATCTATGAGTTATCTGTTAAACCCAAGTGGTAGCACTCACAAATATTAAACGAGCAAACCGTGACATCAATTTTGGCAAAACAGTCCCTACCGACCAAAAATCTGGAAAAAATAGAAAAGTTTCTGACCTGTTTTGGCGTGAACTGTTTTGACCACTTGTTTTACTCTAAAAATCTTGATCTTTTGTGGTATGATAAAATGTTAAGTTAACTAGGTCCTGTCCAAAGATGAGAATTTTTGGATGTCTAGAATGGGAGATATGGTTTTTACAAGCAAGTGTGATTTTAAAAGTAAACTGTTAGAACTCGAGTTATATAACTCAGAAAAATGTGAAATTTTTACAGGAGCTTGTGCATAATAACAGGTGTCTACCGAGTAATTTTCAAAATTTTTGGACAAATAGATAATTTATGATAAATGTTACTATTTTGGACTCTTTTTGCCTATTTAAAAATAACAAACGAATTTGGAAAATTGCAAGAAAATTATTTGGTAACTAAAATATCATATACTGATATTCCCCAAAATATAAAAAAATAATAAGTTAGTTTGGTATTTTTCATGCCTATGAATGAGTTAAGAATAAATGAGAAAATTAAGTTATATTGAGTTATAAAATTTGAAAATGTGATTTTAATGATTAAATGATCATTATATGATATAATAAGACTTTATGAGGGTATTTTGGTCATTTTTAACAAAATGTTATATGAATGACAAGTTATGTGTGTTAAATAAATTAAATAGTAAGAGACAAATAATTAAATTGTTTATAAATAAATAAAATAGGCAAAACTAATGATTTCGCCACTATAGTTGGCAGCTTTTATTTATTACACCACTGAATTTTTAATTTTTTAAATTAAATCAGTAAAATAATTAAAAAAAACAATTGGGTCATTCTGTTAAATTGACTAAATGTGTGTTAAACTATTTCATGTTATTTTTCTACGTGGCTGGTAAAAAAAAGGAAAAGAAAAATAAAATGACATTTGTACTTGCGTGGATTTCTCTTCCTTTTTTTAACCTTTCCTCCATCTCCAACCCCTTTCCTCCATATTCGGCCTACCCATTCTCCCTTTCCACACATCGTTATGCTTGGTTTGGGTTGCTTCAGATCTGGTGTGGTGGCCTTCTCAGTGTTTTTCAGATCTTTGGCGGTGTTGGTTTGATCTTGTTCTGGTCGCCGGATTCTGAGTTCAATTGATGGGCTCTGTTCTGGCTCCGGTGCTTTGGATCTGAGGTCTTATCCTGTCGATCCGTGTGCTTGTGCAAATTGGGTTTCATGTTTTAATTTATTTATCTTAGTCATGACTAGATTTGGGAGTCCTGTGCTGATTTCTTGCGGTTCTATTGCATTTTCCCTTCAATAATCAGTTTGGGTGTTCTTATTTGATATGTTTATTTTTTGTTCAAATAGATTTTATCTTTCCGGTGTAATAATCAGTGTTTATTATCGAAAATCATTTCTTGATCTGATCTTTGATTGTTTGGGTTGATTGGTTGGATTCAAGTGATTAATTGCTATGTTCTGCTATCTCCTTGTTTCTGGGTGTGGTAGCTGTTAATGCTATTTTGGATCTGGGCTAATTTTGTCGCCGACAGCCATAATGGCTCGCTGTTCTTACGTAGATTAGTATGTTAATAACACTTCCATAATTCGCCCCCTGTGATGCAGCAAATCTGGAGCATAAAGGAATAATCTGGAGCAAATCTGGAGCATAAATGAAGTCTGCTTTGATTGAATTGCCTATTAATGAGCATAAAGGGACCCCAACCCCAATGAAGACTAAGACGTCTGGGTCTGGTATTACGAGTGAAAAATGCATAAGATCAAGAAAAATTACAACCCTTGTTGCTTTGGCTGAACATGTTTAGACAAGGTATGGCTTGCTTGAATGGACTAATAAGGAGCATACAGGGACCCCAATGAAGAATAAGACATCTAGTTCAAATATTACTAGTGAAAAATGCTTAAGATCAAGAAAAATACCATTTCTGGTTGTTGCAGCAGATCGCGTCGAATCAAATTCTTCTTTGATAGAATGGCCTAATAAAGAGCACAACCGGAAGCCAGTGAATACTAGAGCCTCTGCTTCGTCAGAGAAAAAACCAAAAAAATAGGAAGTTGCGGCCTTTTTTGTTGGGGAGCCAATTCTTGACGAGGAAGCTCGAGAAAGGTGGAGTTGGCATTATGAACTGAAGGTGAATGTTCATTATTAATTGAGTTTACCATGTTTAGAATCGCATTGAATTTAATCTGACTTGTATAATTTAAATGAAAACTCCCTTTGATTTTAGTTTTCATACATATTTTGATCTAATTTGAAATTTGAAAGCGTGGGCACCAATTTCACAGCCCAAGGTCAACCTCACTCTTCCCCATACTGGAATAACAACAATCATCAGCGAACTGCAGCAGCGAGCCGGAGAGACGCCCAAACAGATGGAAACAGATGAACATGTCCTTTTCTTTCTTTTTCCTTTTTCTTTTGCCAGCCACATAGGAAAAAACATGAAATAGTTGAACTAACGTTAAGTTAATTTACAGAATGACTCAATTGTTTTTTTTTAATTAATTTATTGGTGTAATTTTAAAAAATAAAAGTTCAGTGGTGTAATAAATAAAAACTGTCAACTATAGTGGCGAAATCATTAATTTTATCGAATAAAATATTATTAAATGATTAATAATATTATTAAGTGATTGAAATATTATTAAAAGATTAATAATATTTATAAATGATTAAGATATTATTAAATAATTAATAATACTAGTAAGTAATTAAAATATTATTAAATGATTAATAATATTTATAAATGATTAAGATATTATTAAATGATATTAGGAATTGATTAAGATATTATTAAATGGTTAATAATATTAAGAAGTAAATAAAATATTATTAAATTATTAATAATATTAGGCGAGAGTTTTAAGATAATGATTAAATAATTAAAATATTATCAAAGAATGATAATATTACTAATAAGTTAAGGAATTATCTAATGTTTGATTATGTGACTAAATGTTAGATAATTTATTTTAAGAATAGTTGAATTAAAATATGTTATACTGATTGAAAGATCAATCTTATTAATGATATGTCTTTTCTAAGATATTAAAATTAGATTGCGTAGCAGTAATCGACGGGCAAAGAAAGCTCCCCAACTCAAACTCGAGTTATTATTTCAAAGTATGTTATTGGATAATTATTATTGATTATTTCACATCTATGATTATTGATTCGCATTTAGTGTATGTTTCATATGTTCATCAGATATGAAAGGCTGATCACCTTCATTACCATAAGGCTCAGTTAAATTTGTTCATGTTCATTGTTGACCACCCAACATTATTGTTTTGAAATTCTGATTCATGCTCTTTCACAATTAATATATTGTTGAAAATTTGAAAGTTTATTCTTTCTTTCAATCATTCAATCATGATATATCTTTATTGTATTTAAACTTGTTGGGCAAATTAGTTGTTCACCCTTACTATATCATGATAACATATTTCTGATTTAGACGAAGGCTCGAAGAAAGAAAGAGGAAAAGGCAAATTCCAAGAGTAAATTATTATACATTTAGAACTATTAAGTTTTCTGATACTAATGACATTGTAAATTTTTTTAGTTATTAAATGTATGTATTAAGTTAAGGTTGTAGACATTGGGGTAATATATGTTGTAGAAACCTTTGAAATAAACAAAGTATGTATATATATTCCGCATTAGTTATATTATATGTATGAAGATGTTGTACTGTAACGTACCACAGGTCCGAGGTTCAAGGTACCCGAATTTAGAGGCGTTACAAATTCAAAAGCAATCTGAACATATTGTCAAATAGTTAAAAAAGTTTATTGAAACATAAAATTTTCAAGTATCTGAATAGATAAACACTTGAACTACAAGGTTGGAATAATGGCTTACAGTCACATAACGTATGTATTTTCTATCGAACAGATCCAGTATTCTAGCTTTAGGAAGAGCTTGAAGGCTTTCGATATAAGCATATATTAACACAAATAAGTATGCTCTTAAGCATTGATCTACAAGTGTCTAGTACTCTATCAATGGGATATTTGTATATTAAGAAAAATACTTGAAGTTTAGCAGCCTCAGCGGAAACATTTGCACCTTTGCCATGAAGCCTATATAAAGCAACTTCAAATTCTTTTTGGAGCCCCACCTTCGCCTGCAAAATTCAAAAAAAAAATCCCAGTCGAGACTAATGATTTCACAGTGACATAACATATTAAATCTGGCTTCATATTCGAAAGCTCACCAGCCATCTGGGGATTTCGGGATAAAGAATAAACCCACAAGCAAAACCATGCAGGGCACAAGTCCTTCATATAAAATCAATGTTTTTTCAGTCGAATCGTTTATCGAATCGGAAAAGCTACTTGGTCGATGGATCACTGGTCCAACCAGTGGTCGAACCGTTATTGACCCAGTGATGTCATTAATATATAATAAATAATAAATAATTAAATATATTAATTATTATTATATATTATATATAATATTTAGTAAATATGTAAAATTAATTAATCAATTTATCTGCCAAAAAAAAAATTAAACTTATTTGTACAATGTTTACTTTATACAATTCTAAATAAATACTAAATCTATTTAAAAGAAATATATTAAATCATGATCATAACTCAAAACTCAAGACTAAAGAGTGATAAAATCAATTACAAATAATAAACATCTTTAGGATACATTCAATCAAATTCGATACAAAAAAGAAACTATTTGTACAATGATTACTTTATACAATTCAAATAAATACTAAATCTATATGAAAATAAAGATATTAAATCATAACTCAAAACTCAAAACTCAATCACATTCATTCAATCAAATTCAAAGTTTTAAAAAAAATAAGGTCAGGAACCAGTTAAACCGATGACCCGGTTACCGGGTCACTGGGTTGAACGGTCCAACCGTCGGGTCACCGGTTTTATCGAATTTTGATCAAAAACGGTTTTTTTGTTTGAACCGAACAGGAGAGCCGCGACCGATTTCGTTTTTTACCGGTCAAACCGACAATTCAGTCCGAGTTTAATTACCATGTATAAAATCAATATTTTCTTAATATTCTCTTAAAGGGTCTATATAAATTATGACAATATATATATAATAAAAATTAAACTACAATTTACCGGTTATAGCTAGGGTTCGCCAAGTTATGATTGTTCCCATTAGGAATGCAAGGGATGAACCACTTACAGTCATGAGCTGCAGAACAATCAGATCTCTATAATGTCAATAACCTTCATTGTTATTAGCTAATTATAGAAAATAACATCATGACTAAACCTTATGATCTAAGGACCTGATTAAGAGAAGTGAGCCCTCCACGAGTCCACGGAGATTTTTAGGCACTATTTCAGCTATGAATTAAATATTATACCTATGAAATCAAATTTCATCATTTATCAAGAAAAAAAAAAATTGAACCTAGAAGCAATGTTTTTAGACCTAAACCGATCATTGAACCGAAAAAGTTATCGGATGGATGAATAATTAGTTCAATCACTGATTGAATCATTATTGAACCAATGACGTCATAAATATATAAAAATATATTATTAATAATTAATAAATTTTTAAAAAATCTCATTTTATGAACTAAAACATAATAAAATTAAGTTATAATATTACAAAAAGTGGTTAATTTTAATATTAATTTTTTAATACAAATAAATATTAAAAATGGAGGATTATAAAATCATTAAATATTACAAATGTCTTATAATTTATATTAATTAAATACATTAATAAGTATTATAAAGCTTATTTGATATATGTTAAACATACAAAAACAATATTAGTCTAGAAGTATAAGTATTGATACCCCAATTATTTACTCCATATTTAAATATGGTTAAATCAAAAAGTGGCTTCGACTATGCAAATTTTCTTCTAATATACGCTCCAACTAACTATATAAACTGAAAACGCTCTGCTTCAAAAATAACAAGAGATAGGTTCTATATTAAATTCAATTAATGTATCCAAGGTATGTGTAGCAGTATGTAATCAATATGTGGAGTTTATTAATTATAAGTTTTTCTCATTCGGAAGTGCAAGGCCTGGTTTGGCTTATTCATGCAAAAGTTGTACGTGCTTACAAATGAAATACATAATTACACATTTAAATTCATATTTTAATAAAATATATATGCATTATGTCACACTTCTTTCAGAGGAGTCCAATTGTGTGTTGAATGTTGTGTTCCAATTCTCTGCCATGTGAACACAAATATGCAATTTATTTTCTTTTCATCATTTTACAGAATACCTGTGTATAAAATAAAATAAAGTCAAAGAGAAATCATGTTATGTGAACATTTAATTATTTATTTTATTATTTTCACTTTTCTAAGTCCACATTAGTGATAGAACATGTAGGATTCGGCCCCATAATAAGGAGGGATCGACAAAAGTGGACTCCTAAACATCAACATTACTATGCAAATAATGTTAATAATGTTGGAAATAAATTGCATCAAGTTGTCGAAGGCGGAATGAATATTAATATTCATGAAGAGTTTATAAGTAGTTCAAGCCTTCAAGGGAAAATAATGAAGGAATAAACATGAGAATTAGGCAAAAGTGGCTTACCTATAATTCAATTTCCCATTTTCTTTGTGGTTTTGTCTTTCATTTCAGTGTATATATGAGAATACTCATATACATAAATGTCTAGGCCAAATTACTTAAATTGATGATCCATTTTAATTCTAACTCATGATCAGTATGCATAAAAGAAGTAGGGTCTTGTATCCATGCAAAATCATTGTTTAATAATTATTTTGTCATACATGCCACTAAATTGAATCAATTAGATAATATGCATATTAATGAGTGTTCAACTATGCAAAAGGTAAAAGAATATAAAATTTATGCAAACATTCTCATATAAAAAAACACATCACAAAGTAAATAATATTGAGATTCACTTATTAAGTATAGTGCAACTCAAACATGTTATTTTTATTTTTGTAAATAAAGCCATTCTATTTTACATATGAAAAGACAAAAATAACTTTTACCACCGTGTCGCCTATATGGCCGAACCTTAAGGATCAATTTTTGTTATTATCTCATTGCAAAATGTATTATTTTGTAAAATATGAAAAGTCACAATGTATTGAAAGAAAATAGTGTAGTATATATAGTTCCCTTGATATGAAAATAGGAATTTACGGAGTCCTTCATGCCCCCAATTTTTTTTATTTTGAGAAATCGAAAGTTAAAAAAACTTCTTCAAATACTTTCTCAATTTTTTTTCGATTGCTTTGATTGGTGGGCTTATGACTCTTGTTTTTGATAACTTTTGTCAGTGAGACCTCTTTAGCTCGAGTGACATTCACCGATGAAATCTTCGTTGGCCTTCTTTGTTGTTGGTGGTGAAATTTTTCTTGTAATTCTCCCACTTTGAGTTGTGGGCATACTTTTCACGAATTCTACACCTCCCAAGTAGAGTTGCCAAAGAAATGCGGATAAGAAAAAATATCGTACCTTACTAGGGTTAGGGTTTCGTGTTGGTTGAATAGGAGAGAAATCCACGAAAACTACAGAATTAATTAATGGATTGAAGAGGGGAGAAGAACATGTGAGCGATTACTCCAATGACACCTGGGAGAACTATTAGCATCTGAGAACCCTACTAGGATATCAAGGATCCAGAGAACCTTCTTGTGTGTTTCGGGTTGAGAGAGAACCTCCAAGTCTTCAATTCCTCCAAAAGTTTTCAAAAGTAAGAAAGTCCCTTCTTCATAGAGTGGAAGGAGTATTTATAGAATTTCCTAGAAAGTGGTCATATGTCAGACACATGTCTTCAGAAAAATTTCAGAAATACCATTAGTTATCAGAATAATGCCCAGACCGTCTTGGCCTTTTAGCCACCAATCTAATCACTCAATCAATTCCCAAAATGAGTTGCCTCTATAAACTTTCTGCCTTGGAACTCATGGAGACTCCTCCTCGATCTCATGCTTCAAAGCTCTTGTTGCTCAAACCATGTTTTTTGACTCTTCATTCTTTATTTGAGAATCATGTTGCCGAAAAACCTTGGAATAACTTAGCACATGATACGGGAGGTCGTGCCCTAGGGGGCCGAACCCTAGGGGCGCCTCCTACTGTTCTTTTCGTTTGTTTTAGCTTTTCTTGATCAGTTTTCATCATTTTCTCATGATTCTTGGTTCTGTAAGATACTCTTCTTGTCATGCAGATTCTAACCCTTCTGGCACACAAATCGAGAAAATAAGGTAGCGCGCTCCCTAGCGGGATGCGCCTTAGGGGGCCAAACCCTAGGGGGTACTTTGGCTTCTTTTGTTCATCTTCTGTCAATTTTCCTTGTATTGTTTCGATAGTTCCAACCATATCTAGTCGGAAAAGAGATTGATTTAGTTTTTCTTTAAGGAGGAGTCATCTTAGAGTGGTTGATACGTAGGGTGCCCGAACTCTAGGGGTTTTTCCTTTTTGCTCATTTAATGCTCCGTTCTTGAATTGCGGTTTTATTCACTTACTTTCATCTTTTCATTTAAGTCATTTAGGTCATATGTGAATCCTAACCAACGACTATAAGTTGAAATGATTCTCATCTATATATTTACCTGAGATTTACTAATAAATAACCTAAAAATTTAAGATTTCCATGAAGTTTCACTAGCTCCAGAATTTTTTTAATCGTGTGTCTTATTGCTTCATTTAATTTAACATCTTGTTTAAAATAATCTAATAGATACTTAATACTCCACTACAGACAATGGCCACGTTTATCATTTGATGATTTAGTTGGTTTACTAAATTTGTTTTTCCAAGACATACATCCTGGGAATCAAGATATATTTATTTGCCAAGTTTGGTTATTAGTATTTTCCTAGTTAATATTTCATGAGAACATATTCTTCTTCTTCTTTTTCAAATTATGCAGTAGATATTTTAATAACTAGAAAACAAAAAATACTTAATTCTTCGGCCATTGAAATTAGGCAACAAATCACATGTAAAGAGGAATCAACAGAAATCAAGGAGAGCCACACATGACTCACTCAAGAGCGCCAACTAAAACTTTAAAATACATGCCATTGCAATTTCTTTAAGATTATAGTAAACCCTAATGTATTAAGTCCTTATTCTTCAAAAATAAGTCTTGTTTATAAGTTAAAATTCTATTTATTTGGATATATATTACTATTTGATCAGTCCACTGTTCTTGCTATATACACATATAACTTGGTGAGCAATAATGTATGTTTAAAAATAATACAAGTCCTGTTTGTGTGTATATATATATATATATATATATATATATATATATATATATATATATATATATATATATATATATATATATATATTAGGAAAATTATCTGTATTAAAAAATTGTTACGATTACTATAACCTTACAACATATCGATCTCTCACCGTCCAAAGTTTGATTGAATAGCTAGATATTAACCTAATAGTGCAACCGTACAAAAACAATTAAAAATATGAATACAAGCAAGTTTTCATGAAAATTTCCTTCATTGTAGACAATTTATCTTTTTTTTATCACAACAAAAATGCCTATGGTTAGAACTTTATATATAGGTGGTGTCAACTTGTCATACACTGTTAAATACCTATCATTGTAACTTTGCCAAAGAAAGTAAACAATACAATAAGTCTACTATCACATATACTGGCTCACATATCGCTCATATACACTCACATGAATAGTAGACTGACACATACATGGCTCACATAAACTCACACTCACATGGCTCACATACCGCTCACATATACTCATCTCTAACCGTTTAAAAAAAGATTGAATGACTTAAGATTTAATTTGTTCGCACAATAGTTGTGCGGATGTGATATCCTATATCCTCACAATTATTATGCGGATGAAAATTCAAAAATTATATCATATCCGCACAATAGTTATGCGGATGAAAATAATTATATCTTTTTTGGATCAGAGAAATCAATGGTGGAATCTGCATTGGATGAACAGGGCTCCCATCCAACTTTGGTTATGGATCACTCTCATATATAATTTAACATACATAGAGTAACATACTCAGTCCTACCCTAGCGAAAGGAAAAATATAAGGAAAACAATACATTTCGTTGCTAGGTTTTCGAATTTGGTGCTACTTATGCAGGTTTGAAAACCATAAAAAGCTTTAATGTTGGTGGAATATCATAGTTGCAGTCACTTTTTGGACTATATGGGTCGACAGTAATCTCAGGATTTTCAATATAGAGGTGGTGTGTTGGGTAGAATCAGTGGAGTAATTTAAGACGTATTCTTTCCAATGGGATTTGATACATGCAAATGTTGATAGGATTAATAGGCATAAATGGAGTTCTGAGCCATGGTTGTGTGTATAAGAATGAATGGTTGTATATGCTTCTTCAAATATGTAATCCATAACTCTTGGATTGCCAAGATTTTTGTAAGGTTTGGGGGGTGATTTCATTAATAAAGATTTATTTTTGCTAATAAAAAAAAAGTTTGAAAGAACAGACATTGAATATAATATTATTCAAAAAAGGCACCGACTTCCTCTGCAATTTTTGGAGCTAGTAAAAAGAAGGGTAAAATGCAAAGTAGTGAACTTTATGGGTTTTTGGGTATTGAGTCTTTTTCTTTTAGTCAATGTAAATTGAACTCTTTTTTGTAATTATTTGGTTGATGCACTTTTCTTTTAATTACTTTATATTTGTTGTATACTTATGTAAAGAACCCTTGATATTATTTATATAATAAAACAGAACCCATTTGAATATTTCATTTGACAAAAAATAAATTCTTCCAACTTAATCTAATGGCTAACATTTCATCTCACATAAAAAAATTTCCGCCCAAATCAAACTCACCCTACACTATAATAATAGTAATAGTAATAGTAATAACAATAATAGTAATAGTAATTATAATAATAATTATAATAATAATTATAATACTAATACTAATACTAATATTAATGCTAATGCTAATGCTAATGCTAATGCTAATGCTAATGCTAATACTAATACTAATACTAACACTAATACTAATATTAATACTAATACTAATAATAATCTATATAATAAAACAGAACCCATTTTGAATATTTCATTTGACAAAGCTTAAAGACGGATCAAATTTTTCTAACTTAATCTAATGGCTCACATTTCATCTCACATAAAAAAAATTTCCGCCCAAATTAAATTAATAGTAATAATAATAATAATAATAATAATAATAATAATAATAATAATAATAATAATTATTATTATTATTATTATTATTATAATACTAATACTAATGCTAATGCTAATGCTAATGCTAATGCTAATGCTAATAATAATAATAATAATAATAATAAGCAACATGGGTCATCCTTTTAGCATTGACGCTCTTTTCCTCCTGTTTTTTGGGTATTGCGGTAGTTATGTTATAATAATAATAATAATAATAATAATAATAATAATAAGGGTTATCCTTTTAGCATTAACGCCCTTTTCCTGTTTTCGGATATTGCGGTCGTTATGTTTCTACATACAAATTGATTTGGGAGAAAAAAAAACAAAGACGGTTCAGATTCATTATAATTGATTTGTAAGTTATTTTAGGTTGCAAAGAGTCTTTAGGTAATGTAATAGACTAAATTGCAAACTTGACCCTCATATTTGTCAAGTTTTTTCTAAACTGTTCCCTAAACTTTTTTTAGCACAACTGTTCCTCATAGATGCGGTAGTCATGCAAAGTTGTTCCTCCAATGTTTCCAAAATTTTTTTTAGCACAACTATTCCTCTTAATTCATTAGTCATGCAAATGTGTTCTTCCAAATTTTTTCACCTATTAAAAATTGATTCTCTCTCCTCGCTCCTCATTTTTTTTATTTTTAAAATTTGTGTAAAAAAATATACACTTCTTCTTTTTATTTATTTGTTTTTATATTGACATTTTGAATTCAATATGAAATATCTTTTAATTAAAATTAATATAAATTAATTAATTTTAGACAATATAATTACCAAAATTATAAACCTTACTATTTTTATTTTATTTTATCTAAATGGTACTAATAGTATGATTTATCTAATTAAAATGAACTATATCTCAAATTGATTTAAACAAATCAAACTTGATCTTATATTTTGAACAAAAAAATATAAATTTCTTTGTTTGTCTTTGAAGATACTGAGTTCAACTTTTAATAATAGTCGTATGATAAAAATTTTGAAAATATTTAAAAAAAAAATTTGTTCAAAATATAGGATCAATTTTGATTTGTTTAAATCAATTTGAGATATATTTAATTTTTAATTAGATAAATCATACAGTTATTAGTACCATTTAGATAAAATAAAAAATAGTAAAATGCGTTTAAACTCTAGCTTTTAGACCATATATGTAAGACCCCGATCGAAATTTATGAAATGAAAGTATTCAATTTTCTTATAATTATTATTTTATTTCGTAAATGTTTAAATTGATAAAAGGTTAAAGTTAAGGGTGATATGTGAAATTTTTTGCAAAGTATGCAAGTTGTTATAAAATATTCGTTTGGTCGGAGAATATTCTTTTTGTTGGGGAATATCCGTACGACGACACATTCATTGGTGGACCCCACAACGGAAGTATTGTCGTAGTAAGAAAATGTGACGCCCCCAAAATAGGTCCATTCCACCCAACCCATTCTGAGTCGCCAAATACATGGTACAGAAATAACTACAACTTCAATAATACAAATGTCGTGTGAAATACGACAATACATCTTGTGAGTTTAAATACAAATATTGTCTTCTTACAGACAATATACACACCCAAATAAGTCCTCATTAATTATTCATACACTATTTTACGAAATAGTGAGGACGACTAAAACATATTCCTAGAACCATCACTCCATTACCCGACTCGATCCTGCTATGTTCTCACCTCACGAGAGAAGAAAAATGGAACAAAAAGAAAAGGTGAGCTCAACTAGCCCGATAAAGAATATTATGACTAAGATAATATACAACAAATTATCGTTAGTCTTCAACAGGAAAAATCTAACGTAATACAATATACAACAAGTTTTAGGTCAACAAATGCAATGTGAAGCAAGAATCCATTAGAAGAGTCACGTAGAGAAAGAATTCTACCATCTTCTAAGGTTTAAAAGTCCATCATCAATAGTTTATCCTGTAATAACAATCAATATACATCTTTAATCATCTTTGCACTCACAGCCAAAGATATTCATTTGTATCACCAGGTTGGTCATGTTCATCTCAACACTGTTCATCTTTGCACTACTGCCAAAGATATTCATCAGTTAATCGTTCATCTTTGCACTACAGGCCAAAGATATTCATTTATATCACCATTTAGGACTGAGGATGATGAAAAACATTTTTAAAGAAACGAATCCAGTGAAACAAAATGACAAGGATTAAGGATTAAGGATTCGTACTTTGTTTTACCCAAGTCCAAAAATACTTCGAAAATAATCATATTGGTGTAAAATTCAAGAATGATCAAAACATGGATACAATCAAAGCTAGTATCCAGAATAGATATTTTGGACAAAAAGAAAAAAATTTATTTTTCGGTGAATAGTGCCGTATTCGTGAATAGTGTCGTATACGTGAATAGGCATTAGACACGTGAATAGTAACCAAACACAACAAGTTCTAAATTTGATAAAAAGTTCACTAATACTTGACATAATGATATTGAAGAAAAATATCATTTAAGAAGAAAATAATACCCTTACCTCAAAATAACAATCTTGATTGAATTTCTAGGTATAGTCTTGTAAAACCAGATAGTATAGCAACACTCAAAGTATACTCACAAGAATACGCTCGATAATTTAGAGAGAAGAAGAGAAAACTTAGTTTCGGTGTGATTTTCAATTCTAACTTAGCCCTCTATTTATAGGAAAATGTTAGACGCATGAAAGGAGACTAAATTAATAAAATATATTATTATTAATTCCAAATTCTTACCCACATGTTTTGAAAACTCTAGCATGCCTTCTTTGGTCAAAAACATCACCACCCATGTGCCAACAACCACAAAAAACGTTTTCTTATATAAAATAATTAAAACTTCCAAAAATCAATTATTTCGTAACTCAAACTTCAATAATTCATGATAAATAGCCCTTTTGTCGGAAAATTTGAATCTCGCGTCTTTTTATAGGAAATTCAATTCTCTACAACTTTGCGAAGGAAGTTTTTCCAAATTCCAAGCGAAATTATCCAAAATCCATAAATGAGCGATTTTACGCCTATAATCAATTTTGGTCAAGAATTGTGTCCACCGACACACAAAACATATGTTAAACATTTAATGCCACAAAATACTCTTCCTCCTCATATACTCATATATCCCACATTCATTGTAAAAAATATCACCGTTAATATATTATTAAAATAATATATTTAAATGAATTATTTTATCGGAAAAAGATAAAATATTAATTTTCAACAATTGTCACATTAAAATTTTCTCCATCTACATCCACATAAAATAAATATTTTCTTTATCATAATAATCAATAATTAATTATTTTAAAAATAATATTACTGTAATCACAAAGATCGACAAACGGTGCCGTTCCCTGGAAAGGGGCTTTCAATAAGGATTTCTCCTTCTTGGCGGCGTAATTAGGTGACCAAACCTCTCCTTAGATGAGAACTTTCTAGACATTTCCAATAATGTTATCGATAATATTATTCAAATAATATGAATTATTGATCCGATAATGGAAAATCATGTCTGATGACAATTATTGAAACAAGTAATAATATAAACTAAGAACGCAACAATTATTGAATCAATAAAATATTGATAAAGTAACTATCGTAATAATTATTGAGTAGTGCCTTCTTACGTAAGAATCAATAATTCAACAATATTTGAATATCTGGTGCATCTTTGACAACCACGCAGTATTCACGTATTTTTAACCACCGGTAATCCAACGATTGTTAACGATAACAATTTACGTAGATTATTTATAAAACTCAATCTTTGTCGTTTTTCTTTCATCCAACCGTTTTTTTCATTATGGGCCCACCAATGATCTGCGCCAAATCACGGAGATTCTCGACAAAAAGAATATTCCACGACCAAACGAATATTCTCCGACAATAATGAATATTTTATTAACCACTTGTTTATTTTGCAAAAATTGCACATTTCACCCATAACCAAAGAATTATATCAAATTAACCCTTATTAATTTAGAATAATGAATAAAGAAAAATTCAATTTTATTTATAATAAATTGGGGTCTTACAGAAAACGACATAATTATCTTTTTATAATGGCGAAAGTGTTACCGTTAAAACTGTTGAACTACCTGGTAGTAAAAGTACAGTAATATGTGTGGTTGCATAGTAGCACACAATATTGATTATTGATGCTTACGTAAGAAGTCACTCATTATACTCAATTATTGCTACAGTAATTGCTGCATCATATCTCTCATATTATTGATTCAATTATTGTCAAAGTATCATCTGCATAATATGTTATATTATTAAATCAATAATTGAGACGACAAAGTTATTCATATTATTATTTACAATATTGACAATGTCTAGAAGTTCTGTCAAGGAGAGGTTAGATAATCTAATTGTGCGCCAATAGAGAGAAATCCTTATTGGAAAGCCCCCTCTTTCCTGGGAACGACCTGGTTGTTAAATATTGTGAATTATAATATTAATGATGAATAAGTTCGTGTTGATTAAAGATGAAATTGATAGTTCTATTGTGTTGAAATTATTAGTGTTAGTGAAAATCGACATTTATTTCGATAATAATTGATGTCTGGAGGTTATACTGACCAATCGGGTAAATAATCAGATAAATGAGCAATCAATTGCTATTAACACTACAACAAAAAGGCTTATCAATGACCGTGACACGGATCATAGAGATGGAATATCGGCGACCACATCCGGTCGCCGATATTAATCATAAGTAATCTGGTTGCTTTAGATGCACGATGGCGACCACTAATAGCGACCGACTTATTAGCGACCGCTATCACGATCGTTGCGTCGCTAATCGACTCATCTTTGAGTCATCCGTCGGTGTGACGTGGCACTGCGTGGCGATGACCGATAATAAGCGACCGCATTGGTCGCTAGTTTCTAAGAACGTAACGCTGATCACGATATAGTGTTAGTGATTGCGTACGCGATCATTTGATTTTTTTATAAATTTTTTGCATGTTTTATTGATTTCCCAAAAATAACCTGCTTTGTACCTATTTTCAATCCCAACACAACAGTATATACAAACATTCATATTAACATCCATCCATGATATAACTACTATATGATAAACATTGATCATCCATGAATAAACATTCATCCAACACAACAAGTCTAGCTCTTCATTCAACACAATACAATTGTAAACATTCATCCAACACAATACAATCGTAAACATCCATATAAACCAATACAATTGTCCAAAGAATTAATCTAAAAGAGTACAAGGCTTTAAAAATCTAAAAAAAAACAAGTCTAGACGCGCGCTCTTCATGGATCATCCAAATTAGGATCCTGTAATTAACAAAATAATAAAACATATATGTTATATGTGTTGATACTGCTACGACTTAGGGAAAGCTAAACAATAGACAATGTAGTGAAACATATAAGTAAGACAGTGACTCAGAGACTATAAACATATAAGACAATGTATCTAAACAATAAATGATATATATATACCTGGTTGTCATTCTCACATTTGTCTTCTTTGCTCCTCTTGCCGCTGGTTGCCGCATACTTGCCTCGCCTGCCAACTCATCAAGACTCAGAGAATGCAGATGTCCGCCCAGTATACGAAGAAGATCACGATCCTGACAGATCGCTCTCACACAGTCAGCATGAGTATGATAAGCAGGATAACCTGATGACTATGTAGACTGGGTGGCAGAGCTGCCTGTGCCACTGATGGTCGGGCGCCGTTTTTGTCCTTGGCCTTTGACATAATTTTTCTTCACGATGAACGCTCTCTCCCATAATTCTTGATCAATCGACGGACGCGGGGTGCCTTTAGGATAACGCTCGTTCATTAAGCCCTTATAAGTGTCCTGTCAGAAGTGAACAATTAAATAGTTAAAAATAAATAAAAAAATAGTAAAAAAGGTCGTCACAATTTATAAACAACATATTAGGATAAAGTGAACTTATTACCGCTATCTGAACAGCCTCAGGCAGACCATCGCGGGTGGCCACATACACATCCAACCAATTGATAGGTTGACCTTGAGACTGAGACTCCTACGATTCATTTTCTTATATTATTATGTAAACATATGATATTTTAGCTACAAAATATGACTGTAAACATAACATACGTACCCTGGCAGCAATGTGCTGTAGCTGTGATATACTGCCGCCCCGATACATGCCTTTTACCTTCTCACCGTCTGATACACCTGAGGATCTGTTCGAGGTGGCAGTCTTGCGCTTCTTGACCCAACTCTCAGCTCTCCACTGGTCACACATTTGCACCCATATGGGATGTGCGCACCACCAGGGGCTATGCTCATGCAAATCTTGCTCACCACATCACCTGGATGGTCAATCTCGACATTGTGCGAGGGGCTTTTGTCGTTCCTTGTTGATTATCTTTAGTTCGGACGACGACTTCGCGAGGATAGTGTCGAATAAGCGGTGCACGTAAGCGTCGTCCCATCTATACACTGCTTCTACAAAGAAAACAACAATAATAATATTAAAACTGTTATATTGCCATAATCCAACATTACTAAACAATATTATTTGATTAACTATGTATTATCTATCAGAGTGATAAAAAAATATACGAAATTCAAATTAAATCCGCATCCCTATGGGCGAGAGGTGTGCTTGCCCATGTAATCACTGGCGTAGGCCAGTTCTGTAAGCATAATTGTGAAATGCACTTCACAATTTTACTATCTTGAAAATCACTACAATATACAATAATTTATATTAAAATATATTTATAACAATGGAAATATTAAATCCATGTTTAACTTACGTGCTCTCTGGAGGAGGACGGATCTGTATAAGAATTTGATCATCCGGATTAGTCGGGGCCTTCGGTACATGATTAAGGCCCCAGACCCAAACCCAACAAGGTGTTGCTTGAGTTCGGAAGACATCTATAAATAAAAATTTAGGATGTTAGTATGAGTTATAAATGAAAGGTACATAAACATGTCAAGGATATAGAGAACATGTACATATGTAATTGTATGTAATACAATTAAAACTAAACATACATTTTATAGAAAATTAAAAGACAATAATGACAATTAATTGTATGAAATAGTTAACTATGATTACTATAAAATGAAAGGTACATATGCACTAGGGCATCCATATGCACGAGGACATACATATATGGCCATTTGTAGGCATATAAGAGCAACAAGAATGTATAAACAATTAACATTAACATAAACACTCCATCAACAACCATAGACACTTCATCACTAGCCAATGTTCAATTTATGTTTAAAGGTAGCTGTGATCTTGGGTACAAGCTATTTTTCAAAATGCCCACTAAAACATGATGTTTTTTTAGTTTTAATAAAGAAAGAGTCCACCAATTCCAATTCCAATTCCCATTCCCATTCCCAATAGTAGAACTTGGTAAAAACGGATGGTAAGGCCATTTGTTTGTTTTCCCACTTGTAAGCCAAAATACAGAGTTTATTGGAAATCAATGTGCGGTGCGGCTGCTATCAATATACCATTGCAAGTTGTTATTTAAATTATAGGCTCTTTAGTTATTTAAAAATATTGGAATATGCTTTCTAATTTTTATTACCGGCTCCTTTTGAATGATTGTATAATAGAGAAGATTCAAAGGAAGTGAGAAAGTAGTTTGTGGCATGTGAAAATCCCACGACTTTCTTTCCTCTTCATTCAAACCCAATAAAACTCCAATCGGCACATTTAGCACACCTATATAAATGTGTAGGATTCTACAATGAGTACTCGATTAAAGAAGATGGGTAATAATAAATTCTAACAGTTGGTGCATTGGTTTAAGATCGTTTTAAAATGAGTTCTAAATTTGGATATCTTAAATTTAACTCTTATCAATAATAATTTGTCAAAATTCTACTGCGATCGAGAAACTTCTGTTATCAAAAAAAGAAAAAAGAAAAAAGAAAAAAGAAAAAAGAAAAAAGAAAAAAAAAGATTGGTAATAATATACCTAGCTAACTTTAAGTTACTATATAATACTAGTAGTAGAAGAAATTATTTTTTTTGTCATTTAAGTTTTAGTTATTGTGACATTTAGATCTCAGTTTGATTCTTATTTTGGATAAATTTATTTTTTATTTGAAACTTTTTTTCCTCTTTTTTATGTGAGGCTTGAGATTTGTTTGATTTTATTTGAAGCTTTTTGGCAATTTATTTCTTACTCTAGCTGTGATCTTGATTTTATGTGATGTTTGTTTGGAGTAATAAAATATGATTGATATTTGATATTGTAATAGTAAATGAAATTATTGTATCTCAAAATTAAAGTGAGTGCTTTCTAAAAAATAAAATAAGGCAGTGGCCTCAATAAGGCACCTATCTCAAAATTATGAAATCCTGGCTTTGAATCACATACATTCTATGCACCTAAATAAGGCAGTGGCCTCACAGAAAAAATCTTAAGAACTATAGCTACAGCCATTTAAAAGATTCTCCAACTATGTTTAATTATCATTATTCCAGTCCCAAATACAACAAAATAAACTAGATAAACAAAAGGGCAAAACTATATGTGGAACATAACTCAACAAAATATCACAGATAAAATTCATCAAACAGAATCCAAAGAAAGCATCACAAAAGTACATTACAATTTTAAAATCAATCAAATATATATACTAGAACTAGTTCAACAATACCCACGCACAGTAGAGATGAAAATTTGAAATTTAAGCAAATAATTTAGTATTTACCCTTTCTAGATTGAGATAAAAATTGAAAGCCCTTCTAGCAAAAAATGCACAAGAGAAGTGATATACTAACGTACCTCAATCGATGCGAAGCACGGTGAGAGTGATATATTCCCCGCCTTCTTCTCTCCTCTTCTCCTTCGCTCCTCCTTCTTTCTCCTTCATTTATGTTCTCATCTCGACGCTTAGTTAAATTTGAGATTAAATAAAATCAGCGACCGCTTTCTGCGACCGCATATAGTCGCTGAATTTTAACACGTGGCCTTATTAACGATCGCATTCGGTCGCTGTTAGGAACCAGTCGCTATTCGGCTTGCTAGGCTAATTTTGCGCCAATTTTTAGGAGGGAAAAACGTTTAGCGACCGAGTATATGCCTATTAGCGATCGCATGTGGTCGCTAATACTAATAGCGACTAAATTACATTGTTGTCGCTAATGTCGGTCGCTGTTAATGTTATTAGCGACCAAAATGTGCGGTCGCAGATACATTCGGTCGCTGTTAGAGATTTTTCTTGTAGTGTAATTCACATACTTATAACTATGTGTTCACATGTGGGTACTATTAATTCACATGATTTACTATTAGGGGAGTTGGTGTAAGATTGATAATACTTGCATGACTAAATTAAAAATGGAGGTATAGTTGAAGGTACTACACTGTAATTAGTTTTTTTCACATGATTATACTATTAAGTCACATGAATGAACTATTAATTCACATGATTTACTATTAGGGGAGGTGGTGCAAGTTTGATAATACTTGCAGGACTAAATTTAAAATAAAAAAAGGGAGGTATTATACTGTAATATTTTGAGCCCCAAAATGTGCTATTATTGAAACTATATTTTCCTATAAATAGAAGTTCATTCTTCCTTCATTTCTCACCAATTCACTAAGTCTCACAAGAGAAATTATTATAGAGAGAAATTATAGAGAAAGAAGAAGAAGTCCTGCTACCTCACTAATATAGTATCCGATTTCTTTCTAAGGTAAGGGTATTATTTCTTTTCGTATTCATGAAGAGAGTTATTTCTTTCAATATTCGTAAGGGTTGTTATACCATTCTTTATTATTACGTTGGAATAACCGTCATGCATGCGATTCTATCGTATGCTCGGTGAATTCTTACATTATTCCATTCTTTATTATTCTAGAAATAACATTATACATGCGGTCTATCGCATGCCTGATGAATTCTTTTGTTATTCCATTCTTTATTATTTTGTTGGAATAACCTATTTGTGCGGTCTATCGCATGCCTGGTGAATTCCTCTGTTATTCCATTCTTTATTATTCTATTGGAATAACCTGTCTATGTGGATTACCGCATGCATGATGAATGATCCTTCGTATTCATTCTTTATTAAATTGTAGAAATGATCTGTCTACGTGGATTACCGCATGGCAGATGAAAATCCATTTGCAGTTTCGTATATTCTATTATACTCGTATGAGATATCATTTCTTTTGTATTCGTCATGAAATATCGTTTTCTTTGGTATTTTTCTTTTATGAGTTACTATTCACGGGTTACTATTCATCCAATTACCATTCACTCTAGTATTATCCACTCGGGTATTCGGGGCACTTTTCGTGCCGGAGTACTATTCACGAGTTACTATTCATGAGTTACTATTCACCCGATTACTATTCACTCTAGTATCATTCACTCAGGTATTTGGGGCACTTTTCATGTCGGGGTACTATTTACGAGGTACTATTCCCGAAGTACTATTTATATGATACTATTCACGGGGTACTATTTACCCGAAAAATACATTTTTTTTCTGTCCAAATTATTTTTGGTACATGAATATTAGTATTGAATTTTACTCCACAAAACAGTATCATGTTGACAATTTGAACGTTATTGAATTCTGGATAAATTAAATTATAAATCTTTAAAATTTATTGTTGAACTTGTTTTATTGAATTATTATGTCATTGTCATCATCCTCATGCTTATATTGTGATGAAAGTCATCTTTGGCTTACGTGCATAGATGGACTTAGTATGATTATGACCAGGGATTATTCGGTATAATCATGACCGTAATGTAACGAATGATGTGGTAAAAGTCCTCATTGGCCTGTAGTTCATTGATGGACAATTGTTGGTATGATTATGACCAAGGATTATTTGGTATAATCACGACCATTGATGATTACATGAATATCCTTGGCCGAGGTGCATGGATGATTCGATTTTATTTATTAAGCTGAGTCTCAGCGATAAAGTTGATGAAAAACTTTTTAAATCATAGAAGATAGTAGATTTTATGCTCTACTTGACTCTTCTAATGGATTGCTTATTCATTGTAGTTGTTGATCTAAAACTTGTTGTCTATTATATTCTATCGGTTGTTATATTGTTGAAGGCTAAGGATAATTTATTTTGCATTATCTTAGTCATAATATTTCTAAGCTGGGCTAGTTGAGCTCACCCTTTCTTTTTCTTTGTTCTCTTGAAATGAGAAATGAGAATATAGGCGAGACGGAGTCAGGGGAGCGGATCGACCATTCCATATGGTCGTTTTAGTAGTCCTCACTATTCTATAAAATAGTGTGACAATAAATGTAATGAGGACTCCATTGAGTGTGGATGTTGTCTAGATGACAATATTCTTATTGAAACTCTTAGATTATGTTTAGTCGTATTTTACATGACTGTTATATAATTAAGTTTGTATTTGTATTTAGTACCATGTTTTTGACGACCCAAAATGGGTGATGTATACCTATTTTGGGGACGTCACAATATACACTAATTAACTCATTGCGTACTTTTGGACTTCTTTGTTTTAATATAATCATACAATTCTTTTGACTAATTTGTATAACTTTCTCTTTCTTTTAAAGCTGTATTACTATATTCCACAGAGCACTAATAAATTAAAGAAAAGAAAGACATGATTAAAAAAGCAAGGAATAAGGCAACTTAATTTTTGAGGATTCATTTCATATATAAATTAAAGATTTACGAGATTTAATTATGAAAGATTCTGTCCTTTTATCATACGAAACTACATAGGAGCTGGTTTGGATCATGGTCCCCTCAATCTTTTTAAAATTTAATCTTAGTTGTGAGATATGTAGTCCAAACAAAAAAGACTTGCGTTTCTTGTTATAGCCTATAAGTGTTTTTATTGAGCTGCAACAGTAATTACTTCATAGCCTTGGGAGTACCCTTCTTTCAATTGGCGAAAGCTTAAATAAATAGATTAATCTTGTGGTAACTAAATTTAAGGAGAAATTTTTTTAATTTTTATTTATATGGGATCATGGTTCAGTTTATAATACATGCTTTCTTTTTCTTGAATCTTTACATTATTTCACCCTAATTATTTAGTATGTTTTACAACAATGTATCATCCAAATTATTTTCACAAAAGGAGTAGCTTAAATTCTTATTAGTCATTGAGATTGAAGGTACAGAAGCTCACAATTTAATTCGAGGGTAAAACAAGATCCAAGAAGCTTGATTTCATGAATTTTAATTTGGCAAATTGTCAACATTGCTCATGGGCAATGAAAAAAAACCTTAAACTGATCTTCACATGTAGATATGGTGGATGCTTTTGTTTATGGAGATCAGCTTATTTACAAGTATCACACTAACTTATCTTTGGCCATCAAAGTGAAGAAGAGAAAAAAGAAAATGGCAAAAAGATGCGAAGAGAAAAGTTGACCCTCAATTCTCAATGTGTAAGCAGAGGACATATATTGGGTTTAGCTACCTTCTATGTTTCTTCACTTCTTTTGAGCTTGTGTTGTTGAAGATTCTGCTGATGCTGGCAGCTTATAAGTTGCCCTAACTGGCTCCGGTCCGCTCTAGGCCATTAGATGTGGAAAATTAAGTTTTGCTCGTGATCCAAAAATCCGAAAAGCCTCCCGATCATAAGCCAATGCTGCATCCTCAGGCATATCATAAGTTCCAAGCCACATCCTTGCTCCTTTCTTAGTTGGATTCTTTATCTCCGCTGCAAACTTCCCCCATGACCGTCGCCTCACTCCTCTATACCGCCTCCAATCTGGTGGCGCCTGACTTATATGCTCATCCTTAACACTATTTTCTGATTCATCGGCCTCCAAATTTACTTCCTTCTCTGAAGAGAAATGCACGGTACCTAATGGCACGTTTAGACAATTATTTGGTGGAAACGGATCATTATGCGATGAGCTAGGGCTATATTCTTGTGCATTACATGAATGCAGCACCGGGAAAATTGTTAAAGAGTCGGAATCATTGAGAAGGTATTGTTCTATAGATTTGAGTAGGGCAAATTCGAAGTCTGGGATGGATGTTCCGTTCATTTCTAAGCATATTGTTATGAACGTGAGTATTGACTTTTAGTGTTCCATATACATAAATATATGAATATTAAATATGTCTTTTGAAGTCCAAAGCACAGGGCTGGATTTTTTTAATGTCACCGCAATGCCAGGATCACCAGAGCATCTTTTAACATCATCCTCGTTATCCTCTCTGTCATTATCATTGGCAAATGGTTACTCAAAGAGAATAAAATATTAAATGATTAAAAATAATTAAATAAGATTCTATCATAAGCCAATGCTGCATGTTCTGGCATGTCACAAGTCCCTAACCACATCCTCGCGCCTTTCTTACCCGGATCCCTTATCTCAGCCACGAACTTCCTCCACGGATGCAGCCTCACACCTCTGTACCGATCAGCGGCGGATGGAATTTTTCTCAGCAAGGTGGATTTTAATTAATATTTTTATTGAAGTTAAATAAAAAAAACTTAAACTAATTATAATATTAATTAAGTAATCATTATAATGTTTACAAATTTCAATAAATATTCATAATCCAAACTAAAAAAAGAATTTCAAATAAAAAATATTTAGATACAATTTAAAAACTTATTTCGGTTATTTATCATAGTTCAATTTGAATGATTCTCCAAATGCTCAAAGTCTCAAACCAAATTTACTTTCTATATTCAAACAACACCATGAATTCATTTCAAAGTATAAACTAGTTTTGGTATCTTTTTATAAGTTTCAAATAAGTTTTACTTGAAATAAGAGAAACAAATCATCAAAAATTTATACTCAGAACACCAAAAATTATACAGGGTCCATTAGTTAGATGCAGGGAAATAAAGTAATTATAACAACTAAAATAAGGGTATGGTAAAGGCTCATAGTCATTTTTCATTTCCCATTATAAAATAAGATAAATCATTGTAAGCTATCACAATAAAAGACATAAACTACTCAACCAAAATGAATCCCATTTTCAATTGAAGATCAAACAACCCAAAAATAAAAATCTAATCAGACCAAACAAACAGTAACCACAGTCAACCAAATCAAGAACAAAAAAAATTCAAACTTGAATCAAACAATCCTTCACAGTTCACACGTTGATGAATATTCAAAACAAAAAAACTATACAAAAAATACTTCTAAGATTTCTCCAAGCTTTAAAACTAAGAAGATTTTTTTACTTGTATTTAGAATTGGTTTATAAATTTTTTTTGTCCCCTCCAAATTTAACTCTTCCATTAACCTGTCATCTTAAATTTATTAATTTACATATTTGTCCTGCCCTTATACTTATATAAAAAAATTCCAGCATAGGCAGCTGCCTATGCTGCTGTCCCTTAGTAAATCTGCCACTGGTACCGATTCCAATCTCGAGTTGCATGACACGGTGGCACCTCCACCAGCTTGCTTGTGGCCTCATCCCCCAACATAACCTCTCGTTCATTTGAGTAATCTACATTTAATGCTACGTTTGAATTAAAAGAATGGAATGAAAAGTGGAATGATTCATTCCATTGTAGTTGAAATGAGTTATTCCATACTCTCCCTCTCCCAAGAATAAAATTCATAAATTTGGGAGGAATAAAAATGGTTCAATTCATTTCAGTCGCAATCAAAAATAATTTTTTCCGTTACATAAAAATGAGTCATTCTATTTTCGCCTTTATTACTCCAATCCAAACATGGTATTAGTGACAGTTCTACACTATTTTCTGTCCCAACAAAAGGATTGTCAAAACTCTGAGTGGGAAAATATTTTCTCCAAATTTGGAATATTTAGGGTTTTGAGCTAATGAAATGTGCGGTAATATTAACTCTCTTAAAATATTTGATGACTATAGGTTGAAAAGGTTCTCATCTATATATATACCTGAGATTTAATAAATAACCTAAAAATTTAGGATTTCAATGAAGTTTCACTTGCTCCAGAATTTTTTTAATGATGTTTCTTATTGCTTCATTTAATTTAACATCTTGTTTAAAATAATCTAATATAAATACTCCACTACAGAGAATGGCCACGTTTATCATTGATGATGTAGTTGGTTTACTAAATTTGTTTTTCCTATATAGTCATACTTCCTAGGAATCAAGATATATTTATTTGCTAAGTTTGTTTATTAGCATTTTCCTAATTAATTTCAAGAGGAACTGTGACGCCCACAAATTCATGTACTAGCAGATTTGGTGCATCACTTTTCATCCACATACATGCTAACTAACTATTATTACTCCCTCCATTTCTAAATATGTGACGTTTAAGGTTTTTGTACAGGAATTAAAGAAGTTAAAACTCTTAAATTACTCCATTAAAATTACTATATATATATATATATGTATTACTAAAAATATCCTTGCATAGATAAATGAAAAGTTAAATTATAGGTGATAAAGATGAGAGAGACATATTGTTAGAAAATAGAGAAAATATAAGAATTAAAGAGAGTATACGAGTAAAATATTAAAAGAGAGAAAAAGTAGCTTTGGAAAAATAGAAGAGAATTAAAGAGAGTATTAATAGTTTATGGGTAATTAAGGAAATAATGTAACCAATTCTCTTAAAAATTCTAGAACGTCATATATTTAGGAACAAAAGAATTATCCTAAAACGTCAGTTATTAAGGAATGGAATGAGTATAATCTAGACTACACAATACATTAATTATTTATATTATTTACACATACATGCTTAGATCTTACTTACACTATAAACTAATACATTAGTTCTAAAATATTACATCATTAATTGTTTATTTAACTAATACAATATTAGTTATTTATTCCTCCTCGTTAGCCTTGCCCTTCCCTTTATCTTTTACACCTGATCCTTCGAATTCCTCTGTCTTAGTTGTAAACATAAAATTTTTATGCAAAAATAAACAACTAATTTGTTTAGCAAGTGCATTAATTTAAAATAAAACAAAAATGATTTGACATAAAATCAATATTCAAGGATTTAGAAAGAATTAATATTATCAACAATTCAAGGGATCGGAGTCAACGAAAATCTCTTTATAGAATAATCATTCTTGGCATTTAACTTAGATATTTCGGTTGATGTACAATCTTTAACAATATTATGTTTTTCGTCAATAAGTGTTTTTACTTCATTCATTAAATCTTTTATCCAACTTTTTAAATGAGTAATTTTTTCTTTAAGACGTAGGTTCTCATTTTTTAAAGCAAGATAATCTAAAATGTTTACTCCACGAGTTTCATTGCTTACCTTGGATGTTTCTTGGTTGTCTAATCTTGTGAAGCAAAGTTGTGCAGTTTCTTCATGTTTAGATTCACCATCGCTCCACGTCATCAAGGCTCTGCTTTTTAAATTATTCCCTTTGTTCTTCTTTTTGAGTTGAAAACAATCTCTCTTGAAATGACTAGGCCTTCCACAATCAAAGTAGATTTCTTCTTGTGGTTTTTGTTTGAAGTCCTTCTTGTTGTTAAAGATTTTACTTTGAAACTTTGATTGATTCTTTCTTTTGATTAATTCTCTCAACTTTCTAGTCATCGGTGCTATCTCTTAATTAGAGTCTTCATGAACCCCTTTATTGTTGCTCTCTCGGCTTGAAGTGCTAAATTCCTTTTCTTCGGTGTCTCCTCTTCTTCATCATATATTTTGAGCTGGTTCCCAAACTTTTAAAGCTCTTTAAATAGTGTAACAATCTCCATGATACTAATTGTTGATAAGTCTATACAGGTTACTATTCACTCAGTTACTATTCACTCGAATATTATTCACTCGAGTATTCGGGGCACTTTACACGCCGGAGTACTATTCACGAGTTACTATTCACGGGTTACTATTCACTCAAATATTATTCACTCGGGTATTTGGAGCACTTTTCATGCCGGAGTACTATTCACGAGGTACTATTCCCAAAGTACTATTCATAGGGTACTATTCACCCAAAAAATATATATCTTTTCTGTCCAAATTATTTTTGATACATGAATAATATTCTTGAATTATACTCCACAAAGCAGTATCATGTTGACAATTTGGATATTTTTAAACTTTGGATAAATTTAAAGTCTTTAATATGTATTCTTGATTTCGTTTGATAAATGCTTATATCATTGTCATCATCCTCATGCTTATATTATGATGAAAGTCATCTTTGGCTTACGTGCACAGATGGACTATTGATTGGTATGATTATGACCAGGGATCATTCGGTATAATCATGACCCATAATGTTACAAATGATGTGGTAAAAGTCTTCATTTGCCCATAGTGCATTGATGGACAGTTGTTGGTATGATTATGACCAGGGATTATTCGGTATAATCATGACCATTGGTGATTACATGAATATCCTTGGCACATAGTGCAGGGATGATTCGATGATGTGGTTTATTTATTAAGCTAAGTCTTAGCGATAAAGTGGATGAAAAACTTTTTAAATCATAGAAGATAGTAGATATCATGCTCTACTTGACTCTTCTAATGGATTGTTTGTTCCGCTGCAGTTAAACATGATGTTTATTGTATTTTGTCAGTTTAACACTGTGGAAGGCTAATGATAATTTATTCTGCATTATCTTAGTCATAATATTTCTTACTGGGCTAGTTGAGCTCACCCTTTTTCTTTTATTGTTCTCTTCAGGAAATGAAAACCTAGCCGGGACTAGTCGGGAAATGGAGTGATGTTTCAAGATGGTTATTTTAGTAGTCCTCACTACTTAGTGTGATAATAAATGTAATGAGGATTGAATTTGAGTTTGGATATTGTCTATGAGACAATATTCATGTAAAAACTCAACTATGTTTTGTCGTATTTTTACACGACAGTTGTATTAAAGAAGTTTGTATTTGATTTCTTTACTATGTATTTGGCGAATCAAGATGGGTGATGTATGCCTATTTTGGGGGCGTCACAGTTGGTATCAAAGCTTAGGGATATGATCTGGCTGAGATGTGAGACTAGAACTAGGAGGGGAGAGATGGGTAATTCCTTCGCTAGTATGACCTACCTAAGTTTATTTGATATTTAATTGGTCGGTTAGAGTATAGGGATAATATGTGACATGTCAATTAACCCTTGTTTTGTGACAGTGTTTGAGAATGACATCTGAAAATGTTGAGATAAACAATGAAGCACATGAGACCGGTGAGTCACCGATGATCAATAACCAGGATAATGTGCATCAGGAAGACAATAATCCTCGTGTAAACAACAACACCGACCAAATGAAGAACGATGGTATGTTTAGGAAATTTTTTTAATTTATGCAAAACCAAACGAGAGAGACTCCTGTTCAAAATGCAGGTGGAAACACTAGCAACTCACGGCTGGTCACCGCTAAGCAGTTCAAGGAACTGGGACCACCAGAGTTTTTGGGAAAGCTAGAACCACTTAAGGCGGAGACGTGGATAAAATAGATCACCAAGATATTTGATGTCTTGGAATACTTAGAGGAGCAAAAGGTTCCCTTCGCCACCTTTATGTTACGTGAAGAAGCAGATTACTGGTGGGAATCTGTAACACATACTCAACCTACCGCACTAAAGATGTCTTGGGAGAAGTTTCAAGAACTGTTCAACGACAAGTACTTTCCCGAAAGTATTCGTCACATGAAGGAGGTGGAATTCATAAAGCTAGAGCAAAAAAATATGACAGTATCGCAATACGAGGCAAAGTTTGCGGAGTTATCCTGGTTTGCATCTCATTTGGTAGATAATGAAGAGCGAATGACACGAATGTTTCTAAGAGGTTTGAAACCCGAAATACGTTAATACCTCATTTCTCACAAACTTTGTTTATATTCAGATGTTATGAATATGGCTCAGTTATTAGAACGCGATTATGAGTCAGCCCAACCAAAAGGTAACGACCAACAACACGATAATAATTGTACCGGTGGTAACGGCCATCGGAACAACGATAACCATTGTGGAGGAAATTATCATGGTAGAAATGGTAACCACTTCAGTGGTAATCATGGCCAAGATAATAGAAAAGGTGAACTAAGTGAGAACAACTTTAAGAAGAGAAGATTCGACAATGACGGAAAGACATCGACAGTAGCACCAACACCCGTTTCAAAGGAAGAAGAACGATCACCGATCGTATATTTCAAATGCGGACAGGAGGGACACATCCGTCCAAACTGTATGCAGCAACCCAAAGCGTGTTTCAATTGCAGAAGAGAAGGTCATTTAGCTCAATTTTGTCGTGTAGTGAAGTCAAGTCCAGCTGGGATGGTGACGCCAAAGGATGTCCCAGATAAGTCAAAGCTGGTAGTTTAAGTGAGAGCGTTTGTCGAGAAACCCGAACGAAGTTATCACGGGTAAGTTAATTATAAACTTTTGCGAAGTTTATACCATATTCGATACCGGTTCTACCCACTCTTTTATTTCTCATATTAGCGCTCAACGTTTAAATTTTACCCTAGAGAAGTTAGACTTTGACTTATTGGTTGAAACTTCGTTAGGAGAAACCTTCGTTACATCCACTATTTATAAATCTTGTTTGATTTAAATCAGTACCCACACATTACCTGCCGATCTCATCTCTTTGAAAATACTTGCCTTTGATGTGATTTTAAGAATCGACTGGTTAACTACTCATCATGCTAAAATTGATTGTTTTCGTAAGGTTGTTAGCCTTCCTAACCAACCTGTTATGCGAATTCAAGTAACCAAACCACTAAAGTCAATCATTATCATATTAAACCATAAGTAAAGAGCCCCGAACCTTTCGCTGGTGACTTCCAACTTGGAATGCACTAAAGCCAGACTTTTCATAGGGGAAGCCATGAATAACGGTGGCAAGTTGATAGGTATCAATGTGACATGATATCAAAGTCTTGGATGAGAGTCACAGTTTTGAATGATATTTCTATCGTTAATAAATTTCCTGACGTATACCCCAAAGAACTTCCTGGCCTACCCCAGAGCGTGAAATAGAATTTTGTATTGACCCCAGTACAAAACTCATTTCTAGAACCCTCAAACATTTCTTCACCCAGAACTAACGTAACTCGCGCCGAAGACGATGGCTCTGTGACGCCCCCAAATCCGGGTTATCTTTAACTCGAATTTGGTGCTCACGATACTAGAATACCCATTCATACTAAAAGAAAACTGTCTTATATTACATAAATATCGTACTTAAATCTCAGGTTCTATAGACCTTGATATATAGTACAGACCAAATATTATTACACAACATGGTACTAACAATATTTATTACATTCACTACTTAAGTTCACTTAAGCACAAGCGCTTAATAAATTACTACTCAACAACTTTGCCTTTTCCTTTGTCTTTTCCAGATGGACCAGCAACCTCAGTTTTAACTGAAAACATTATATTTAACGCAAGGGTGAGCAACAGCTTGCTCAACAAGGAAATAAGCAGTTAAATATAATGGAACAGAAATATTTATATCAAAGAGGTTACAATGCAATAAATATTGAACAATATAATTCTTTAAGAGTGTTGAGTATAAAAATTAGACTTTAGCATCTTTGTAAGAGCGTCAAATGACCAATGAACTCAGATTTAGAATTAATAGTAATAATCTCATAATCCATGAATACAAACAGTTATAAAAGCTGTTTTATATCCTAGACTCATACTTTAGGAGATCAGCCTAAGTACCTTATATTGTGCACAACATAATAGTCTAATAACACTTTACATGTCCTTCAGAATCATATGTCCGGTACAATATGCCCCTATAAAAGGGTTGTTCGTTCACAGCATTATATTAGAATCCATACCACAACAAAATGGTTTGGAAAGCATTAACTGATAATTTCATGAATAATATCAATATATCAACAATTGTCTAACCGAAGTAATGATATTGACATACATTCAATTTAAACTCATTTAAGAGCAAAAGTTCGATATACTATTCTTTTGAAGCTGATTGGAATAAAAAGGCTATTTAACCTTATATTCTTTTGAAGCTGATTGGAATAAAAAGGCTATTTAACCTTATATTATTCATAAATAAGGATAGACAGTTCAGAAATTAGAGAACCTATCCACTGCAGAATAGTTACTCAATAAGAAGTAAAAGTTAGAAACTTGCCTTGTTTGTAGACTATTGATAGGATTCAGCTTAATATGTTCTCACAGAGCCTACATAATTTATTTGCATTTACAAGCCTATTAGCCAAATAGCCAAGTTATATAGTTTGTGGAGATTCACACATCACATAATTCAGTGGTCAAGTTTTTAGTTAGATTCCTACATTTTATACATTTTTCAAATATCTCATCCATGCTTTCACATTAGACAATCTCTTCTTTAATAGGTTTCGACATGCTAACAACAAGTAATAGGAATTACATTACAATTTAGTATTTACATTAACCAAGTATGTTAGCCACATAGCTAAGTCATATATCATGTAGTTTCACCGATCATGGTTAGATTTCCTATATTTGATACATTTTTCAAATATCTCATCCATGTTCTTATCATCACCATTTTCTCTTTAATAGTGTTCAATATGCTTATAATATGCAATACTTTCCAATTACCATTTTCATTTCCTTAGTAACTTAGTATATAAGCATTTTATGCTTCCTTTAATTAATTTATAGCATACAAGGTGTTTTCATACCTTATTATCGGTTTTGAAGGTATTTCTTACATGCATGGTTAACCTATAGTCTTCCTCATAATTTATAGATTCATTTTGACACACCAATGCATCAATTATCAATGTTTTCTTCTATGATGCTAAAACAACCCTTTGAGGCTTTAATAGTTTTAAACATGACTTAATGATTCCAAATTAGATTAATGTTTATATTAGCTTCCATTTAGAATTTTCCCATACACTTGCTTCTATCATAACTATACTCATTTAGAGAAACATAATCTATCCTTTATAGATAATCTGGTTACTAAAACAAAATTTGGAATCAAACATGAACTTTACAAAATAGTCATTATTGTAGCTGCTATATCACAACTGTTGCTTCTCATTCTACTTGTTGTGGGCTACTAGTATCAGCTATATGCTGCCACTATTAGGCAGCAAGTCACAACACCCATGCACAAAAATGCTTCTAAAATAACCTATTTAGCTGGCCTTGCAAGCCTTGCAGCCGTTAAAGGTTCCAATGTGTGGTCAGTCAAGCTTCACTTGGCCCCGTAGGGCTTAGCTGAGCTTGATGTGGCCCCACGGCCCCTAACTAAGCCTAACATCTCCTAATCTCTGTAACACATTTTAGTTATTAGCCTTATCTTATAACTTGCTATCCATTAATATTTTCTATGTATGAATGCACTGCCAACTGATATTGCTGTATACGTCCATCATGAAAGGTTTTACGTGATGATTTTGGCAATCACGCAAACGCTTAGTGTTTTTGTGATGATTAATACAATCACATTAACACGTAATTTATTGTGATTGTCAAAGTCATCACACAAAAAAATAAGACTTTAGGGATCAAATGTAAGAACGTGAATCTCTATTTATATATAATTTATTTCACTATTTTAATTGTATCAAATGATACTTGTAGGATTCGAACCCTCTCCCATTTGCAAACTAAATAACGAGTATTACCACTACACTAAAGTCCAGATCATGATTATAATTTTAAAACAAAATATAAAAGGAAACATATGTGAGTTGAATTACTAAACAAAATTACTTTCACATAAGATTTGGTGATTGCAATGGCAGTCACAAATACTCTATAATGATGGTAAAATTAGTCATCACTAAGAGCCATCATATATTTTATTGTTTTGTGATGACTTGAAAATTCCATCACAAAATACCTTCTTTTTGTAATTGCAAATAAAAGTCGTCACAAAAATCTATTTTTTTAATGATTGTCACGACCGTCATAAAATATTGTTTTAATTATTTTTTACATTAAAATATTAGTGATAGCTTAAATGCAATCACGAAAAAGGGTATATCTATAAGTGATGACTTAGTTCGTCACAAAAAGAAAATTTATTTTTCGTGAAAAAATTGGTGTGATTGACATGACCATCACAATTATAATACAATGATGGCACGATTAGTCATCACTAAGAGCCATCATATATACCATTATTTTGTGATTGCTTAAAAAGTCCATTACAAATTACTATCTTTTGTGATTGTTTTTAAAAATTATCACAAAATTCTGTCACGTATTCTTGTTTTTCTAGTAGTGTATGTTGGGTAAATCAAGTAAATACTTTACTTGTTCTAATATTCAGTTCCTTTTTACCAAAACAGTTCTTTTAGGTCTTTTATCAAACAGTTGGTGGGCATGGTTATAAGCTACTAGTTCCACAACCATTTGTTTATATTACAACCCATTTTATCCTCCTTATTTCTCCACAGCCCATCCTATCTCCTCTACTCAAATTCAGTCATCAATAGTGCAATATTTAGTCATCAAAACAGTCCTCATAATACCATGATAGTTAGTAAGGTCACACAAGTAATGCTAGCAGTCAGTCAACATAGAAATATAGCATAGCAATGAATTTTAATACTACAACAGTTAGTAAAGCAACACATAACAGTTTATATAATGCAATAACAGTTAGTATAGCAACTAAAGTCCTTCTAACAGTCATTTATGCTCATTCCAACCACAAGCATATTGTCTCTCAGTCTATAATGATTCTAGGAATAGCAATATGTCATATAATCATATATAAGCATAAGCAATCACCTATTACAATTATAAGTATAAGCACTCAACCTAACAATTTCAATTCTTGGCATACAAACTTAGTAAACAATGGTTTTATTACTCTATAAAATCAAGGTTCATAGCATGATAACTAGAAACAATCTTTAGATTAGTTAAGGTGAGCACTTTAGCATATGTAGTCATTATAAGATATATGCATACATAGTTCCAATTTTGATAATTCTTAGCTATCAAGGAATTCTTACAACACAGTTTTTATTAGATAGTAATACAACCAAATCCAATCAAGTCATGACTTTGAAATTATAGGTAGCTAGGGGTTGTTTTGAATCATTTCCCAAAACAGGCCCAAATTTGCCTTATTTATACATGTATCCTCTATCTACCATCTTTTCATGTTTTAAAGAATCTAAGTCAAGGTCTTTATGCTTTTAGGCCAACACAGCCCTCTTTAGGATTTAAATTCCAAAAACAAACATGGTTTACCCCTATGTTTACAAGGATAGCATGAAAGTGCAATATAAAGGCTTATACTATCTTTTTATATGATATTTATCATACATAACATATATTTGACTAATATTCAATAGCTTACACCATATCAGTCATTATCAAGCCTCTAATCTAGCATACAAGGTTTTTAAAACAGTGGCTAAGTCTTAATTAATTGCTTAATTCATATATAGGCTAGCATACATCTAGGTTATACATAATATACCAAACCACATAGTATACAAGCATAGTTGACTTTACTTGATTATTTAGCTCGATATTTTAAGCATGAATTTAAACTGCACACTTAGTCTAGCATAATAACAGTCCTCATGGAGTTTACTATTTAAGTTCATTCCTACTTGCTTTGTCCAAGTTTTTAAACTGATCAAGGTTACAAGTCATAAGGAACTATGATGAGGTCAAGCTTAGAGTATTCTTGAGGTATTTCCCCATTACAAGGGCATTTTTACTTTAGTTGGACTCCAAATAATAGTTAATATCACAGAGGCTAAATCAGTCCCTTAGCAGACATTTTATCAAGCAGTTGGGGTGCAGTCCTTATATATGCATATATTTACATAATCTTTAGTTCACTATCCCCAGCTGTATGGCTTAAACAACATCAAGCATAAGACCATACTTATCAGTCCCAATCACAATAGTTCAAATAACCTGAAAACAGACATCATATTGTACTAAATTACAATAACAACCATACATGTTCTCTGGTCACTGACAGTTCATTATGCTAATTAATTCAATAGCCATCCTAATTGTTTATCAGTTCAGTTGCTTCTCGGAATGAATGGAAAGATTAGAAAGGCCAGAATTGGCTTACCTTACTGATTCGAAGGTTATCAGTGGTTGGAGCTGCCCAGTTTCTCCTCCTTTTCTAGCCGAAACTTTCCCACTCACACTCTATATAACTGATATTGAAATAGCCTTTAGTCTTTGTTAAGTGGTGAAGCTAAATTGGGCAATACACTTGGCCCTTTTTATGGCTGAGCTTAGCTCCTTCTACTGTTAATCCCTTCACATCTAGTTGACCCCTACACAGCCCTCCTACGAAGCAGCAGTACTCTGTTAGAGTTTATGCCCTAGAGGCCAATTATTTGATATAATTGCTTAACGTTTTGATATTATATTTGATTGAATAAATGAATGATTTTATTATGGTTTTATTTACTGCGTTATATAATTGTTAACATAATAAGATTCCTTAGAATAGTGATACAAATTATATGATTTCAAGTATGTGACTTGAACATGAGATTATATAATTACAATTAGTATCATTTTTCTTAAATGTCCCTAGTCGAGTATCATTGTTGATGGGACAACATTGATGCATTGAGACTAGTATGTAGATTGACTGATGACCAAATCTCATTGGTCATAAATATATGAGATATTAAGTCAATGCATAGGTACATGTTAGAGAACGATGTACTGGACAGTCCCACCATGAGAATTCTATGTGGAGCATTATGCGAAGTGTCATTAGAAATTCTCATAGTGATAATGATGTAATGGTCCTCCGACCTGAAATCACTATATTACTACACTAGAATTTATGTACTTTGATATCATCAAATGTCACCTTTAATAGGGTGGACTATAAAGGTGATTATTGGGTACATCATGAATCGTGTGAGAATATGAGTGATCTAGATGGAATTTAACCCTCCTATATATTGGGGTGATATCCATTGGCCTCTTGATTGAGTAGGACTATGAAATGCATGGCCATGCTCAAATAGTGATTTGTTTCATATAGTACTACTCATTGATCAAGAAAACTCAGATTAAATTATGAAGAGTATGACACATTCCATGACTCGAGTTTAATCTAGGATATTAAGGTTAAAAGGATTAAATTGCATTGAAACATTGGTCACGAAAAGGTTGCATCGAATCATCGATCTTATTATTACTTGGGTAGCAGTGATGCATTACTAGATGTCGCTCCATCGTTTATAATTTTATAATATGATTTTAAAAGTATTGCCAACGTAATAATAACCTATAAGGTCACACACATGTAACGTAATTTAAAATGGAATTAATTTAAATTTTAAGGATTTAAATATATTAATATGATTAATAGTATTTAAATCACTAATTTAAATTAAAAGGATAATTGTATATATGTATATTAATTAAGTAAGACTTAATTAAGATATATATATATATATATATATATATAAATTCGGATTTTATGAAATCAGGTTTTGATTAATCCCCTTTTTATCTACTATATATATGATATAGTAGCCACTTAGGGTTATATCATAACATCATAACCCTAGCCGCTCTTAGAGAGAGACTAGAGAGAAACAGTTCTAAAATCCATTCCTTTTGGTGGCTAATACATCGATTCCGCTTTACTTAGAGATCGCACGGATTGTCATGCATGTCGTGGATGGATACCGTAGAGGCGCGATTCATTTGGATTGCGTTAGATATTAGAGCGCATCAATTTCAGAAGCATTTTCATAATCGGTATAATTTCTAACCACTGAATTAATTATTTTCGCATGGATCCTGTTTAGGGTTTCAGAAATTACTTTAAATTGTTCTATTTCCGCTGTGCGTTTCTGTGTCGAAACCCTACAATGGTATCAAAGCTACTTGCGAAACGATTAATTCAGATAACATGTTTAATTGTTTTCAATATATATGGTATGTGATGATGCAATTTTATCGATCTGAAATTGATTATATTATTTTCGATATATATGATATATGATGATACAATTTTACCGAACTGTTAATTGAGTATATGATATACTGTAATCGACATATTTTGATATTATAAATATCAGTAATAGATATGCATGTATATGATGTTCTGTTAATTGAGTATATGATATTCTGTAATCGACATATTCTGGTATTATGAACATCAGTAATAGATATGCATGTATATATTGTTCTGTTAATTGTATCTTATATGGCGTAATAACAAGATTGATTTAATATGATTAATTGAAACCGGACATATATGATATATATCGGGTGTATTGTTATTATGACTATTTTGGTGGATTAAAATACGTGATTTCAAACATTTGAGGAGAATCATTTGAAAAAATTTCGCAATACAATGGGACCACCGCTGTGGGGAGACCCCCATCGGACCCCCGTCAGAAGCGCATCGATGGTCGTGACCCCAATTTGTTATATATATTTTTCTTTAATTTTATATAAACTGTTATATGCTTATTGTGATATGCATGGTGCACAGTTATGGCCTTTTGACCCATAGGTTAGTGGTTTTGGTTTTGAAATACGGCTTGCATGTCGTGCCTTTCTATAAATTCTAATGTAAAATTCTCTTCTCATCTAAATCCTTGAATGTAACTCGAGGTTTCTTTATGTCATGTAATAATCAGAATCGATGAAGATGAAAAGATGAAGGACACGATGGAAAGATGATGATGGAGAGGAGGCACATGCTTGAGGAAGATCCAAGGAAGCTATTTATTTTAAGATCTTTTACCACCTTAGATTGACCTTCAATCTTTCATTAGCTTGAAAAGATTGACAAATTGGATTGGGCCATAATCGTGACACATTTAATTTTGCAATTTATTTATGCTTGTATGCGATATGATATGATAAATAATAATGCATGCTTAATAAGATTAAAATTGGTGAGATCTAAATTTATTAATAAAATCCTCATTAAATTATTAAGTCTAAATCAGATGCCTTCCGATGAATAACACTCATCAAGACCTTGATCAATAGATGTAGGTTTACCAAAGCAAAGTACCCTATTTATCTAGGTAAGATGCGATAGGATAATTGTGATATCCAAACTGTTAAAATCATTGGGCCCGACTTAACTAAGTTATCTCAATAGGATTGTGGACTTAGAGGCATAGAGTTTGGTAGGTACCATTAGATGGACTAGAAACAATTGTTGTTTACCAAACTATCCAGGAGTTATATATGATATAATTGACAAAAGGGTTGTCTACCTAAAAAAATTATGTTTTAAGAGATTAGCTAAAGCTAACTTAGGGCATAATGAAATATGGATCTTGGCTCACTAGAAAGATTTAATTGAAAAATGCTTTTCGAATTAATGGTGTGGGCTATTAATTTGAATAAAATAGTGGGAGGTATATTTTGAATGTACTATTATCAATTACATAATATCAACTCTGTAATTTGACTTATTATTTTTTTTCACTTATAAATTATAGATATCAATGGCAAACAACAACAATACAAGTAGTCTTTCACTACGATCAGTCCTTGAGAAAGACAAGCTGAGTGGAATTAATTTCCTTGACTGGCATAGGAACTTGAGGATTGTCCTCAAACAAGAGCGCAAGCTATATGTCATTGAAAAGCCCATTCTGCAAAGACCGGTAAATCTTTGCACTACGTCATGAGAGCATAATGCTTACAAGAAGCATCAAGATGATGATCTGGACGTGAGTTGTCTCATGCTAGCAACCATGAACGCTGAGCTTCAGAAGCAACATGAGTTGATGGATGCTTATGAGATAATCGAGCATCACAAGAAATTGTTCGAAGGGCATACTCGACAGGAGAGGTATGATACAAGCAAGGCATTGTATCACTGCAAAATGGGTGAACGCGATCTAGTTGGTCCACATGTGCTGAAAATGATTGGGTATATTGAGTACCTTGATAGGTTGGGCTTTCCAATCACTCCGGAGGCCCAAACAGATCTTGTTTTGCAATCCCTGAACATCAGCTATTCTCAATTTGTCATGAATTATCTTATGAATGAAATTGTGAAACCCCTTACTGAGTTGTTGAGCATGTTAAGAACTGCCGAGAACAACATGAAAAAGGCAGGACCCGCTCCCATAATGATGGTACAAAAGGGGAATGCTAAGGGAAAATGGAAAGGTAAGAAGAAGATAGGATCTAATTCTGGTGCCAAACCTAAAATCCAAAACCAAACAGGCTTTAAAACCTAAAGGTGGGGTGGCTAAAGAAGGTGATTGTTACTTTTGTGGAAAACCTGGACACTGGAAGAGGAATTGCCCAGTTTTTCTTCCTTTTCTAGCCGAAACTTTCCCACTCACACTCTATATAACTGATATTGAAATAGCCTTTAGTCTTTGTTAAGTGGTGAAGCTAAATTGGGCAATACACTTGGCCCTTTTAATGGCTGAGCTTAGCTCCTTCTACTGTTAATCCCTTCACATCTAGTTGACCCCACACACGACCCTCCTCTGAAGGCAAAGAAAGACTGTTAGAGTTTATGCCCTAGAGGCCAATTATTTGATATAATTGCTTAACGTTTTGATATTATATTTGATTGAATAAATGAATGATTTTATTATGGTTTTATTTACTGCGTTGTATAATTGTTAACATAATAAAATTCCTTAGAATAGTGATACAAATTATATGGTTTCAAGTATGTGACTTGAACATGAGATTATATAATTACAATTAGTATCATTATTTTTAAATGTCCCTAGTCGAGTATCATTGTTGATGGGACAACATTGATGCATTAAGACTAGTATGGATCGATTGATGACCAAATCTCATTGGTCATAAATATATGAGATATTAAGTCAATGTATAAGTACATGTTGAGAACGATGTCTAATCGGCGGACCCACCATGAGAATTCTACATGGAGCATTATGCGATGTGTCATTAGAAATTCTCATAGTGATAATGATGTAATGGTCCTCCGACCTGAAATCACTATATTACTACATGGGAATTTATGTACTTTGATATCATCAAATGTCACCTTTAATAGGGTGGACTATAAAGGTGATTATTGGGTACATCATGAATCGTGTGAGGAATATGAATGATGTAGATGGAATTTAACCCTCCTATATATTAGGGGTGATATCCATAGGCCTCTTGATTGAGTAGGACTATGAAATGCATGGCCATTCTCAAATAGTGATTTGTTTCATATAGTCTACTCATTGATCAAGAAAACTCAGATTAAATTATGAAGAGTATGACACATTCCATGACTCGAGTTTAATCTAGGATATTAAGGTTAAAAGGATTAAATTGTATTGAAACATTGGTCACAGAAAGGTTGCATCGAATCATCGATCTTATTATTACTTGGGTAAAGCGAGTGATGCATTACTAGATGTCGCTTTTCAACATTTATAATTTTATAATATGATTTTAAAATTATTGCCAACGTAATAATAACCTATAGGGTCACACACATAAAATGTAATTTAAAATGGAATTAATTTAAATTTTAAGGATTTAAATATATTAATATGATTAATAGTATTTAAATCATTTAATTTAAATTAAAAGGATAATTTGTATATATGTATATTAATTAAGTAAGACTTAATTAATATATATATATATATATATATATATTTGGATTTTATGAAATTAGGTTTTGATTAACCCCTTTTTAACTACTACTATATATATGATATAGCAGACCACTTAGGGTTATATCATAACATCATAACCCTAGCCGCTCTTAGAGAGAGACTAGAGAGAAACAATTCTAAAATCCATTCCTTTTGGTGGCTAGTACCGCTTGATTCCTGCTTTCTCGCAGATCGTATGACGGTTCGTGCTGGGCGTTCGTGTGGATACCGTAGAGGCGCGATTCGTTTGGATTGCGTTGGAGATTCGAGCGCATCAATTTCAGAAGCATTTTCATATTCGGTATAATTTCTAACCACTGAATTAATTATTTTCGCATGGATCCTGTTTAGGGTTTCGGAAATTGCTTTAAATTGTTCTATTTCCTATATGCGTTTCTGTGTCGAAACCCTACACACTCTGTCCTAGCCTAGTTAATTTGGATCGTATACAACAACCCTACCGAGCATAGCTTTACTTTATCTTCTGCCATCTGACCTGTTACTTGTCTGTTAACTAAACTAACTGCTAACTAAAACTAGCTTAGCGTCTGAGTAACTTGCTACTCAACTGACTAACGAATGGACTAACTAACTATTAACAACAGAATAAACTCAGCCTTTCCTTTCATTTATGTGGGCTGCCAAATTGGGCTCAAACAGTCTCCTTTTTGCATAACATTTGATTTGCTGCATCGGGTCAACAAAAGATTGATACTACCTTGCTGTTGGGCTTAATGCAACTAATCTATAATATTGAAGAAATTGAAAGGCTTGTATGGAAATTAAGGTAGCACATTTACAACCACACATAGAAAATCTAATAGGGTCCAATAATTAACTATAGACTCACATTACCTAATACTATACATAGATTTTTATCCACCATAATTATGAAGACTAGTAAAAAGGTACTTAACACAAACATCATTAAAATGATGTTTTCTATGCATTTTAAGTAGCTTATGGTAGTACAAACTTTTCTTTATTTATCACTAAATGATAATTTTGAAAGGAATTAATTATATCATAGTATAATTATTTTCCTTGGACACATAAGTAGCTTCATGTGAATAATCTTTCTCAATTAAGTCATTTGGCTTTCCTTTCCATTCTTGATGTTTATGTAACATTATATTTAACGTATATCTCAACATCACTCTATTTACCATTATAATCTAGGATACTTAATAACTAGTGAATAAAATTTTTCCACAATAAGAAGTAACATAATAAATAAATAAAAAATTATACGCAAAATTATATTAATTGAATCTTACATAGGATTTTCTGAGTCATTAAAGGCTCGAGTTGTTGAAGATTACGACCATTCCATTCAATATCATCCTAGAAAAGCGAACGTGGTAGCTGACGCGTTGAATGGAAGATCGTATGCTTTTACGAGTACGATATTGTTAACACAAAGACCCATTTTATACGACTTAAAAAAGATGGAGATAGGGTTAAAGACTTCAAGAACCTACGTGAAGATAGCGAATATAAAAAAAGAATCGACTTTAATCAATACAGTTAAAAGCCACTCAAGCTACATACTCAAACCTGATGAATGTGTAAAAGAAGGTTCAAGAAGGCGTTATTCTAGAAGCAAGAATCGACGAAGAGAGGAAATCTCAACCCTCGATTTTATTGGTCTATTTGAAATCCTTGATCGAGTAGGAACTGTGGCCTATAGACTCGCCTTACCGCCAAGTATGTCTCGTGTTCATAACGTTTTTCACATATCTATGTTACGTAAATATATGAAAGACCCGAACCACTTTATTGAATTAGAACTAGACGAGATAGCATAAGATTTAACGTATGAGGAGATACCTGTTAAAATCTTGGATAAGAAGGATCATATTCTACGCTCAAAGGTTATACCTCAAGACTTAGAATCTAAACAAGGTATCATCACCTCTTCGGCATACCAGGTACGTACGTAAATTTCGAGGGAGAAATTTCATAAAGAGGGGAGGTTGTAAGACCCCAAATTTTATGAATACAGATTAATTTTCTCGAAATATTTTTTTTAGTATTAAGGTGTGGATTTGATATAATGTTATAGTTGTGGGTAATATTACAAATTTTATAAAGTAAGCAAGTTGTCATAAAATATTAGTTTGGTCGGAGAATATTCTTTTTGTCGGGGAATATCCGTACGACGGTACAATCATTAGTGGATCCCATAATGGAATTACTGTCGGAGTTAAAAAATGACAGACATATCTTTTTATAAAATAACGGCGAAAGTTTTACTGTTAGACTATTGAAATGCCCGATGGTAAAAGTACAGTAATATGCGTGGTTGCATAGAAGCGCATGATATTAATTATTGATGCTTACGCGAGAAGTCACTCAGTTATACTCAATTATTGCTACAGTAATTGCTGCATAATATCTCTCATATTATTGATTCAATTATTGTCACAGTATCATCTGCATAATATTTTATTAAATCAATAATTGAGACGACAAAGTTATTCATATTATTATTTACAATATTGACGATGAAAGTTCTATCAAGGAGAGGTTTGGTCACCTAATTGCGCGCCAATAGGGAGAAATTCTTATCGGAAAGCCCCCTCTTTCCTGGGAATGATCTGGTTGTTAAATATTATGAGTTATAATATTAATGATAAATAAGTTTGTGTTGATAAAAGATGAAATTGATACTTCCATTGTGTTGGGATTATTAGTGTTTGTGAGAATCGACATTTATTTCAATAATAATTAATTTTTGGAGGTTATATTGACCAATCGAGTAATTAATCGGATAAATGAGTAATTAATTGTTATTAATTCACATGCTTATAACTATTTGTTCACATGTATGTACTATTGATTCACATATATGTACTATTAGGGGAGGTGGTGCAAGATTGATAATACTTGTATGACTAAATTAAAAATGGAGGTATAGATGAATGTATTATACTGTAACTATTTTTTTCATATGTATAGAACTATTAATTCACATGACTGAAATATTGATTCACATGATGTACTATTAGGGGAGGTGGTGCAAGTTTGATAGTACTTGTAGGACTAAATTAAAAATAGAGGAAAGAATGAAGGTATTATACTGTAATATTTTGAGCCCCAAAACGTGCAATTATCAAAACTATATTTTCCTATAAATAGAAGCTCATTCTTCTTTCATTCTCACCAATTCACTAAGACTCACGAGCAATTATAGAGAGAGAAGCTATAGAGAGAAAGAAGAAGAGAAGTCTGCTACTTCACTATTCCAGTATTCAGTCTTCTTCTGAGGTAAGAGATATTATTTTTGTTCAGTATTCATAAGGAATAATATTTTCTTCCATACTCTGTAGTATGTGAGTAATATTATTTCGTCTCATATTCCTGATTATACCCTCATTTTGTTAAAGTATTGCTTCTATACTCCGTGAAATTAGTAGAATATCCTTGATATTTGCGCTTCATCCAGTATCTTTTCATGAAAATATTATTCTGAGCTTTCTTTATAATTATTGATCTTTTCATGCCGGAATACTATTCATGAGTTACGATTTATGGGTTACTATTCACCCAGTTACTATTCACTCGAATATTATTCATTCTGATATTCGGGACACTTTTCATGCTGGAGTACTATTCACAAGTTACTATTCATGGGTTATTATTCACCCGAATATTATTCACTCAAATATTATTCACTCGGGTATTTGGGGTACTTTTCATGTCGGGGTACTATTCCCGAGGTACTACTCTCAAAGTACTATTCACAGGGTACTATTCACCCAAAAAATATATCTTTTCTGTCCAAATTATTTTTGATACATGAATATTATTCTTGAATTTTACTCCACAAAGCAGTATTGTGTTGACAATTTGGATATTTTTAAACTTTAGATAAATTTAAAGTCTTTAATATGTATCCTTGATTTCGTTTGATAAATGTTTATATCATTATCATCATCCTCATGCTTATATTGTGATGAAAGTCATCTTTGGCTTACGTGCATAGATGGACTGTTGATTAGTATGATTATAACCAGGGATCATTCAGTATAATCATGACCCGTAATGTTACAAATGATGTGGTAAAAGTCCTCATTGGCCCATAGTGCACTGATGGACAGTTGTTGGCATGATTATGACCAGGGATTATTCGGTATAATCATGACCATTGATGATTACATGTATATCCTTGGTCCGTAGTGCAGGGATGATTCGATGATGTGATTTATTTATTAAGTTGAATCTCAGCGAGAAAGTGGATGAAAAATTTTTTAAATCATAGAAGATAGTAGATATCATGCTCTACTTGACTCTTCTAATGGATTGCTTGTTCCGCTGCAGTTAAACTTGATGTTTGTTGTATTTTATCAGTTTAACACTGTTAAAGGCTAATGATAATTTATTCTGCATTATCTTAGTCATAATATTTCTTACTGGGCTAGTTGAGCTCACCCTTTTGCTTTCATTGTTCTCTTCAGAAAATGAGAACGTAGCCGGGACTAGTCGAGAAATAGAGTGACGGTCCGAGATTGTTATTTTAGTAGTCCTCATTACTTAGTCGGATAATAAATGTAATGAGGATTGAATTTGAGTTTGGATATTGTCTATGAGACAATATTCATATAAAAACTCAGCTATATTTTGTTGTATTTTTACACGACAGTTGTATTAAAGAAGTTTGTATTTGATTTCTGTACCATGTATTTGGCGACTCAAGATGAGTGATGTATACCTATTTTGGGGGCGTCACACAAACCATCTCCATACAAAAAATATGTTATCATTAAAACAAAACATATAAACCAACAATAAGGTTTAATTTTTTTGGTCATTTAATTGACAAAGATGAAATTTATGTAGACCTGGTAAAAGTAGAAGCGGTAATAAATTGGGAACAACCAAAAACCCCAACGAAAGTTAGGAAGTTTCTTACGTTTAGCTGGATATTATTGGTGCTTTATTCAAGATTACCAAAGATATGGTTGCACCACTAACAAATTTGACTAGGAAAGGGGATAAAGTTTGTGTGGACGGAGAAATGTGAATAATGTTTCTAAGAGTTGAAGAGAGGTTGAGCACAACACTAGTGTTATCTCTATCAGATAATACTAGGGATTTTACGATTTATTATTATGCCTAACATAAAGGTTTATGTTGTGTTCTGATGCAACATGGAAAGGTGATAACGTATGCATCAGGACAGCTAAAAGGTTACGATAAAAGATATCATTTGCATGATTTGGAGTTATATAGCAGCGGTGGTTTTTGTTTTAAAAATTTAGAGACATTATTTTTCTGGAGAGAAGTGTGAAATCTACACAGACCATAAGAGCTTAAAATACATATTTACATAAAAGGGGTTAAACATGAGACAAATGAGGTGGTTAGAACTGTTAAAAGATTATAACTGTACAATCCTCTATCAAACTGGAAAGGCAAACGTTGTAACAAATGTGTTAAGCTGAAAGAACTAAGAAGTGTTGTACGTGTATATGTGTACTGCTCAAGAAGATGTATAGAGAGAATTTGAAAAATTGGAGATTTACTATCACAAATAATGGCTACATCACGTTGGATAGATACATAATCGAATCTTTATCCTTGTCTTTTATACTTAGACTATTCCTTCTTCAAAAATTTGCATTCTCGCCATATTTAACCTAATTTCTTGTAGTGAAAACAAAATATTTCTTTTTCATCTCTGAACATTTCCCTAGATTTTTCGTCTTCAGGTTCTCCCAATGTTTCTACCCCTATTCTATGCGATAAAAACTTTTGACTCAACACTCGTCATTACGATATCTCTTCGTCTCCATTTTTCATTGAAAAAATTATCCTTGACTGTATCCATAGTCAACGTACCATTGGGAGCGAAGTTCAACGATAAAAACAGCGTCTTCCAACTATCAGGTAAAGAGCTCAAAAACAACAAAGCATGCATCTTTATCGTAAGTGATCATCTTTATCGTACTCAACTGATTTATAAAACTTTGAAAATCACTCAAGTGTTCTGCAACCGAGTTTCCATTCTTAAACTTAGAATTCAAAAGCTTCCTAATCAAGAAAGCTTTATTCAGTGTTATCTTTCTTTTGTATATGTATTCAAGTTTTTTCTAGAGAGCATAGACTTTGGTTTCCGTGGCAACATGATGAAATACACTTTGATCAATTCACAAACTGATCAAACCAACAGTCTTCTTGTTCATCTTGTTCCACAGCATGTCACTCTTGTTTGTGGGCTTGACTCCATCATTCTTAAGTGGCTTGTACAAATTTTTGCAGTAAAACAAATCCTCTATTATTAGCTTTCAAATTTCATAATTTGAATACTTTTAATCATGCAGTCTGTTGTCCAATCCTGCATTTAATTTGCACAAGAAAACTATAAATAACAACCAAGCTCTTCATACTATTATTGGGAAACGTATACCTAAAATAATCTCAATCTCAGGAATTACTCTCCCCTCTTTGTGAAATTAAATAGAAAATTAGCAAACTTAATTTTGAGAACAAAAATAATAAATAATTATCCACAAGCAAGACACCAAATTTTACGTGGAAACTCTAAAAGGAAGAGATAAAAACCACAGGTTGAACTCTGAATCTCCACTATATCACTAATAATGGGTTCACAGTAATCCTCCCAAGTTGTATACCCTAAAACTTGATGTTACACAAAAAATAAAGAGAGTACTAAATTACTTCATCTAAATTAAAAACACCAACCTTGAATATATCAATTAAAAAGGATTACCAAATTTTTATAACACACCAAATTCTCGTCCTGTCTCTACGTTTTTCGGGCGCACCAAGTGCCTTGCCTTATGCTTTGTTGCTGTCGAGATATCTCTTTTGGCCACACAAAACCCAAGTGTTAATGTGGCTGCCAAGATAACATTCATAAGGCTATCATACCTTTTAGAAGTTAATTAATATGCAATCCGGCCAATCCTGAATTAAATTCTTAGATACCATCTTGTGACTATCCAACCAATTTTAATTACTTAAGGAAAGTAATTCTCCTGCTATATATTATGTTCCATGTCCTACACGGTAAAATATGTCAAACCAATTCCTTGTCTAAATTGATTTCAATCTATACAATTTCTAATCTTATTAATATCAAGCAAACCCACTTAATTGCTCACAAATAAAATCAATTTCTTTTCATTTTAGATTCTATACCATGGGTGAGGACCCACACCTAATAATTACTAGGATATCACAAGTGAGTTGAAATCTCCCACCAGATAAATAATGAAAGAGTAAATGATTAATATACATGAATGGATCCAAGACTTATGGCTTAGCTTTAGGGTCATGTTCAGTTCCAAACATGAATATTAGTGATTTGTGTACGTACATGCGATGTACAGACTCCTCGATCACTTCTTCCTCAATGATGTTGGTCCTGGACTAGTGAGTTTCTTCAAAAGATACGCGATAGTTGTTTGGAAAATTAATTTTTTTGAAAAGCCTCTTCAAAAGATACACGATATGATGGTGGTGAATTCTCGATAAAGGGTTTGTGCTTCCCCTAACGTTCTCTCGATGGTGATATTAAATTCTTGATGGGTTTAACCGGGAATTGGTTCCAAGAATAATTAGTCGAGAATTGATGATCCGCTGTGATTGAAGAGAAAAATGTTCAATTCTTAAAGAAAGTTGACTCTCAATAGAGAAAAAGGAACAGTTAGCTAAGAATTAGTGTGCGCTAATTGAAGAGAAACGTTCACATGAGGTGGAGCTCTTGATGTGATGAACTTTCTTGTGAGGGAGAGATTGTTAAGATATTACAAATGAGTTGGAGTCCCACATCGGATAAATAATAAAAGAGTGAAGGATTAATATAAATGAATGGATCAAAGACTTAATTACTTTAGCTTTTGGGTCAAATTGAATTTCAAACATGTATGTTATTGCCCTTGTATGTACATGCGATGGGCGGACTCTTCGGTTCTTCCTCAACAGAATAGATAATTAAATATTTTTTAGCATCTAAAATATATGTTTAGTTGGTCATTATGGTGGTTGGTGTGACAAAACAACATAATTGTCATATTTATCTATTTCATTAAAATGGACAATGTCCCCCATAGAATGCAATGGAGTTTTAATCCATCGAAATTATTTAATCTACTAGATGAGAAATAAAATACACTCTTATTTATTTCATTCCATTCCGTTCTTCAATCTAAATGCAACATTAATATTTAACCCGAGAGTGTTATAAAAGATTAATAATATTAAGAACAAAGATGATGATTAAGGGAGAAGAGCATTCTCATTTCATATATGTTGTAATTGTATATGTCTCAAACCCATTCTCTTTATAATGCTACTATTTATAATACTAGGACATCAATACTAAGAGGTTACAAAACTCAAAGGTCATGAGTTTCATAACTCAATGGGAGTTTCAAAATCATTATAATTAAAGATAAGGAGAATGAATCTAGACATCAATTATAATATTTTATAACACTCCCCCTTGGATGTCTATTATATAGCCATAAGCATTGAAAGCTGCCTCATTAAAAGCCTTACCAGAAAAAACTCAATGGGAAAAAACCTTGGTTAAGGGAAAAAGAGTGCAACACGTATTAGCTTCCCCCTCATGAATATATCCTTAAGTCCTTCAGTTGTCGCATTCAAAAATTGTGACGCAATCCTTCAAACGTTGCAGTTATAATGTTTTGGTGAACAAATCTGCTAGATTATCTTTTGAGCGAATTTGCTGAACATCAATGTTACCACACTTTTCAAGGTCATGTGTGAAAAAGAATTTCAGTGAGATGTGCTTTGTTCTATCTCCTTTGATGTATCCTCTTTTTAATTGAGCTATACATGCAGCATTATTTTCATACAGAATGGATGGAGTTCTTTTGTAGCAATTTTCTAAGAATATACCTCGTTAAAAACCTTACCAAATAAAAACCCAGTGGAAAAAAATTTGGCGAAGGAAAAGAGTACAATATTCTTGTATAACTTCTAGTGCCTTGGGATTGCCTCATTAAAATCTTGCAAAGGAAAACCCAGTGGGAAAAAACCTTAGCGAAGGAAAAAGAGTACAATCAGCACATATCCTTTTTACTCCCCTTCATAAGTACATAAAATTTCCATTGTTCATGGTAAAAATATCATTAATTCGAAGTATGTCAATATTGTGCACCATCTTCTTCAAAATAATAGTTGGTAATGACTTAATGAATATATCAACAAAATTATCACATGATCAATATTGCCATTCTTCTAGGGCTCATGTGTATAAAGTAATTTTGGTGCAATATGCTTTGTTCTATCACCATTTGGATTAAATAATCCCAAATCAATAGTCTCACGAAGATAACATAAAATATGTTTAATTTCATTACAATATCTTCGAGTTGGTGCATAACTATACATTGCTAGTAAGTTAACTGCAAATGTTATATTAGGTCTTGTCAAATTTGCACGATACATCAAAGTACCAATTACATTAAGATATAGTACTTCAGGACCAAAACACCAATTTCACAAAGATATGGTACTTCAAGACCAAAAGTTTATTAATCATTTTTTTGTGTTCAAAACGGATATTTCTTGATATCAAGTGACCAACCCATCATTGGAGCACTCAAAGGATTAACATTATCCATGTAAAGTTACTTCAGGACTTTTTCTGTGTATGTTGATTGATGAACAAGAATTCCATAGTTCATTTTGTAGGCCAAGACAAAAATTTGGCTTACCAATATCTTTCATCTTAAATTAGTTATTTTTGTCGACTCTTCTGGAGCAAGATCTTTCATCAATAAATACAATAATAATAACAAATCCAGATTATGATCTCTTGATAAAAATGCATGCACAAATTGGATTATTCTCAAATCCTTCTTTCAAAAGATATCCACTTAGGCGATTATACCACAATATGCATCTAGATTGCTTTAACCTATATAAAGATCTTTGTAGCTTAATATAATACATATTTCGAGATGTAGAATTATATGATTCAGGCATTTTATATCCTTTAGAGATTTTCATGTATATATAATTATATAATGATCCATACAGATATGATGTAACAACATCCATTAATTTCTCTTTCTACCAAGCTAATTAAAAATCTGAATGTAATTGTGTCCATTATAGGAGCATATGTTTCTTCATAATTAATACCATGTCTCTACGAAGAAACCCTGTTCTACAAGTTGCACTTTGTACTATATAATTTCATTTTTCTTATTTCGTACAAATACTCATTTGTATTCAACAGGCATTACACCTTTAGGTGTTAGGACTACAGGTCCAAAAATTTCACATTTACTTAATGAATTTAATTCAACTTGAATCGCCTCTTTCTACATTGGCCAAATATTTGTACATTCATCAACGATTTGTGGTTCATATATATGATCATTACTTCTGTTAATATCCATAGCAAATTTATATGAAAATATGTTGTCGACAACGATTTTATTTCTATCCAATATATACATCTCCTGTATATACATAATGTATCGAGATCTCGTTATTTTTTTGGTGTTGATCCTCTGGGGATAACTCATCCTCTTTAGGAATAACTCTTCAAGAGTTTTATTTCTGAGGAGATTTTTGTTCATAAGTTTTGGATAGATTGATAAATTGTGTGGCCAGGTTTCATGGGTATAGCCCTCTTTATGAAGTATGACTTGTTTTTCTTGTACTTTCTTCTTCTGGGAAATTCTATTTTTAACACCGATCATTCTTTCATGTTTCAGGTGTGACTTTGATTCAATTTTCTGCTGCATTAATTGATTGTCCTATAGGGACATCAATCTCTACTAGAGTATTAGCAGTTAGAATGTCAGATATCACTATTTTCTTATTGTCGGTGAATAATTCTGGTAATTGATTTACAATTTATTGCAAATGAATTATCCTTTGAACTTCTAGTTCATATTGATTTGTATAAGGATCAAGATTAAATAACGTTGAAACATTCCAATTAATCTCTCGTCGTGCTTCAGGCAATGATCTCACGTCGTGCTTCAGGCAACGACTTTTCTTTCCCTAATGGTGGGAAGACTATTAAAATAACAATCCTTAAAATATACCTTAAAAATATCACTTTGAATTCTTTCTTAGAAGATGAACACCAAATAACAATAATTAAATGTGATAATTTGGTAATTAATTTACTTTGATATAATCAACAGGTAAAGGAATCTTCTGGTTCTTTAAAGGATGTTCATGGGAGTTTTCAATAATTCAATGCATTATTATTGATCCTAGATGATCATGCCAAATCATAAAAACATTTGGATCTAAACATTTTGGTGTATTGCACACTTTTGGTGAATTACAACATTTATTTCAACTATTCTTATTTTAGTATAATATAACCTAGAAGAGAAAATATACAATTTTTCTAATATGAGCTTCTGGCCCGATACTATTGAAGTAATATAAAGAAATTCTTCACTGCCTTCGTTATTGATTTCAATATAATAACTATTATAACGTATATCCTTAAAGCTGAGCAAATTTCTGCTTGTCTTAGAAGAATATAAAGAATCATCAATACAAAGTTTTGTACCCATTGACAACATTATAATCGCTCTTCGAGAGCCTTTAATTAAGTTTGATGAGCTTCTGGCCCATACATCTTTATATATGCAAAAACATATATTTAACTTTATTAATTGAAACATAATAAACATATAATAAAAATACTTATTATAATGTCATAATACAATGAAATAAAAATAATTAATTGGTATGACCATTTCTATCAACATCATCAAAGAAATCATAAATATCAAAATTAGTTATTTTCATTCCATTTGAAAGTCAAAATAATTCATGGGATCTTCAGGATCATTATGATCAATAAAATTTATTTCAATTTTATTTCCTTTTCTTTTATGGAGTCTTGGTACAAATTTAGCAAATGTTTAGGAGTACGACAGGTACATTCCATTTTCTATATTGATAGTTCTTTTCACGCCTACGACCACAACCATAATTTCCTCTATGTTTATCAAATGAGGTTCCATTCACTTTAGGGAATGTAGTCGGGCGAGATTGTTGGCTTTTTCAGCAAAAACTCATTATTTTGTACAGCCACTAGAAGAAATGATATCACTTCTAGGAATATAATTTCCTTTATCGCTTCAGGGAATATATTATGAACTTACACTCACAATATTGCTACTATAGGAGCATATTCGAGGCATGAAATATAGTAAATATTTTTTCTAACATGTCTTTATCAATATTTTTTTTCATGGAGATGATAGCGAATAAAAATAAATAATTTTGCATGATCCTACAGGGATGCATGATTGCCAACTTTAATTGTATCTCCAAGGTTCTTTGCCTTTATATGAATCTCAGCATCAAGATTCCATTACAAATAATTCTTGCTCGATATAAATCAAGAGCAACAAATTTAAATCTATAAAATTTAAATATTAAATAACTAAACATATTCCCCATCAAATTAAATAATTATATATGTTCAGATTTAATTATAATGAAACAATTTATAGAAATGCAGTAAAACACAAAATTAAATTTTTTCACTAAAACTAAATAACAAACCAACACTACTATAAGTATATTTGTCATTATAACTTCATACAAAAATATATCAAAAATCATTAGAAATTTAGTTTATTATAATATAACAACGCTACGTAACTATCACCATTCAAAGACTGAAAAATTTGCATGAGGTATATAAAAATGTAAAGAATAAATGATAATAGTCCATGCCTCTTATCATAATGAATACCTTTTAAATGATGCACTCGTTTACATAGAATTTGTGGTTTCTACAACCACTTGATGTTACAAAAGTTTTCCTTTATTTCAGATAGTACATTGTTAAGCCTTGTAATAGAATATTATTCACTTAGAAAAATTCATGAAACCATGTCGATTATTCTAAAAAACTATTTATTTTTTTTTTATTTTTTTTTATAGTACTAAACAGTACCATGGAGGATGGTAATATTACATGAGTATATACTTGTGCTCCAACAAATATTCATAGCCCAATATGCTTCCCTATATATTCTTGAGATAACATTTCACAAATATACTTGTACATATGTATAGGCATATAATACCACCAAATATAGTAACAGATATAGAGGATGTGTTTGTTGAGGTGTTCTTTTATGGTGTCACCAGTCAAATATTTGATTGCTATTTACTCTTTTAGCAGACTGATATATTTCCCTCGCCTTACCTCAATGCTTACCATTCTTCCATAAAGTATGCAGTAATAATATAAAAGGGAATGAATATTTAAAACTTTGTTTGGCATGCAGTACTAATGACAACTATCAGATATTTCTTTTAGCAAATTCCAGATAATAATTATCAAACAAGCTATTATTTTTTCAGAATAATTGAATTATTTGTGATCACGTACATAGAATAATTATCAAAAAGAAAAAAAATAGTACATGCATGCATGATGACCATGCAATACTCAAACACACATATATAGAGAGAGAGTTATACCTTCTTCTATTTCAAACCAAAAATGATTATCTTCAAGATGAAGGTGAGGAGCAACTCGTGCTGATAACGTATTATAAAAGATTAATAATATTAAGAACAAAGATGATGATTAAGGGAGAAGAGCATTCTCATTTCATATATGTTGTAATTGTATATGTCTCTAACCCATTCTCTTTACAATGCTACTATTTATGATACTAGGACATCAATACTAAAAGGTTACAAAACTCAAAGGTCATGAGTTTCATAACTCAATGGGAGTTTCAAAATCATTATAATTAAAGATAGGGAGAATGAATCTAGACATCCATTATAATATTTTATAACAGAGAGCACATTATTGTACTAGACCATCCAACTATTCTTAATCCAAAATATTATGTTGTTATAAGGATACATATGTAAACATAATATCATTTTAATTACGTTTAAATAACTCCTCATGATGAAAAAATTATACACTTGTTATAAAATTATAACATATATATTTGTGGATGTTTAAATTTAATTGTAATGATCTTTGGAATTTTGGAACCCCCATGTTCATTAAGTATGAAACTCCCATGTTCATTAAGTTTTAAACTCATGACTTTTGAGTTTTGAAACTTCCAAGTCCATGTATCTATAAATAAGAGCATTGTAAAAGAGAATGGTGGATATATAAAAATATTATGTGACATGTCTCTTTTCTCTAATCATTTTATTCTTAATTTTAGTAATATTTTATAACACGTTATCAACACGAATTGCTTCTCACCTTCGTCTTGAAGATAATCATATTTGATTTGAAGGAGAAGGTATATTTATCTATTATATATATAGGGATACACAAAAAAATTTTAGTATAACATACTACATGTTATTTCATTCATAACCTATTATTAGAATTTGTTGTTCTTGGTTCTAGCATGCTAATGACTGTCATACTCATATGTAAGTCATCATCACACCACCCTCAAATTGTTTTGTTATTATACGGTGAAATATCTAACCTCAATTATTGTGCAGTGTTTATTTTTATAAAAGTGTATTGTAATTTTGCATTCCTTCCAATCTAAATAAATCAAAAGGGATCCGATAAAATACATGATGTTTTAGTACTTTTTAGTTCTCGTACTAAAATAATCTTTTGATATATTTCTAATAATTTTTGATATATTTCCTTTTGGCATGCATGGTAGCATATTTGATATATTTCTAATGATTTTTGATATATTTCCTTTTGGCATGCATAGTTGCATATTTGATATATTTCTAATGACCTTTTTGATAAATTTTTGTATGAAGTGACAATGACAAATCTTGCCAAACTTGAATTCGTGGAACTTGATATTACGGGTAAGAATTATTTGTCATGGATCCTTGATGCCGAAATTCATCTTGATGCCATGGGTCTTGGAGACACCATTAAAGATGGTAATAAAACATCAAGCCAAAACCAGGAAAAGGCCATGATATTCTTACGCCATCATCTCCATGAGGAGTTGAAGTTAGAGTATCTCACAATAAAAGATCCTCTTATTCTTTGGAAAAATTTGAAAGAAAGATATGACCATCAAAAGACAGTTATTCTTCCAAAAGCTCGTTATGATTGGATACATTTACGATTGAAGGATTTTAAATCAGTAAGTGAATATAATTCTGCAATGTTTAAAATCAGTTCTAAATTAAAATTATGTAGAGATAATATCACTGATGGAGATATGTTAGAAAAAATATTCTCTACTTTTCATGCCTCGAATATGCTCCTGCAGCAGCAATATAGAGAACGAGGTTTTAAGAAATATTCTGAACTAATTTCATGTCTTCTTGTGGCTGAACAAAATAATGAGCTTTTAATGAAAAATCATGAATCATGACCGATTGGTTCAGCTCCATTCCCTGAAGTTAATGTTACAAGACATAATAATAATTATGGTTGTGGTTCTAATAAAGGTCGTGGTCGTGGCCATGGGCGAGGACGGTTTAATTACCATAACCATGATACCAAACCTTCAAAGAATGAAGAGAAATAAGAAAAGGGGAAGAATATAAATAATAGAGATACCAAGAAGGAAGAAAATATTTGTTATCGGTGTGGAATGAAAGGACATTGGGCTCGTACCTGTCGTACGGCCAAACATCTTGTTGATTTATATAAGTCCTCTTTGAAAGGAAAGGAGAAGAACATAGAAATAAATTTTTCTCATCCACATCAAGATAATAATGATATTTATTTTGATCCTATGGATATGACATACCTTGACATTGCAGATTTTTTTGAACAAAATAATGAGCAAGTTAATATTTCTTGTAATGAAAACAATTAGTTCAAAATTATTATAATCCTTTTTAAGAGTGTTCCTTTTATGCTAATAAATTTCAATGTATTTTTTTCATTTTATGTTGGTTTGTGTTATTAATATTATGTCTTATTATTTATTCCTTTTATGAAGAAAATATGGATTGGCGTCATGCTATATATGAGCCTAATATCAGTGGTGGAGATATATGCTTAGCAGATAGTGCAACGACGCATACTATTCTCAGACATAAGCAATATTTTTCAAATCTAAAAATGATGAAAGCATATGTGAATACAATATCAGTTTCAATAGACTTGATTGAAGGCTCCGGAAGAGCCAATATAATGCTTCCTAGTGGAACAAAATTTATTATTTATAATGCGTTGTTTTCCACTAAATCAAGAAGGAATCTGCTAAGTTTTAAAGATATACGTCTTAACGCATATCATATTAAGACAGCCAATGACAATGGTATAGAATATCTTTACATCATATCAAATGTCTCTATTGGAAAACAAATATTGGAAAAATTACAGATTCTATCTTGGGGTTTGTCTTATACAAGTATTAGTACAATTGAAGTCAATGCAATAATGAACCAGAAGTTCAATGAACCAAATAATTTTATTATTTGGCATGACCGGTTGGGTCATCCTGGATCAATAATGATGCGAAAAATTATTTAGAATTCACATGGTCATTCATTGAAGAACCAGAAGATTCTTCAATTTAAGGAATTCTCGTGTGCTGCTTGTTCTCAAGGAAAATTGGTCATTAGACCATCACCAACTAAAATTTGGATTGAATCTCCAAAGTTTCTAGAACGTATTCAAGGAGATATTTGTGGGCCTATTCACCCACCAAGTGGACCATTTAAATATTTTATGGTTTTAATAGATGCATCTACAAGATGGTCACATGTGTTCTTATTATCAACTCGCAACCTGGTGTTTGCGAGATTACGTGCTCAAATTATTAGATTACGAGCACAATTTTTGGATCATATAATCAAGACTATTCGTCTTGATAATGCTGGTGAATTTATATCCCAAACATTTAATGATTATTGCGTGTCACTTAGGATAAATAATGAACATCTTGTTGCCCATTTTCATACTCAGAATGGTCTTGCTGAATCATTTATTAAACGCCTCCAGTTAATTGCAAGACCATTTCTCATGAGAACAAAACTTCTTGTCTATATTTGGGGGCATGCTATTTTACATGCAGCAGCACTTATTCGCATTAGGCCAACATCATATCATAAATTCTCCCCATTACAATTGGTTTTTGGTCATGAGCCAAATATTTCCCATCTAAGGATTTTTGGTTATGCGGTATATGTTCCAATTTATCTTCCACAACGTACAAAGATGGGTCCTCAAAGGAGGCTGGGAATATATATTGGGTTTGAGTCCCCATCAATAATTAAATATCTTGAACCCTTAACAGGTGATTCATTTACGGCACGATTTGCCAACTGTCATTTTGATAAGACTATGTTCCTAACATTAGGGGGAGAAACTAAACAGCTGGATAAAGATATAACTTAGAATGCATTATCATTATTGAATTTTGATACTCGTACAAAACAATGTGAACAAGAAGTTCAAAAGATACTTCTTTTGCAAAATATAGCAAATCAGCTACCGAATGCATTCACTGACTCAAAAGGAGTAACCAAATCTCATATACCAGCTGTAAATACTCCAGCTAGGATTGAAGTTCCAATAGAACAATCTGCAAAAACTGTAGCAAATGAGTCTAATGCACGCCAGAAGCGTGGTAGACCAATCGGTTCAAAAGACAAAAATCCTCGAAAAAGAAAAGAAGTAAATAAACAAGTGGGCATTATTGAGGAGGAAAATATTCATGAGGATGTAGACATAACTGAAACCCCAGAAGAGGTTCAGGTACCTGAAAACAATAAAAATAATGAGATCTCGATAAGTTATGTCTCTATAAAGAAAATATGGAACCGAAGTGAGATAATTGTTGACAATATTTTTTCATATAATATATCATTTGATATAATTAATGAAAACGAGAATTTTGAGCCTAATTCTGTCGAAGAATGTAGACGCAGAAATGATTGGCCAAAATGAAAAGAAGCAATCCAGGCATAATTAAATTCACTTGCAAAACATGAAGTTTTTAAACCTGTAGTCCAAACACCCGAAGGAGTAAAGCCAGTTGGATACAAATGGGTATTTGTGCGAAAAAGAAATGAGAAAAATGAAATCGTAAGATATAGGCACGACTTGTGGCACAAGGGTTTTCACAAAGACCTGGCATTGATTATGATGAAACATATTCTCCTGTGGTAGATGCAATAACATTGCGGTATCTTATTAGCCTGACAACCCATGAAAAACTAGATATGTGTCTAATGGATGTTGTTACAGCCTATTTATATGGGTCAATTGTTAATGATGTTTATATGAAAATCCCTAAAGGATTTAAAATGCCTGAAGCATATAATTTAAATCCCTGAGAAGTTTACTCAATCAAGTTGCAAAGGTCCCTATATGGGTTAAAGCAATAAGGACCCATGTGGTACAATCGTCTTAGTGAATATTTATTTAAAGAAGGGTATAATAATAACCCTATATGCCCATGTGCTTTTATAAAGAAGTAAGAATCCGGTTTTGTTATCATTTCTGTGTATGTTGATGATTTAAATATTATTGGAACTCATGGAGAGATTCCGAAGACAATGAATTATTTAAAGAAAGAATTTGAGATGAAAGATTTAGGAAAAAAAAAAATTTGTCTCGGCCTGCAGATCGAGCATTTAGCAGATGGAATTTTCATTCATCAGTCAACTTACACAGAGAAGGTCCTTAAAAGATTTTATATGGATAAAGCTCATCCATTGAGTACCCCAATGGTTGTTAGATCACTTGATGTTAAAAAGGACCCTTTTAGACCTCGTGAGCATAATAAAAAATTACTTGGTCCTAAAGTACCATACCTCAGTGCAATTGGTGCATTGATGTATCTTGCTAATAATACTCGACCTGATATAGCATTCTTGTGACGACCCAAAATAGGTATACATCCATTCTGAGTCGCCAGATATCACACTATAAAAATCATTTACAAACTTCATTTATATAACTATTGAAGCGTCGTAAGTATGAGAATCGACCCGCAGTTAAACTGTGAGTTTTAATACAAATGTATGTAACTCTCACGGTGCCTCGACCACAACCTTACAATGGTACTTTACAAAAAAGTACAGTCAATAACTGTTTTAGAAATTAAAATCTTTGGAAAATACTCAAGAAAACCTTCGTACATGGGAGACCTTGCGTCTAGGTTATGATAGATATCATATGTCCACAGAATTATCCTTTGTTGACCCAATAGTCCCCAAAGAAAAACAAGAAGATTACTATCATCTTCTTTCCAAGGGTGAGTCTTCTCTTGACATATAATTATCTCTGTTTTCTCCAATTGAGAATTATATTTTAAACAAACTCCAAGATCATATAGGTAGTGCTCGTAGATATACTCAGCAAGTGGATGTGCACAACCCTGTCTTATGATAACACGAGGTTGTATGTCATTAAACATCTTGTATGATAGTGGCAAAACACCCTTCCAAAGTTGGGTTCACTCACACACCTATTGATTCGCCAAAATTAAATATCAAATAGACGTATATAATACGACACACTTATCTAAAGTTCTCAATAAAATTATTTCCATACTATTTAGGAGAACCTCAACGACTATAGACCATCGATTTCTATTCCCCTGTTATCCCCGCTTTCGCAATTCGACAAACACACTTATTACACGAAAGGAATTGTGAAGCAAAAAGGGTGAAAGCACAACTAGCCCGAGAAAAAGAATATCATGACTAAAGATAATTTACATCATCAATAGCCTTCATCAGTAATAAATCAGAGATTTAGAACATATGGTAGATGATAAAACTTTTCAACCATAGTTGCAGTGGAACGAGCAATCCATTCGAAGAGTCAAATAGACCATCAGGTCTATTATCTTCTCTATGTTAAAAGTCCACCAATAATGTTTTATCCCTGTAACATCAATCAACAATTCCTGTCCACAATCATATGAATAACTCATAATCATATTTGTGATTCTAAATTCCTCTTCGCATCCAGGACGAAGATAATTTTCGTCACCTATCTTCACCTGAAACATCAAAAATCATGGTTATACCAAACCACAATTCCTGCTCATAATCATATTAATAAATTCATCTTTGCACTACGGGCAAAGATATCCATTAACAATTCATCTTTGCACTACAGGCCAAAGACATACAACTGTATTTTAGAAGAGTCAAGTAGAGCATGATATCTACTATCTTTTACGAATTAAAAGTGTATAATCAATATTTTATCGCTGAGACTCAGCTTAATAAATAATTCACATCATCGAATCATCCCTGCACTACGGCCAAGGATATTCATTAGTATTATAACCACGAATTATCCATGCACTACGGGCCAAGGATATTTGTGTTTTCAATAATGGTCATGATTATACCGAATAATCCCTGGTTATAATCATACCAACAACTGTCCATCAATGAACTACAGGCCAATGAGGACTTTTACCACATCATTCGTTACATTACGGTCATGATTATACCGAATAATCCCTAGTCATAATCATACCAAGTCCATCTATGCACGTAAGCCAAAGATGACTTTCATCACAATATAAGCATGCGGATGATGACAATGATATAAGCAATAATCAAACAAAATCAAATCAAACGAAATCAAGGATAAATATTAAAGACTTTAAATTTATCTAGAGTTTAAAAATATCCAAATTGTCAACATGATACTGCTTCGTAGAGTAAAATTCAAGAATAATATTCATGTACTAAAAATAATTTGGACAGAAAAGAAATATATATATATATTGGGTAAATTGTACCCCGTGAATAGTACCCTATGAATAGTACTTGAGAATAAGACCGTGAATAGTACCCAGAGACATGAAAAGTACCCCAAATACCGAGTGAATAATATTTGGGCGAATAGTAATTTGGGTGAACAAAGAACTCCGTGAATAGTAACTTCGTGAATAGTACTCCAACACAAAAAGTGTCCGAAGAATACGAGTGAATAATACTAGAGTGAATAGTAATAATGGTGAATAGTAACCCGTGAATAGTAACTTATAAAAAAATAACAAAGAAAATGATATTCCATGGCCAGTACAAAAGAAATCTTATCTCATACAAGTATAATAGAATATCTGAAAGCGCAAATGGATTTTTTACCGCCATGCAGTAATCCACGATATCTGAGATCATTTCCATAATTTAATAAAGAATGAATACGAAGGATCATTCACCATGCATCGCGATAATCCACACGCATGAGTTATTCCAAGCGAGAATAATAAAGAATGGAATAATGAAGAATTCACCATGCATGCGATAGGCGCGCATGAAGGAGTTATTCCCAATAGAATAATAAAGAATGGAACCGGTCATGCGTAATCCGCATGCACAAGATATTCCAATAGAATAATAAAGAATGGAACCAGTCATGTGTAATCCGACATGCATGGATATTCCAATAGAATAATAAAGAATGGACCCGGTCATGCGTAATCCGCATACAGATGAGGATATTCCAATGTAATAATAAAGAATGGAATAACAACGAAATTCACCGGGCATGCGATAGACCATACATACAAAAGTTATTCCAATGAATAATAAAGAATGGAATAATGAAGAATTTCATCATGTATGCGGATTTGATGTAGGAAAAGTTATTCCAACATAATAATAAAGAATGGAATAACAACCCTTACAGTATTGAAAGAAAATAACTCTCTTCATGAATACGAAAGAATAATACCCTTACTATAATAATAATATCCCTTACCTCGGAAGAAAAGCGGATACTAAAATAGTGAGGTAGCAGAGGCGTCTCTTTTTTCTTTCTCTATAATTTCTCTCTATAATAATTGCTTTCTATAGATTTAGTGAATTGGTGAGAAATGAAGGAAGAATGAGCTTCTATTTATAGGAAAATATAGTTTCGATAATTGCACGTTTTGGGGCTCGAAATATTACAGTATAATACCTTCATCTTTTCCTTCATTTTTAATTTAGTCATGCAAGTATTATCAAACTTGCACCACCTCCCCTAATAGTAAATCATGTGAATCAATAGTAAATCATGTGACTCAATAGTTCTAAACATGTAAAAAAATTAATTATAGTATAGTACCTTCAACTATACCTCCATTTTTAACTTAGTCATGCAAGTATTATCAATCTTGCACTAACTCTCCTAATAGTAAATGAATGTGAATCAATAGTACACACATGTGAACAAATAGTTATAATCATGTGAATCAATAGCAATTAATTGCTCATTTATCCGGTTAATTATTCGATTGGTCAATATAACCTCCAAACATCAATTATTATCGAAATAAATGTCGATTTTCCCTAACACTAATAATTCCAACACAATGGAACTATCAATTTCATCTTTAATCAACATGAACTTATTCATTATTAATATTATAATTCACAATATTTAACAACCAGGTCGTTCCCAGGAAAGAGGGGGCTTTCTGATAAGAATTTCTCCTTATTGGCGCACAATTAAGTGACCAAACCTGTCCTTGACAGAACTTCTCGACATTGTCAATATTGCAAATAATAATATGAATAACTTTTCCATCTCAATTATTGATTTAATAATATAACATATTATGCAGATGATACTATGACAATAATTGAATCAATAATATAAGAGATATGATGCAGCAATTACTGTAGCAATAATTGAGTATAAATGAGTGACTTTTCATGTAAGCATCAATAATCAATACCGTGTGCTACTATGCAACCATGCGTATTACTGTACTTTTACTACCGGGTAGTTCAACAGTTTTAACGGTAACACTTTCGCCGTTATAAAAAGATTATTCTGTCATTTTCTTACTACGATAATACATCCATTGTGGGGTCCACTAATGACTGTGTCGTCGTATGAATATTCTCTGTTAAAATAAATATTCCCCGGCCAATCGAATATTATATAACAACTTGCTTACTTTGAAAAAATTTCACATATCACCCTTAACTTTAACCTTTTATCAATTTAACCATTTACTAAATAGAAGAATTATAATAAAATTGAATACTTTTATTTCATAAAATTCGGGGTCTCATAATTCTCTGTGAACTTATTAGCAAGATATAGTTCTTCTCCTACCCGGAGACATTGAAATGGGGTTAAACATATTTTCCGTTACCTACGAGGAACTATGGATATGGGTTTATTTTATTCAAATAATAATAATCATAAATTAGTTGGATATGCTGATGCAGGATATTTATCTGATCCACATAAAGGTTGATCTCAAACAAGTTATCTCTTTTTGTGGTGATACTGCTATATCATGGAGATCTACAAAGCAAACATTAGTTGCCACTTCATCAAATCATGTTGAAATACTTGCAATCCATGAAACAAGTCAAGAATGTGTGTGGTTAAGATCAATTACTCAACATATTTGTGAAACATGCGGTTTATCCTCCAGCAAAGGAACTCCAACCATTCTGTATGAAGACAATGCTGCATGTATAGCTCAATTAAAGGGAGGATACATCAAAGGTGATAGAACAAAGAATAGCTCACCAAAATTCTTTTCACACACGACCTTGATAAGTGTGGTGACATTGATGTTCAACAAATTCGATCAAAAGATAATCTAGCAGATTTGTTCACCAAAGCATTACCAACTACAACGTTTGTAGGATTGCGTCACAATATTGGAATGCGACAGCTGAAGGACTTAAGGATACATTCATGAGGGAGAGCTAATACGCGTTGTACTCTTTTTCCTTAACCAATGTTTTTTTCCCATTAGGTTTTTCCTGGTAAGGTTTTTAATGAGGCAGCTTTCAATGCGTATGGCTATACAATAGACATCCAAGGGGGAGTGTTATAAAATTATAACATATATATTTGTGGATGTCTAAATTTAATTGTAATGATCTTTAGAATTTTGGAACCCCCATGTTCATTAAGTATGAAACTCCCATGTTCATTAAGTTTTAAACTCATGACTTTTGAGTTTTGAAACTTCCAAGTCCATGTATCTATAAATATGAGCATTGTAAAAGAGAATGGTATATATATAAAAATATTATGTGACATGTCTCTTTTCTCTAATCATTTTATTCTTAATTTTAGTAATCTTTTATAACAACACTCTCTTTGTTTAAGTATATTTTTCCTAATTTCTTTTGTTTGTCCTTTTTTCATTTTAATATTATTTTTGACCTTATATTTCTAATACTACCCACACACATTTAACTTTATAAAAAAAATCATTGAAAATTATATGACATATATTAGAAAAAGTAACACTATTAACTTTGACATTGTAAGCATATTTTTCTCCTCTCTCCCTCTTATTTTATTATTCCAAGAAAAATTATAAGATTAATTAAAATAAAGAAGATAATAATAGAATAGTTAAGATGGATAATTTAAAGATAATTTTTTAATAGACCTATATTTTTATATTAAGACAAATAAAATTTTAACGGAATGAGTATAGATCTATTCTAATCATATGGAGTATATTTTTTAAAAATGTATATCAAATATTAGTACGGATTAAATATTCTACATGCATATAACCTCTTTGTAAAATAGAGGTAAGATACTTTTTTAATCTCTACTATTTGCGAGACTTGTTCTGTTAGTACAATTAGAGTCGGTTCAAACTTTTTGGAAGCCTCAAGTTAAATTTTAAATTGGGGCTCTTTTTTTACTATTCAATATTAAATTAAATTAATATCTGTGATTTTTTTTTAAAATTAAAATTTCATTTGTCTTGCCTTTCACCTAATTTTTCTATGATATTTTTTTTTATTGCTGGTAACAAATTTTTCAAGAGCTCCCTTTTGAGATTCAATTAATTTTTCTACTCTTCTTTTTTTTTTTTGAAGTTTTTGATACCCAGATTCATATTTTCGAGAAGCCATATAGTGCTTAAAAAATAAGTAACAAGCCAAAAATACAAATAACAAACATATACTTTTCGGCCAATAAACAAATAACAACAGATACTTCCCAGTCAAAACACAAATAACAGAACTTTTTCCGCTAAAATGAGTAACAATATTGGTACCTATTTAACAAGTAAAATTTAATAAAATTAAAATAGCAAAGTATAGAACAATAGAACCTGATTATGACAATTTAGTGATTTTTCCCAAGATTAAATACCTGAACAATGAACATCACAAATTCAGAGTAAGAAATATTAATTTACAAATCCTAATTACAAAGAAAAAAAAAATTACACAAGTGAGAAAAGGTTGATATTATTATCTATTGATGTGTTGAATTCAATTTTTATAGAGCCAGAGGATCTCAACACTGAACTCCTCAAATTTGAAACAAACAAAAAATATAAAAGATTAAAAGATATAATATTTATTGACAATTGTAGATTTGTTGTTATAGAAAAAGACTTATTTAGAGAGAGAAAGTGAGAGGCGTATAACGAGCCAGAGAGGAAGAGACAGAAGTAGAGAGTCACTGGTAGTCTGGGTAGAGGGAGAGTCACTGTTCTAATCTCGAGGAAGAGAGTCACTGTTCTAATCTCGATACTACTTATTTGTTTGTGAAAAATAATTTGGACTTTTTAATGGGCTCTAACATAAGGATTATTAAAATATGGGGAGAAAATAATTTGGGCTTTTTTAATAGGTTCTAACATAAGAATTATTAAATTTTGGAGCCTTCTCAATTTTGGGACCTTAAACAATTGCTTAATTTACTTAACTGTAGGACCGGCCCTAAGTACAACTAATTATTTTTTTATATTCATATAATGTGATGTCGGGCGGGATAGTGATTATCCTGCGGGCGGGTAAAGAAATGAATTCACAAATAAAGGAACAAGAAGTTTACCGAAAAACACAGAGAAATCTCTCTCTAACGTGTATAATATATTTATAAAATCAAAAGTCTCTCCCATTCAACCCACAAGCCGGATATTTATATAGCTAACAAAACTTTCTCTACAAGTCAGTCTAGAATCTTCCTAGAGATAGAGAAATAAGAAATAGAAATATAATCCTCCTAGGGATGTGAAAAAGATTCTAACAAACTTCCTAGAGATACGGAAAGATATCCGAACAAAAATAACAACTTATTATAAAGGATTTTACTGCCTAATAAAATACTATTACTATAAAGAACTAAATAATAATAATAATAATAATAATAATAATAATAATAATAAGGTCCATCGACTTCTGAAGTTATGACGCCTTTTCGGAAGAAGTTCGTCACAGCTGAAGTTATGACGATATCCGGAAAGTGAACCCCAGACCTCAAGACATAGGCCAACGTTCGAATTTCAAGTCAACCGATATCTTGGCGCCGATCCCTTAACTTTTGGTCCTTTAACATCGTCATCGTCATCGTCCTTCCCGACCTTCCAGGATCTTCGGCCCGAAACCATCCTGCAGCAGTCTCTCCGTGTTGGAAAGAACTCGTCCTCGAGTTCGACACAGATAGCGTGGAAACTGTACAAGAAGATATTTCGAAAACTGAAATATTGTCCTTTTGATTCGATCCTGGGATAAGATATATCTGTTGTTGAATGTCCATCATCGCCGATAGTCCTGATGGAAGCTCTTCGGGTAATTCTTGTACATCGGTTGACACTTCAGTGCTTTCAGCTGTCGAACCGCTCCCACAAGAAAGTAGGACATACACCACACCTTCACAATCGGCCTATATTAGGAATCTAGTCATTGATAATAGGTTCGGACACCCAACTGCTCGAGCCGAACTGTCCCCTTCTCGCCGAGGTGCTAGTACAACCTTATTTCCTTTAAAATGAAGGGAATACGTGTTCTTCCGACCATCATGAATGACTCTTCGGTCATATTGCCAAGGTCGGCCCAACAACACATGACATGCGTCCATTGCCACCACATCACACAAAGCTTTATCAAAATAATTATTGCCAATGGAAAAAGATACTGAGCACTTTTTATCCACTCTTACTTCATTATCTTTTTTTAACCACGACAACTTATATGGTTTAGGATGTCGATCCGTTTTCAACTGCAATGTCTTAACAGCCTCTTCGAACACTATGTTCTCACAACTGCCACCGTCAATGATTAACTTGCAGACTTTATTTGTTATGGTGCAAGTTGTTTGAAAGATATTGGTTCTCAACCAATCCTCTTTGGAATCACCTTTATGATTTGGTAAACTCTTGCGAACGATCAGGGTCTCCTGGCTATCTTCAAACGATCCATTCTCCTCTTCGTCGCCATCATCATCATGATCATACTCAGGTTCTCCTTCATCTTCATATTCGTCATAGATTTCTTCTTCAATTTCTTCTTCATCTGCATATTCGTCATATACAGGTTCTTCATATTCCTCTACTTCTTCCCCAACCAACTGTTCATCATCAAAATCGGAATTAAAATAAAATTCCTCATCACGATCAAGGTGCGAGAAATATTCAGGGACTTCCTCGGTCGGATACTGTCCATGAAAATAATACTCTTCCTCGTCATAATCAAGGTGTGGAAATATAAGGGACTTCTCACCGGACATCATCCCACGAAAATAAAATCCTTCCTTGTCATAACTTGATTCAGAATCATAAGATTCTTCATCGTGTTTAAGGTGTGGGACTTCCTCAGCCGGAAACTGTCCACGATAGTGATCAAGGTGCGGGACTTCTCCTTTGAACTCCGTCCGGGTAGACCCCGAAGTCGGTGACTTTAAGGCGCTGGTTAACTCTCAGAACTTTGTCTCTGTAAATCCTCAATCATCGCGTCTTGAATGTTACGATCTTAGTCCGGGTCTTCCTTAGCCGAAGTCTGCCCTCCATGACCACAATCACGACTATCAGCCATTAAAACCGATGAGTCTATAATTTCCAGAAGATGTTTGAGCTTTGATACCAAACTGATGTCGGGCGGGATAGCGATTATCCTGCGGGCAGGTAAACAAATGAATTCACAAATAAAGGAACAAGAAGTTTACTGGAAAACATAGAGAAATCTCTCTCTAACGTGTATAATATATTTATAAAATCAAAAGTCTTTCCCATTCAACCCACAAGCCGGGTATTTATATAGCTAACAAACTTTCTCTCCAAGTCAGTCTAGAATCTTCCTAGAGATAGGGAAATAAGAAATAGAAATATAATTCTCCTTGGGATGTGAAAAGATTCTAACAAACTTCCTAGAGATACGGAAAGATATCCTAACAAAAATAACAACTTATTATAAAGGATTTTACTGCCTAATAAAATACTATTACTATAAAGAACTAAATAATAATAATAATAATAATAATAATAATAATAATAATAATAATAATAATAATAATAAGGTCCATCGACTTCTAAAGTTATGACGCCTCTTCGAAAGAAGTTCGTCACACCTAAAGTCATGACGATATCCAGGTTTAGACCCCGAGGCCAGGCCAGGCCGAATACATAGATCGAACGTTTCGAACCAAGAAATCAACCGATACTTTGACGTCGGTCCCTTAACTTTTGATTCTTTAGCAATGTCATCGTCCTTCCCGACCTTTCAGGATCTTCGGCCCGAAACCATCCTGCATCATAATGAGAAACTATTCAAACACTTTTTATTATTATTATTATTATTATTATTAGTTTCCTTTGAATGATTGATTGAGATATTTTCGAGTTGATATCTGAGTACAACTAGTTATTTTTTTATATTCATATAATGAAAAACTATTCAAACACTTATTATTATTGATTGAGCTATTTTGAGTTGATGCGCCAACATATACACGAAATCAAATGGAGGGGCATATTTTGGTGAAGGCTTTTGATTATTATATTGGCCATTTTGATAACCCAAATAGTAATGCTACAGACACAAATTATTTTATAAATATTTTATAAATTTCTGATGTGGCATACTCCACCTCAGCATATTGATCAATAAATTATTTTCATGTAGTCTTTACTTCATGATATAATATGAGAGATAGTAGATGCTTGCATCAATAGTTTGTAAAATATTTATAGAATAATTTGTATCTCTAACATTATTCTAAGCCAAAAGTAATGCTACAAATACAAATTATTTTATAAATATTTTATAAATTTTTGATGTGACATACTCCACCTCTGAAGTGGGAGGGCCACCTTTTTATTTAGATAAACAAAACGGATCCCATGTCCCAAGAAGAAGGAAAACAGACAAAAGGTTACGGTGACACTATTATCAGGTCGTTCTTCAGTGAAATACCTATAAAGTATTTATGTTCAATTTTCTTGTATAGAATTTTTTAATATAATAATAAATGTGAAATAATTATTTGCTAAAAACATTATTTATTTCATCTTCAACCTTTAAAATTATAAAATGATAAATAAACTATTCCAAATACTCCTGCAGTTCTATAAAAAGTGCTTCATTTGTAAAAAAAATTAAGGATATATATATATATATATATATATATATATATATATATATATATATATATATTGGGTTCCTATATTAATAGGAAGTTGTTTATAGTAGAGCCTTATAATGAAACAATGATAAGCAAATTTAAAATATAATATTATTACCCCTAAAAAAAAATCTTTTGTGAAATAAAAAATTGACAAATGAGATTATTTTTTTGAATTAATTAGAAGGAATAACTTGAGATGAAAATTAAAAAACTTAATAATTACAATTTATAGGACTCAAACTCATCTAAATCATCCATTAACTCCTCACAACTTGGCCCAATTTGATATTAGTTGAAAAATAAAATTGCCATTCCTACAAAGAGTTGAGCAATAATAGATCCTCAGGTGTTAATGTTAATGTGAACATTTCTTCAAAGTCCTCACTATCACTACTACCGACCACATTTTTCCTCCTTTTCCCGGAGCTATTTTCCGATGATGACGAGGAGGTGGCGGAGGGTGAAGAGTCCGGTGACCGTCTCTTAGTCGTTACATTAACTGGTGCCGATACGTTGGAGCCGAGTAGATTTGGAAAATTAACCTTAGCGCGTGAGCCACGCAACTTAAAAGCTGCTTTATCATAAGCCAATGCTGCATCCTCTGGTGTGTCGTAGGTCCCCAGCCACATTCTCGCGCCTTTCCTTGACGGATCCCTTATCTCCGCCGCGAACTTTCCCCACGGACGCCTCCTCACACCTCTGTACCGCTTCCATTCTTGCTGCGCGTGATTTTCACGCGCCGCCACTGTCTCCTCCTTTGTAACCTCATTTTCCAAAACACCAATCCACTCCAAAGTGTAATCTAAATTGAGGGGAAATTCTACACTATTTTCTGAACTGCTAAAGCTCGGACTCCGGCTATAAATTGGTGCATCACTTGAATTCGTGGTTGAAAAAATATCCAAATCGTCATCATCGTTTAAAAGATGTTGTCTAATCGATTCGAGTACTGAAAAATCTGAATCGGAGAGGATTTGGGAGCACATTTTATTAGATTTGTGTTTATGATTGGAATTTTGGCAAGAGTTTAGACTTATTTATAAAGCCATAACCATGTCATTTTCTATATATGAAATTAATGACACTGGCATAAAAAGAATTATTTCCAGTCACATGCATGTCCTTTTGGTTTAAACACAAGAAAAAAGAGAAATAAACTACGAAGACAATAGATAGAAAGCATACGTTTATATTTGTTTAAGAAGAATTGTCTGTCAATTTTGCTATAAAATGAAACATCAATCACTCTTTGTACGCATACATTATTATGTACTACAGATTTTATTTTATTTTTTTAATTTTCTTAGTCCAAAATGACTCCCGTTGGAATCTTTCAGCTTTAGTCTTGTTAAGAATTTAATTTGCTATTATATATTGAAACTTAAAGAATATTCACATTTTTTATAGTCACACGTAGTCCTACATTTAATATATAATAAGCAAATTATACAAGAATTATGCTAAGTGTCTCATGGACAGATTTCTTCTAAACATAAACAACACTATTATTTTTTTTTTTCAATTAAGTGCCAGTTTACTAGAGCTGTGAGATGAAACACTTCTAAATATAGAATTTTCTAAAAATATTTTAATAAAATAGTTTAAAATAGTGTTTGGTTAAATAATTGTAAAAGTGCTTTCAAAATATACTTTCAGAGGGTCACCAAACACCAAAAATGTTTCTATATTTAATCAAAAAAATATCTTTAGTCCATCGCAGCCCTCAAACACTGTTGAGGTTATATATAGCTTGTGCATATATAAGTTAATTCTTGGTTTTGGCTCAAGTGAATATGACTTGGCTGCTATCTATTGACTATATACATATATAGATTTCTTTACGAAAGTGACAAGTTAAAAATTCTACACTGCTAATTAGAGAATTCAGTGCTTATCTAATAGTCATCAAAAAACGTATTCACCGATACTTCTGCATTTAGAAAGTTAGATGGCTTAGTTTTTTCAAAATAAGCTCAAAGTTTTTAATGCCCTACTTTCTATAAATAATTTTGAAAATAAATATTCCACTTGCAACGTGTTTCAGAAAAATGGAACTCTCAAAAAATGTCCGTATGAACTTGTTAACTAGTCATATTATTTTGACTTAATTATGTTGAGTTAGCAAAATGACAGATTAGCCGAACAGTAACGTAGGCTAAAGTACTTTTGTTTTGGCCTATAACATAACAAAAGCGACGACAGTTATTTAGTTTCTCATTCTTACTTTTTTTTTTGGCAAAACTATGTTTTTAACCACTGTACTTGGCAAATTTTATTTAACACATCATTGAATTTTTAATTTTTTTAATTAGCCCATGATTAAACTAATTAAAATTATAAAATTAAGTTATTCTGTTAAATTGATTAGACGGACGTTAAATATTTTGTTACGTGGATTTATAAAAGAAAAGAAAAAAGGCGTGGCTTAGAGGTCTATCATACGTGGAACTAAATCTCTGAACTACCCTCCTCTCACAATCAAATCCTTCGATCAAAGCTCGCCTCCCTCAAATCTTCATTTTTTGAAATCTTTGATTCCCTTTTATTGGTTTGAAACCCCCCCTCTTACAAACCCTACTCCCAAACCTCCACGCCACCCTCTGCCGCAATCAAATCCTCTCCGACCAATACACCGATCCCTCTTTTCTCGCCAGCAAACTCCTCATGGATGGCCACTGGATGGCTCTCTAAACAGATCGACATCGATTTGTTACTCAGATCCGGCGACCTCTGCCAATCCAATGCCATCGTATTGTCCCAACCGAGCCTGGGCTCCGAAGAAGAAGACTTGGGCTTCTTCATTCGCGACCTCTTCAGCAGATTACAGATCGGAGGCATTGAATTCAAGAAAAAAGCCATGGAGTGCCTCCTTCAACTTCTCGAAAACGCTGAAATAGCCCCAAATTTAGTTTCCAAAGAAGGAAATATCGACAAGTTTAGTTGGAGACGCCTCTGTATGCAGAGATTGCCCAAGATTTTATAGTTGTTTATGTCTGACGATGTTTGCAATTACTCCTAAAATCACATCTTTTGATGATTTTTTATTTTTTCTATTTGAATGTGAAAAACTGGGTTTAGCTCTACTTTTCCAGAAATGAAGAAATCTGAATTGTTGTGAAAGCGGGTTTTGGTTTATGTATGTGGGTAAATTGATAAGCACGTTTATTTAATTACAGAATGCATTTGTTAGATTCTTTTAGATTCGGGTAAGGAAAATAAATCAATGCTATTTGTTGGAGTTCGGAAAAATGATTGTTTGTTGTTGAAGTACGTACCTCTTGAGCTGAGGGGAAAGAAATGGATTCAGCTAGGAGTTAGTTTCATAAGTTTCAGCCACGAGATCGTGTCAGGTCTTCCACTAAGAAGAAGGAATCCATGGCTTCTGATCAGGATGGTGGCGGTGGTTGCAGGTCTTGAGTTTGGAGATTTGGTTCCACGTATGATAGACTCCTCTAAGCCACGTCATTTTCCTTTTCTTTTATAAATCTACATAAGAAAATATTTAACAATCGTTCAATCAATTTTAACGAAATGACCTAATTTTATAATTTTAATTAATTTAGTGGGCTAATTAAAAAAATAAAAAATTCAATGATATATTAAAAAAAATTTATATAGTGGTGAAAAACATAATTTTGCCACTTTTTTTTCATCCTCTCTTATCTCGTTATTAGTTTATTTTAAATTTCACACGTGAAATGCGTGTGCAGAACAACTAGTATCTATAATATCACCATAAAGTGTTTTACTTATCTACCAAATATTATTAGATTTCTACATAAAAACAGTAAATTGTTCTATTTTAAAAGGAGAGTATTATATTTTTCTCTTATTAGTATGTAGGCCCTAGACATGTGAAGGACATAATTTTTATGTTCATGATAATAATATGCTTAGGGGCAGATCCTAGAATTTTTTTACAGTTGGAGCGGATTTTAATTAATTTTTTTATTGAAGTTAAATAAAGAAAATTTGAATTATTTAATCATAATATTAACTAATTATATTATAATAATGTTTACAAATTACAATGCTATCCTCCTAGACCCCATATATAGCCTAAAAATATTCTAAGATAGCTTCATTATCAATTGTTTCAAATACATGTCATGAATTCCTAAATTAATCAAAATACAAGTATACAACAAAATACAAGTAGGATTAGCTTCAATTTAAATGATTCCTCAAATGCTCAAAGTCTCAGACCAAATTTGCTTTCAATATTCAAACAAAATTATTTGTTTTCTATATTCAAACAAAATTATGAACTAATTTCAAATCATAAACCAATTTAATTTGGTATCTCTATAATGAATATATATATTATTATGTATATATTATTTATATAATTTATATATTATTATGTATCTCTATAATTTATATAGAATTATGTTTTGATGCAAGAGAAACTGGTTTAATTCGAAAAATATTAACTTTTCTGAGGTGGGAATTGATGATATTTTAACAAGAAAAGATAATTACACAAATTTCTGCTTACATGAATATAAAATAAATGAATCACATCCCCATGCCAAAAAAGAATTTATCAAATTATTATTTTCATCACATGAAAAAAATATCAATTCTTCACACAAGTTCTTGGTGATATGATTGTTCATCATGCATGCTATTGGCAAAGAATTTTATGATGTTTGCAAGAAAATATTTATTCTTTATTAAACAATAATAATTAAAAAAAAGACAACCACAAAGAACCAAAAAAAAACTATACATTAAAAATGGTTTAATTAAATTATGCATGCTGTTATTACTTAATTATTTGATTTGATTGATTTGCTTATATATGTACATTGGTGAATTATTGGAAAGATTAAATTCTTTATTTGAAAAGGGAAATGATTCGTAATTGCATTAGTGCATAGTGCACTGAAATAATAGTATAATATATTCAAATTCTGATCATGTGACCAACCACTTTTCCTCCCAATCAAAAATGATTTTGTGGGAAAATATAAATTAATGGTCGAATTTTCTTTGTAATTTAAATATTCATTTTTTAAAACTGCCTTTTCTTTTTTGAACATATATATTGGCCTCCACTACATGCATGTTCTAAAGTTAAACATACAAAATTTAAATTATAAAGTGATATTAAATTTATAATATTATTTTAAGATTATTTTAACATTTTGAAATTAGTTTAGATATTTTTAAAATTAAAATTGACATGATTATGTTTTTTTTAATATAATGATTGAATATTACAAATTATATATTTAAAAATATTACTAATTGTAAGATATATTGTTGTATAATTTTGATTTTGAAAAAGCAATAAATAGATTTTAAAAATTAATAATAATTTTATAATTCAGAACAAATGTAGTATTTTAATTTTTTTTAAATATACGGTTAATATTAACTAGAAGTGTAGTATCGGCCATGATAGTACTCAATATAATATATCACCCTAAAATATAAATAATAACTTATTATAAATTTAATATCACTTTATAATTTAAATTTTGTATGTTTAACTTTAGAATATATACAAAAGAATTAAGAAAAATATGTCTCTACAATTAAAACTAAGGAAATACTCCATAAAAAATGGAATAATAGAGTAGCCACCAGTAGTATAATGAATGAAGAGAGTAATATATATATATATATAGGAGTTACTGTTATGCGTTAAAAAAAAAAAGACACAGTCGATACAAGTTGTGTCGGCTGGTGTTTTTTAATAATAAAAATTGGTTTCTTTTAAATGTACTGACAAGATGTTGATCATGTAGGGTCCTTATATTAAAATAAAAAAGTCTAAGATGTCGTGTCTTGGTCGGACATATTTTATGTTTCAATCTAAGCCTACCAATAAGTTGATCAACGGTCCGAAAAGAGGTTGTTAGAACAGTGTCCATGACAATAGGTTGTCATGGATGGAATCCCATATATATATATATATATATATATATATATATATATATATATATATATATATATACGGTTCGGATCTTAAGCTCTTTTATTAACTCACTGAGCTCACCCTCCTTTAATGACGGACTCGACGATGGTTGTTGGCCATACAACCGTCGTCTATACTTTTAGCGACGGACAACATATATCGTCGCTAAAAGAATAGATGACGGTTGTATGACCAAACCGTCGTTGGTTCCGTCGTTAAAGGAGGGGTGAGTTCGGGTGAGTTGGATAAGAGATGAGCATAAGATCCGGAGTATATATATATATATATATATATATATATATATATATATATGGGAAATTATCCGTAAAATACGTTAGCTATTAACCCTGTTTTAACTAGCGCTTATCCAGTCGTCCAAAATTGGAGTTAATACCATTTGAGATGAGCGCCAACCGCATTATAGGGAGTAATGGCCGAAGAATTTTTTTTATCATCATGCTACTCCTCTAGCTGGCCAAATGGCAAACGATCAGAGTGTTTTGTTGGTAGCTAGAGAGAATGCATGATGATATAAAAGAAATTGGCTTAATTAATCTTGATTATCCTAATTATTCTCGTACATATATATTACCTATTAATTAATCATTAAAGTAAAATAATAAATAATTATAAGGATAATTATAAGGATAATCAATAATTATCTTTATACTTATCCTTATACTTATTAACAAAATAAGTATGTATAAAAATAATTATCGATTATTGTTTTATTATTTTTAATTATAAATAGGAATTATCGGTGATTGAGTTTATATAATTGAGTAGAAATATAATATAAATTCAATCACTATTCAATCACTATTTAATAAACTATTCAATCATTGATAATTCCTATTTATAATTAAAAATAATAAAATAATAATCAGTAATTATTATTATACATACTTATTTTGTTAATAAGTATAAGGATAAGTATAAAGATAATTACTGATTATCCTTATAATTATTTATTATTTTATTTTAATGATTAATTAATACTCCCTCCTATTCAGATTAAATGACGTTTTAAAGAGTTTAATCTATTATATATGGGATAAGGTCCAAAAAAACCCCTGAACTATACACGGATGTCCCACTTGCACCCTAAACTAATTTTTTTTTCAAAAGTGTCCTTAACGTTACAGATTTTAGCTCATCTGTATTCCCTACCACTAACGGACATACCACGTAGACTAATTCCGTTTACACTGGACATTTTTTGATGACAAACCAAAATTTTGGTGACAAGGCATGACTACTCATTTTACAACACATTCCTTTCTCTTCCTTCATCACCGTAAACTTTTTTCCTCTCCAAAAACTCATTCTCTTCTTCTGCGCAATGGAAGAATCAAACAAACAACTTCAAGAATCAACCGGCCGGCAAGGCCCCTCAAGGAAGCGACTAGCAACCAAAGTCAGAAAATTAGCTCCGACCCTTTGGTGAAATGAAAAATTCCATCGATTTCGGCCCCATAATCTGTGGCTTTGAGATGACTAGTCTTTGGTCTATGTGTTGAATTTCCTCTTAAAGAAAAGACTTATGGGGCTTTTATCCAAGATTTTGATTTTTAAAAGTGATTTTAGTATGATTTTACCACGATTCCTTTTTCTTTTTGGGTTTAGGGTTTGAAATTAAAGTTTTGCTTTCTTGGATTTGGTGTTATATAAATTTGAACAAATTCTTTCTATTCGAGAAAGCTTTTGTTATTAGTTCTTTATGAATTTTCTCGTAGTTTGGTTATATAGCGAGAATATTGGTTGCAATTGAAGTCTTTGAATTGATCTCTTCAAGAATCGAAAAAGCGAGAGATGAAGGCTGCAATTTCAAATCTTTGCGCTACTACGGGTAAGTAGATAACTCGGAGATATAAATGGGTCAAGTGATTAATTCGAATTAATCCTGCTCAAGTTTGTTGTTCACGAAGTTGAATTCTACTCCAATAAGGAGTTACGCTTGCTACATGTCAATTAGCAAAAATAAATTTTCTTTCTTTGGCCATTCATATTTTTTTTCTCTCTCTCTAAATATATTTCATCATCATCATCATCAATTGTGATGACTTACGAATAAAACTAGTTTGGTGTTTATTAATTAAATTTCAAAGATTTGTATCTTCTGCTTCTTTTACATTACGACAAATAAGTGGGTGAAATTTGATTCTTTCTTCATTTATGGGTTTCTCTAGCTTCAAAGTCAAGTACTTTAACCAAAATATATACACCCTTTTGCGCTTCTTCTTATAAAGAAAAGGAGATGATGACAATGAAAACACAAGTCCACAGTGCACGTTTATGGCCGGAAAAGAGAGCAAATGATAATGAAAAGAGAAAGAAAGAGAGAGATTATTTTAAGAGAAATTTTAATGAAAGAAAAATCCACGTCAGCAAAATTTATTTAGGTGTCAATTATATTTGTCTGAGTGACATGTCAGTTTAGGACAGGGACACAATTGAACTAAAATCTATAACGTTAAGGACACTTTTGGAAAAAAAATTAGTTTAGGGTGCAAATGGGACATCCGTGTATAGTTCAGGGGTTTTTTTGGACCTTATCCCTATTATATATACTAAATCACAGTTCATGACACATTAACTTTGACATCTGTCTTTCTAAAAATTAGACATCCGTCCTCCTAAACTTTCAACAGCTGTCCATCATAATTAAAACTCTTTAATGTCCTTTACAAAAATAACCTTCACAACAGTGCCCCTCTTAAAAAAATAACCTTCGCAACAGTCCCACTCTTAAAAAAAATCTGGAATTCCTAGGCTCATATCCTTCAATCGGCGCAATCGATGGACACTTTGGATCACCGACTGCTAGGAAGCTTCATCGTTGTCACAAATCTTTCTGTGGTGTCAAACTCCGACCTTCCATGAGCGGATATGAAAGGATCTAAACCCAAATCCGGCGAAAATCAAAACATATTGTTGATCGGTATGCAAAGTCTCTCTCAGTCACACACATACATACATACATATATTGCATCGCTGAAAATGGTTTCGAAGATTGCATTAATTTGTTTTGCTATTTGGATTTTGGTAACAGTTCTAAATTCTGGGGTTTTGCTATTTGGGTTTTGTTCTGGCATCGATTTTTACTGCTTGGACTTTCACTTTCTTCTTAAACGTTGTTGCTATTGGATAATATGGATTTTATTTCATTGTTGCCGGTATGTATTAATATTTCATTCTTTTTATCACATTCAGGAAGAAAAACCGTATATGCTAACTCTTTTGATTGATTTGAAGATAATTGCATTTCATACTTTTTGTTGAGACCGGAATGTATGAATTAAATTTATATATGTATATAATATTAATTCAACTCTGATTCTTTCATTTATTCTTTCATTTCTTTTGTGTTTTCTGCCCCTGGTATGTAGAATGTTTGATGTTTGCAGCTGTGAAATATTAAGTTTCTACTTTGAAGTTTATCAACAACTAAAAATGTACTTGAAGCTTATCTTTTTTTTTTTTTGTCAGACAATTTCTTTACTAAGCATGAATTTCTTTACACATTCTTCTATTCTGATATGGCAATTTAGTGATTGATTTAATCGAATGAGTGTTTTAGGCTCATTTTACTCTAAGGCTACTTTATTGTGATTTACTTGGTTTCTTTAGTTTTCTTTTCTCCCATTGCTTGTGTTTAATTATTTGTCCAACGAATGATTTGGCTTTTCTTTCCCTTGTGTGTCTCCTTTTTGGGATCTATTCTTTGAGATATTTTTAATATAATTTGTATATTTAGTAAAAAGATAGAAATCTGAGAGTCAATTTTTATTGGAGGCATAGCTGTGACTCTCTAACTTTTCAATATTGTCTAGCTAATAGTTATACTCTCTGTCACTTCTCCCTAAATGTCTACTCCCAAAAATTTTGAATAGACTCACTTTTCAGTTTGTGTGATTTTTTTAATTTCTTTTCTTTGTTTTCTTAGAAATCAATCTTGCTAACTGTTGCTAATTTTGGACAATTTTTATTTCTTTTCGCTAGAACTCTGATTGATTTTCTTCTTAATTTGGATATATCTGTAAATGAAATGTGAATATCTAATTTTAAATGTACTTACGTAATTGATTGCTTGTAACTTAGAACTAGCATTTGTTTGAATATTTGAAATGTAAAGTTTGTTTCTCCATCATTTGTTTGGAACTTATTTATTTCAACTCTATTGAGATAGGAATTTAAAATGAAGTTTCAGATCTAGGATTAATGGTGTAGTATTGGTTTGGAATTTTGTCACGAATGAAGGTGATTCCTATGGAAACATTCATTGTTTGCACAAAAAATATAATAAAATGATCTTTGTCAATTACAAAAAATAAAAAAACGGGACTTTTTAGCACCACCAGTTTTTTTCTAATTATCAGCTAAGCATAGTTCATCTGTTTTTATTTTTATTGTATTTTTGTTTTTAGATGACCATAATTTTTCAAAATTGTTTGATTCACGTTGTATTCATTTACATACATATAGCTGTTCTTCTGATTAAACTTGATGCGATGGACCATTTCTCAAATATTTGATAAAGTTTTGTGCCCTTCTCTTTGTCCAGCCTGATGGCCAGATGCCAGGAGACAATACTGTTGGTGTAGGTGATGATGCCTTCAACACCTTTTTCAGTGAAACTGGTGCAGGAAAGCATGTTCCCAAGGCTGTCTTTGTTGATCTAGAACCGACCGTCATTGATGAAGTGAGAACTGGAACCTACCGTCAACTCTTCCACCCTGAACAATTGATCAGTGGCAAAGAATATGCTGCTAACAACTTTGCCCGTGGTCACTACACAAGTATTAATCTTAATTGGATTATTGATTCTTAATGCTTAGTTATACCACCTGTTTATTGTTGTTATTAAAATCTGTTTGTTTATTGTTTCAGTTGGAAAAGAAATTGTTGATCGATGCTTGGACCGCATCAGAAAGCTTCCTGCTATTGGAGCGACTGTCAGTTGACTATGGAAAGAAATCCTAGCTAGGTTTTACTGTGTACCCCTCACCTCAGGTCTCAACTTCTGCTGTTGAGCCCTACAACAGTCTGCTCTCAACCCATTCACTCCTTGAACATACTGATGTTGCTATCCTTCTTGACAACGAGGCCATTTATGACATCTGCAGGCGCTCACTTGACATTGGGCGACCCACCTACACCAATCTTAACCGACTTGTTTCTCAGGTATTAATGGGTATGCTGCTTAACCACCAGATTCATGTTATGCCATCAACTATGGAACTAATACTTTTATGAATATTAAATTTTAAACTATGTATATGTTAAAAGGTGACATGATATTGTATATTTACTAGAATTATAAGTTTTTGACTCTTTTTTTTTTTTTTTTTGGGGGGGGGGGGGTTTATAAATATTGGATGCATACTTGGATTTTTTATGCATATGTTATATGCATTGTAATCACTAGGTTTGTCTTGGAAATGGGGTTCATATTCTTTTGAAAAGTGTAATGCATTTGCATCAGAAAAGTTTGTACTTTGATAGAGCAATTAAATTTGCTAACTTTATATCTTTGATATTGGTTTAGGTGATTTCCTCCCTGACTGCATCTCTGAGCTTTGATGGTGCCCTGAATGTGGATGTGACTGAATTCCAGACCAACTTGGTCCCCTATCCAAGGATTCATTTCATGCTTTCCTCCTATGCTCCTATGCACCTGTCATCTCAGTTGAGAAAGCATACCATAAGCAGCTCTATGTGGCTAAAATCACCAACAGTGCATTCGAGCCCTCTTCCATGATGGCGAAGTGTGATCCTCGACATGGAAAGTATATGGCTTGCTCCCTGATGTACCGAGATGATGTTGTCCCCAAGGACGTGAATGCTGCTGTTGCAACTATCAAGACCAAGCGCACCATTCAGTTTGTAGACTGGTGCCCAACCGGATTCAATAACACTCAACAGTGTATTGTATATTTAATATGGCTAAAATCACTTGATTATCTTGTCCCCACTGTCAAGGGGTTGTCCAGTGTTGCAACACCTGGCTTATCATGGCTCTCAGTATTACAAAAATTAATTATTAGAAAAATGAGGAGAACAAGAGTTTGTGAACAAAAGTTCTTTTTTTTGAATTGCTTCTATCTTGAACCAGATGTTGGTTTTGGGAATACTGGATCTTTCTGGACTACTGTTTTTCTTGACGTACACACTTCTTGTCCTATTTTGGGCAGAGATATATCACCAGGTAAAGTTAATGTTCTATTGTGAAGCTTATATTATGTAGAGCTATAATGCTTATGAGTTATGATTGCATTTAAATTTTGTATAGTGAAGCAGTATTTTAATCTTTCATCTCTATTCTTAACTAGGCAAGAAGTTTACCAACAGATAAGCTCAGGATTGTTTTTGTTTCAGTTAATGGTATAGTGTACATCATACAGATACAGTACACCTCTACCCTTTTTTTAATAAGGAAAATACTGTTTTAGTAACTCTTACCCATGAAAAACTGTGTTGGCATCAGGCTTGTATCTGGGTATACATCTGGATAGACGACAACAACATTGTGGAGTTCATTGGGAAGATATTTATTGTAGGTTAGCTCTAATGTTACTCATTATAGTTCGCAAGTTAAATTTATGAAATTGGAACAAGCAATTTCTTGATGTGGAACATGTACCACCTTTTGTGTTTTTGGTTACTTATTTATTACTATCTATTATTTGTAGTGGTATCATTTGTGGCAGCGCTAGGTTTTCTGATCTATGGAGGAAGGTGACTATTCTTAAACATATTCATCGCATCCGGTTATTAAATTCAAGCACATTCTAAAACATATCTACCGATGTGTTATGATTTTCTACTGGCATTGTTTGTTTATTTTTATTGATTTCTTTTGTCCCTATGGATTCTCATATTGGATGCTCTCAGGTTATTCTTCATGCTTAGACGCTTTCCTATCGAGTCCAAAGGTAGAAGAAATAAACTTCATGAGGTATGTGATTTTATTAAAATTTGTTAGTCCTTATACCTTATTTTGTTTAAGTTATTTTTATCCATCATTTTTTGCATTGTTGATGTATATAAAAATATAAATCTGTTAATGGATTTGCTTTTGTTTTACATTCTTTTCATCGGAAGCAAACCTTATGGCAATTTGTTAGATATTTTTGCTAGAATTTGAAAATGATATCTTGAGTGAAACATGATCAAATTTGGAAGAATTCATTCTTATAAAGGGATGATACACTTTGTAAGCTTAAAGTAAAATCAGTTATGAGACTAGCTTCAATGAAAACTGAATGATTACAGAATTTATTATCAGTAAACGTCAAACATTTTGAAACACATCTATATCTCTTCTAAGCGAGCGATTCACCAATATATTAATACATCTCACTTGATACCTCTAGCACTGCGAAAATCACATTTTTAACTTCTAGCCTTAACAGTTGTGATCCAAATATTGCTCTAATACTTTATGGACTCCTTAAATAAGGCTTAATAGTGCTAGCAACTGTTTTGTGATGTATTGTGGTTTGGAATCTCATTTATACAAGAAAATATATCATATAATCCTTACGTTAGAACTCACTACAATATACGTATTTTGCATTAAAAATTAGTTCATTTTGAACTGGTGATGAAATTAAATCATGTGTGCTGAATAGACGGTGCAATAACCCTATATGTCTGGAAAACCCCTTTTGGTTTTATTATAAGAAATGGGTTTCAAGGCTATAAAAGTGTGAATTATTTGGGCCTTTTCTTTGGTATTGAATAACAAGATTAAGATCTTGCTGATTTTACATTGATGCTCATGATGTTTTTTCTCGATAGTCTATATATGGAGTATTGTCACTAAGCTGTTCCTTTATCTTTGCATGTATATACAATCATGAATTGTGAAGAGTTGGTTATTCTATTGGTTTTTTAAACAGTTCATGTGTTCATATTTTTTTCCCCTTATTAGCTTTTAAGCACCTTAAAATTAGCATGGACTAGCCCTACAGTCTACCTGTTATTTTAAAGATAGTAAATTTGCATGGCTGGCACCTCAATTTAGACACTAGCAGTAACAACATTGACAACTAAAACTCATGGAACATAATACCAATACATCGACAAATCCCTGGCTAATATGTACATTAAGTTGCAAGTAGTCGTTATGATTTTACCTATGTATGAAAAATATCTATAAGAAATGTTTGTTACACTTTTTCCTTGCAAGATCACATTGCCAAACTTCATTTTTCAAGTTATTATAGGTGCTTGCAATTAATTTTACATTATTGACTTATTTGATTGGTGTGACAGGTACATATGTGTAACAAGCTTGCTAACCGACATGTACGGGTTGGACCTGCTGACCCCAGTGATGTATCGTGTTGTGATATATGTGAAAATGCACCTGGTATGCATGCCTCTCTTCTTCTTCTTTTTTGTGTCCTATATCTTTCCTTTTCAAAAACAAATAATTTTAGATACAAAAACACTTAAAAATTTAATTCTTCTCTTAAAAACTTGTATGCAGCTTTCTTTTATTGTGAGATCGATGGAAGATCTCTTTGCCTGCAATACGATATGATTGTTCATATTGGGGGTAAAAGAAAACACGGATGATATCTCATGTTAAGGCAGAGAGTTGAGGTTTGTGGTTTTGTAGCAAAGAACATTGCTGCAACTGCTTGCATCTGTTATGCAAAAGTCCTCCAGAAATTTACCTTCTTTTTGTTATTTTTGAAGTTTCCTGGGGATAAAACTGGTGATTTTGATGAGCTAGGATTGCATGTTGAACCAGCTGAAGCAAGGAGGGAATCCAGAAGTTACAGGGTAGATGTGAAACAAATTATGAAGTACTTGTGTACTGTCAGAAATGATGTAATTTCTAATGGCATACTCATATTTCTCATTCTTACAAACTTTACAATGTGATTTTCTTAGGCACGTACTTGAGCTTGGACCTGTTAATTTAATACATTTTTACCTTGGTACCGTGTTTTTTATATAAAACAAATTCTTATATTTTATTTGTAGAATTTGAAATCTTCATCTGGCTTAGCTGGTGATTTCTTTTATACTAAGATACTGAAGTTCTGATTCATCAAAGTTAGTTATTAATCATACAATCTACTTATCTAACAAAATGTTCTTTTTGGTGAAATTGATGAAATTTGATTAAAAGTTTAATGTAGAACCTTGAACACGTGCTAAAAAAATTCATTGTTTTTAGTGGATTTTATTCTTAATGCTATATGTTGTATCTATTTTTCAATTATCTCAAGACTCCATGATGGCATATATCTCCTGTTGGTTTACCCTACGTCATATACATACTTAGAGTTGTAATGGTTCATTTGGTTGGGCTTATCGAGTTATTGTGATCCCCAGTGACATTTTGACATTCAAATGATTATAATAAATTGATGGTCAATTCTTATATAAAGACAATAATTGAATATAGTTCGAGCTTATGCTGGATCATATATTATTTGAATGTCATACATGGTGAAAAAAACAGTGAGTTGTGAGATAATTGTTGTTATCTATTGCAAGGTTTCTTATAGCCTTTTCAATCTGCAAGAGAGAGATATACAAGTTACAAAGAGGAATTATCCATCACCAATTGTTGGTCTACAAATTTATCATAATCGATTTGTGTGTCATTTTTATGGCTTTTGAGGACATGTTGATTAATCATCACCATATTCTTATTATATTTTAATTTATTAATTGTGACGTACATATTTATTATTAAAAAATTGAATAATCTCACCGCAACGCGCGTGTTTGTATCTAGTTTTATTCTATATAAGTGTCATTTTGGAATCTCTATGCAATATTGCATTATTTTTTTCCTAATTTACCCCTCTATTTAATATGCTTAGTAAATGCAATTGTGGAGAGGGAAATAATTAATTAGGGACAATTGTGGAGAATGAGAAGAGACAATTGTGGAGAAAGAAATAATTAATTAGGGACATAAAAGATATTTTGTGTTATTTCTTAATAAGTGTGCTTAACTCTAAAATGTCATTTAATCTGAATAAGAGGGAGTAAGTAGTATATATGTACAAGAATAATTAAGATAATCAGTAATTAAGCCAATTTCTTTATATCTGTCAGTCATTAGAGGAGAAGGCCAAAGATAAAAGAATTTTGTCTATTTGTCAGCTACTCCCTCTAGCGGTTGGTTTCATCTCGACCATTAACTTTAATTTTTAGGCAATTTGGATGAGCGTTAATTGAAACAAGGTTAATAGCTAATGTAATCTACGGATCATTTTCCTATATATATATATATGTGTGTGTGTGTGTGTGTGTGTGTGTGTGTTTGTGTGTGTAATACAAAATTGAATATGCAAATCTAGTTATAGATTTAACGTATAATACCATGTCATCACTTACATTTTAGGAAGTTTACAAGCTATCATATCACCACTTTAATTCAGATAAAAATTTAGGGATATGTATGAAAATAAAAATAACAATTCTAAATTTGAAAATAAATTTTTTATTTTGAAACGGGAAGAATATTAACAAGTTAGAAAATAAATGAAAGGAAGATTGAGAGAGAGAGAGGTCCGCTTAACTACTCCACTACAGAATGATTGACAAATGTATTAGAGAAAAAAATATCTTTACTCTAGGTTCTCAACCACAAGTATATATAGTGGTTGTTGAATAATAATACTCAATCAATCAATCAAGATTAAATTAGTAATGTATATTTAATTTTTAGCACTATTTTAGATATATATATATATATATATATATATATATATATATATATATATAAAATTTCCGAACTGAAAGAGTTTTTTCTAATTAAGTATCCCATCACTTAAATTAACCTTAAAACATCCTTAAAGGTTTGAACAAATGTTGTAGTTCTTCAAAAGGAATATTAAAATTACATACTCCATTTTTTAAAAAGTATCACATTTGTTGAATTATTTTTTTATATAATTTTCTTTTTATTCTTTTTGATAATAGTATAAACTGACATAATATTTTCTAGTTTAATATTATAATTGTATTTATTGTGCTGCCATTATAAAACTAAGTAATCATTACATTTAGGAGTAAACAGACATGTTTTGTTATATGTATCCAAAACACACCCAAAACACTGTATTATGTAAAAATTCAAGTTCCATAATTTTTATTTTTATTTTTTTTGTTGTTTCAAAAAAAAAAAAAAAAAAAAATTGTCCGTATTTTAAGCTTGTCCGGGAGACCGGACAGGATCAGTTCTCTCTCTCTCTCTCTCTCTCTATATATATATATATATAACTTTAAATTTATAAATTTTAAGAGGAGTATCAATATTTGCTGATTTAATTTTAATTTTTTTTTTGTAGCTACCAACGCATTCATAGATTTTATGGTGCTGTATAATTGATATCACAACCACTCTTTTTTACATTTATTGACTGTTTGATTTCTAATAAAAGAATCTAAAAATATATCTAACAAAAGAAAAGCTATCAGAACATTATGAAAAGAGGAAGGAGCAGAGGGAATGTCCCAACTCTTGCATCATTACATGATAAAGGTCTAAATTTTATATGGGTTTTATTCCTTTCGAGCAGAAAACAAAAGAAAAGGAAAGAAAAACCTCCCACACGAATAAAGGTTTAAATTTTATATGGGTTTTATTTTTAATTGAAAAAAGATCACAATCTTTTAAATAAAAATAATAACCCGTGCAACACTACAATGGTTAGGCTACAGCCTTGTGGTTAGGGTTCATCTTTCTTGCCCCTTGACATGTCGAATAATTAGAGTATTAGTTCTAAATTTTATGACATCGCAAGAATAAACTATAGAGCTTTGGCCACAAGGTAATGAGAAAAAGGTTAATATTCACAAGTCATAACCAACTTCTACACCATTATTTTCTAAATGTTGGTCTCAAAGTATAAAATATTTTTTACTTCTACACCCTTATTTTATAAATGTAGGTCACAAAGTATAAATATTTTTTACTTCTACCTTTTACCATTTTTGAGGCTATGGAATTTTTTACAAGCCATAAAAATTGCTTAAAAGCAATTTAAAAAGTTAAAATATTTGACTGTTTTTGATACAAACTGAATAATTTTATGTGTGGACGTTTTAGAGTCCGTTGAACTCATTGTGAGAACGTGTTTTGTCTAACTGGTATGATTATATTCAGTTAACATTGTCCTTTAAAATCGGCCAACTACTTAGCCGAAACTGGTCAGACGATTACAGAGAAGAAGAAACTGCTTCTGTAAGAGTCTTTTTGCCTTTGACTAAGGATTTTAATGTCAGACACTTGGTTTTATGGTTAAATGACTAGTTGTTTACTCGTTGATTTATAACCAGAGTTAAAACTACAATATAAATAACAAGTTAAACTATTATTAGTTAGGTTATTGTTAGAGCATGATTGTTTGGGCCTGAGTGATTCGGTGGACCATAGTCCACGTGGAGGAGTCTCCACTCATGGATTTGTTTTGGGCAGTTAGGGAACTTTAAAGAATCTAAGATTCTTAACTATATTTAATTTTCAACACTTAAGGAAAGAGTTAGGATAGAATCCGACTTCCTTTCTTTAAGGGGATTTAATTTTGTCCCATTAAGGAATCTATCTCAATGAGGAATTCTATTTTCATATGGGGACGAGCATGTAGAGAAGGTGTGATCACTATAAATACAAGGCTTCACCATAATTTTCACGTATCTCATTATTTTCTAGCACTAAAGTTTAATACCTCCATTGTTAACCTTATTTAATTTGCACCTATTCTCACACCAGAGCTACTCCCGGCGGCCCAAGCCATCAAGTTTCTCCGTGTGACTTCTTCTTTGTGCAGGACTGGACACGCTATTGATGATTGAGACACATGGAAGAATTTTGGCGTTAACATTGGTGCTAGAAGGAGGGTTGTTTAGTGTTAGGCATTTTCAATCACTCATAAATTTGATCACAAGTAATGGCGACAAGTAAGACAATTTCCGGACAGAAAAAATCAACTGCCAACCTATCAGGTCAACCCCGGGGTTCGGTTAAAGATCGATTGGGACCATTCGATCATGTTGAAAACAACAATCATTCGGTGGGTCCAAAGAATACTCAAACGGCCGGTGTCAGGCGTCAGTTGTTCTCAATGACAAGGAAGGAAGGGGGACCCAACGATCGTGTCGAGGATATTCCATCTCGAACACGTACCCAGTAGTATCGGAACTTCAGGTGAGATAGCCAGGACACCAGACAATTAATTTTGGCCATGAAGGTACAAGAGAATCAGGATGTTGTGGAGGCCTTACGCCTTTAGCAGAAAGAACTGGACACACGGATGGCATTGTTGATGGGTTGTGAGGAGGTCTCTTCCAATCATAATCGACGCCGGGATGTATTACCAGGGAACTAATCCATGACACATCGTTCATCTAGGTTATCACAATAATTTCTAGTTAGACAATCATACATGAAGCATAAAATATGATAAACGATTCAAATATGATCAATAATAATTCCAATAAGAGAGTAAATTAATTACAACTAGACATTAGGTTCCATTACAACCTTAATTAAGAATTTAGCTCATAACTGAAAAAGAAATCAAATTAATAAAATGATTCATCATGTTTAGAATACAAAAATTAAAGAAAAATGGAAGAAATAAGAATTTGTATCATTGCTATGAATTCTTCTTCAGATCTGATGAAAACCATCAACAGGGTTTCAAGGTTGCACCAAAAATGACCTAAGAAATGGCGCAGCAATGGAAGTCATTATTTTTGGCCTATGGGGATGGTAGTCTCGTCGCGTAGGTTCTAATGCTCTTTTACTATAATTTTGAAAATATTTGCTTCCAAACATCAACTTTAATGTCTTTCGTTCATTATCCTACAAAATAAAATAAAAACATATACAAGTAACATAAAATATTCAAAAATTCACAAATCATCAAACTAAAAATACTCACTTTATAGATATAAAACTCACTCATAATATATGTATATGTATATATGTAGGAGCTGCACTAAATTACGTTCTACTCAAAATTCAAGTCAATTTGAATTTTGATACAATTGTCTCTTGTTTAATATGGTTGGTATCTCTCTCTAGTAGCATCAAGTTTTACTTTTTATATATCCATCTACAACCTATGGTTATTAGGAGATGTTAAAATGATGGCGAATTATGTTTTAGTATGAAAATTTCAACACATAGTATACTTTCGTTCTAAAACATAAGATGGGGCGATTCAAAAAAAAAATTCTCCTTATTTACTCAAACTTTTATTGTACAAGTATAATTACGACTTGGCAGTTGGCTCTATAATTTATAAATGAGTAACATCCTCTTATATAACCCTTGGCCACACAACCACTTGCAAGGTATGATTGAATATCTAAAACAATTATTTATAAAGAAGAGTTTAGTAAATGCCAACTAATATAGCCAAATAAATGCCTTGTGCGGTTATCAAGTACTTGATGTCATGGCGCAGTATCGTTGAAAATATACTTGTTGTTACATTAAGCTTAGAAACAATTCCATCAAGTTTAACTAAATATCAACTTATTTTAACTATCTATTAATTAGTTTTAATTAAATCATTTTAATTAGAAAGTTATTCTCATCATACCACATTTTGGATAAGCACCTTGACCATTGATCTTAAATGAAAGGTTGAGATTTAGAGAACTTCAAATTTTGTAGTACCTAGAAACTCTAGAGGAGTTTGATCCCTCCTACTTAACCTAACCTATGTGAGAGGAGGCCAAGATATACACAACCTGTACATATGTAAGGCACAAAAAGAGTTGGGGCTGATTGGCCAATTGGTTACTACAGGACTCTCACCACTGTTTATTCTTCTTCAACCTTGAAACCCTGTTGAAACTAGCTGAGTTAGTGAGATTCAAACATTACCCTAGTAAAGGATTGAGCCAGTTCCTAGTCGGGCAACCAACCAGTAAGCCCACCTGATAGCAAACATATGCATGCATGCATCTTTCTGATAAGTATTATGCTACTCACTTTTGTCATATGATTTGTGATTATTTATTACCTAATCTTGTTCACGCCTCTCTTCAAGTCCTTATTGTCCCATATCTCTCCACCTTTGACTAAACACACTCGTTGAGTCCCTAGCATCCTAGCTCACCTTGTAGATCCCAATTGACCATAAATCTTGAGTGTCACATTACGTGTAGCGAAAGCCTAAAGAAACACCCCTAACGACAGGTAAAGATTTTGATGATAAATATTATCGAAATGACGAAATGGACAGAATTAAGAGCATTTGGAGATTCAAAAATGATCCCAATTGCAATCACCAATGAAAATGGAAGGAAAGAGTTTGTATTAAGAGGACGGAAACAAGTGTCGAAACAACACCACAGCTCTACTCACAAATCATCTTTTACGTACCTACTTATCTTTAGATTTGAACAAATATGTCCAAGTACACCTAGAACTAATAATGATCATCAACAAACCGTAAAAAAGTAAACACAAGCACCATGAGTTCTTATGTTACGTTGGTAATGGACTCCATTAATGAAGCAAGATAAAAATGAAACTGCATCTGGTAGTGCTTATAACGATGAAACGGCATTCTATTTCGCTTTATTAGAAAAGAACTCAGAGAATGAGGCCATGAGGGTTGCGTAGAGGACTGAGAAGACCTAACTCCTATCTTGTTCAAGCTTTTCATTTCGATATCATGTTGCCTGTGTAACACCCCCAAAATCAAGATCAACTTAATCCAATATTAGGACTAATTTAGTCTCGACCTTGTGCGTTCAATACAACCTAAATTCAACTTTACATCATAATTAGATGCAATAACAGCCGAAAATACGGCTAATTAAAAATTTTATATATCTTTCTTTTCCTACGTTCCATGAATCGCAACCTTTACGATTCCCACTATTAGAGTAAGTGAACTATAAGAGTTCAAGTACCAATGCTTATCATCTTTTGTATTGATGTTTCACCTATATAATTTATATACAAACAATCATCATAATACATTCTCAATTCAAAGTAAATATTCCCTTTTTATTGAATATATTAAATTGTACACAATTATTGATTTACACTATTAAAAAATTATCAGCTTCTAATTTAAGATAGTGTATTCTTCCACACGTCGTTCATGATTCATCATCATCTGGGTAGCAAATAGTGTCGCATTCTATCGTTATCCTGCTTTTTGCAAGATTGAGCTCGACAACTCAGCAAATCTAACAGTTTTTTCATAAATCCTATATCACATACTTTCATGCTCAGTTCATACGTAAAGTAGACATGCACTATAACCTTGAACGAAAAGATTTAGCTAGCATATCACATATCATGTCAAGACTGAGTTCCAAAACTCAATCTGTTTGTCATAAGTTGACTTTCATATTTCAATTACCATAATAGATACATCATGTAATCATGTTAAGTTCATATAATAAGTAAGAACCGGAAGACTTGCCTGGCGAGAAATTATAACGCATAGCTACCCGTGCTTCATAATTCCTACAAACAAGTTATATATACATGCCACATCAGTAATACATACCAAGTACAATTACTTAGATTATATCGATCCTTAGTCTTGTTTAATTTATTGAGTTTTATTTATAACTTTCTTATTCCCCCTTCCCTTGATATAATCATTCCATGCTAGGTCATGCTAAACATCTTATGTTTAAGGTATTACATACTAAAAGACTCATGCTTACATGTCTCAAAGTTCAATTTATATCAAACTGGTCTTGACAGATCTGCAGCACGGCGCAACCGCGCTGCATTTATGTTTAGGAGTGGCGCGACTGCGTTACTCCCTGCTAAGACCAGAATTGAGTTATGCAAACTCTGTCCAACGTACCCATGTCATGCTAAAGTCCTTAGACAGTTAATCCAACATATAATATAAGGCTTTAAAAGCCTTTAAACCAGTCTATATTCACCAAAGTTTTTATTTAAAACATTTTAGTATTTTTATTATAAAACTCTTATCAAGTTATATTATACTAAGCCAATTCTTGCATAGCCAATCCAGAAATCATTTAAGACTCGTAATAGCACAAGGAACTTTGATATACCTGCCCTAAAGCTAAGAACACAAATAAAATCTCTTGGGATGACTGCAGACCAGCGTGGCCGCGCTGGTCTCAGGCCTTGGAAGTGACGCAGCCGCGCTACTTCGACTTCAGACGCAAATTTTTTGCAGAGCTTGAATATTATAACATCAAATCATCTATGGCCCTCCATGAATAAAATTTCTATTTTCAGATACCCAGAGCAGACTCTTGTTTGAAATTTCCGTTATTAGTAATTACTTAGACTAATCAAATATCTCTGACTTCTAAATTCTTAAATCAAAACTTCCATTTAAGCATTTAGTCAAATATTTAGAATACATAATGAAAGACCTTAGAGTTCACTGTTTGATTAACATACACAACTCCAGATTCCCTTTAGAAATTTTATACAATAATACAAACCACAATCTTGAGACACTATTTTACTTTCTTAATGAACCTACCCAAATACAAAAATATAATATTATCTTTTGAATTAATCTTCTTGCTTAAATACTAGCTTCAACGGAATTCAAGTTCTAATAGAGTTCTACATGATCATCCCTCCAATCCCTACTAGCTAACACAGCTTCTTATAAGTGTATATAAATCTAAGCTTAGAAACAATAATAATCACAACACTAATTATCCAAATTTCTAAAAGTTATTTAAGAACATAGAACTTACTTCGCAAAAGTTCAGTATAATGAAATTTTGGCTTCACAGTCAATTTATATAATCTCCTTGCCGCTTTTAATCCCAGATCACTACTTCATCATTTTTCTTTCTCAAAATTGTTGGAGCTTGCCGAAATTTAAAGAAGTTTTGTTAAGCCTCCGGGTGCTATGAAATTTAACCGTTAAAGAGTAAAGGAGAAGTGGCACGGATGGCTAAGGAGTATAGAAAGCTGAGAATTTTAAATTGACTAAAGACTATTAATTGTATATATCACAATTATATTATAATTTATATTCTTCTCCAGTGTATGTATAATATATTAAATATTACACATATACAAATATTTTCCATAAAAATCATACATTAAATATTACATTTAATGCAATACTTCCTTGCCTTTTAAAAAAAGTAATTTTCTCTTGCAATTTATTTTCAAGCCATGTATAAATTGTATTACCCCACAAGTTATTTTTAACTAATAGATATATAATAACATATCCAATCCTTTTTCCTTTAATAAATTATTGTCAACAAATTTCATTCACATATAATATTATATTTATTATTATTCTATGGCATAGCACAATTCCATTTATAAAATCAAATATCACCTAATAATAATTTTTTTTTATTAAATTCTTATTTAATAATATCCGAAAATTCGGATCGCTACAGCCTATACAAACCATCATCTAGCCTACCAATGTCCTTCTCCCTCTTCAAGTCAAGGTATGCATAATGGTATCAATATAGGGTCTTCTTTCTGATCACATGATGATAGTACAAATAAAAATGTTATCATTTATATATCAAATATTGGTGTGTATAAAGAAGATTCGCATGGACGTTATTTTAGACTGCATAGCAATAAGTTATTGCCACAGTTTCATGCGCCAGAAAGAGTTTTCCCCAGATATTTTTACATGTTAAAATAATATTTTCATATGAGTCTCTCTCATATAAAAATGTGACTCGTTCACTATTCATATAAGAGAAATCATATGAAAATATTAATTTTTTATATGAAAATATCAATTCTATTTCCCTTATTTGGGTGCATCATGTGATCTACTAACGGATTTTATTATATAATGTGCTTGCTTAATTAAGCTTTTAGAGTGTGAACACGATTTCATATTTGAAGGAGTCCAGGTTAATTAATTCGGTCAATCAGTCTGTCAATCTATTCTTCCTATAACCATGGCCATTGTACCACACTTGAAAATTGTTTTTTTTTTGGCACATACTTGGCGAACCCAAAAACAAATTTTCCTCTTGAAATTAACTCTATAACATATAGTTATTCTTCCTATAACTATATGTTATAGAGTTAATTCCGCTACCAATTAACTTGTAATCTTTTTTTTTAAAATATAATTATAATTAAAAAAAACCATATTATCTCCGCGTCTAATTAATTAATTAATTATCCCCATGTGCGATGCGACCATATGATTATATCAAAAGAGCCACAACTTGATGTTTGTTTAATATGAACGAAAGGACAAATTCATGGTGCTTAATTGTATTCGTTATGTTCTTTTGTCATATTTTTAATCCCATTTCTTGTTTTATTAGTATTTTTTTTCTTTTTTTGAAAGATTGTTTTGATTTATTAGGCGGTGATAAAATATTCCTTTGGATGCGATTTAACATGAAGCAAACTTTTTAATTAGGCTAATACCACATTAGACCCTCAATATTCTACCCGTGTTATAATATAATTGCGCCCTCAAGTATCAATGCTCTCGATTTGGACCCTCAAGTACTGTTAACTAAGCACGATAGACTCAAATTGATCATCCGATTGATTTTTTTTTTTTTAATTAAAATGGCGACGCGACACAACTCTTTTCAGTAAAACGAGTGAAACTTTGAGGGACTAAAGTGCTATTAGCGCCTTTTATTTTTATAGAAGCTTAATTAATGTATGAATTCTTGTACTATAATATATATATATATATATATATATATATATATATATATATATATATATATATATATTACGTCTGATACATTCATGTATTATATAATCTGTTGTTTTTTAATTAGTTATTACTTGATTGTCTATTTCCATTTAGAAATACTTGTTTAACAAATGGAATTTAAGTTGGGGCAACATGTTTTTGTTTTCCTCTATGCTCTTTTACTTTTTTCTTTTACATACATGTTTTCTTATTCACCCTCTCTTGTCCTCCTTATTACTAAACTACATTTTAATGCACTATCTTTACTATAATGCTTTTAACATTTTCCTTACCAGTCAAGTGTGCTACAATATTTAAGCTCACTTGCTTAAGCCTAAGAATCATTATTTGAGTAGGCGTAAGAAAGAACCTCTTCAAATAAAGTATTGTCTATGAGATATTGTTAAATTATTCATAAATTAAAAAGAGAGGGGAGGCACAACTTTTCTTCATCTTCTTCTGTTTTTGTCGTCCTCTAAATTTTCTCTGTTATTTTTTCTTGTGAACCATGAATTACAAGTCATTCATGATTTATAAATTGTTAACGCCAAGATCTTGCCACGCGTCTCAATCACCAAAAAGTGCGTCCAATTCTGCACAAAAAACGAATCAGCACCGAGAACTTGACGGCTTAGGCTGCTGGGGGATAGCTCCGGTGTGAGAGTAAGTACATGCCGAAAATAGGTTAACAATAGAGGTTGTGTGTTTTAGTGCTGGTAATGTAATTTGCATGTACCTTAGTTTGTATGTAGTGCCCTGTATTTTATATTGGTCTCACCGCCTTGCATGCAATGCCTCTAGTGACCTTATCATCTTGCATGCAATCTTTATCCCATATCAAATCCATATTCTCCACTAACACCGGATTATATCAAAACCTTCTTTAATTAAGGTGTTGGATCCATAGTCCAACACCTGTCCACTGCAATAACCTCTAGCCCAAGCTCAAAGATAACCACATGTAAATATCAACTCAATACATCCCAAAGGCCCAAATAATTATGGCCCAACATAGCCCAAAGGCCCAAATATTCAAGGCCCAACATTGTCTCCCAGTCTTTTATGCAAGTACACTTTGTGGGCAAGGAAATCGTGCCTTGCTAGGGTTAGGATTTCGTGTTGGCTGAGGAGGAGAGAAATCCACAAAAAGCACAGAATTGATTGGTTGATTGAAGAGGGGAGAACGACAGGTTGACGATTACTCCAACGACGCGTGGCAGAACCCCTAGAATCCGGGAACCGTGTTAGGGTAGCAGGGATTCCAAGAGCCTTCTTGAGTCCTTCGAGTTGAGAGAATGTTCAAACACCTTTAGTGCTTTTAGGTGGAATCTCCAAGCCTTTAAGTCACTAAAAGGATCCCTTTGATCTTCTAAGAGTCCAAGTCTGAGAGTCAAGAGAGAGTCCCTTCCAAATGGAATGGAAGGGGTATTTATAGGATTTTCGGAAAGTAGTCATGTGCAAGGCACATGCTTTCGTGAAAATTCGAGAAATACCCTTTAGTCATTAGAATAATGCCCATATTGCCTCGTCCTTCAGCCTCCAATCCAATCCTCAATCAATTTCCAAAAGCAGCGCTTCCACGAGTCTTTCTCGCCTCGGGACACGTGGAGGCTTCTCCCGAGTCTAGCACATTTATTTTTGACTTTTTTCGTCTTCATTCCATTAGGTTATGCGAACCCTAATTTGCACATTTAATGAGGTCGTGGAACCCTAATTGTGCATTTAATTCAATTAAGTCATGTGAACCCTAATTTTACACTTGGACCCACATTTTCCCCCTGCGTGAGAGTCGCATTTTCAAATAGACGATCATGCAAGAAAACTACAAGCCTTTGAACGATTTTACGGGACTTCACTTTACAGGTCTTGAAGACAATGATCCTAGAAGAGAGAACCTCTAGGAAGCCAAACCCTTAGAGTTAAAACCCTAGGGAGGCAAGACCTAGCAAGGCTCTTCCTTGGACATATTGGAAAATCTTCTGAAATCTTTCCATATATTGCCCAATATTTGTTTCTTTATTATTTCCTGGAAATTAAAACAAGGAAGATCATCAAATCTTACCAAATAAAATTTAATCTAATAAAATCTTTCTTTTGGTAAATCAAATATTTCTTTTTATTTACGAATCAAATCAAATATTTCCAAATAAAATCTTATTTATTTTGGAAGTAAAATAAAATCTTCCTCTATTTGATTTTTGTAAAGCAATATCTTTCCTCTTAAGGAAATCAAATATTCAATATATATATATATATATATATATATATTAATTTCAAAATTTCCCTATTATTAGGAATAAAATATCAAAATATATTATTAATATTTTATTTTATTATTTTTCTTTTCGAAATTCCATTAAAATATATATAAATTTCGAAATTTCCATCTATATATTTTTTATTTAGAAGTAAGCTCAAATAAACTTATCTTTATATTTTGAAATTTTCCTTAATAGGAAAATAGAGGCTGCTTCCTTTTCTGTTGCAAGCATACTTGGAGAATATATGCATATACATATATATACATCTCCCAAGTCACTTAGGCTTTTCTTTTCGTCTTGCTTCATCTTGGACTCCCTCTTTTCTCGCGAGCTTGGAAAATCATCAAGGAGGCAACAAAGAAACATTCTTTATTCCGAGCAAGAGGTAAGAAAGTAGAATTCCTCCCCATAGGGCCGAACCCTAGGGGTTGAACCCGAACCCTTGGGGCTCCATTTCTTCTTCTTGCCTTTGCTTTCAATTTTCTGTTTATTTCAATGCTTTCTATCGAACTTCCTCCTGACTTGTTTCATTTGCTTTTTTTTTTCAGGCCATTGTAACCTTTCTTTTGTCTTCCGAGCCCCGTTACCTTGATCATATCTCGGTAGGGCTCCCTCGGATAATAAAGGAAGATACAATATTTGTCGCGTCAAATTAAGAAGCATTCGCCCCGAAAAGTTGATTTGTGGAGTATCAGAATATCAAAGGTATACAAAAGAATCCCCCTAGGGGGCCGAACCCTATAGGTGGCCGAACCCTAGGGGGCGAACCCTATAGGGGGGAAAGCCGCCTTTTTTTTAAGGGTGAAGGAACACCCCCTAGGGGGGGCCAAACCCTATAGGAGCCGAACCCTAGGGGGGTCGAACCCTACTATATTTTTTTTTTGCATATGGCAAAACCACCCCTTTTGACCGGACCCTAGGGGGCAGAACCCTAGGGGGCGAATCCTAGGGGATGATCATTGTTTAGGCGAAAAAATAAAGTTTAGGAGGTGCAGTTACTATTTGGATCGTAACTTTTCACTCGTTTGGAGTTTCAGGGCCCATAATATATCAAAACGATCGTATCGCTGAGTACTACAAAAGTCATCACCGACGGCCATGACGCATACCAGAATAAGTTAAAAATGGCTCCGAAGGGTGCCTTTTGGTCATTTGAAGTTTTTTAAAAAAATTTCAGAAATTTTTTTCTTTCATAATTGTGATTTTAATTCTTCTCTGACATTGTTTCTTCTTCTTTTCAGGTGTTTTGAAGCTTTACTCTCAGATTTTCCTCTTTGCCATAGTGAGTACTTCAAGCTCAAATACTTTACTTGACATCCTTCCTTTGCTTTATTTAGAATTGTTATAATGAACTTCCCCTTGCTTGTAGGCCCTTTCACCTTAATGCTCTGCAATGAACTGCCAAGGAGTCCCCCTTCATCAGCGATTGGGGGAACGCTTCCTTCTTTGGTCCTTCTAACGTCTTTTGGAATAGAGTTAAAGACTATGATCGTGTGACTTTTCCTCCACCAGAGAAAGAAGGTTTGTTTCTGTATGCCCCATCTTGCGGAGGTTGGGATGACTTCCCCCATGCCAATTGCATTCCCTTTATGCATAGAATAATAATACCCTTTCAGTCCCCTTCGCTTCCTGTCTGATTCATCTAATCGCCTTCAAGGATGGCAGGATTGGACCGACGAGATCCTTGGAAACGCTGAATACGTGGAAATACTCAAGAATGCGAGCATCTTTCGTTGCGTTCAACTGTGTAGAGACCTACGTATCCACCATGACCATAACGCTCTTACTGTGTTGATCTCCTGATGGTGTTCCTCTACTTGTACATTCATCACTGCCTGGGGGGAATTCACCCCTACTCTAGAGGATGTCTATGCCCTCTATCAGTAAGTTCTCTTCTCTTATTCCTTTAATTCATTCTCATTTTTCTGAAACATATATATATATATTTATTTTTTGAATTACATCTTGTAGCCTTCCCATTGTTGCCTCAAACTCATGCGACCCTTCTAACATGTCCACTAGAGATGACGACTGGGTTGCCTACTTGATGGAAGCCTTCAAGCAATCTTCCCACTTCACTTCCCGCTTCAAGGGTGATACTGGCTCCTTAGGACTTTGAGACCTCTAGTCGGTAGAAAATTCTTGGTTATCCTGGTACGTTACTTCTTAGTGACTACAAGACCAACCGGTTGGGACTGACTCTATTCATGACAAATCTGTTCTTGCCCTCCGTGGAGAGACTTGTCCTTTTCCTCTGGCAGCTTATCTGGCTATGTGGCTGTCCTGCTTCCTCTTCCTTGGATCTCCCACAGACGGTCCTTCTACCCGTATGTTCAGCTTGGCAGCGTTATTATCCCGGGGCTCAGAGATTCCCTTTGCTTCTCTCTTCCTAGGGACCTTATATCGTCGCCTAGACGAAACAACCCTTCCCATGAAAGAATCCGTTGGGAGGTAATCACTTTCATATATATATTTGTCTTTACAACCTCACTTTTTTTCCTTTAACCTTTTTCTTATTTGACTTTTATTCATTTAGGTACGATGTCAATTGCTTCCTTCCATGCTCCTTCCTTCAGATTTTTCTTTTCGAACGCTTTTCGGGCTATTCCTCTAAGCAGAAGAAGAAATCTCCTCTTTTTTCATCACCCAACATCATTCCTCGCATGGCACGTTGGATTGATCACTGATTTAGCCTTGATAGTACTGATTTGCGATTTTTCCTTGATGATTATTCATGCTTCACTGCCCGTCCCTACACCATTACTTCAGAGGGTTGCGGTCATCTACCTCATTTTTACAAGCACAAATTTCGTACCTACTCATGCCTCAACGGGACTAGCTTGAGTGGTTCTGCACTGACTTGGTTCATTTTTCTTCGGTCTACAGAGCTTCCCTATTTCCTTGAGAATAATAGTTTTGACATTGTACTGTATTCTCCTCACAGGGTCATGAGACAATTCAGATATGACCAAGAACGCCCTTTCGGTCACACCTGCCGGGGGAATTATGAGGCCGCTCTTCTCAATTTCGTCTGTACTTCCGCCTCTTTTACATGGGCATTTCTGAGGCTACCAAGTGATCCTTATAGACCCCTTCCTTTTGTCATACCAGATAATTCCCGGAGCGGGCAATATATTACTGGCGAAAGTAATTATTGGCAGGTCAATCTTAAAAGATGGGAGGATGATACCTTGATTTGTTCATTGCCAGTTTCTATTCCAAAACATCTCCAATGGGGACGACTGCTATGCTCTCCCAGGCCCAATGTTCACTCAGTACTTTGGCCAGCCAGTAGTCGGTTGGCTGAGCGTGACATTTTGATGCCTAAATTGTCTCCCCCTCAGTTAGCAGATATTCCTCTTCGAGATGATCTAACTACTCTTCCCTTACAGGCCACCACTACTTCTAGGAGTCTTCCACCACGAGCTCCACTTCGGGTGTCTTCTTTACCAACACTTGAATTTATACTCCTTTTTTTTAAGAAATTTAAAAAAGAACATTCAAGTATAAGTGAAAGTTTGTCAATTTATTGATAATAAATTGCTTTTAACGAAAAGCATAACGTTCACTAGTAAATCTTGCTTTTGTCGAAGAAAGCATAACGTTTGCCACTTTTAGAGATAAAGTGTAACTTTCTTGCTTTTTTCAAATAAAGCATAACGTTCGCCACTTTTAAAGTTAAAGTTTAACTTTCGGGGTTGAGGGCTTATACTCAGGTGCCTCAGACACTTTTGAAGTTGAAAGTGTAACTCCCGAGGGCTGTTAATCAGGTGCCTCGATCACTTTTGAAGTTAAAAGTGTAACTTCCGAGGGTTATTAGTCAGGTGCCTCGATTACTTTTGAAGTTGAAAGTATAAATTTTTGTGATGCTCTTCTCATGTATAATATTTCTTTACCCACTTCAAGTTTAATGGGCCTGAGATAGCATCTGATCCCTCACGAGATATCTTGCAATACCCGCTGTCGGAGATCTCTCGTACCCTATATGGGCCTTCCCATTTGGGGTAAAATTTGGTGGTTGGGGTCCCCCTCATGACTTGAGTTGCCGTTTTGAGCACCAGGTCTCCCACCAGAATTCGTCGTGGTACCACCGCGATATTGTATTGTCGTCGCAGTCTTTCATGGTACCGTTCAAGATTTTCTTTAGCCTTGTCTTGAAAGTCAGCTAAGGCCTCTAAGGCGGCTGGTCGGTTTTCTTCCTCGACCAAGCTTCGAAGTCTCATTCGAGCCGATGGTATTTCTATTTCAGTGGGCAAGATAGCTTCTTCACCATAAACCAAAGCATATGGGGTCTCGCCTGTAGGCTTCCTTTTTGAAGTTCGATATGCCCATAACGCTATTGGTAATTGTTCTGCCTATGTCTTCGGATGATCGTCTAGGGTTTTTGATAAATTTTTTTCAAGGTTTTCTTTGTAGCCTCTGCTTGTCCGTTGCCTCTCGGGTAGTAGGGTGATGATTTGTAATGTTTCACCCTGTATCTTTCCATCAGATTTTTGACATCCCTATTGATGAATGGAGTTCCATCATTCGACAAAATGATCTTCGGGATCCCGAAACGGCAAATGATGTGCTCCTTGATAAAATTTACCACTGCTGGTCCCGTGGCCTTCTTCAAGGGTATTGCCTCCACCCACTTTGTGTACATCTCGGTGGCAGTTAAAATCCATATGTTACCCTTGGAATTAGGGTGAACAGGACCTATAAGATCCATTCCCCATGTATGAAAGGGCCATGGTGTTGCCAAGGTTCATAAATCCACGGCGGGAGCATGGATCAAGTTTCCATGTATTTGACAAATGTGGCACTTTTTAACAAATTCTAGACAATCTCCCTCCATCTTTGACCAGTAGTAACCATGATCGATAAGTTATTTGTACAACTTGGCTCCCCCTTGGTGTTCATCCTTGTGCATTTGGTAAACCAAATCTTTGGCTTCACCTAGTTCTAGACACCAAAGGGGCTTGCCATTGAATCCCCTTCTAAACAATTCTCCATTCTACAAGAAGAAACGTTGTGACTTCCTCTTGATTATAATTGTGTCCTTCTTTTCGGTCGGAAGAGTCTCGCTTTGTAAGAATTCCACATAAAGGATTCGCCAATCCACTATGTCTTCAATGAAGGCACATTCATCCTCCCCAGGGTATTCTTGGCATGAAACACATTAGCGTTGTAGGGCATCTGCTTCTTTCTTCATTTTGGGCCAATAATACCCTTGACGCTGCAGCCTACAATACAAGCTTATGTCTGCCAATCCGCAGTTCTCGTCATGCACCTGTTGCAAGACTCTATTTGCTTTCTGCCTCCCTAAGCATCGTGTCAATACACTGTCTGCTTCTTTGTGATACAAGATACCTTTGATGATGTTATACTTCTGTAACTTCACGGTAGGTATTGTTCCCTCCTTTGTTTGCAATTGATGGGAGATGTTGTATCGCCAATCATCTATCATGTCTTTGGGGAATAAATTTAGCACCATGGTTGGGAGGGTTCTCTTCATTACCTTTACATTTAAATCCTCACCTTGGACATAGACTCGAGACGCTACTGTTGCTAGTGCATCAGGTTATTTATTCTGTCCTCTTGGCACATATTTAATCACCACCTTCTTGAAAGCCTCCATCACCTTTTGTGCTACAGTTCGATATAGTGCCAAGATAGGTTCCTTCACTCCGAATTGGCCTCTTATCTATTGCACTATGAGGTTTGAATCTCCCTTTACTTTAAGATGTTTGGCTCCCAATTCTTGAGCCGCTAACAATCCTAGTATGAACGCCTCATATTCTGCTTCATTGTTTGTACAAGGGAAATCCAATTTGTATGACAAGGCCACTTCATTTCCTTCTTTGATGGTCAACACCACTCTTGCTCCGCCTTTACCTTCTGCAGATGATCCATCAAAAGCCAAACTCCACCATTCTGGGTCCTCATCCATCAACTCGATTGATTCTACTTCTCCACCCGGAAGATCCTCAGAAGGGGGTTCATATTCTCCATTTGGAAATTGAGCGGCCAGTGTCCGCGAGGCTTGACATCGGATTGCCTTCGGTGTTACACACTTGATGTCGTATTCTGAAAGAATCATCATCCATCTGGCAGGTCTTCCTACTAATGCTGGATTAGTTAATAGATATCTGATTGGATCAGTTCTTGTTGCAAGCTTTACTTCGTGTGCTAAAAAATAATGCCACATTTTCTACGCAATGAACACCAATGCTAGGCAATGCCTCTCCACCTGTGAATACCTGGTTTCTGGTCCTCTGATTATCCGGCTAATGTACTACACAGGTTTTTCTTCTCCATCCACCTCCTGCTTGATCAATCCACCTATAGACTTCTTGGTAGATGTAATGTACAACTGCAACGACATTCCTCTTTGCGGCACCACCATCGTTTGTGCTGAAGCCAAAATTCTTTTCACCTTCTCAATGGCCTGTTGCTGGTCTTGCCCCCAGTCCCATTGTGCCTTTCCTTTTAGTAATTTGCTGAAAGGTTCTGTGACTTCGGCTAATGCTAGCATGAATCTTCTCATGTATGAAACTTTCCCTAGAAAGCTCTTCAACTGTTTTTGCGTTTTTGGTGAGGGCATCTCTGTGATTGCTTTCGCCTTGCTTGGGTCCACCTCTAAGCCTCTGTTGTGCACCAAGAAGCCCAAGAATTTTCTAGCCGTCATCCCAAAGGCACACTTCTTCGGATTCATCCTCAACTTATACCTTCGGCATCGCTCAAACACTTTCCTCAGGTCTTCCACATGAGTTGTCGCCTTCTTGGATTTCACTACTATGTCGTCCACGTAGTCCTCCACTATATCATGAATCATGTCATGAAATATGGCGTGCATTGCCCTTTGATAAGTTGCCCCCACATTCTTCAACCCGAATGGCATTACTACATAGTAGAAATTCTCAAACGGGGTACGAAAGGCTGTCAACTCTGCATCTTCTACGGACATCTTTATCTGATTGTAACCCACAAACCCGTCTATGAATGACATCATTTCATGGTTAGCTGTTGCATCTACCAAAGTGTCTATGTTGGGTAATGGGTACATGTCCTTCGGGCATGCCTTGTTCAAGTCTCTGAAATCCACACATATTCAGAGTACATCCATTTGATTTTTTTTTACTGCAGACAATCTTTGGATAGCCATATTGGATGTTGAATTGGCTTGATGAACCCTACTTCCAGTAACTTCTTGATCTCTTCCTTTATTTTAGTTTCGACTTCGGGTGCATAGTTGCGAGGTGCTTGCTTCACTGGCTTCATTCCCGGGCTTATGCTTAGATTGTGTTCCATAAGATCTTTGTCAATTCCGGGCATCTCATCGTAATTCCAAGCAAAGACATTCCTATACTCTCGCAATAATTGTACAAGCTCCTCCTTCTGGTTAGCATTGAGCTCTTTATTGACATAAGTTAGTCTTGGCGTTCCTCCCTCTGTTGCCAAATCAATTTCCTCTAATTCATTTTGTTGAGGTTTTGGCCTATCCTCGAAGCATTCTGGAGCTGGTTCTACCTTCTGCTGTACGACTCCTCCTTCCTCATTATTGCTGGAGTGGGGGACCTCTCCTGAGCCATTGGGTTCGCATGCTTCCTTGGGCTCTTCCCCTCTTGCCGTCACAATCAAACACCATTTTTTCCGCATCGGGTTTAACAACCTCTCCCATTTTATCTTCTGGCCATCATCAAATTGTGCCATCCACTTAGCATTTATTATATTTCTGGCATCTTCAGGGTCTGCTGGCCTTTTCTTTTCTTCTCTTCCTTCTTTCTCTAGGTCTACTACCACTGGCTTCTTGTTTTTGGAACATTCTCCATGTTCCAAGGTCTTTTTCTTCTCTTTTTCTGCAGGCACGAACCTATCTTCCTGCACTTCCTCCCAGCTTGCTAGTTTTAGGGAATCAGGCCTTGCAATCTGGTTCTCTCCCTCTTCAGCGACATCATCAAATAAAGTTGCTTCGGTGATGTGTTCCTCCTCTGGTCCAAAGGGATTTCGAGTTGCTGGTACCTTCACTTCTCTCCCTTTCCAGATAGCCTTCAGGCACTGATGAAAGACCGAGGGTACCACCCCATAGTCATTTTGCCAAGCCCTTCCCAGCAAGACATGATATGTTGTATCCACCTCGGCAACATGGAACATTACAGGCCCTCGAATCTTCCCAACTTGCATGTCCACCTTGATGTGCCCCAAGGTTCTTGTGCTATGATTGGAGAATCCTGTAAGGTTTGTTTGTTCCTTCACAATCTTCTTCTCTGGCAGGCCTAAACGTTTAAACACAGTGTATGGCATAATATTTATAGACGCTCCATTGTCAATGAATGCCCTCTGCACCTCGATGCCATTGATTACTACTGTCACATACATCGGCTTGTTATGCGGGTATCTTATCTCTCTATCAGCTTTAGAGAAAGATATCTTATTTTCTTCTTCCTCCAACATCTTCACAAATCCTTTGCTTATGGCCATGCAAGTCTCCTGCATCTCAGCAGCCTTGATAATTACCCTGGTTGCTTCAATCCTTGCTTCCTTGGCCAATCCTATCTGATTGAAAAAAAATTTGAACTTGGCTCCGTTCATCAATGCCATCACCTGCAGGCCTAGATCACACTCCTCCTTTTCTTCCATCATCATCTCCACTTCTGGGCTTGTGCTGTGAATAACAGTGTTACACGTTTCCTTCCCCTTGTGGTTTGGCAGCGGCTTATCATGAACGCTACTTTCCTTTCCAAGTTCAATCTCCTTATTTGCCAGCTTCTCGTGGAATATCCTTCGTAGGCTATAACAATCCATAGTTAAGTGTCCCGCGTATTGGTGGAATACACCGAAGTCTGGTCTTCTCTTCATTTCTTCCGTCACTGCAATCCTAGGCCTTGGGGGTTTCACCACCCCATGTTCAACCCATTGTTCATACAGACCCCTGGATGCTTTCTCACTACATGTGATAGCCTCCGGGACTGGCTTTCTTGCATATTTGTCTCCAGGCTTTCCTTTGCTTCGATCAAAATTCTTCTCATGCTTCTCCCTCTTGCCCCCTTGTGGTTTTGACTGAGAGTCAGCCAAAGCCACAATTGCTGTCCTCTTGCCCTTCCATGTAACCGTCGCATAGTTAGTGGACAATGTCACGATTCCTCCCAAATCTTGTGCAAAAGATGAAAGGGTCGCGAAGGAATCAGAAGCCTTGGTGATGAGGTGGGGCTTGAAAGCATCTAAGGCACCATTGTTGCAAATGCTGACTAAGTTCTTTTCTTCAATCGGCTTTGCGCACTTCTGTGCCTGTGCCCTGAACCTGTCAACATAATCTAACAACTCCTCATTCGGTTTCTGCTTAAACCGCATGAGCTCCACAATGGTTACCTGTTTCTGCACGTAGAAAATTTTTTTGAAAAATTGTAATTTTAGGTCATCCCAATCATGGACTGACCCCTTCTCCAAATTGTAGTACCAACTAAAGGCACTATCCATCAAAGTCTTGTTGAATTCTCGCATCAACAAGTTGTGGTTGTTCACTTCATCATATCCGAGCCACGGAGACATTGACTCTACAAACCTGGCAATATGTTCCCTAGCATTTCCTTTCTCCCCGTTGTATTTTGGAAATTGCGGGGGATGCTCAATATACCATATTGGGTAAGGTTTCCTCCGAATGTGTGCAGGGTAAGGAGGAGTAAAGTCCAACTCCGAGGGTCGAGATGTCTGTCTGCGAAGTTGATTGATCACGTCGATCATATCATCCTTCGTCACGTACTGGCTTGTGACATGAACTCTCTGGGGTCTTATGAACTCGCTCGCTGGACATTGCCTAGAATGGTTGGCATTTGCACCTGGGAAATTGATGGGAGAGCAGTTGGGTTGATGTTTGTCTGAGGTTGGCTTGCTTCCAACCTAGAAATTTGAACACGCCACCACTATTAAGGCCTCCAAGTTGATTATTGGAATCAATTGACTTTCCGTCGATAGAGGTACAACCTGGTTCTCTTTGTTGTTGCTGCCATTATTGTTGTCCTCCACTCCTGCTTGTTCTCCCTGCGAACTGCCTGGGAACATGGCCTTGAAGGTAGGGATCTGCATCAACTGCTGGAGGAAGTTTCCCATCTCCTCTTGTTTCCTCTGCATCTCCAGCATCATGGCCATCATCATCCCTTGTCCTTCTCGTGCTTCTTTCAATGCCTTGAGCATCTCCAGTTGTGCAACATTCGTCTGGTCTCCACCTGCATCCTCGCCTTGCCTTCCTGCATTGCTTTGTAATTGATTGGCCATATGTGGTGATGTCGAACTCCCTTCTGAAGCGTCTTCAATAAGTGGTTGGTCAAAATCCAGGTTTTCGCCTTGGCATGCTTGAGTTACTTGCCTTGGAACTGGCTCCGGTGAGGTAATGTTATTTGTTGGTGAAGAAGTTCTTCTTGTACTTCTCCCACTTCGAGTTGTGGGCATACCCTTCACGAATTCTACACCTCCCCAGCAGAGTCGCCAAAGAAATGTGGGCAAGGAAATCATGCCTTGCTAGGGTTAGGATTTCGTGTTGGCTGAGGAGGAGAGAAATCCACAAATAGCACAGAATTGATTGGTTGATTGAAGAGGGGAGAACGACAGGTGGGCAATTACTCCAATGACGCGTGGCAGAACCCCTAGAATCCGGGAACCGTGTTAGGGTAGTAGGGATTCCAAGAGCCTTCTTGAGTCCTTCGAGTTGAGAGAATGTTCAAACCCCTTTAGTGCTTTTAGGTGGAATCTCTAAGCCTTTAAGTCACCAAAAGGGTCCCTTTGATCTTCTAAGAGTCCAAGTCTTGAGTCTGAAGAGGAGTCCCCTTCCAAATGGAATGGAAGGGGTATTTATAGGATTTTTGGAAAGTAGTCATGTGCAAGGCACATGCTTTCAGGAAAATTCCAGAAATACCCTTTAGTCATTAGAATAATGCCCATATTGCCCTGTCCTTCTAGCCACCAATCCAATCCCTCAATCATTTCTCAAAACGAGCCGCCTCCACGAGTCTTCTGCCTCGAGACACGTGGAGGCTTCTCCCGAGTCTAGCACATTTATTTTTGACTTTTTTCATCTTCATTCCATTAGGTTATGCGAACCCTATTTTGCACATTTAATGAGGTCGTGGAACCCTAATTGCGCATTTAATTCAATTAGGTCATGTGAACCCTAATTTTACACTTGGACCCACACACTTCATGTAGTAAATTGTAAATTAAAATTCTTTGGAGATCGAATTATGAATATGATGGTACTTGATGTCACGGAAATGTATTTAGCCCTAAAAAAATTGAGCGTACAAGAATTTTTAAAGAAAGCAAGTGTACATAAATTTTAGAGAGAAAATTTAAATATCATAAATAATTTATTTAATTGGACCATAATAATGGTAAACTTAAAATTTGAAATATGGGTCAACTTATATTTGACCCATAACTATTTGGTCCCAACCCACACAATCCATATTAAAAATAGGTAATATGATTTTAGTTTTTAAATAGAATCATAACAAAATTTTGTATATCAAAATTAATCCATAACCATATCTTGTCAAAACTAAGCATAATGATAAAAGAAACATATAGACAAGTTTATTTTTTCTGAAGTATGAGAAAAAGATTATTGTAAGACCCCAACTTTTATGAATAAAGATGAATTTTCTATAATTATCATTTTTGAATATTATGGAATAAATTTGATATAATGTTATAGTTGTGGGTAATATTTATAAATTTTGCAAAGTACGCAAGTTGTTATATAATATTCGATTGGTCGGGGAATATTCGTTTTAACAAGGAATATTCATACGAAGGCACAATCATTGGTGGACCCCACAACGGAATTATTGTCAGATTGAGAAAACGAAAAAAAATATTTGTTATGAAAATAACGGCGGAAGTTTTACCGTTAACTATTGAAACACCCGGTGTTAAAAGTACAGGATTACGCGTGGTTGCATAGTAGTACACAGTATTGATTATTGATGCTTACGTGAGAAGTCACTCAGTTTTGTTCAATTATTGCTTTAGTAATTGTTGCATAGTATCTCACGTTAATTGATTCAATTATTGTTGATATTTTATAATTGAGATGACGAAGTTATTAATATTATTGTTTGCAATATTAACGATGTCTAGAAGTTCTACCAAGGAGAGGTTTGGTCACCTAATTGCGCGCCAATAGGGAGAAATCCTTATTGGAAAGCCCCTCTTTCACGAGAAACGAATTCGGTCGATTAATAGTGTGAATAATAATAATGATGATGAAGTTTTGTTTTATTAGTATTATTAATGTAATAAAATAGAAAAGTTATTTATATAAAATGAATACTTTTATAAAATTATACATTTTATTATAATTAGAATATATTATATTTTATTATGCATAGTATTTGCATAGTGCTGCATAGTGTTTGCATAGTAAAATCTTTTTATATAAAACATAATACTTTTATAAAGTTATTCGTTTTATTAGATTATAAATAGAATATATTATATTTTATTATAAACCAATACTGGACCGTCTGCATTTAAAATAAATTAATCTGGACCGTTCATGGATTGGTTACTTATTGATCCATTCTTCTATAAATAGAAGCTCATTCCTTCATTATTTCTTACTTAATTTCTTTGAAACTCTAGAGAGAGAAAACTATACAGAGAAAGAAGAAAAATATTCTGCTACTTCACTACTTCTATATCCAGTTTCTTTTTTATAAGGTAAGGGGTATTATTTTTTTTTTCATATTCATGAAGAGAACTTCAGTTATTCCATTCTTTATTATTCTGTTGGAATAACCTGTATACGCGGTCTACCCTATACTTGGTGAAATTCTTCTGTTATTCCATTATTTATTATTCTGCTGGAATATCCTGTCGGTGCGTGTTATGCCTAACCTGGTTCCGTAATTTATTATTCTTTAAGAATAACTTGTCTATGCGAAGTACCGCATGCATGGTGATTTCTTTTGTTATTCCATTCTTTATTATACTCAGTTGGTTAAAGTTTTGACTTCTATACTCCATGAAATTAGTGGAATATCCTTGATATTTGCACTTCATCCAGTATCTTTTCATGGAAATATTCTTCTGAGCATTCTTGAAGTTTACTCTACAAAGAAGTATCATGTTGATAATTTGGATGTTATTAGTTCCTGGATAATTTAATTATTGAACTTGTTTTATTGAATTCTTATATCATTGTCATCATCCTCATATTTATATTTTGTTGAAAGTCATCTGTGGCCTGTAGTGCATATATGGACTTGGTATGATTATGACCAGGGATTATTCGGTGTAATCATGACCGTAATGTTACAAATGATGTGGTAAAAGTCCTCATTGGCCCGTAGTGCATTAATGGACAGTTGTTGGCATGATCATGACCATTGATGAATACACAAATATCATTGGCCCGTAGTGCATGGATAATTTGTGGTTGTGATACTAATGAATATCCTTGGTCGTAGTGCAGGGATGATGTGAATTATTTATTAAGGCTGAGTCCCAGCGATAAAAGTGATGAAAAAACCTTTTAAATCATAAAAGATAGTAGATTTTATTCTCTACTTAACTCTTTTTATGGATTGCATGTTCATGCGCAGTTAAACTTGATGTCTATTGTATTTTATCGGTTTAACTTCATTTGAAGACTAATGATAATTTATTATGCATTATCTTAGTCATAATATTTCTTACTGGGCTAGTTGAGCTCATCCATTCTTTCACTGTTCTCTTCAGGAAATGAGAACGTAACCGGGACTAGTCGGGGAACGGAGTGATGGTCCAGATGATAGTATTAGTACTCCTCACTATTCTGTTAAATATTGTGACAATAAATGTAATGAGAACTTATTCTGAGAGTGGATATTGTCTAGAAGACAATATTTATATTAAAACTCACAGCTCTCTTGATGTATATTAAAGATTGTATTTGTATTCTGTACCATGTATTTGGGGGCATCACTGTTGGTATCAAAGCTTAGGGATATGATCCCTGGCTGAGATGTGAGATAAGAACTAGGAGGGGAGAGACGAGGAATTCCTTCGCTAGTATGACCTACCTAAGTTTATTTGATATTTAATTGGTCGGTCGGAGTATAGGGATAATATGTGATATGTTAATTAACCCTTGTTTTGTGGCGGTGTTTGAAAATGGCATCCAGAGAATGTTGAGAACATCAATGGAGCACAGAGACCGTTGAGTCTCCACATATCAATAATCGGGATAATGTGCATCGAAGGCGACAATCATCGTGAAAACAACAACACTTGATCGATGATGAGCGATGGAATGTTTAGAGGATTTATGCACAATTCATAACATCGTGCAAGAAGCGGCTCTATATAAAAAATGCGGTGGAAACATTTGGTAACTCTCGGACGGTCACCATTAACGATTCAAGGGCTGGGACCACCGGAGTTTTTTGGAGAGCCAAAACCACTTAAGGCGGAGACGTGGATAAAGCAGATCTGCAAGATATTTGATGTCTTGGAATGCTCGAGGAGCAAAAGGTTCCCTTTGCCACCTTCATGTTACGTGCAGAGAGGCAGATTACTGGTGGGAATCTGTAAAACGTACTCAACGCCGACATCATGACATGAAGATGACTTGGGAGAAGTTCCAAGAATTGTTCAACGACAAGTACTTTCCCGAAAGTATTCATCACATGAAAGAGGTAGAGTTCATTAAGCTGGAGCAAAACAACATAACCGTGTCGCAGTACGAAGCCAAGTTTGCCGAGTTGTCCCGGTTTGCGTCCCATTTGGTTGATAATGAGGAGAGAATGATGCGAATGTTTCTAAGAGGTTTGAAACCCGAGATATGCCAATATCTTATCTCTCATAAAGCGTGTTTGTATTCGGATGTTGTTAATATGGCTCGGTTATTGGAGTAGCGATAATGAGTCAACCCAACTAAAAAGAAGCGGTAGAAAAATGATAATACCAGTGATAACATGCATCGAAGCGGTGTGACAATAAGCGTGGCAGCGAATCAACATGCGAAATGGTAACCACTTCGGTGGTAATCATGGCCAAAACAATAAGAATGGAAATTTCAAGAAGAGGAGATTCAACAATGATGGAAAGACGTCAGCACTAGCACCCATGGTTAAGGAAGGAGAACGACCACCTATCATATGCTTCAAATGCGAAGGGGAAGGACACATCAGTCCAAACTGCGCGATGCCGTCCAAAGCATGTTATAATTGTGGAAGAGAAGATCACCTAGCCCGATTTTGTCGCTCTAGAAGACAAGTTCAACTAGGATGGAGGCACCAAAGGACGCCCCGAGAAAAAGTCAAAGCCGATGGTGCAAGAGGAGAGCGTTTGTCGTGACCTCCCGTAAAGCAAGGAACCCAACGAGGTCATCATGGGTAAGCTTATCATAAATTCTAGCGAAGTATATACCTTATTTGATACCGGTTCTACCCATTCTTTTATTTCTCCTACTTTGCGCTCAACGTTTAAATTTGACTCAGGAGAAATTAGACTTTGACTTATCTATTGAAACTCATTGGGAGAAACCTTCATTACATCCCTTTGTTTATAAGTCTTTTTGGTTCAAATCGGTACCTCACATTACTGTCGATCTTATTTCATTGAAAATACTTGCATTTGGCGTAATTCTAGGGATTGATTGGTTAACCACTCATCATGCAAAAATTGATTGTTTTTCGTAAGGTTGTTAGCTTTCATATTCCTAACCAACCTATTATGAGAATTCTAGCAACCAAACCATTAAAATCAATCACTGTCATCTTAAGCCATAAAGCCATTTGTTTATTGAAAAACGTATGTCAGGCTTTCTTAGCTCATGTCACGGATCTAAACAAAAATACGTTAGTTTTGAATGATATTTCTATTGTTAATGAATTTCGACGTATTTCACGAAGAACTTCTGGCCTAGCTCTAGGCGTGAAATTAAATTTTGTATCGACCTTGAACCCCTAAGACAAAACCCATTTCCAAAGCCCCATATCGGATGGCTCTATTGAACTTGGGAGTTAAAACCCAACCTGCAGGAATTGTTAGACATTGGCTTTATTCGTCCCTAGTACATCTCCTTGGGGTGCTCTCTGCATTCTATTCGTGAAGAAGAAAGATGGGAGTATGCGACTTTGTATTGATTATCGGAGTTGAATCGTGTCACCATCAAAAAATAGGTACCCATTGCCACGTATTGATGACTGTTTGACCCGGTTGCAAAGGCGCCAAATTCTTTTCAAAGATTGATCTTCGTTAGGATATCACCAATTAAAGATTAGAACCAGATGACATTCCAAAATGGCTTTCGAACTCGATGACGGGCATTATGAATTCTAGTCATGTCTTTTAGATTGACTAATGCTCCTGCTGCCTTCATGGATATGTTGAACCGAGTATTCAAGGAATATTTGGATCACTTTGTGGTCGTCTTTATTGATGACATCCTTATTTATTCCAAAAGCCGTGAAGATCATGAGCAACACTTGAGGTTGATACTCCAAAAGCTTCATGAATATAAGCTTTATGCCAAGTTAAAGAAATGCGAGTTCTGGCTTGAGGAAATAGCATTCCTTGGGCACATGGTATCAAGTCATGGAATATCTGTTGACCCAGCAAATATTGAAGTTATTCAAAGCTGGGAGCAACCTAAATCAGTGACCGAAGTACGTAGCTTTCTCGGCTTAGCTGGTTATTATCGAAGATTCGTAGAAGGGTTTTCTCGAATCGCTATTCCCTTAACTCAGCTGACTCGGAAAGATACAAAATTCGGTTGGAGTGAGAAATGAGAGAAGAGTTTTCAAGAACTCAAGAGGAAACTCATTTCAGCACCTGTTCTGACAATACCATCTGGCTCGGAGGGATTTGTCATCTACAGTAATGTTTCGGGCAAAGGGTTAGGATGTGTTCTCATGCAACATGGGAAAGTCATAGCCTATGCCTCTCGACAACTCAAAGAATATGAGAGGAATTATCCTATTCATGATCTAGAGTTGGCAGATGTTGTCTTCGCACTTAAAATTTGGAGGCATTACTTGTATGGGGAGAAAGTGGAGATCTTTACGGATTATAAAAGCCTCAAATATTTCTACACTCAAAAGGAACTCAAAATGCGACAGCGACGTTGGCTTGAACTTTTGAAAGATTATGATCATACCATCCAATACCATCTTAGAAAAGTAAACGTGGTAGCTGACGCATAGAGTAAAAAATCATATGCGGGTACAAGTGCGATATTGTCAACGCAAAGGCCCATTTTGTATGACTTGCAAAGGATGGAGATAGAGATAAAGACTCCAGGGACCCACATGATGATGGCGAATATACGAGTAGAACCGACTTTAATCGATAAAGTTAAAGCTACTCAAATTCTGGACTGAAGTTCGATGCGTATGAGGAAGAAAGTGCAAGAAGGTGCTATCTTAGGAAGTAAGAATCGATGAAGAAGGAATACTTGAGTCAACTCCGGACTTTGTGTTCCTAATGATTACGATTTAAAGTATAAAATCATGATGGGCGCATAACACACTGCGTTTTCAATCCATCTCGGGAGTACCAAAATGTATCATGATCTTGACATACATTTTGATGGGGCAATATGAAGAGGAGATAGATATTTGTTTATCTCAAGGTGCTTAACTTGTCAGCGAGTCAAGGTGGAGCATCAAGTACCAAAAGGTCCATTGCAACCACTTGAAATTCTAGAACGGAAGTGGGAGCACATTACCATGGATTTCGTTACTGGTCTTCCCAAGGTTTCTCAAGGCATAGATGCAATTTGGTTCATTGTTGATAGATTGACCAAGTCTGCTCATTTCTTACCAATACGAGAAACTTATACACTTGAACGTCTTGCTCGTATGTACATAAACAAGATTGTAAGATTGCATGGTATGCTAGTATCCATAGTTTCTGATCGAGACCCAAGATTCACTTCAAGATTTTGGGTTAGTTTGCAAAAAGCTATGGGCACGGATTTATGATTTAGTTCGGCATATCATCCTCAGACGGACGGACAATCAGAGAAGACTATTCAAACCCTTGAAGATTTATTAAGACTTTGTGTCCTTGACTTCAAAGGAAGTTGTGACAAGTTCTTACCATTGGTGGAGTTTTCCTATAACAACAGTTATCAAGCAAGTATTAGCATGGCTCCATTCGAAGCGTTGTATGTAAGAAAGTGTCATTCTCCAGTATGCTGGGATGAGGTGGGTGAAGCAACGTTGTTGGTACCGGAGTTAGTACGTATGACTACGGAAAAGATACAAACGATCCGGCAATGTATAAAACCTCACAAGACCGACAAAAGAGTTATGTTGATCTTCATTGAAAGGACGTGGAATTCGATATTGGAGATCATGTGTTGTTACGTGTTGTTACGTGTTGCTCCATGGAAAGGAGTTACGAGATTTGGAAAGAGAGGAAAGTTCAATCCTCGATTCATTGGCCCATTTTTAATCCTCGATCGAGTAGGGACTGTAGCCTATAGACTTGATTTACCGCCAAGTATGTCTCGTGTTCATAACATTTTTCATATATCCATGTTACGTAAATATGTGAAAGACCCGAACCACATTATATAGTTAGAACCGGACAAAATAGCGGACGATTTAACGTATGAAGAGGTTCCTGTTTAAATCTTGGATAAGAAGGAACATATTCTACGCTCCAAGGTTATACCTCAAGTCAAAGTTTTATGGAGGAGCCACAATGTTGAGGAAATGACCTGGGAGTTAGAATCTGAAATGAAAACAAGGTATCCTTACCTGTTCGACATACCAGGTACGTACCCTAATTTCGAGGGCAAAATTTCATAAGAAGGGGAGATTGTAACACCCCAACTTTTGTGAATAAAGATGAATTTTCTATAATTATCATTTTTAAATATTATGGAATAAATTTGATATAGTGTTATAGTTGTGGGTAATATTTATAAATTTTGCAAAGTACGCAAGTTGTTATATAATATTCAATCGGTCGGGAAATATTCGTTTTAACAAGGAATATTCGTACGATGGCACAATCATTGGTGGACCGCACAACAGAATTATTGTCGGATTGAGAAAATGACAAAAATATTTTTTATGAAAATAACGGCGGAAGTTTTACCGTTAACTGTTGAAACACCTGGTGTTAAAAGTACAGGAATACGCATGGTTGCATAGTAGCACACAGTATTGATTATTGATGCTTACGTGAGAAGTCACTCAGTTTTGTTCAATTATTGTTTCAGTAATTGTTGCATAGTATCTCACGTTAATTGATGCAATTATTGTTGATATTTTATAATTGAGATGACGAAGTTATTAATATTATTATTTACAATATTAACGATGTCTAGAAGTTCTACCAAGGAGAGGTTTGGTCACCTAATTACGTGCCAATAGGGAGAAATCCTTATTGGAAAGCCCCTCTTTCCAGGAGCGACACAGTCGATTAATAGTGTGAATAATAATAATGATGATGAAGTTTTGTTTTATTAGTATTATTAATGTAATAAAAGCGAGAAAAGCTTTTTATATAAAAGCAGAATACTTTTATAAAGTTATACATTTTATTGTATAATAATTAGAATATATTATATTTTATTATGCATAGTGTTTGTATAAGGCTGCATAGTGTTTGTATAGTAAAATCTTTTTATATAAAACATAATACTTTTATAAAGTTATTCGTTTTATTAGATTATAAATAGAATATATTATATTTTATTATAAACCAACTGAACGTCCGTTTAAAGTAAATCAATCGGACCGTTCATGGATTGGTTACTTATTCATCCATTCTTCTATAAATGAAGCTCATTCCTTCATTATTTCTTACTTAATTCATGAAACTCTAGAGAGAAAACTATAGAGAGAAAGAAGAAAAGTATTCGCTACTTCACTACTTCTATATCCAGGTTTCTTCTCTATAAGGTAAGAGGGTATTATTATTTGTTTTTCATATTCATGAAGAGAACTTACATTATTCCATTCTTTATTATTCATTGGAATAACTTTGTATCTGTGATCCTACCCTATACTTGGTGAAATTCTTCTATTATTCCATTATTTATTATTCTACTAGAATAACTGCATACTATCTGCAATCTGCGCATACATGGTAAAATTCGTTGTTATTCCATTCTTTATTATTACATTGAAATATCCTATCACATGCATTTTACTAGGGACTGGTTCCGTCTTTATTATTCTGTTGGAATATCACATGCATGCTTTTACGTCGGACTGGTTCCATCTTTATTATTATTCATTGGAATATCCCATCTGCGTGTGTTTTACGTGGGACTGGTTCCGTTATTTATTATTCTCGTTGGAATAACTCAGATATATATGCAATCTTTGCATGCATGGTGATTTTCATTGTTATTCCATTCTTTATTATTCGTTGGAATATCACGCCTTGCGTCTACTTTGACACGGTTCCGTAATTTATTATTACTGTTAGAATAACATGTACATCTGCAGCACCGCATGCATGGTGATTTCTTTTGTTATTCCATTTTTATTATACTCGGTTGGTTAAAGTTTTAACTTCTATACTCCATGAAATTAGTGGAATATCATTGATATTTGCACTTCATCCAAAGATCTTTTCATGGAAATATTCTTGAGCATTCTTGAATTTTACTCTACAAAGAAGTATCATGTTGACAATTTGGGCGTTATTAGTTTCTGGATAATTTAATTCTTGAACTTGTTTTATTGAATTCTTATATCATTGTCATCATCCTCATATTTATATTTTGTTGAAAGTCATCGTGGCCCTGTAGTGCATATATGGACTTGGTATGATTATGACCGAGGATTATTCGATTGTAATCATGACCGTAATGTTACAAAATGATGTGGTAAAAGTCCTCATTGGCCCGTAGTGCATTAATGGACAGTTGTTGGCATGATCATGACCATTGATGAATACACAAATATCCTTGGCCCGTAGTGCATGGATAATTTGTGGTTATGATACTAATGAATATCCTTAGCCGTAGTGTAGGGATGATGTGGATTATTTATTAAGCTGAGTCGCAGCGATAAAATGATGAAAAAACCTTTTAAATCATAAAAGATAGTAGATTTTATTCTCTACTTGACTCTTTTTATGGATTGCATGTTCCGCTGCAGTTAAACTTGATGTCTATTGTATTTTATCAGTTTAACACTATTGAAGACTAATGATAATTTATTCTTCATTATCTTAGTCATAATATTTCTTACTGGGCTAGTTGAGCTCACCCATTCTTTCACTGTTCTCTTCAGGAAATGAGAAGCGTGGCAAGAGACTAGTGGAGAGCGGGAGTGATGATCCAGATGATAATATTAGTATTCCTCACTATTCTGTTAAATAGTGTGACAATAAATATAATGAGGACTTATTCTGACAATAAATATAATGATTTGTATTAAAACTCATAGCTCTCTTGATGTATATTAAAGATTGTATTTGTATTCTGTACTATATATTTGACGACTCAAAATAGGTGATGTATACCTATTTTGGAGACGTCACAATTAATATTACAAGATCCTTTTTAGAGTTGTTAATTAATTATATTTCTTTTTTAATGTTTTGGTTCATTTAAAATATTGGTTGGTTTGTTCTCCTGAGTTTAAGAGTTAATATTCAAAACACCTTCCTTGAAAATTAATCCTTGCACACATGTAGGAGAAGGGTTGATCGACTTCATTAAATTTACAATATCAAATAATTATGTGTTAACTCACAATTATATTTCCCATAAAGAAAAAAGATTGAGGTTAATAACTAGATTTAATTAAAATTACATTATCTTTTATCAATAAGTAATGTTAGATGTAGAAACGAAGCCACGTGTAGACTGGAGGGGACCACGGCCCCCTCAAAATTTGAAAATTTTGTAAGATTCACTTGTATATTTCGTTTGGCTTGAAAATTTTGTAAGGTCACGTCCCCCCCCCCCAATTAGGTGCATTTAAGCTTCGATATGTTCTAAAAGTTTTTTTTTTACTATGTTTTGTTGTCTTTATCAAATCAAATTCAATTACTACATTATTTTTGTTTTAATATAATGGTGAAATTTTACTTTTTAATGATGAATATATTTTATGCTGTTAAAAAAATTTTTGGCCTCCTCCCAAGAATAAATCCTGATTTCGTCCCTGTTTAGATGACTTAAAATTTTAGTCTTAAATGTATTTCAAATAATCGTTACATCGGTTGTTTAATATCATGTCCAGACCTTAACCATCATTTCATACAGGGGCGGATCTCAACATAGGTAGTTGTCCCTACTGGAAATTTTTTTATAAATATAGGGGCATGACATATAAATAAATTAATAAATTTAAGTGGGTAAATTAATGGAAGAGTTAAACTTGGAAGAGACATGCAAAATAAATTTTATAAACTAATTCTAAATAGAAGTACAAAATGTTTGATTTTTTGGTTTATAAAAATTGAAAGAATTTTCAAAGACAAGATAGTATGCTTTATTATCTTAGATTAAATTTTAATATTTATTAATATCCTTCCGTTACAAAAATTATGAGATTGATTTATGTTTAAAACTAACCGTCGTAAAATCTTTAATTTTCTAGCATTACAAAACTTTTTTTGTTCATAGCTTAACCATGCATGATATATATATATATATATATATATATATATATATATATATATATATATATATATATATATATATATATATATATATATATAGTTAGGCTTCTACTCTTAGTAAGAGAGTTAATTAGCATGCATGTTTTCTACTTCATATAAAAAATATTGCATTACAATATTTTTTCTTGAATCATCTTTTTTAAAACTCAAGAAAAAGCAATGGGTTGTTCATGTTACATTCTCTATTTGAGTGCACATAGAAGACGAAGTTGTTGAATTCTGGAGGGTATCCGTTGTGACCTTTTGCACCGGTGATATACAATATCGGAGGAGCGGAAATTAACCTTAAGAACAGTGCTCTACACACGCCTCAATTCAATCGTGGTGATATCTTCTCCATTCTCTTTAAATTTTAAAAGTAGTTTTCAATTATTTTACTACACAAAAATCTTTGTAGTTTTAAGGCTTGGTGAAATCTTATAAATGCAAAACTAGTTTATGCTTTGAAATTAATTCATAGTTTTGTTTGAATATATAAAGCAAATTTGGTCTGAGGCTTTGAGCATATAGAGAATCATTCAAATTGAACTACAAATTAACCGAAATAAATTTTTAAATTATATCAAAATATTTTTTATTTGAAATTTCTTTTATAGTTTGGATTATGAATATTTATTGTAATTTATAAATATTATTATGATTAGTTAATATTATAATTAGTTCAAGTTTTTTTTTATTTAACTTAAAAAAATAAAATTAAAATCCGCTTTTACTGGAAAAAATTCATGAATCCTCCCACATTGCATACCAGTTCAATTATTGATTATATATATATATATATATATATATATATATATATGTGGGAAAAATGTATGTACTACAGTATGTATTACGATGAAAGTTATAATGATGGTTTTTGGGCTATATAGCGGCGATTTTTTACTGTCGTCATAGCTATTACGAGCTATGACCATGACGAGTTCTAGATTGTTATAGTAGTCAAAAAATTTGTTCATATAACCTCATCATGTAATACACAAATATACATATATATATATTACATATATATATATATATATATATATATAATCCGATCTTAAATCACCCTTATTCAACTCAATTTCTTAGCAGCGGACCGATGACGGTTCGATTCATACAACCGTCGTTTATACTTTTAGCGACGGACAACATATAGCGTCATTTAAAAGTATAGACGACGATTGTAAATAAAATCGAACCGTCGTTGGGTCCGTTATAAATGGAAGGTGAGTTTCCAGTGAATGGATAAAGGTGAAAGCTTAAGATCCTGGATATATATATATATATATATATATATATGACGAGTTAACGTATAATGATTGGATACTCATAACTTAGAATTTTGCCGAGTTCTATTTAATATTATCTAGATCTCTTTGTTTAATATATATTCTACTTATAGCTCTCAGAGATATTTCTTTCACCCACACACTATTGTCCCACAAATATAACTTATGTTCTAGCTTTCTTAAAATGCTTTTCTCGTTTTCTTTACTTAAGATATGGGCTGCATTAAAATATATCTTAATCTGGCCTCCTCCACGGCTCCACTTGCGTAAGCCTAAGAAATCCTTGTTTATGTCGACTCAATCAAAGCCTCCTCTAGGGCTAAAGTTTTTTAGTTTTAAATACTTATCAGGCAATTGTTACAACTCACAAAGTTTGTAAAAGATATGGGGCCTAGCTAGGTATTCATTTTAACAGTCAACAAGTACAATGCTGGAACATGTCCATAGAAGTTCTGTCTCCTTGGGATTGTAAAAAGCTACTACTACTAGTTAATTAAAACCCCTTGTAGTACATTCTCATTGTTTAGCTGGAAAATCAAAAACACAAGAGTCAAAAGAGAATATATTATATGTAGGCATGGAATGCCTGCTTAAATTATGATCAATTATTTGTAATGTCCATTATATACTTCCTCCATTTCTTTTTAAGTAACATTTTAAGTAAAAACGCATATACTAAAACAATAATTAAAATTTAGTCAGATTGACTAAATATTTTAGAAAAAAAAAAGAAAGATAAAAATTTGGATTGAATAGAAGGCGGGCTTTAATAATATTTATATTAATGGTCCCTCCATTCCTTTTTATTTAACTTTTTAGAGAGTAAAATTTATTTATTTATTATCGTTTATAGATTTCAAGGAAACATTAGTAATTTAGTTTATCATATTATCACTACATAAAGTATTAGTTTATTTCTTTTTCAATGAAATTTGAAGGATAATATTGAGATTTATACTCATTTTAAATAATCAAACAACACATTAATTGTATTTTTTAATATGTATATTTTATTTTAAAACGTGAATTAAAAAGAAATGGAGAGTATCGGTATTATATTTTGTAAGTATTATTTTTTATGAAAACCATGTCCTAGGGCTCCCAAATTACAAATTACAAATTACAAATTATAGATTCTTTCATTTTGTTCAACTTTACAAGAGGAGAGAAAATCATTAGCTCCCCTTTTTTTCTTTCAATAAACTAAAACTTCTAGAAAAATAGAGAGAAAGTCACTAAATATATATTTAATATTCCGTCTCTCAAGAGATTAATATATGTTATTGTTGAGATGACACAAAGTTTAAGAAATGCGAAGTCTTTTGACTTTCAATTTTTATTTAGTTAAAGCTATAAAATAAATTAAACGGTTTGGACTTGATTTATATTTTTTTGATTAAAAGTTTGATTTGAATTTGATTTGAAATATAAATGAGTCAAATATGAGCAAATTTTAAAATTAGATAAATTACTCGAACATTTTTAAATTACAAATTTATGTTGATAATCGGATCGTATTCGTTCAAATAGTTCAAACTATTCGGACTCGATTCAAAATCGTGTTCTACTCAGTAGCAAAACTCAATATAATTCGGATTAATTCGGTTCATTTACACCCCTACTTCTAGTTCATAAACTTGTTTATTCTTCTTCAGGAAGAGAGAGAAAATAAATTAATGAACTGGAATCTATATAAATATTATAAAATTTTAAAATTCTTACTATATATGACATCAATTTTTAGACGACTCTAGAATAACATGACATTCAAAATTCACCTTCGCTTTGAGGTGAGTTTGGACAACTCTTATGCTATTTTTAGATTGAATGAGTGGAATAGAAGAAGAAATGTACTGGGAAAAAATATACTTCTTCTGTTTTAAAATATAAGATTATTATTGATTTTTGTAATTCAACTTAAGACATTTTTAAATTCAAGATTAATATGAATTCCACTATTTTTAGCTAATACAATGATGATTATTGCAAATTAGCATCTAAAAAATACTACTCGTTATAAGATTTATTGTTTCATAAATTTTAATGAATCATCTCAATTTTGAGTTTAAAAATGTCTTTGATTGACTTTCAAAAGTCAATAGTGATCTTATAATTTGAAACCGAATGAATATTTACGAATAAACCATTCTGACTGAATAAAATAACATTATATTCTCTTGATTTTCTTTTTGTGGGTAGGTGGTGTGGAATGGGATATATTCCACTAGAAAGCATAAATGTGACATTTATGTCATCTTATCACACCACCCATTACTTTCAATATGCTAAAAATCATTTTATTCTTTTTTTTTGTTTCATTCTTTTAATTTAAACGTAACATTATGCAGCTCGATAATGTCTGCTGACACGATTACCAGTTTCTAATCCATTTTATGTAATCTTTCCTTAATATCTTTTAAAGTGTTCAAGCTTCAAATATTTTGTTAAAGAATTGACTTCACTTGGAAGACATTTCGCCATCATCATAAAATCGTAGCCAAGTTGTTTTGTCTGTCTCAAAGTATCACAATGACATGACAACACAATACTAGAAGTAAACTCTTGGACTTTCTCAAAGAATTTTTGTCGAGATACAGAAAAAATGTAACTCAATATAGTTTGCTTCTCACTTTCTACAATAACAATGTCAATGTCTAAATTGATATCAAGTTAAATTCTTATTACAACTTTGAATAACAAGTGTTGAACTGCATGTTTTATTCAACCTGAACTTTGCTTTATACGCCTTCACTTTTAGATTACTCTTTTATTTCGAATGAGCTGATCATTTAAAATATGGTCTTTATATCTTAAAATTTAGGATAAATTGATGATGAACTTAGATGAACGTAGTTTTTCTATCCCAAATTAGTTGGGGTCATCTGAAAATAAATCATAATATGAAAGACTAAATTATTTATATAATCCTACATAGTTGGCTGATATTTTCATCAAACTTGTACTAAGATTAAAAGTGTTACACGTATGCTAATAATTGTCATGCTTTTTAAGAAACTCTAAATTATTTAGTTTCATTACCAAAAAGTATGTTACTGAGAACAATTATAATAAGTTTATGCCAAAATAATTATATTAATTTTCAAAGTTTTCATTCCTTTATAAACTTTTGGTTAAAAAGAAGTGCTAAACAAACTGAGCTCGGCTGGAGCTCATATCGTCAAGGGTTAAATTTGAACACACATATTTTAGGTTTCTTTAGAAAATGATGGGAGGTTGATCAAAGCAAAATTTGATTTGAGCTCGATTCATTCGCATCCTTGTTACAACTTGATACATGCATTCTAATTCATTTGCAACCCTAATTTTATCTAGATACATGAATTGTTGAATCTAGACACATTCACTAAATTCATTTGGATGCATGCGCTAGTTCTTTTGTAGCCCTGGTCACATCCAAACTCTTGTATTGTGTTTGCGAGTTTAAAAAACAAGAAATAGAAATGAGAAAAGGCTGGGAAAGAAAAAGGAAGAAAAATGAATTTAACTTTCTTTACTCTTATTTGTGAGATTTAAAAGGAAATTACAAGTTATAATAGTACATTAATTAGTATGGTTACTCATAGTAAGATACGATTAATTAATTGGATGACACTTGATATTTTAAAATGTTCTATTAACCATTTTATTCCCATATTTTCCGTTTTTACGCATAATTTAGTATACATATGAATTATACTAAAAAAGTTTGATCCATATCTGAAAGTACAAAGTACAAAATGTATTAAAACTTTGGTTACATGGCGCCATATTGGTGCAAAAAATATGGATGAAGTTGGTCAACTTTAACCTTGTAAATTCATATAGTTTATCACGGTATTGGGTATAAAAAATGTTACATTAACCATTATAATAAAAAACTATAAAACTTATTAATGCAATTTTTTTTATACCCAATACAATAATAATTAAGGCATAGAACTTACTAGGGTGGGTGAAGTTGGTGTCAATTTCACCCTAACCGGATCCACAAAATATATATGTAATCAAGATGTGTGGATAGTTTATCCATATGGAAATCATTCGACGGGTAAATGCACATTAAAGTTAGTTCTATGGAAAATGACATACCATACCAAATGGATACCACATTTTCCAGAAAACTACACTGATGTTTTCCAAAAAGAAAAAACCTTTTCCCTTTGGATCGAACAGAGTTCTACTCACAAGTTGACTAACAAACACGAACTTAACGGATCCCAACTCCATGAAGTTGCAAACTGTTCAATTTATTTTTGTCAAGGTTAAGCAAAAAATTGTATGTGTAACAAAGAATTGCATGGAAAGTTGCACTTGTTTAGTGCGGATGCAACTCTTGGCTAAACAAATACAACTTTTCTGAGCCTCGCATAAAACTTAACCTAGTCAATTGCTTTTTTTGACAAAAAGTTAATTTCAACTTCATCAAGTGTTGGTCCCAACTTAACTCCCAAATTAAAGTAACTGGTAAAGAAGAAAGCCAGAAAATTCATAAAGAAGCTACAAACCAATAATCAATCAATCCTCAAGTGCCCTTTTGTTTCTTTAGTAGCCGTTTTTCCTTTCTTCGAAAGAGGCTCGTTGTCAGATGAGGAGGATCGCTGCCTAGGAGTCACCTTGATTGGCTCGGGTACATTTGAACCGATCAAGTGTGGAAAATTAAGTTTAGCAGCGGAACCATGTATTTTGAACGCGGCTCGGTCATAAGCCAGTGCTGCATCCTCTGGTGTCTCATAAGTCCCAAGCCACATCCTTTTCCCTTTCTTAGCCGGAGACCTTATTTCTGCGGCAAACTTGCCCCACGGACGCCGCCTTATACCTCTGTAACGACTGCGTTCGGGTGGCCCCTGACAAACCGGCAATGCCACTCCCTCATTGATCTCCAGCTTATTATCATCCATTTGGGATTTGTACTCCACATTTTCCATAAAAAAGAAACTATTTAAGCTTGAATCAGATTCAATATCCCATGAATTCATTGCTGGAAAAATGTTAGGAAGTTCTAAATCATCAAGAAGATGGTGTTCTATGGATTGTAGAAGGTATGATAGGTCAGGATCTGGGATAATTTCTTGGTTCATTTGTGGGTTTTGAAGTTGGTAGCTAGGGTTTGATGATTTTGATCAGTCCTTTTAGTGAGTGTGATGGGTTTAGGGTACGTGCATTTTTATACAAAAGATGCATTATAGGTGGGGGCCCGGAGGTCCATGCATTATGTCACTAACTGATGATATGAAAATTCTATTGGAAAAATTCTCCAGCATTTACATGTCTTATAATTTTTTATAGACATGATTTTCATAAGAATATTTTATCTCTGTATATATTTTTAATAAATTAGTTAGATATATTATAAGTAAATATTATCTCTGTATATATTCCTAACTCCACTAAGAAAAAAAATATAGGGACTCTTATGATCCTCACACCCACTAACCTCCAAAACTTGCCCAATATGTCTACTAAATATTTAATTTTATAAACAACTCATATGGATTGGTAAGTGGTGTTATTATTATATATATATATATATATATATATATATATATATATATATATATATATATATATATATATATATATTTCATTCTCATATCCTATTTTTTTTAAAAATTTCTCATACCAAGGACTTTAAGTGACTTTATATATGATTATTTAACACTTTTCATATGCATTATATTTTGGTATTTCGTTTAGTTTCTAACACTTTTACCCTAATAAAGCCATAGAATTATAGTTTGACCGTCAAAGTTTGTCTTACCATTAAAGTTACCGCACAAAACATGAATATAATTATTTACTAGAGTTTCATCTTAGTTGCCATGCATATTCTCTTTATTTTTAGTTCATCAAGTTTTCTGTTTAAAGATCTGGTTCTTCTTTATAGCCTTATAAATGTTGATCACATTCTCTTCTATGTCTCTGTACCTTTTGTTCAAAGGGATCAAAGGTGACAATTGATTCCTTGGAAGAAATAAGAGTTGGTAAAAGTTACAGTTATTTTTCATCAGTACTCCATTCCCATAAGAGAGAGACAAAAAAAGAGAGAGGGAGTGAAAGAATGAGTGAATTTGGCTTGAGGACGTTCCATGCATCGAAAAATTGTGATTTTTTCCCACTGATTCCAGTTCTTTGACAGCTACTGAAAAAAGAGAATGAGATCTAAAGACTTGATTCATAAGGAAAACAGAAACAATAAAATTAAATTCATTCATGCTTGCATTTTATTCCCTATTTAAAATATCCAACTTGTGTTTACCCATGTAACTAGCCCTTCATCCCAATATGGGAGCATATATATTTTATTTTTATGTTTCCTTAACTTCTTTATCCATATAAAGTTTTGTGTAGGACATGATCAATTATACATAATTCTTTTTATTGATTTTTTTTTTTCAATTTTGAATAGTTGTTATATAAAAAAATTAGGGAACATAAACAGTCATTTTTTTCTTCTTATTTATTCTTGAACATAAATAGATTATTTTTTTCCTTCTAATTTATGGATTGGGAGTATTATTTTTCTGTTTGCACCATCCTTCGATCCTTTGGAGTCATTGTGTGGATCATCTTTCTTGCATTTTCTTTCGCTATTTGGTTTGATTTTGATCATCTTACTTAAACTTGCAACTGCATATATAATACAGCATAATTAAGTGCTGCAAAGAAAAACAAACGTCAGAAAAAGGACAAAATTAATATATCGTACGGAACATAAATGTGATAATATTTATACTTCAAAAAAATCAAATATTTACTATATTTTTAAAATGTAGTGTAATGGGATGTTAATACAGCTCAAATTTTGATTTATTTTCTCTTTTCTTCTCTTTTCTTTAGTGGTTTTAAGTTCCAAGAATAACCTAATGGTTAGTTAATTTTAGTTATAAATCACGACACTCAAATTGGGACATTTTTCGCAGCCCTACTTGCATCTAGATGCATGTACTCATTCATTCGCAGGTCGCAGCCCTAATCGAATCTAGAAGCATGCACTATTTTTGTAGTTCTGTAGAACGTGAAATTCAAAATGTATACGTTAGGATTTGCTCATACTTTTTTGTGAGCTCGACCAATGAATACCATGACAGAATTGTCGGAAGTCTCACTCCCAATGAACGAGTCAACTGTAAGGTATATTTGGGCTTAAGAATTTATGAGTAGTTGGTCTTGAGTTTGACAAATATTGTTGGGCCTCATTAATTTGAGGCTAAGTTATAACATGTGGGGTTTTCTAGTTATTATAAAAATATTATTTGGTGCGTGAGTTATTATAAAGTATGTGAGACATTTGTTAGTACTTGCATTTATATTAAACTTATTTGATTTGATGATGATTTAAACTCGGTGTATATTTGCAACAAGTAGCTTTTTTAAAGTCCTTTGAAAAGAATTTTATATAAAATGACTTAGTTTAGGGATCAAACTTGTTAAGTTAATCCAAATTGTAGAGTGATTCCTTTTAATAGCTAAGTTGTCCCTAAGGAGAAGCTACTCGCAGAGCTAAAGACAAAGTTACTTTAAGATCGCAGAGTGGACTGAAGACAGTCTAAGATCGTAGAGTACAAGTCTGTTCGTAGCGTAGAATCGTGAGCCATTCAAATTCGTAAAGTAAAATCAACATAGTAAGTCACTTTACTATCAGTCAAGCCTCTCTACGAATTCACTCTACGATTGCCAAAATCTTAGGTACGGACTATTGACAAGACAGTGGCAGGTTATGACAAGGATTATAAACCTTAAACACACAATCAAGAGTGATCCTCTCATGTGTTGGCGATAAGGACAAGACTAAATATAATGTTATCAACAACTATATTAGCAAGGAGGACAAAGAATACGTGTGTGCAACTGCACTGTTCACATACTAAGGATAACGACCTGAGGTGGTCTAAGCAGACACAATCTCAAAATCAAACAATTGGAGAATGTCAAAGTGTCCCAGGCTAAATAGAACGGTAAAATTCCAATGAGAAGATCCCAAGAAGTACTCTATAAAAGACCAACAATTTCAAGCATTAAAACCAACGATCTTTTGTGAAGTTCAAGTGCTAAAACTATGAGTTTATACAAACTCCACTCTACAATTCTGAGAAAGTTCCATTGATGCTAAGTTATTTTAAGAAGAGCCTAAAGCAACTTATAAGAAGTACCACACAAAATCCATTTTCTTGGTGAATAAATAGATCCTAGTGATCTCTTGTATTCCAAGTGATTAAAATAGATCCTAGTGACCTCTTGTGTTCCAAGTCTGCGACTTGAAAGATTCTTAGTGAATCAGTTGTGTAACAGTTCTGTGTGAACTGAAATCTCAAAAAATATATTCTTTAGTGGAATATCCTTACTTGGGTAGTAGAAGAAAGGACTAGAAGACTTTGTGTTCCGAAAATCTTAAAAATCTTTGTCATTTATATTTATACTTTATTTTTCCTATCACTATACATTTTAGCTCTGTGATTTCTTTCTACTTTGTGCACTAAATTTGGAACTGTGGCTTTCTACTCTATTTCTGAGTTTTGAATGGAAAAGAAAAGAATAGAAAACTTAAATTAGAATAGAAAAGAATAGAAAATTTGAAATTTTTATTTGTGTTGTTTCTGAGTTTTCAATAGAAAAAAATAGAAAATTTTAAAAAAAATTCTTGCCTTTTTGAGTTACAATAAAAATAAAAGAAAAATATCACTTTTACAAATTTACCTTTCTATTAATTATAACCATTGAACCATGAATAAAAATATGCAAGACAAATTTAATTAAAGAAAAAATTCCATAATCAAATACAAATATTCAAATACCCAAAAGTCATATCAAACATAATTTGTATTATTAATACTAACAGAGATTATTCATCAAATTATTCAAGAAATTCAATCTACTCTCTAATAGTAACCCAAACACTGCTCGTGCCCTGTCTTGATTTTCTAGTAGCCCAAACACTGCTCTTTAACTAAGGGGTTAAATACATTTTTTCCACTTTACTCGACCTCGGTTTACAAATGCATCACTGAACTGAATTTTTTTACAATCGAGTCAGTGAACTATAAATGTTTATCAAATCGTTACAAAATCCGTTAAGTGAGTTGACTTTTAACAGAAATATATTATATTAGACAAGGACGATCCCACGTCTAATTACACGATATCTATTTCACGTGGGTCATTACCACGATGGAATCAGTCTTGGTGATATAACTTATTAATTTAAAATTAAGGGACATAGAAAGGAGATATATAGATCTGAAGTAATTGAATGCACATTGAATTAGAGTGATTCAAAGAGAAAGAGACTAGGTCACCAATTTCTCAGAGAAAGCAACCCCATTTCTTTATGGCAGCTTCAATCTCAGGTCTAAAACTAAACTTAAATTCAACTAGAGGTCTTAACTCTATGAGATCTGGTGCTGCAGGTAACAACAAATTTCAAAGGAATGCAGATGAGAGAGAAGCAACTGACGAAGATGATAGAGAGCAAAGTAATGGAAGCGAGGGAGGCGTGTGACGATGATCGGAACTCAGACGAGTGTATGGTAGCATGGGCCGAAGTGGAAAAAGTGAGTCAGACCAAAGTTGATCTGTGGCTCAAGTTAGAGAGAGAAGAAGATCCTCTTGAATCCTTCTGTCACGATAATCCCCAAACCGACGAGTGCCGCGTCTACGATGAAACCCATGGTAGATGTGTTTGACCTGGGGATTAGGAATTACAGTGGTGCGAGAGAGAGTTTTTCGTTTACATGGATGGCTTAATGGTCTGCAATTGCGGTGCGAGAGAAAGATTATGGATGGGTTAATGGTCTGCAATTAGATGTGTGATAGAGGATTTCATGTTCTCTAATTTAATAAAACTTCTTCAATTTAAGCTCCATTGTTGTGCAAGAGAAAAAAGATGAGTATATTTTTTTACAGTTGGATAACGGGAAAGGGAAATACCCTTTCTACAAAAATATATCTTTTAAAAATATAAATATAAAAAATAAAAAATATATATATATATTTCAAAATATAAAAAATATATAAAATATTTTACATTTTTATATTTTTACATAAAAATATAATATTTTATATTTTATATAAAATAAAATAAAATATATTTTATATTTTTATATAAAATTTTACATTTTTATATTTTTTATAAAAAATATAAATATTTTTTTAAATATATAAAATTGTCTTAAAAATATATCTTTTAATTTTGACTAAAAGACAATGTGCACCCCAAGCTTTAACCCTTGTTGATTTTTGCACTCCAAACCGAAAAAGGTGTCTAAGTACACCCCAAATTTCAATTAAACGTAACAGAAAAGACACTTTCGTCAATTAACTTGGATTAAAAGTGACCAACTAATGTCAGAATCTGGATCTGGAGGATATTTAAGTCTTTTCCTTTTATCTTCTCCACATCGACATTAAGTCAAAAGTACATCATTGTTTTTTAATCTAAAATAAACAAAATATTCTCTTTGTGATCACTCTATTGACTAGTCTCTTTCCCTTCTCTCTCTCTCTCCTCCATAACCAATTTTCTCTCTCTCTCTCCTCCATAACCAACTTTCTCTCTCTTAAACAAACACCCATTTCCTCTCCCTCTCTATGAACAAAAACTACTTGTGAGACAGGGTTTAGGGTGAAAATCGAGATGCTTCTGTTGAAGTTGGTGAATTAAAGTTTTTGCAGTTTGGTGACTTATTGAAATTGATGATGAGAAATTAAACAATGGCATCACAAATTTAAACTTTATGAAACTTAAGAGATCATTATTTTTCCAAATTTCACATCACAAAGAAATGCAATCCAACTATTTAGAGCAAGGTAGAAACTATACTATGAACATATGACTACACAAAGCATAATTAAGGGTCATTCATGTACATAAAAATATGTTCTCCTTTAATAAACTATGTAAATTCGTTTCACATAAGAGAGGTTAACCATCAAGAGGCTTGAGAACACCCTACCAACTAAATATACTATAACTTCCATGATAACAACTGATCAAGAGCTAATTCCAAAAGTAATAACAAACACTTCGTCAAATCACTATGCTTTTTTTAATATATATTTCTACAAAAAAATACTTGCACAGATTCGAAAAATTAAGAGAATAAGATAGTAAGCTAACATATCAATTACAAATATAAACATGTTACTACCAGAATAGTAAATAAACAAAATGAAACAAAACTGAGGAGAATAACTAAATTATTGAATCGTATAACTTGTACTCTTTGATTTATCCATTTGAGAATAAAGCACAAAATATAGACAATGATAGGGTAAGCACTAAACATGTACTTAAAAATTTACAAACAGCTATCTAGATTGACAGATATAAAGAGAGAGATGGTGTGACTCCTCTAAAATAGGTCCACACGACTCATTCTGAGTCGCCAAATATCATACTATAAAAATCAAATACAAACTTCATTTATACAATTTGTTGAATGTAAATGCAGAAATACACCACCACGCTTAAACTGTGAATTTTAATACAAATGTATGTAACTCTCATGGTGCCTTGACCGTAACCTTACAATGGTACCTTACATATAAGAGTACAATCCATAACTCTTTTTTAGAAATTAAAATCTTTGGGAAGTGCTTTCAAGAAACCTTCGTATATGGGAGGCCATGCGCCCAGCAGTTATGATAGATATCATATGTCCACGTAATTATCCTTGGTTGACCTAAAAGTCCCCTAAAGAAAAAACAAGAAGATTGCTATCATCTTCTTTCCAATGGCGAAGTCTTCTCGACATATAATTATCTCCGTTGTCTCCAAGTGAGAATTATATTTCAAATAAACTCCAAGATTATATAGGTAGTGCTTTCGTAGATATACTCAAAGAAGTGGATGTGCACAACCCCGCCTTTATGATAACACGAGGTTGTATGTCATTAGACATCTTGTATGATAATGGCAAAAACACACTTCCAAAGTTGGGTTCACCTCATCTTATTCTTGGTTTACCAAAATTAAATATCAAATGACGATACAATAATACGATACACTTATCTAAAGTTCTCAATAAAATTATTTTCATACTATTTAGGAGAACCTCAACAGATATATAGACCAATCGCTTTATTCTCCGATTATTACCTCGTCAATCCAAATACACTCTTATTACCTGAAAGAAATTGGGAAGCAAAAAGGGTGAGCACAACTAGCCCAGTAAAGAATATCATGACTAAAGATACTTAAATTATCAATAGCCTTCATCAGAAATAAATCAGAGATTTAGAACATATGGTAGATGATAAAACTTCTCAACCATAGTTATAGCGGAACGAGCAATCCATTAGAAGAGTCAAATAGACCATCAGATCTATTATCTTCTCCATGTTAAAAGTCCACCAATAATATTTTATCCATGTAACATCAATCAACAATTCATGTCCACAATCATATGAATAACTCATAATCATAATTGTGATTCTAAATTCCTCTTCGCACCCAGGACGAAGATAATTTTCATCACCTATCTTCACCTGAAACATCAAAAATCATGGTTATACCAAATCACATTCCTGTTCATAATCATACTAATAAATTCATCTTTGCACTACGGCCAAAGATATTCATTAACAATTCATCTTTTTGACTACTGTGCCAAAGACATACAATTTGTATTTTAGTAAGAGTCAAGAGTAGAGCATGATATCTAGTATCTTTTATGAATTAAAAGTGTATTATCAATATGTTATTGCTGAGACTTAGCTTAATAATTAATCCACAGCATCGATTCATCTCTGCTCTACGGCCAAAGATATTCATTAGTATTACGACCACGAATTATTCATGCACTACGGGCCAAAGATATTCGTGTTTTCAATAATGGTCATGATTATATCGAATAATCCCTGGTTATAATCATACCAATAACTGTCCATCAATGCACGTAAGCCAAAGATATATAACTATAAAACCAATAATCATCAGTCCATCTTCGCACGTAAGATATACAACTATAAAATAAATAATCAACGGTCCATCTTTGCACGTAAGCCAAAGATATACAACTATAAAACCAATAATCAACAGTCCATCTTTGCACGTAAGCCATAGATGACTTTCATCACAATATAAGCATGAGGATGATGACAATGATATAAACATTAATCAAACAAAAATAAGGATAAATATTAAAGACTTTAAATTTATCCATATATTATCAATCACTTAATAAACTCATAATCTAATATTATTAATATTTTAATAATATTTTAATCACTTCTTAAACTTATAAATAATTTATTTCAATTGTTTACACTTTATCAAATAATGCATTTAATCATTCAAAAATGTCATACTCATAAGATTTCATCACTAGTGATTAAATCCCTCATCAAAAATCTGCATATACCCTATATAGGATTCCCAAGCCATAAAATCATCTTTTTCAATTTTGTTACTTCACATAACATATTTAATTCATTTACTCATAACTAGTTCATTTTCATGAAAAATATCAAATCAGTCCCAAAAATATTTTTTTTTTCTGGGAATTAGCAGAATATAGTCCCATATTGAACATATATTTTTCAAGAAATTTTGAAAATTCATTTACTATTTTTCATATGGCCAAATCGCGAATATTTAGACACTTATCATAAAGTGTACTTTTGTCCAAAATTCCAAAATTTACAGGTATACTCTCGTTATATATATGTACTCCCAATAAAAATTTTATCAATTTTGGAGTTAACCACAAGGAGTTATAAGAGTTTACTTTTAAAATAGTCTTTTTCCATAAAATTCATAACTCCTAATCTATACATCCAAAAATCGTCATTTTTGGACACAATCTAGAAAACTCAACAAACCATCATTTTAAATTTTTCCAAAATTTTTGAGGTTCAGAAAAATTACGAAACTGCAAATTGATTTTCTCCGCCATGCAGAATCCACGTAGATGCAGATCATTTCCACAATTTAATAAGAAATGAATACGAAGGATCATTCACCATGCATGTGGTAATCCACATGGCAAAGTTATTCCAACAAAATAATAAAGAATGGAATAATGTAAGAATTCACCATGCATGCGATGTATCCGCATGCATGTGTTATTCTCAATGTAATAATAAAGAATGGAACCAGGTCGTATGTAATCCTCATGCATGTGATATTCCAATGTAATAATAAATAATGGAACCAGTCATACATAATCCAGATGCATGTGATATTCCAAATGTAATAATAAAGAATGGAATAACAATGAATTTACTGCATACGACGATGAAGGCCGATGAGAAAGTTATTCCAATGTAATAATAAAGAATGGAACCGAGTTATATCGAATCCGCATGACATAAGATATTCTAAATGTAATAATAAAGAATGGAATAATGTAAGAATTTCACCATGTATACGGTAGTTTTATGATACTGAGTTATTCCAAAGAATAATAAGGAATGGAATAACAATAGCTCTCTTCATAAATACGAAAGAAATAATACCTCTTACCTTAGAAGAAATTGGATATTCACCAGTATAAAGTACCTAATAGACAACACTTAAACCACAACGTTTTTTATAAAAACGTTATGGTATTTTTTTTTACAACGTTTTTAAAAAAACGTTGTAGATATATATACAAAAACGTTATCTATGTAAAAGGGCATTTTTGGAGTTTAAACTAGATGACATTTTTGTTTAAAACGTTATACATGTAGAAAAACACGGAGCCAAAAAAAAAGGCAAAAGTAATCTATCACTTATTAACGCGAGAATAGAATTCAGTCTCTTGTACCCAAAAACCCTAGCTTCTCTTCTCTCTCACTCCCTACCTCCACAACCATCCGTCGCCACTGCTCGCCCCTTGGTTTCGATTCAAACCCTTGAATCCGACATGGCCACCGACAAAAATGGCAAAGTTCAAAGCCCTAATGGTGTTGAGGGGAAAAAGAGGAAGATAATCAAAGAGAAAGATGAAGTATCTGATATTGAGTTGGCTTCCTTGGGGTTCAGTGGCTCCATTAGAGATTAGCAAATTGAAGAAAAAAAATGAAATCTAGTGTTGAATAAGAAAATTTTGGGTCCGAGTCAAAGGCTTTGTCAAAGAAAGCAAAAGGGAAGAATCATTTGGGAAAAGATGCCCGTGAAGATCTAAACTTGGGAAGAACATGTTTGGTTCAGTTCGTGTTTGGTTTGATAAGATTTCTTCTACAGAGAGGCTCAACGCCTTGGTTATGTTGCCCGCTCTGCCTTCAAGGTTCAATTCACTATCTCCTCTCATATTTTCTTCATATACATATAGACATATGTATGTATATATAGCTGTATAGAGTTTGAATCCAATAAAACTGGCAATTTGATATATGTTTTCTTTTATGTTTTGATAGGAAGAGCAACTACTTCAGATGCAGAAGCAGTACAAACTTATAACACCCGGTTCCTCTGTTATTGACCTTGGTTGTGCTCTGGGTGCCTGGCTGCAGGTCTCTAATCTCTACATTTATTTTTATCTCTCTATATTTTTTAATTTTCTTTATCAAGTTTATTTTTCCAGAAAGATACAATTTTGGGTTGCCCTTCTTAAAACTAATTGAAGTGTAATGGATTAAGAGCAGGTAGCTTGTCAGAGCTTGGGTCCATTAAAAAATGGTGGGGCTATTTTGGGTATTGATCTTAAGGTGATTATCACTATGGCCATTGTAATTTATTTTTTTATGGTTTAGTGAAATTAATGCTCACATGTCACAAAGTGATGCAGTTATGTTCAGTTATAGGCATTTTAATGAATTGAAACCTGTTATGTTTGAACAACCTGTACAGGTAGTCTAGTTAGCACAATTTTCTGCGGGCTAAAACAATATATATCTTTGTGGAGAGTTGTGTACAACTGTATCATGTATCAGATCATTTTTAGTATATGGCACTAATCTTTTGTTATTGCGGGAATACTTTACAGTACCCAAATTCAGTATATGGCTAATGCTTGGAAGGTGACTTAGAATATTTTTCAATTTGTAATCTTTTGGGTACTTTTTTACAGGATTTGACACTAATCTTTTGTCTTCACAGGAAAAAGGCAATATAGATGTTGCAATTCGCTATTATTGAGTACTCTGGTTTGTTTATGGAAGTTCTGAAAGTTTTTGCAGTATGTTTTGGTTACTTTGATTTTTGGCTATTAATATCTATGTTTTCCTTGATATAATGCTATTGTATATGTACAGAGCCTTTTTAGTGTGTCATTCTTTAGAACTATAACCTCTTATCTTATGGTTGGAATCTCTCGCCAGGTGAACTGAGGAGTACTCTTAGCAAACATAAGGGACCAATATTCTCTGTGAAGTGGAACAAGAAGGGTGATTACATTCTTACCGGAAGCTTGGACACAACTGCCATCGTTTGGGATGTGAAGGCTAATGAATTGAAACAACAATTTAAATTTCATTCAGGTCCTAAATAGTTAATTTAGTCCTAGATGTTGTTGTTTCCCTTCTTTATAGTTTTCTTTCTTAAATTTGAACTCATAAACCTCTTAACTAGAGGTCCAACACTTGACACTGATTGGCAAAACAATGTATCATTTGCAACCTCAACAGATACAATGATTCATGTTTGCAAGATTGGAGAGAAGCGTCCTATTAAAACTTTTTATGGGCATCAGGTACATCCAAGCTATCAAATGCCTAATTAGTCATGCCTTGCATCAAGATACCTTAATTTTATAGCTCTCTATGTGCAAATTTATGTGAACAAGTTATCGTTATTCTTGATGCAGCGTTTATCTACTGCATGATAATTTTAATTTTATTTATATGCACTCTAGCAAACTAAGTATATAATATTTTCAGCTTAACAGGCCTCCAAGTCCAGGTACTAAGGATTGGTTAGATGTATTTATCTTTCATCTCTGGTTGCATTTGAACAAATATTTTCCATAATTATCTCACTTCTTACCATTTATTAGCTCCTTTTTTTTGTTTGGTTGTCTTAATTTGTAAGGTTCTGTATTTGGCTTTCAATAGTGGTAATGACAATTCGTGAAGTACCAGTTAGAAATCTGAGTGTTACTACGTCTGTCCTTAAAAGATTGACACAATTATATTCTAACAAAGATTATAAAAGTCAATACTCTTTCTCTAACTAAGGGTCCAAGATAAAAAGTACAAGATTTAACATAAAAGATTAAGAGTTATACTCTGTCTAATAGTGGAACCCAGAAAAATATAATTCTATAATGAGATAAAGTATTTTGTTAGAAGGGATTACAACATCTATATTGCCTTTGAGCAATAGAGAAGGGATTACTGAAAATTACGGGAATGAGATTTTCCCTTCCTTTCTCTGCATTTATTGATTGTGTCATGCTTTTATTGTAGGATGTCAAGGACAATGCTGTGATGATTTACATGAAAGAGGAGCCTGCTCTTCCTCGGTGTGGATTTAGATCTCTAGCATTGAGAGTGTTGAATGAATATAGTAAGTTTCCAAATGTTCTTCTTCATTATTATGCAACAATTTAAAATGGAGTGCACGAGTTATTAATAGATTCCGGTCAGGGAGCACTGATAATTGGAGGCTTATGTGGACTAACAGTAAACCTTGCATTTCTATAGCAGAACTTCAAGCAGACATAATATGTAACCTGGAGAATTATAGGGTAAGTTTTGTGGTCTGTTGCATGATAGAGTTTATACTCTCTCTCTCTGTTTTATATTAAAAATATCCATAACTGTACTTTTGCTATGTTCTATACCTTGATGTTTGAGGTGGTTGCGTTTAATGATCATATGAGATTTTCCCTATCCTTGCATTTTTCTTACAACTCCTAAACTTGTAAACTTGGCATGTGAACAACTGTAACTTTTTCAGTGGTCAGGGTACTTAGTTCTTTGCTTACCTTTGTAGAATGATATCAGCGATATTTTAGACCTGACTTTTAGCATTGATGCTGATGAAGAGAAGCTAATATTATATGAGCGAGCACAAGTATGTACAGTGCAGCATCTCCTGTCATCCAGTGGTATTGGGAGGTTGCTCAAGGTTTCAGCAAGGAAGATAAGGCACGACTCTTACAGTTTGTGACTGGCACCTCAAATTGCACAAAAACACGTGTAGTAGCTTAATTTTATAGATAGTTTGGTTTATTTTGTGGATGCATTTAATCAAATTCACAATTCAATATAGTAGTAATTTATATTGAAAAGTGAATTTGAGATGCATATATGGATAGTTTGGTATATATTTTGTGGATGTAGTAATTTGAAACTATAAACGAATGGTATTATTGAGATGTATTTTGAATGGTTGATACATTTTGGATTTAAATTTAAATGAGAATTTAGACCTTTTAGCTATATATCATAGCATTAGCAGATTGCAGGTGCACTGGTAATATAGGTGAACCACAATTTTTTTTCTTTTTTTTTTCAAGTCAATCTACAACTTTTTAAAAACGTTGTGTAAATGTGCCTAAACGTTGTCTGATTTATTAAACTACAACATTTTTAGCCAGAAAACGTTGTGGAATCATACCTTCTACAACGTTTTTAAGCATTTGTTAATTTATGAAAAACAAATCTACAACGTTTTTTTCTTAAAGAACGTTGTGTAATGTGCTTAACTACAACGTTTTAAAAATGTTGCGTGAGGGTGTCAAATAGATGACACCCTTAACCACGACAATATTTTTTATCGTATTTTTCCTCGATCGAAACCACAACGCTTTTTTCCAAGGCCGCTCATTTATGTTTTGTAGTAGTGATTAGAATAGTGAGGTAGCAGACTTCTCTTCTTCTTTCTCTCTATAATTTCTCTCTATAATAATTGCTTTAAAGCTTTAGTGAATTGGTGAGAAATGAAGGAAGAATGAACTTCTATTTATAAGAAAATATAGTTTCGATAATTCGCACGTTTTTTGGGGGCTCAAATATTACAAAGACAATACCTTCAACTTTTCTTTTCATTTTTAATTTAGTCCCCGCAAGTATTATCAAAACTTTCACCACCTCCCCTAATAGTAAATAATGTGAATCAATAGTTTAATCATGTGAATCAATAGTTTATAATCATGTGAAAATACGAATTACAGTATAGTATATCTCCATCTATACCTCCATTTTAACTTAGTCATGCAAGTATTATCAATATTGCACCAACTTCCCTAATAGTACATGAATGTGAATCAATAGTACACACATGTGAACAAATAGCTAATAGCATGTGAATTAATAGCAATTAATTGCTCATTTACCCGATTAATTACCCGGTTGGTCGATATAACCTCCAGACATCAATTATTATCGAAATAAATGTCGATTTCCACTAACACTAACAATCCCAACACAATGGAAATATTTTTCTCAAAAATTTTATTTTTGAAATTTCAAAGTTTGACTTTTTCTGAAAAAGTCAACTGTTTACTTTTTTGACCAAAAAGACAACCCCGACAAATTTTATGTTTATAGTCTATCTCTACTAATTTCATCGTTTCGGACTCAAATATCACGTCCGCGTTTCCAAATTCAACTCCGAACTCAAATTCGATTTTTAATAACATTCATCATTAATATTATAACTCACAATATTTAACAACCAGGTCGTTCCTAAGAAAGAGGGGGCTTTCCGATAAGGATTTCTCCTTATTGGCGCGTAATTAGGTGACCAAATTAAACCTCTCCTTGATAGAACTTCTAGACATTGTAAATATTGCAATTTAATAATATGAATAACTTTGTCGTCTCAATTATTGATTTAATAATATATAAAATATTATGCAGATGATACTGTGACAATAATTGAATCAATAATATGAGAGATATGATGCAGCAATTACTGTAGCAATAATTGAGTATAACTGAGTGACTTCTCACGTAAGCATCAATAATCAATACCATATGCTACTATGCAACCACGCCAGACATCGCACTTTTTTTACTACCAAGTAGTTCAACAGCTTTTTAACGATAACACTTTTCCAAGTTATTTTATAAAAAGATATTTCGCCGCTTTTCTAACTACGACAATTCTTCCGTTATAGGGTTCACTTAATGATTGTGCCGTTGATAAATATTTCCGTTAAAAGCGAATATTCCCTAACCAATCGAATATTTCCGATATAATGAATATTTTATAACAACTTGCTTACTTTAAAAAATTTTCAAATATCACCCTTAACTTTAAACTTTTATCAATATAACTATTTACCAAATAGAATAATTATAAGAAAATTAAATACTTTCATTTCATAAAATTCGAGATCTCACAGATGGATAAAAATTAAGGGGGCAAAAAACGTGATCATCGTTTTACCAAATTTGATAGAACGAGCAGTAGTAAAAAAACCATGTTTTAGAATAGAAATGTGATTCATCAATGAGAGTTTGTAGCCGTATATGGAAATGACTTTAGAGCAGCATACCACCCATCATAACTTCAAAAACACACTAGATTTGTGTTTGGTGACCTATTGAAATTGATGATGAGAAATTAAACAATGGCGCTGAAGTATTTAGTTAAAACCTCCTCTGAGTAAGCTTGCCTAACATTAAACCAAAAATATGAACAGAGGACAATTTGGCCTCATACAAAATTTGCAAAGCAATCTATTAAATACAAGGAAACTATAATTGACAAACATTAGCAACAAATATAAACACAATCAATATGTTCCCCTGGATAGGAAGAAAACCCATGAACCTTGTTGCAAAAAAAATATGGAAAAATTGATGCCCACCTTCACCACAATTGAGCTTGACACTCTTGAATCGAGTATGAGAACGCAAGAATTCGAGTAAAGTAATAGATGGGTGTGAACCAAATACCTCAAACATCTCTCCATTAATGGCAATGGTACTGAAGTTGCCTGAATAAGGTATGTGCTCTGCTAGAACAACAGTTCCTTTTACAACAAAGCTATAAATCAACCCTTTGGGATTCATCTCTTAATTACAATTCCAAAGTCAAAACCCACAATCTTCTTTCTCCGCACGAGTCCCTCTAGTAAATCTGGGATAACACATGAATAAATGAAATCTGGGTCGCCAAACACTAATTATGACTAGGTATATACCTATCAATCAAGCTACAGGCTTATACACCAATTGTTTTAACCGTGTATTACTTCAAATTGCTAAGTAGTAGTCGGCGTGTAACAAATAGGAAATATCCAGATCTAACAAGAATGCTTCCTTTGTGTTTTGTTGGAAGAAATATGTTGTCTTACTAATATAAGTTTATCAACGTGTGTATAGGATGGAAATGGTTTAAAATATAACTTCATAGAGAATTGAACCTCAAATATGTCCTTAAATATCAGGGGATAGGGTTTGAGTTACAGCTGAGTGGTGGCGGGGGCGGCGGCGATAGGGTTTGAGTTAGCGGTGGCGGCCATTTTCGGTTTGTGAGAGGGAAGGAGGGGAGAGAAATAGAGAAGAGAGAGAAAGTTGGTTATGGAGGAAAGAGACTAGATGGGGAGAGGATAAAAAGGAAAAGACTTAAATACCCCTCCAGATCCAGATTATAAAGATTAGCTCATTACTTTTGTGTAGGTTAATTCAAGAAAAAGTGCTTCTTCATTACGTTTAATTGAAGTTTGGGGTGCACTTAGACACCTTTTTCGATTTTGGATGCAAAAATCAACAAGGGTGTAAAGTTTGGGGTGCACATTGTCTTTTAGTCTTTAATTTTGAAGGGAATAAAGTTTTTCTAGGGAGTAATTTTAAGAAACTAGGTAAAATTCTATAATTTTTAGTAAATAAAGTGATTGACAACATTAATTAATAAAATAGTAGTATATAATAATACAACAATTTTAATTATATATTTAATCCATGTAAGTATATACTACCACATATTTTAATTATATACTGCCACTTATTGCCACGTCAGTTTTCTGTTAAATGGTTAACAAATATAGACGATTTTATCACTTTTTGTAAATAATGTGCATATAGTTCAATGAGTTGACCGTGAAAAAATTTAGTTTAGTGATGCATTTATAAATTGAGGTCTAGTAGAGTGAGGAACAGTGTATTTAACCCAATTGATTTAACACGTGTTGCTAAGGCACACATGGAATCGACAGCCTTGTGCAGAGGGAAAATATCATGGTTGTTAGGTCTAGTAAAGTAGTTAATATAGCAACTCAAGTATATAATCATTTCAGATAGGTTATGAGGGCTGCATTGACGCAAGAAACGATTTCACAAGTTGGAAGTGAACAAAGCTTTTTATGAAAAGTCATAGATTCTTGAGTCGGAGCTCAAAGTAAGCCATAAAGAATTAAACTTGTGACGCCCCCAAAATAGGTATACATCACCCATTTTGAGTCGTCAATAACATGGTACAGAAACAACTACAACTTTATTAATACAACATGAAAACTGTGAGTTTAAATACAAATATTGCCATCTAGACAATATTCACACCCAAATAAGTCCTCATTACAATTATTGGTACATTATTTTACAAAAATGGTGAGGATTACTAAGACAACTTTCTAGATCCATCATTCCACACCCCGACTAGAACTCGCTACATTCTCGCCTCCTGAGAAGAAAAATAAAACAAAAAGAAAAAGGGTGAGCTCAACTAGCCCAAGTAAAGAATATTATGACTAAGATAATATAGAATAAATTATCGTTAGTCTTCAACAGGAGAAAAAATCGATAAAATACAATAGAGCAACAAGTTTCAGATCAATATTTGCGTGAAAATAATAATTCATGTAAGAGTTACGTAGAGAATGAAATCTACTATAATCTATGAATTTAAAAGTCCATCATCAATATTTTATCCCGTAACATCAACCAATATTCATCTTGAATCAAATATTCATCTTTCATTCTTGTGCCAAAGATATTCATCGATCGGTCATGTTCATCTCAACACTGTACACATTTGCACTACTGTGCCAAAGATATTCATAAGAAAATCAACCATCTTTTACTACAGCCAAAGATATTCGAAGAATACCATCATTTAGAATCGAGGATGATGAAAATATTTTAAAGAAAGCGAATTGGTGAAACAAAAGAGCAAATATTAATGATTTGTACTTTAAACAGCCCAAGTTCAAAAATACTTCATTAATAATCATAGTGAAGTAAAATTCAAGAATGATCAAAACATGGATACAATCAAAGCTAGTATCCACAATAGATATTTTGAACAAAAAATGAAATTTAATTTTTCTATGAATGGTGCCGTATTCGTGAATAGTGTCGTATACGTGAATAGTGCCGTATACGTGAATAGTAACCCCGACACTAAAAGACGAGAATTTCACAAGAAAATTTTTACCAATAATCCAGCATAATGATATTAGAAGAAATAATATCATTTAAAAAAAAAATAACATCCCTTACCTTTAAAAGATCAGATTTAATTTGGAATCTAGGATATAGTAAGGTGAAGGGAACTTGTACTTGATATAGCAACACTCAAAGTATCAAAATACTCACAAGAATAAACTCGATAATATAGAGAGAAAGGGAGAAAACTTCAGTTTCTGGTGTGATTTTCAATTCTAACCTAAGCACCCTATTTATAGGAAAATGCTTAGAACACCAAAGCAGAAAATTTAATATAATATTAATATATATTTTTTAATTTCTTAGCAGCCTTCTTTGGTCAAAAACATCAGCCAACAACCTACCAAAATCACAAAAAATGTTTTTCTTAAAAATAATAATTAAAACTTCAAAAATCAATTATTCTGGAACTTCGGAACTTCAATAATTCATAATAAATAACCCTTTTGTCAGAAAAATTCGAACCTTATGTCTTATTCATAGGAAATTTTATTCTCCACAACTTTGCAGAAGAAAGTTTTTCCAAATTCCAAGCGTAAACCCAATCGAAATCCAAACCAGGCGATTTTACAGGCTATAATCAAATTTCAGTCAAGAAATGGGCCCACAGACATGTTTAACATGTTTTAAACAACTTTTGCAACAAAAATACTCTTTCTCATCATATATTCATATATCCCACATTCAATGTAAAAATATCACTATTATTATATTATTAAAATATAATAATATATTTAAATGAATTGTATTATCAGAAAAGATAAAATATCAATTTTTCAACAATTGTCACTTTAAAATTTTCTCCATCTATATCCACATAAAATGAATATTTTCCTTATCATATAAATCAATAATTAATTATTCATAAATAATATTCTGAGAATCACAATATCGCAACTAGAACATTCCAAGGAAGAGAAGGCTTTCCAATAAGGATTTCTCCTTACTGGCGCGCAATTAGGTGACCAAACCTCTCCTGAGACAGAACTTTCTAGACTTTGCCAATAATGTTATCTAATAATATTATTCAAATAATATAAATTATTGATCTGATAATGAAAATACTGTGTAGTGACAATTATTGAAACAACAATAATATAAAATATCATAGTAGCAACTATTGAATCAATAAAATAAAATATTGAACAGTAACTACTGTAACAATTATTGAGTAATGCCTTCCTATGTAAAAATTAATAATTGGTGCAATACCGTGTGCTACTGTGTTTTAACCATCGGGTATTCCAACAGTATTAATGGTAACAACTACGCCGTTATTTATAAACAACTTATACTTGTCGTTTTCTTCATCCAATCGCTTTCCGTTATAGGGCCCACACAAGGATGCGCCGTCGTACGAATATTCCCCGACAGTAAGAATATTCCACGACCAAACGAATATTCTCCGATAAAAATGAATATTTTATAACCACTTGCATATTTGAAATATTTGCGCATTTTACCCATAACTAACTACATTAATCAAATCAACCCTTACTATTTCAAAATAATAAATAGAGAAAATTTGATTTTATTTATAATAAGTTGGGGTCTTACACAACTTGAGGATAATCAATTAGAATATTTCCAGCAAGAAGTCGGCCTATTAATGCATGACCACGAGCAATAGATGTTAAACCAACTTTGCGCACTTCTATTACAAACAACTAAGAAGAGCTCAACAATATTATCTGTAAACGAAAAAAATAAAAATTCATGCTTATGGATATCAAATTAGGGACATACATTATAATTTAAAATTTATTATATTGAAAGTTGAGGATAATATGAGAATTATAAAAATATTATTTATTCCAATTTCTTTTCCGTCCAAATCAGGCCAATTTTGGATGAAGAACTTTGGTAGGAAAAGTGACTAAGTTTTCGATCCATTTATTTTCTTTTCCGTTTATTAAAACACTCAGAAACATAGGAATTGGAAAGAAAACTTAAATTTTTCGTCCATTTCTTTTTTTGATGTCCATTTTAAAACTCAGAAACAAAGTGTTAATCTTTGAAGGGGTTTTCAAAATACATTTCTTTGTACATATCATATCAATTAATCTATTTAACTGATTTAGTAATAACTCTTTAAAAAAAATTAAATATTAATCTATTAAACAATTTTTTGTGCCTTTTGGGTATAACAACATGTAATGAATATGATGCGGTTGAAGAGAAAGCGTGCCAGTTTATGGAAAGATTTGATAGATTTGATCCAGTTTTTGGAAAGATTTGGTAGATTATGGAAAGATTTGATCTAGTGGTAATTTAGTACTTTTTGTAAAGTTTGGAGTGTTGAATTTTGGTGTTTTCGGAGCCTAATTTCATTGGAAACGGGTCAACGATCAAAAGTCACGTGAAATGCATAATTTTTTTGGGGTCAAATTTCATCATTTAGGCCTTCAAAATTACATTTTATTATTAAGCGATTGTTATGATAGGAAGAAGCAATTTTTGATGAATAAAAGATTTATCTTATTTTCCAAAATTCTCTGAATTAGAATTTTGTTGCCTATTTCCTGGAATTCATAGAATCAACAGGTTGTAGAAGGTTATCATTGGCAATCGTGCGCAGTTCAACAATTGATAACAATTTCTGTTTACTTTCGCTACGTCAGTTGGTATCAAAGCCTAAGACATATTCACCATGCCACCCCGTAGAGAGCGACGTGTGGACGATGATTATGGGCATGAAGATCTTCATCGCCTTGAGTAGCGGTTCGAGCAGCGAATCGAACAACTGATGGAACAGGGGATGAACAATATGATAGATCGACTGACACTACGGATGGGTGAGTTATTGGCGAACCAAAATAAGGCAAATCCAAATCCTGGGTGGAACCTTAATTATGATGATCGGAGGAATCCTTTCGCAGTAGAGAACGATGATGAAGACGACTTTGATGATGACTGTGATGCCCCCAAAATAGGTCCAATCCATCTAACCCATTCTGAGTCGCCAAATACACGGTACAGAAAATAACTACAACTTTATTGCTACAATTGTCGTGCAAAATACAACAACACATATGTTGTGAGTTTTGATACAAATATATACCAACTGTGACTCTGGACACCAACTTGGATAGCACATCACAATGGCACCATACATAAAGGTACAGTTAAAAACTGTTTTAGAAATTAAAATCTTTGGGAAGTGCTCAAGGAAACCTTCGTACATGGGAGACCATGCGTCTAGGTTATGATAGATATCATATGTCCACATAATTATCCTTGGTTGAACCAATAGACCCCAAAGAAAAACGAGAAGATTACTATCATGTTCTTCCCAATGGTGAGTCTTCTCTTGACATATAACTATCTCCACTGTCTCCAATTGAGAATTATACTTCAACAAAACTCCAAGATTATATAGGTAGTGCTCGTAGATATACTTCGGCAAGTGGATGTACACAACCACATCTTATGATAACACGAGGTTGTATGTCATTAGACATCTTGTATGATAGTGGCAAAACACCCTTCCAAAGTTGGGTTCACCTGACCCTATTCGGTTCACTAAAATTAAATATCAAATGACGTATACAATACTACACACTTATCTAAAGTTGTCAATAAATTTTTTTCATACTATTTAGGGAGAACCTCAACAGCTATAGACCACCGTTCTATTACCCTGTTATTCCCGCTCGACCCGGCAACACTCTTATTACCTAAAAGGAATTGTGAAGCAAAAAGGTGAGCACAACTAGCTCAATAAAGAATATCATGACTAAAGATAATTAAATTATCAATAACCTTCATCAGTAATAAATCAGAGATTTAGAACATATGGTAGATGATAAAACTTTTCAACCATAGTTGCAGTGGAACGAGCAATCCATTAGAAGAGTCAAATAGACCATAAAGTCTTTTATCTTCTCCATGTTAAAAGTTCACCAACAATGTTTTATCCCTGTAACATCAATCCACAATTCCTGTCCACATTCATGTGAATAACTCATAATCATAATTGTGGTTCTAAATTCCTCTTCTTATCCAGGACAAAGATAATTTTCATCACTTGTTTTATCTGAAACATCAAAGATCATGGTTATACCAAATCACAGTTTCTGTTCATAATCATACTAATAAATTCATCTTTGCACTACGGGCCAAAGATATTCATTAACAGTTCATCTTTGCACTACATGCCAAAGATATTTAACAACAGGTAATCTTTGCACTACAAGCCAAAGATATTCATACACAGTTCATCTTTGCACTACATGCCAAAGATATTCAATAACAGTTGATCAACAACATAATCTTTGCACTACAATATGATCAACAACTGCATTTAATTTCAAGAGTAAGATTCATAAATCAATGATTTCATAACACCTTAATCCAAATATTATAAATCACTTAACAATCTCATAATCTAATATTATTAATACTACCACAATATTTTAATCATTTTTTAAATTTATAAACAATTTATTTTAATTGTTTACACTTTACTAATTAATGCATTTAATCACCCTAAAATGCCAAACTCATAAAATTTTATCACCAATAACCAAAACCCTCATAAAAAATCTGCATATACCTTATATAGGATTCCTAAGCCATAAAATCCTATTTTCCAATTTTGTTACTTTACATAACATATTTAATTCATTTACTCATAACTAGCCCATTTTCATGAAAAATACCAAATCAGTACAAACAAATTTTCTTTTCTGGGATTTAGCAGAATATAGTCCCATATTGAACATATATTTTTCTCGAATTTTTAAAATTCATTTACTATTTTCATATGGCCAAAAGCTGCGCGAATATTTAGACATTTATCATAAACTGTACTTTTGTGTCAAAAATTCGAAATTTACTGAGTATATACATTATATACATGTACTCCCAATAAAAATTTCACCAATTTTGGAGTTAACCACAATGAGTTATAAGGGTTTACTTTTAAAATAGTCTTTTCCCATAAAATTCATAACTCCTAATCTATACATCCAAAAATCGCCATTTTTGGACACAATCTAGAAAACTCATCAAATTATCATTTCAAATTTTTCCAGAATTTTTGAGAGTCGGAAAAATTATGAAACATGAAAAACATAATAACCTTTAAAATCTCTTACCTCAAAAGAGCAGTATTTCTGACTGAAATATCAAATGTAAAGCCGAAGGAAACTTGCACTGAATAACAACTCTCAAAGTATCTAAATACTCACAAAAATACGCTCGATAATATAGAGAGAGAAAACTTATATTTCTGGTGTGATTTTCAATTCTAACTTAAGTGCCTATTTATAGGAAAATCTTAAGAAGCAAAAGGAGACTAAATAATAAAATAATATTATTATTATTATTTTCTCTCTCACGCAAGCCACCATCAAAGACCAGCCATCTCATTTGAAAATAATTTAGCAGCCCACATGTTTAAAACAATAGTGGGTCCCACCCCTAATTTTAATAAAAATCATTTTATTTTTCGAAACTTCAGTAATTCACAGAAAATAGCCCGTTTATCATAAAAATATGAATTTTATGTCCATTCCATATGAAATCGAATTCTCTACAACTTTGTAGCTTTAGGTTTTTCCAAATTCCAGACAGAAAATATCCAAAATCCACAAACGGATGATTTTTAACACCTTTTAAAATTCATAGCAAATCAACCGTTAATTTTTAACCGTTCAAAATTTGTGGACATATACTCAACTTATATATGTATAACATATCCAAAAATCACAACGACCCAACGGTTGGATTAAAATTATAACTCACGCAATAGAGATTTAAGAACACCGATTTGATCTTTTAATACCTCCAGTCCAACAAAATACTGATAAAATACCTCAACAATAATTCCTTCATTTATAACCACATAAATAAATCTATCATTTATATCCGCATCAAATAAATATTTCCTTTATCATATAAATCAATAAATACTTATTCAAAAATAATATTACAGAATCACAATAATGACAACCAGGCCGTTCCCAGGAAAGATGGGCCTTTCCGGTAAAGATTTCTCCTTACTGGCGCGCAATTAGGTGATCAAACCTCTCCTTGATAGAACTTTCTAGACATTGCCAAAATGCTATCTAATAATATTATTCAAATAATATGAATTATTGATCTGTTAATGAGAAATACTGTGCAGTGACAATTATTGAAACAACAATAATATAAAATATCAACGCAGTAATTATTGAACCAATAAAATAAAATATTGAATAGTAATTACTGTAACAATTATTGAGTAGCGCTTTCTTACGTAAGAATCAATAATTCAAAATATCATAATGCAATACTGGTGTTATTCTTTGTGCAACCACGCGTATTACTATATTTTAATCACAGGGTATTCTAACAGTTTTACTTGGTAACAATTATTGCCGTTATTTATAAAAACTCAAACTTGTCATTTTCTTCATCCTCAGCGGTTATTACATTATGGGGCCCTGAATGGTCATTTGCGTCAGTAAATGCGAATATTTCCGACAACAAGAATATTCCACGACCAAATGAATGATCCTCAGCGAAATGAGTATTTTATAACCCTTTGCGTATTTTGAAAATTTTATATATATCACTCTTAACTTTAACCTTTTATCAATTTAACCATTTAATAAATAGAAAAATTAAATACTTTTATTTCATAAAATTCGGGGTCTTACAATGACTATGAGGAGGCACCTCGTGGGCGTCGTCGACCATATGCAGTGGAGGATGATAGGATACGTTGGGAGACTGGTATAAGGACTGAGATTCCTGAATTTCGTTGTACCCTCCAACCAGAAGAACTCATTGACTGGCTGGCCACGGTAGAAGAGATCCTAGAATTTAAGGGTGTCCCTGATGATAAACGAGTACCCTTGGTTGCTACCAGACTCAGAGATAGAGCGATGGCGTGGTGGCAATAACTCAGGCAAACGAGAATTAGATTGGGGAAGTCAAAAATTACGAACTAGGAGAAGATGAAGAAATAGTTGTGGGCGACATTTCTACTTTATAATTATCAGCGATTAATGTACCAGAGGTTGTAGAATTTAAGGCAAGGAGGTCGTACAGTTGATGAATACACAACTGAATTCTATCTGCTGATTGCTCGAAACTAGGTTCATGAGACAGAAGATCAGTTGGTAGCCCGATATATTTGGGGTTTACGCGAACAAATTAAAGAGACAGTCAACATGTTTGATTTGATGTACATTTTACTTGATGCATATCGACTAATTTGTGTAGATTGAGAAGAGGTATCTTGGTTGCTTTGGACAATCTTCTAGCTTTGGGTATTCAGGAGGAAGTGTCAATATCAGCCGTTCATGCGAGTTGAAGCTACGGGGGCAATAGACAAAACGGGAGCTGTAACAAATAATAATAGGAGGATTGGCTCAATAAGTGGTATCAAGTGTTTTGCATGTGGTGAAGAGGGCACAGCAAAAGTTGATTGCAGAAAGGCCAAAGAAAAAGGGTGATGTTTGCTAAAATAGATGAGGGTGATCTTATCGAGGATGAAGCCTTGCTAGCGGTGAACCGATCTTTGATTGAGAAGGCGTGGATGAAGAGGTGATGATTGGTGATGTTGGATTTGCGTTGGTGGTGAGGAGGTCCTACCTTACACCTAGAAACATTGATGATGATTGGTTCTTGAAACAACATTTTTGATCAACTGTCTTTATTAAAGGGAAGGTGTGTAAGTTTATGATTGACGCGGGCAGTTATGAGAATATAATTTCAGCGGAGGCAGTCCGAAAGCTGGAACTAACAACTGAAAAGCACCCAAAACCATAAAAGTTATCCTGGTTGAAACAAAGGCTGAAGTATTTGTCTCAAAACATGCCTTTGGTATCCTTTTCATGGGGACAAAATACTGGACGAGGTTTGGTGTGATGTAGTAGCTATAGATGCATGCCATTTATTTTTGGGACGACCTTGTCAATTTGATAGAGAGGTGGTTCATAACGGTAAAATGAATACTTACAACTTTGTGTTTGAGGGGGTGAAGATTGTGTTAATGCCAAGCGGGAAGAAAATAAAGGCAATGCTAGTTTGTTGACTTTAGCACAATTTGAGGAGGTGGTGCAGGAGACGAACATAGTGTATGCCTTAATCGGGAGGATGGTAGACAAGGAAGCAGAGTTCCTGATGCAGTCAAACCACTTCTCGAAGAGTTCAGTGATGTATTTCCAGAGGAACTACCTGAAGGATTACCCCCAATGCGTGATATCCAACATCAGATTGATTTGGAGCCCAGGGCAGCCTTACCCAATCGACCTCATTACAAGATGAGTCCCGGAGAGCATGAAGAATTAAGGAGACAGGTGGAAGAGTTACTGGCCAAAGGTTACATTCGGGAGAGTTTGAGTCCTTGTGCAGTACCAGCCCATCTGACTCCAAAGAAAGATGATACTTGGCGGATGTGTATCGATAGTAGAGCCATTAACAAAATAACGATCAGGTATCGTTTCCCTATTCCTCGATTGGCTGACCTACTGGATCAGCTTAGTGGGGCTACTATTTTTACTAAGTTAGACTTGAAGAGTGGGTACCATCAACTCTGAATTCGGGTTGACGATGAATAGAAGACAACTTTTAAGGCGAGGGAGGATTATGCGAGTGGATGGTCATGCCAGTTTAGTTTGTCAATGCACCTAACACCTTCATACGTTTAATGAATCGATTTTGAGGCTGTAATTTGTAAGTGTGTTGTCGTGTATTTTGATGACATTCTAATATCTGATCTTAACTTCGAATGAGCATCTTAGTCGGTGTGAGAAGTTTTTCATGTGCTACGTAAGGAGAGATTGTATCTTCTATGACTAAAAAGTGTGTATTTCGACATCGAGGTCTTTGTTTCTTGGTTACATTTATGTCCAGATGTGAAATTTGCGGTAGATGAGTCCAAAGTAGAAATTTGTGAAACATTGGCAAGACCTAGTACTATTATTGAAGTTAGGAGCTTCTATGGGTTGGCCTCCTTTTATGAATTTTATTCCTCATTTTAATAGCATTATGGCTCTATTACTAATTGCATGAAGCGAGGATGAGAAGTTTGTTTGAATGGAAGTGAAAGCAGAAGAGGCATTTTTGGTGATTAAATTCGCCTTACCATAGCTCTATTCTAGTATTACTAGATTTCCATCAACCTTTTGAGTTGCATTCGATGCTTCCAAGGTGGGAATTGAAACATTTTTTTGTCCAAACAATGAGACAAAGTGGCGTATTTTAGTGAGAAATTGTCGGGTGCCTAGTTGCGTTATAGCACTTATGATGTTGAATTTTATGTCATGGTTCGGGTTATTAAGCATTGGCACCATTATTTATTTTAGCGAGAGTTTATCTTGTATCTGAGATCATGAGGCTTTAAAACATTTGCCGCGGTCGAAGATAAAGTTTACGCTGAACATGTGAAATTTGGGTTGCTTACCTCCAAAGGTTCAATTTCGTGGTAAAACACAAGTCAGGAGTTACCAATAGAGTGATTGATGCCTTGAGCAGGCGAAAGGGGTTGTTAACTCGACTTTCTATGGAAGTACATGGTTTTGATTCATTTGCTGAATTACTTGAAACTGATCCGTATTTTTCTGGTATTTTGGCAAAGGTTCGGGATGGGGAGAGGACAGATTTCCACTTGCATGATGGATTTTTATTTAAAGACAACCAACTATGTGTTCTAGATTGTATTTTGAGGTTGAAGATCCTAAATAGCTTGCATGGAGAGGGACATGTAGGGAGAGACAGGACCTTGTAGTTAGTGCAGTCTAATTACTTCTGGCCTACTATTCAGAAGGAGGTTGAAAAATTGGTGCAACGTTGTAGGGTGTGTCAAGTCGCTAAATGAACAACAACTAATGTAGGCTTATATATTCTTCTACCAGTTCCATCACAGCCATGGGTGGACATCAGTATTGTGACGCCCCCATTATAGGTATACATCACCCATCTTGAGTCGCCAAATACATGGTACAAAATTCAAATACAACTTAATTATACAACAGTCGTGTAAAATACGACAAAACATATGCTGTGGGTTTTAATACAAATATTATCATCTAGACAATATCCACACTCAATTGAGTCCTCATTACATTTATTAACACACTATTTAATGAGAATAGTGAGGACTCTTAATGTTATTATACGGAATGAGTCACTCTGGTTTTCCAGGCTAGTCCTGCTACGTTCTTATTTCTGAAGAGAACAATGAAAGTAAAAGGGTGAGCTCAACTAGCCCGAAGAAATATTATGACTAAGATAATACGAATAAATTATCATTAGCCTTGATAGTGTTAAATTGATACAATATAACAAACATCAAGTTTAGCTGATGTGAACAAGCAATCCATTAAAAGAGTCAAGTAGAGAATAAAATCTACTATCTTTTATAATTTAAAAGGGTTTTCATCACTTTTATCATTTGTGACTCGACAATAAATAATCCACATCATCCCGCTACTCTGACCGAGGATATTCATTAGTATCACAACCACAAATTATCCATGCACTATGGGCCGAGGATATTCGTGTATTCATCGATGGTCATGATCATGCCAACAACTTTCCATCAATGCACTACGGCCAATGTGGACTTTTACCACATCATTTGTAACATTACGGTCATGATTATACGGATTAATCCCTGGTCATAATCATACCAAGTCCATCTATGCACTCTGCCACGAGATGACTTTCAACATAATATAAACATTAGGATAATGACAATGATATAAGAATTCAATAAAACAAGTTCAAGAATTAATTTATCCAGGAACTAATAACGTCCAAATTGTCAACATGATACTTCTTTGTAGAGTAAAATTCAAGAACGCTTCCGGAAGAATATTTTCATGAAAAGATCTTTGGATGAAGCCTTGAATATCAAGGATATTCCACTAATTTCATGGAATATAGAAGTCAAAACTTTAACCAACTGAGTATAAATAAGAATGGAATAACAAAAGAAATCATCAGGCATGCGATGGACCGCACAGACAGGTTATTCTAACAGAATAATAAATAACGGAATCAGGTCATGCGTAAATGCACAGACAAGATATTCCAACAGAATAATAAATAACGGAACGAAGTCGGGCAAAATTAGCATGCAAGCGGGATATTCCAATAGAATAATAAATAACGGAACCGAGGTCGCATAAGCGCATGAGCGAGGATGTTCCAATGAGAATAATAAAGAATGGAATAACAGAAGAATTTTACCATGTATGCGGTACTTCGCATTGAAAGTTATTCAACATAATGATAAAGTTTGGAATAACGAAGAATTTCACCAAGTATAGGGTGAAAGCCCAGCGTATCTGAGTTATTCAACAGAATAAAAAATGGAATAATGAAGTTCTCTTCATGAATCTGAAAGAAATAATACCCCTTACCTTAGAACAAACTGGATATAGGAGTAGTGAAGTAGCGAGAATACTTTTCTTCTTTCTCTCTATAGTTTCTCTCTCTAGAGTTTAAATTGAATTCGTAAGAAATAATGAAGGAATGAGCTTCTATTTATAGAGAATGGTGAATAGTAACTAATTCTGAGCGGTCAGATTGATTTACTTTTAAGCGGAAGGTCCAGATTGGTTTACTATAAAATATTCTAATAAAATAAAATCTTTTAAATAAAATATAATATATTCTATTTATAATCTAATAAAAGCGAATACCTTTATAAAAGTATTACATTTTATATAAAAAATTTTACTATGCAAAATACTATGCATAATAGAATATAATATATTCTATTTATAGTCTAATAAAGCGAATAACTTTATAAAAATATTTTGTTTTATATAAAAAGTTTTCATTTTATTACATTAATAATACTAATAAAACAAAACTTCATCATCATTATTATAATTCACACATTATTAATCGACCGGTCGTTCCGGGGAAGAGGGCTTTCAATAAGAATTTCTTCTATTGGTGGCGTAATTAGGTGACCAAACCTCTCCTTGGCGGAAATTCTAGACATATCGTTAATATTGCAAATAATAATATTAATAACTTCGTCGTCTCAATCACTACTAGAAAAACAAGAATACGTGACAAAATTTTGTGACAGTTTTTAAAAACAATCACAAAAGATAGTAATTTGTGATGAACCTTTTAATCAATCACAAAATAATAGTATATATGAGGGCTCTTAGTGATGACTAATCTTGCCACCAATGTATTATAATTGTGGATGACCATGTCAATCACACCAATTTTTTCATGCAAAATAAATTTTCTTTTTTATGGCCTTTAAGTCATCACTTATAGATATACCCTTTTCGTGATTGCATTTAAGCTATCACTAATATTTTAATGTAAGAAATAATCAAAACATTATTTTATGACGGTCGTGACAATCATTAAAAAAGATAGATTTTTGTGACAACTTTTATTTGCAATTACAAAAAGAAGGCATTTTGTGATGAAATTTTCAAGTCATCACAAAACAATAAAATATATGATGGCTCTTACTGATGACTAATTTTACCATCATTATAGAGTATTTGTGACTGCCATTGCAATCACCAAATCATATGTGGAAGTAATTTTGTTTAGTAAGTCAACTCACACATGTTTCCTTTTATATTTTGTTTTAAAATAATAATCATGATCTGGACTTTGGTGTAGCGGTAATACTCGTTATTTAGTTTGCAAATGGGAGAGGGTTCGAATCCTACAAGTATCATTTGATACAATTAATACAGTGAAATAAATTATATATAAATAGAGATTCACGTTCTTACATTTGATCCTAAAGTCTTATTTTTCTGTGATGACTTTGACAATCACAATAGATTATGTGTTAATGTGATTGTATTAATCATCACAAAAGCACTAAGCGTTTCCGTGATTGCCAAAACCATCACGTAAAATCTTTCATGATGGGCGTACAAGCGACCATTGTGATGTTAAAGCCAACACGTAAATCTTTTCGTGATGGTTTTCCTACTTTTATGATGGATTTTGGCCATCACAAATGACCATTTTTTAGTAGTGAATTATTAATTTAATAATATATAAAATATCAACAATAATTGAATCAATTAACGTGAGATACTATGCAATAATTACCATGAAGCAATAATTGAACAAAGCAGAGTGACTTCTCACGTAAGCATCGATAATCAATACAGGTGTGCTATTATGCAACCACAGCGTATTCTTGTACTTTAACAAGGGTGTTTCAACAGTTAACGATAAAACTTCCGCCGTTATTTTTTTCAAATATTTTTGTCGTTTTCTCAATCCAAATGATAATTAGTTATGGGGTCCACTGATGATTGTCTTGGTAAAGTCGTCATTGAATATTCTGTTAAAACGAATATTCCCCGACCAATCGAATATTATATAACAACTTGCGTAATTTGCAAAATTTATAACTATTACCTACAACTATAACATTATATCAAATTCATTCCATAATATTCAAAAATGATAATTATAGAAAATTCATCTTTATTCATAAAAGTTGGGGTCTTACAGGTATAGATTGTGTGCTTGGATTACCGCGTACACAGCAAGATAATGATTCTATTTATGTGGTAGTTGATCATTTTTCCAAGATGGTGCACTTTATTCCATGTAAGAAGACCACAGATGCTGTTCGTGTTGCTCAATTGTTTTTTAGAGAGATTTATAGATTGTATGGCTTGCCACTGTCTATTGTGTCTGACCGTGATACACGGTTTCTTAGCCATTTTTGGCGTAGTTTGTGTAAGATGGTGAACACACAGTTGAATTTTAGTAGTGCCTACCACCCACAGATGGATGGGCAGACTGAAGTGGTGAATCGATCTCTAGGCAATTTGCTGAGGTGTTTGGTTGGAGAACATGTGAAGAGTTGGGATCTGAAGTTATGTCAGGCTGAGTTTGCCCATAATCATGCAGTTAATAGGAGTATTGGATTTAGTCCTTTTGCAGTAGTATACTCTGTTACTCCTAGGGGACCACTTGCTTTGCTGCCATTACCAGCAAAAACACGAGTTCATGGGACGGCAGAAACCTTTGTGACAGGATTGCATGAGGTTCACAGGGATTTGTCGTGACAATCACTGCTGCAGTGCGAGCAAAGTATAAACAAAATTGATAAGAAAGCGCAGCGTCGTGTTGAGTTGAAGTGGGAGATTATGTGTGAAATTTTTCTTACTAAGGATAGATTTTCTGCAGGTGACTATAATAAGTTGTCTCCCAAGAAGATTGTGCCATTGGAAATTATTGAGAAGATCAATCCTAATGCATATCGCTTGCGCCTGCCGAGTCATATTCGTGCAGCGAATGTTTTTAATGTCAAACATTTGATTCCTTACAGAGCGATTCTTACGATTTCGACAATTGAGGCTTAATTTGCATACACCATGGGGAGAATGATGTAGTTGAAGAGAAAGTGTGTCAGTTTATGGAAAGATTTAATCCAGTTTATGAAAAGATTTGGTAGATTATTGAAAAAGATTTGATCTAGTGGCAATTTGGTAATTTTTGTCAAGTTTGGAGTGTCGGATTTTGGTGTTTTGAGCCTAATTTCGTTGGAAGCATGTCGATGATCAAAAGTCACGAGCAATTTGCTCGTGAAAAGTGAGGTTTATTAAATCAAATTCCATCATTTAGGCCTTCAAAATTATATTTTATTGTTTTTGAGTTATTTTTGTAATTTTCCTTATTAGTTTTCTTTTTTCGTTTTGGATTCCACTTTTAGGGCTTTGTTATTTAAACGTTTGCTATGATAGGAACAAGCAGTTTTTGATGAATAAAAGATTTATCTTATTTTCCAAAATTCTCTGAATTAGAATTTTGTTGCCTATTTCCTAGAATTCGTAGAATCAACAGGTTGTAGAAGGTTATCATTGGCAATCGTGCGCGGTTCAACAATTGATAACGATTTCTGTTTACTTCCGCTACGTCAAAATACATCAGATAAGTAGAATTAGCCAAATTGGTGAACCTATGTAATTTCGCGTGTTCTTTATTTGTCCGTTCTTCTCTATTTTGTGTGTGTGATTGATGTGTGATTCGATCTTAAAATCGAAGTGTATATATGTAAGATAGAAGTCACAAAACTCCTATAGTTAATGAAACAATTTAGTAATCTTTTTATTCGAAGTAATTATTAACCTGGCCAATTTAATTATGTTTATTCCTGAATGATCCTTACCAGCTCTTGAAAGGACTTGTTCTGCCTGTTGTTGATAGACCAAATCGATAAATTTTGAGTTAATCTCAATGAATTCCTATCAGCTTGATAATCAATCTCAATTTTATTCCGACCCATTTTCTTGGCAAAAAACTGCACATGGCAGTTGCCGGTAATAAATTGACAGTTCACCGCATAAAAATGAAATAAAACGTGTTTATGCATGTTTTATTTCTGAAAATACTTGGTGCATGCTCTAACGCACAAAACAGATAGAAGCTTCACGTTTTCGGTTTTTTTCCCTTTTCTTTTGTTTTTAGGTTCCATTTTCAATACCTCATAATTCATACGCTGTTGATCTTGTTACAGTGTTTATAAGTAATAATTTTTCTTAAATCTATGAAAATGCATAAAATCTCTTTCCATATATATATATAGAGAGAGAAAACACAATAATTACAATTAGTATATATTTACAAGAAGAAAGTGATAGTAATCAAAATGGGCATATTATCTATATAATAAAAGCAAGGCAATTTGAATTACATAATTTAATACAGCAACAACGTCTCAAATTAAATTCTGAAAAGCTTAATCTAAAAAATTTCGTATTTAAATACCACTTCATAAAACAAAATCACATCCAAATTTCCTCCTCCTTCTCTTTCTCTCTCCTCTCTCCTCCGCCTTCTCTCTTTCTCTTTCCTCCTATTCTTCTCATTTCTTTCTTTCTTTCTTTCTCTCTCTCTCCTCTGCCGTCTCTCTCTTCTCCTCTTCCTCCATTTACTTAATTAATTAGTATTTTAATATTTTATTTTAAATTATAATAATTTTTTGGAGTATGCATACATTTAAAATGTATAATACATAAAAAATATCAATGGTAAGAAAACAATTACAAAATCAAAAAATTAATTTATCAAATAGAACAAATATTAACAAATACTACTACTACTATAATAATAATAATAATAATAATAATAATAATAATAATAATAATAATAATAATAATAATAATAATTACTATCATAATTATACTAATATTAATAATTATTATTATTGATTTTATAATTAACTTTCTTACCATTGATATTTTTTTTATGTATTATACATTTTAAATGTATGCATACTCCAAAAATTATTATAATTTAAAATAAAATATTAAAATATTAATTAATTAAGTAAATGGAGGAAGAGAGAAGCGAGAGGCGACAAAGGAGAGAGAAAGATGAGAGAGAGAGAGAGAGAAAGAAAGAAAGGAGGAGAGGAATAGGAGGAAAGACAAAGAGAGAAGCGGAGGAGAGAGAGAGAGAAAGATAAGGAGGAGGAAATTTGGGCGGGATTTTGTTTGTGTGAGATGAAATATGAGCCTTTAGATTAAGTTAGAATGAATCGAGACGTTGTTGTGCTTTGTCAAATTATAGAATTCAAATTGAGTTCTTTTATTATATAGATTACGCCTAATACTAGTCGAGGAAAAAGAAGGAGAAGCGACAACATAAGAACACAAAGAAAAGAGCTGGAAACTTATATTTCAGAGCTAATTACTTTTTGGTGAGTAATTGATATGATGATAAAGCATCTTCTTTTGTGAATTAGGATCCTCTCTATTTCAAATGAAATAGAGTCTCAATTTCATGTTTCAAATTTAAAATTTGTTAGAATGTGACATCATGATGATGGGAGAAAGATGATAATATAAAATATACAAAGAATGAAAACTTGCCATTTCATTTAAAATGGAGAGTATGTTAATCCGCTGATTGTGGACATATATCATAGGCATATGAGAATGATGGACATTAATTTATTAATAAAATAAATGTACATAATGCTTAGTATTGGGTTTGATTGGGTTTGTAGTATATTGATATGTATATATATATTATATGCATGAATTGATTAAGGTATAAATTTATTGAATGAATGTGAAGGTAGACCACCTGGAATGTTAATACATTAAGATGACATTTTATTTGGAGATGTTGTTCAAATTGATAATTAGTATGTGAATTTAGTAGACTTTAGTAACTCTATATCCATAATAATTATGTCCTAAACATCTTGTATTCTATAAATAAAACATTTGTTTGGTACGGAAGAGTTATCAATAAATACATATAGTTGTAGAATTTTAAAATTTCTGATTATGACTATAACAATAATATTTGGAAACGTACTTATATTTATTATTATTTTATTTATATAGTTTGAGCGGAAGAAGTGTAGCGAATCATATTTGGAATATACTTTGGATATTAGTAAAAGGGTTAAAGATGGAAAGAATAATTTTTGTATATGTACTTATTTTTATTATTATTTTGTTTAAATAGGTTGAACGAAAGAAGTGTAACGAATCATATTTGGAATATACTTTGGATATTAAATTCTTGACACCCACAAATCCAGGGTACCTTTGCCTTGGGTTTAGTGCTCACGATACTAGCATATCCATTCATTCCAAGATTACATAAATATCTTACTTAAATCTCAGGTTCTATAGACCTTTACATAACTTAAATAGTAAATAATATTACAAAACATAATACTAAATGTATTTATTACGTCAACTACTTAAGTTCATTTAAGCACAAACGCTTAATTAACAAATTGATACGCAACTTTGTCTTTTCCTTTATCTTTTAGGACGTACTAGCGTTCTCGGTTTTAAGCGAAAACATTATATTCAACGCAAGGGTGAGCAAAAGCTTGCTTCACAAGGAAATAAACTGTTGAACATAATGGAATATAAATATTTATAATAAAGGAAATAAAATCATGAGATACTAAGCAAAACAGTTCTTCATAAGCTTTGAGTTTTAAAGTCAGGCTTTAGCATGCTGTAAGGTCAAATGACCAGTGAACTCTGTACTAGAATTGACAGTACAAAAACTGCAATCCATGGATACAAGCAACTATGAAAACTTAACTATATCCTAGACTTGTCACTTTAGAGGATTAGCCTAAGTACCTTATATTGTGCACAACATAACAGTCTAATGACATATTACATGTCCTTTGAATCATAATGTCCGATATCATATGCCCTCCTATAAAAGGGTGTTGTTAGATTCACGATTATATAAGAGTCCGCGACAACAACAAAATGGTTTGGAGAACATTAAATGAGATTTTCATGAATGAATAATATCAATATATCTCAATATTTGTCTAGCCGAAATAATGGCTTTTCCATACTTTCAATATCATAAGAATAAATAAATCTGAAGTATTGCAGTTCAATAATTTGAATAATCTGGAAATAACAACTTTCGAATTTAGTATATGCCATATAAACTTATTTGAGTAAGAAAGGTTGATGTACTTTGCCTCTCGTGTTGATTAAACCTTTTAATAAAGTACTTTGCCACTGAGTAGCCTACATATATCCAGTATTGGCTTACTTAGTTATCTTTTAGCACAAAGTTTATATTATTGATTTACATAGTTCAACTATAGTTATTGAAGTTGTATTCAATAACTATCAGATAAGTTACTTACTAACATTAAACAGTTCTATAGATAGCTTTTATTTGCAAATAAATTTAAGCACACATAGACACTTAGCTTGACACCATTCATAAATTTCACAGTTTAGTACATACAAATATAGCACTTTCTTATAAATAGTTCACATAGGCACACAACCTATTTATAGCTTCGATATATCCCAAAGCATACTTGATTCACCTTAAACATGTCATGATATAGATTTTAGATCATAAAACACTTTTATTATCTTATTTAGTCATGCTAAGACATTTACAAGACTTAAACTTCACTTTTTTAAAATATAACACAAAATTATAATTTTTGAGGATTTTTAGTAATTTCTATAGTAACCTTTTGACCTCCCATTTGTGCAATATTATAGATCCCATACCAAAGTATTTTATTATTAGTTTAGGTTATTAAAACTATCAAGTTAAGCAATTCAAAAACAGTCCCCAAATGGGTTGTTTTACACATTTTCTTACTTAGCAAAATCTGCAGTAATTTTATGATTTTCAAGGCTACTTTGATGATTTTTATGAATTTTTGTCTTAGGCTTTTAGACATGAACTCTGGGCATATATACTTCCAGAATATATACCAGGGTATTTTTGTATTGGTTTGGTTTCTCAAGTAAGTCTTTTATGCTTTTTGAAACTGATGCTCAAATTATGTTACGTTGTTTATCACAATTTTAGCTTTTACTAAATTTGGTCAATTCTTGTCATTTTCATTTATGGCCTCTTGGGTTCATTGCAACACTTGAATTATTACTAGTTAAGACTAGTTTTAGCATTCCCTTGACTTTACTAAGCATAGATTTGGTTTTGGCCCTCTAAACCTAGCTTTTGCAAGCTTTTACATACTAATTTCTCAAGTTTTTGTATACATTAGCATTCCAACAATTGGAATAGCCTAGCATACCTCTAATTCACTTGTCTAATCTATCAAAACTGAGTTCTAGGCCAAATGGCAAAATTTCAAATTTCACACTTAGAAAAATTTACAAAATTGTAGTTTGGATGATTTTTCTAGCTAGTTTGGTGATTTTTATGAATATGTTGGTTAAGCTGTTGGGCTTAACCACTTGTCCCTAATTCCAGAACATAATACAAGGTATTTTAATCAAGATATAAGTTTCTAATTCATGCCAATTAGGTTTCCCAAAACAGGCCTCCAACTGGGCAGTTTTCTCACTTTTTATAAAAACTGTTTTTGAATTTTTTTCCAAAATTTTCCAATTTTGGCCACTATGATAGTCTAGGCATGTGTATTTAAGTTACTTAAGGATACTTTTAGCATCACCACACTTTATTTAATCATCTAGCCAATTTTGACCTATCAAAACTCACTTTAGGCTTGGGAAATAAATCCTAATTTGGTTTTCTTACTAGCTTTGGTCATGGAAATGATTTGGAACTATTATAAACTTTATACAAGTTCATTTTAGTCTTATAAGTTAAGGTGCTAAGAATTACACAAAACAATCCACTTTTGGGCTAAAAATGAGATTTTTAACAAATCTAATGCTCAAAACAATTTAGGCTTGGTTTCTTTAGCTTGTGTAGCTTACTTATGTCATATTATGACTATTAAAACTTGCCTATGTGGTCCAGGTATGGTGGTTCTTCATTTTGGTGTTTATTGCTATTTAAAGCATACTTTCATTGGTTTTTAGGCATGAATTTGCATAACACACCTTGTAGAACTTAACTAACTTAAGGAACAACTTTCAAATGGTATACATAGACAATATAGGGACTCTATCTTTGACTCACAACTTGGTTGAAACATTTGGCCATATAAATGAGTTTTAGATATAAATTTACTAAAAGTCCATAATAGAACTCAAAAGAAACCTTTAGGCATTCAAGAAATCCTTAAAACATGCTTATAACATAAAATTATATCTCTATTTATGTTTGCAAATGTCAGCCATCTTTTGAATACCAAAACAGTCCATATAGGACACTTTAGGTATGATTTAGTACCTTTACACCAAAACAATACCAATCATTCAAGTATATGCATTTCTACAACATGAAACTATTATATACTATATATTCATGGTTTAAAACATCTAAAGGCAAAGTTTTCATACTTTAGGCCAAAATAGCCCATTCTAGGTTATATGTTTTAAAAGAAAACATAGACTAGTAATATAATTAACACATGATAACATGATGAGCATGTACTGATTTTTCATGTATCATTCAACATGTATCAATATCCACACTTGGAATGCCCAAAAGTTCACACATTTGCTTTAAGGTTCTAAGATATGAACTAGCATTACAACAAAAATCAAGTTATGGATTTAAAGCATACAAGGGTTCCTAAAATTGTGGCCGAGTCTGGATTGTTCAAAACAGGCTCAGACTTGCCCTATTTTAGGTTCTTTTCACATTGTAAAACCTCATTTAGGCTTTACCCATACCAAGCTTCATAGTTAGATACTTTTGGTCATCAAGAATATATAACATATAAGTCTTATTAAAGTCAAGGGTAGCAACCTTTACTTGGTTTATTAGCACAATATTATTTAATTCGATTAGCTCATATATAGGCTAGCGTAACATCAAAGTTACTCTCAATATATCATATCACTTATATCATGCAAGCATACATGACATTATTTACTTACTAGCATGGTATTATAGCCATAACTCTTCGCTTTACAGTTAACATACACTAGGCACATTTCAGTTCTTATTTGGTCACTTTATCAAATAGTTGGCGGGCACGATTTTTATTTACATGGAATAACTAATTTCTTATCCCTTTTCCCTAGCCTTTTGGCTTAATTTAACAATGAACCTTCATCTAGTTTAACACAACACTAATAACAACAATATGTCAGCTACATATATAATAATCAATTACAACAACACAATATAACAACCCCTTCATTTTCTTTTCAGGCCATTCGGCCATTGCATTGCAGTTTCTCATCAAAATTGAAGTGGGAGAGGAATGGAAAAAGATCTAAGTTAACTCACCTAGACAGCCTGGTGATTGGGGTGGCTTTGTTTGTGACACCCCAAAATCCGAGTTACCTGACCCCTGAATTTGGTGTTCACGATCCACACTATAATAACATTTAACTACCCATTTATATAGAAATAGTAATACATAACACATTAACATATATTGTTAATACATAAGTCGAGTGTTCTTTAACCTTAACATTACAAACATACCCTTAGATATACAAAAAGGGTTACAATACAACATAATAAATATGCTAATCATATCTAATTTATCACTATGCCTTTTCCTTTTGTTCTTCTTCACAACACCTTCGCAACTTCGTCCCTAAATGAAATATTTTATTTAGCAAGGGTGAGCAACAAATTTGCCCCGCAAGTTAAGTCATACAATAAGCGATATAAGAATCAATAACAAGTCTTCTCGCTTTCTATGCAACACAATAATTTGATAATGAAAGAATACAACGCTTTCAAAGTTTTCTACAAGATTCAAATGAATAATCAAGAATTAATTCTCTGAAATAACAAAGTGGAATATTTTCCGGTTTATCTTTGAAGCGATCCATTGGATCTTGAACTTCTCTTCTTAGGTATCTATCAAAGATTTACTTTGATATATACTCGAAGTGTATCGAGATAACCATAAAGATTAAATCATACACATCTGCAAGTACTTAGAGCCGGCCAACTCCTTGTACCCTATATTATGCATAATACTTAAGTCGCGCGCAAAGGTCGAATTTACGACCAATAAAATGTTCCCTTTATATAAAAGGTTGTTTCTTACCGATCCTCAAAATCAAGATTTGATTTAACAACGAAATTCAATGATTTCAATATCTAATCACTTATCTTGTCTTCGCTTCTCAAACCTATCAAGTTTTCTTTTTTCGATCTAGCCGATACAACTGGCATTGATCTATTAATAATAATTAAATTCTCTTCTCTTTTCTTCTCGAACCTATCAAGTTCTAACAAATGTTCGTCTAGCCAGAATAATTAGCTAAGACATTTCTCAACATAATTTGACAATAAACAGGAATTATCTGTACTATCAATATTAGCTTCTACAGATATGAATATCCAACAACAGTAATTCTACGAATATATATTTTTCGAATCAGTAATTCAATTTGAATTATTAAACATGCACTAACTGCGAATAATCAACAATAAATTCTTGGACGTGGTCTAATTAACAATAATTAACCACCATAATAATTAAACAATATTAACTCAAGGTTGAGTTAGGAAACTTGCCTTCTCCGTTGATTACAACTACACACTATACTTATCTGCGTTTGAAAGACCTATAATCACAATATCGGTCTCACAATTAGCACAATAATTCACAATACACAACACTGTAATTCACAGTCAATCTTCTCCTAGACACATTACCACATAGTCACATCAGTGTTTATATCCTATATAAACACTTATCAAGTCTAACTAGTTCGATTGCGGTTGGACTTGATTACATTCTTGGTGTTCAGGTCACCCTATCCGACAATTAACACATTGATTGTCAATTAAACTTGGTCTCTAAGCTTTGATATTATTTTAGATAAGTCAATTATCCTTTATAAAATTTTTTAGAAGCTTTTAATAATTTATTAACAATTATTATAAATTATAATAATTTTGCAAACACCGAAATCATTTTTAAATGATTTTTAAATCAATAAAATCATTTTTAATTCATTTATTTAATATAATAATTAAATAAATCTAACATCATTAATATTAATTTATTAATGAGAATTCTCCAAAAATATTGAAAATTATATTTTATAATTTCAAACATTTTCTAATACTTTATTCTCATTTAAAATGATTTTTAAAATATTAAAATCATTTTTAACTCATTTATTTAATATAATAATTAAATAAATCTAATATCATTAATATTAAATTATTAATGAAAATTCTCTAAAATATTGAAAATTATAATTTTATAATTCAAAATATTTTAAACACTTTATTCTTCTTTTAAAATGATTTTTATAATATTAAAATCATTTTAATTCATTTATTTAATATAACAATTAAATAAATCTAATATCATTAATATTAAATTATTAATGATAATTCTCTAAAAATATTAAAAGTTACATTTTATAACTCAAAATATTTTTAAATACATTATTCTTATTTAAAATGTTTTTTAAAATATTAAAATTATTTTTCTCTAATTTATTTAATATACTAATTAAATAAATTAAATATCATTAATATTAAAATAATTATAAATATTAATGAAAAATATCTCTATTAATCAGAAATTATTTTTCATAATTTAAAATAATTATTAAAACCATTTTTGGTAATTTTTATAATTTATTTCTATTTTTAAATAATTTTCAAAAAATCAAAAATTAAATATAATTAAAAACCGTCGCTATAGTCTATAGCGACACTTGTCTGTCGTCTTAGGTGTTCTTGAGCTTCAAGAACACTTTCAGACCGGTTTCAAGGGTCATGGTTTGACCGGTAGTAATTCTCTTTACATTCATGTTCTGAGCTATCTTAGACACTGATCGTGTAGTGAAAATGTAACTCTACAATATCCAACCAGCATCATGATCATACAACAAACCAACAAGTAGATTCAGCCTCTCAAAGTCACTGTCAGATCACATCTGGGTTTTCTGGGTAACCTAGAAACCCAGACAGTGTCGAGTTGACACTTTCAAGCTCGATTTCCTTTATGTTCTGGTCATCAAATGGTTCTATTTTTGGTCCAATCATGCAGTGCTCATGACAAGGAACACATAGGAATCAACAGATAAGTTAAACAACAACACATTTTCTAGATAAATCTCGGTCAAACCACGCCGAATCATTGTTCAACGGTTTCGGGTTTTCCGTAAATGGTATCCATGATCGACGTGCTCGATTCAATTAGCCCACTATGTCTCACATGTTTGATATTTAAGAGATTTAAAGGTATAGGTCTCAAGTCCATACATCAGACTACACATTGGTTATCATAACAACAGTAAACAGATTAACATACAACAGATCAAAGCCTTTCAAATTATTGTCAGACACTGGAATTTGAATTCTTGGTTACCCAGAATTCATCTGGTCATGCCCGGTCAACGTGTTTTGACCAAGAATAACTTCAAATCTAAACATCCAATGACTATGATTCCTGTCCCAGATCAAAGACTACATATCCAACTATAGATCTAACACATAAAACATCAAAAATCTTAAACATATAAAGATCTACGGCCACTGACATTTGATTGTCAGACCTCTTAACTGTTCTTGGGCAGTTTTGAAAATCAACACTTTTAAAGCCATTTGATGCAATGGATCTATGGTATATCAACATATATCACCATAAAACATCATCTAACACTGATTTAAACACATAAACACAGAATTTTTCTTAGCATGTAAGATCAAACTCAAGTTAGTAATTTATACATTCTAGCTTAATCTTTGATTCTTGCTTTCCTAATCTGATCTAGATGATCGAGGGGTGTTTTAGGACTGGGTAACTTATGAATTTCGGGATATGTAAAGAGAGAGAGAGTTGTGGGAGAGATAGATATCAAATGGGCCAAATGCATGCACTTTCTCTCTTTATATATATATATATATATATATATATATATATATATATATAACTTAGATACATAAGATTTGATGTTGTTGGTGATTTCTTTGGAGATATAAGCCACAAAGTCAATTTAGTAGGTTACCAACTCAATATTTGCTAGATTTATAAGTTAGCTATTAAAAATATACTAAAAGGGCATTTTAGATTTTTGCAATTTGATTTTAATGGCAATCTAGACTTTTACACAAACCCTTAGGGTTTAACCCTAAGGTTCTAACCCTTAGGTTTTAAAACTTTAGCTTTCTAGAATTTTCTAATTAGGGTTTTTAAATTAGAAAATTAAAAGTTTAAAACTAAAATTAGGGTTTCATAATTAAATTAGGTTTTCCTAATCATATTAGTGTTTAATAAACACATTATGCTTGCCAATTAGGATTAGGGTTTTCTAATTAGGGTTTAGGATTCTCGGATATGAAATCAGGGTTTCCCGTCATACAATTAGGGTTTCTAACCACGCGTTAGAGTTTCTAATCCTGAGATTAGGGTTTTTAATCTCTTATTATGGTTTATTAATTTTAAACCTTATCCGATCAATCATTGATCAACATTTCTATACAGTACACACACATACTCAACAATATAATTATTTTAATTATATTTTCTATCGAATCCCTATCCAAAAATTAGGGTTAGGGTTTCTAAAACTGTTAAGCACAACTCTACTCTAATTTTCTCAGTCAATACACAGATTGACTAATTCTCGAGACTCGTATCATAGATACCCAGTACAATATTAACAGTCAATGTCAATATAAAAAAAAAATTTATTCGTAAAATTTGGATTATTGAAATCTCGGATTATTACATTGTTGATGAATTTTCCTCCTCTCCAAATTAATCAACCTTCTCTTCTTCACTAAATATGATCGCTATAGTTATTGCCTTTGGAGCTCAACTAAGTGGTGTAACCATCCGAACTTGGGTGCAACATTGGGGTTATATGGTTGAGTTTTCTATCTTGATTAGTCACCTTCGACCACTAAGCTTGCCCCTTATTCTTCTCCATCATTACCCTACCCGGCTCTACATTAGCTTCAATTCAAATTTACGACTTGCCTACTTAACGATCTCTTTCATAGCGATCAGTTAGCCCCTATAACTACCGACACACCTTGGCCTTTGTAGTGCACTTGACCCTAAAAGCCAATTTATGCACTCTAGGTTCAACTAACTTGCTTAACTACTTGCTAATTGAGCTATCCGCACTATAACTTAACCGAATTGGGAACTTATAACAAAGACTCGGCTCATTTTTCTTTCCTTCTTGAAATGTAGAAATGGACTAATACAAGGAAGGATTAGCTTTTAATTTGGGCTCAAAAAATAGTCCCCCCGCACGCACCTTATTTGGTTTGCTAGATTGGGAGGACAGAATTGATGCTTTGCTTTTGGGCTTAATGCAGATAATATATAAAATTTAAGAAATTGAAAGGCTTGTATAGAAATTAAGGTAGCACAATTTATATAAACTTACCCCCTTATTAAATCTCTTTAGGTAAGGCAATGGTCCATAACTTCACAATTAAAGTATCACATTTGCAAACACACATAGAAAATCTAATAGGGTCCAATAATTAAATATGAACTCACATTACCTATTAATATACATGAATTTTTATCCACCACAATTATGTATACTAGTAAAAAGGTACTTAGCACAAACATAATTAAAATGATGTTTTCCATATATTCATACACAGTTCATCTTTGCACTACATGCCAAAGATATTCAATAACAGTTGATCAACAACATAATCTTTGCACTACAATATGATCAACAACTGCATTTAATTTCAAGAGTAAGATTCATAAATCAATGATTTCATAACACCTTAATCCAAATATTATAAATCACTTAACAATCTCATAATCTAATATTATTAATACTACCACAATATTTTAATCATTTTTTAAATTTATAAACAATTTATTTTAATTGTTTACACTTTACTAATTAATGCATTTAATCACCCTAAAATGCCAAACTCATAAAATTTTATCACCAATAACCAAAACCCTCATAAAAATCAGATATACCTTATATAGGATTCCTAAGCCATAAAATCCTATTTTCCAATTTTGTTACTTTACATAACATATTTAATTCATTTACTCATAACTAGCCCATTTTCATGAAAAATACCAAATCAAGACAAACAAATTTTCTTTTTCTCGAGATTTAGCGTAATATAGTCCCATATTGAACATATATTTTCTCTAATTTTTAAAATTCATTTACTATTTTTCATATGGCCAAAACTCATTAATATTTAGACATTTATCATAAACCGTATTTTTTGTCCAAAAATTCCGAAATTTACAGAGTATACTTCTGTTATATACATGTACTCCCAATAAAAATTTCACCAATTTTGGAGTTAACCACAATGAGTTATAAGGGTTTACTTTTAAAATAGTCTTTTCCCATAAAATTCATAACTCCTAATCTATACATCCAAAAATCGCCATTTTTGGACACAATCTAGAAAACTCATCAAATTATCATTTCAAATTTTTCCAGAATTTTTGAGAGTCGGAAAAATTATGAAACATGAAAAACATAATAACCTTTAAAATCTCTTACCTCAAAAAAAGAAAGATTTCGATTGAAATATCAAATGTAAAGTCAAGGAAACTTGCCTTCGAATAGCAACTCTCAAAGTATCTAAATACTCACAAAAATACGCTCGATAATATAGAGAGAGAAAACTTATATTTCTGGTGTGATTTTCAATTCTAACTTAAGTGCCTATTTATAGGAAAATGCTAGAACGCCAAAGGAGACTAAATAATAAAATAATATTATTATTATTAATTTTCTCCTACGCAAGCCACCATCAAAGACCAGCCATCTCATTTGAAAATAATTTAGCAGCCCACATGTTTAAAACAATAGTGGGTCCCACCCCTAATTTTAATAAAAATCATTTTATTTTTCGAAACTTCAGTAATTCACAGAAAATAGCCCGTTTATCATAAAAATATGAATTTTATGTTCATTCCATATGAAATCGAATTCTCTACAACTTTGTAGCTTTAGGTTTTTCCAAATTCCAGACAGAAAATATCCAAAATCCACAAACGGATGATTTTTAACACCTTTTAAAATTCATAGCAAATCAACCGTTAATTTTTAACCGTTCAAAATTTGTGGACATATACTCAACTTATATATGTATAACATATCCAAAAATCACAACGACCCAACGGTTGGATTAAAATTATAACTCACGCAATAGAGATTTAAGAACACCGATTTGATCTTTTAATACCTCCAGTCCAACAAAATACTGATAAAATACCTCAACAATAATTCCTTCATTTATAACCACATAAATAAATCTATCATTTATATCCGCATCAAATAAATATTTCCTTTATCATATAAATCAATAAATACTTATTCAAAAATAATATTCTGAGTAATCACAATAATGACAACTAAAGTTGCTCCCGTGAAAGATGGGCCTTCCTAGTAAAGATTTCTCTCCATCGCGCCGCAATTAGGTGATCAAACCTCTCCTTGACAGAACTTTCTAGACATTGCCAAAATGCTATCTAATAATATTATTCAAATAATATGAATTATTGATCCGTTAATGAGAAATATCATGCAATGACAATTATTGAAACAACAATAATATAAAATATCAACGCAGAATTATTGAACCAATAAAATAAAATATTGAATAGTAATTATCGTAACAATTATTGAGTAAATACTTTTCTTACGTAAGAATCAATAATTCAAAAATATCGTAATACCGTGCAACATCAGGCAACCACGCCAGTACATTATATTTTAATCACCGGTATTCTAACGGTTTTAATTCAGAATAATTACGCCGTTATTTATAAAAACTCAAACTTGTCATTTTCTTCATCCGGACGCTTATTCTCATTATGGGGCCCATAAATGGTCGCTACTACCGCATTTAATATTTCCCCGACAACAAGAATATTCCACGACCAAACGAATAGTCCTCAACAGAAATGAGTATTTTATAACCCTTTGCGTATTTTGAAAATTTTATATATATCACTCTTAACTTTAACCTTTTATCAATTTAACCATTTAATAAATAGAAAAATTAAATACTTTTATTTCATAAAATTCGGGGTCTTACAATGACTATGAGGAGGCACCTCGTGGGCGTCGTCGACCATATGCAGTGGAGGATGATAGGATACGTTGGGAGACTGGTATAAGGACTGAGATTCCTGAATTTCGTTGTACCCTCCAACCAGAAGAACTCATTGACCTGGTCGCTACCAGTAGAAGAGATCCTAGAATTTAAGGGTGTCCCTGATGATAAACGAGTACCCTTGGTTGCTACCAGACTCGTAGATAGAAAGCGATGGCGTGGTGGCAATAACTCGTGCAAACGAGAATTAGATTGGGGAAGTCAAAATTACTTAACTAGGAGAAGATGAAGAAATAGTTGTGGGCTTACATTTCTACTTTATAATTATCGCCGATTAATGTACCAAGAGGTTGTAGAATTTAAGGCAAGGAGGTCGTACAGTTGATGAATACACAACTGAATTCTATCTGCTGATTGCTCGAAACTAGGTTCATGAGACAGAAGATCAGTTGGTAGCCCGATATATTTGGGGTTTACGCGAACAAATTAAAGAGACAGTCAACATGTTTGATTTGATGTCTGTTTCTGCGGCGCATCAGCTAGCTGTGTAGATTGAGAAGAGGTATCTTGGTTGCTTTGGACAATCTTCTAGCTTTGGGTATTCAGGAGGAAGTGTCAATATCAGCCGTTCATGCGAGTTGAATCTACGGGGGCAATAGACAAAACGGGAGCTGTAACAAATAATAATAGGAGGATTGGCTCAATAAGTGGTATCAAGTGTTTTGCATGTGGTGAAGAGGGGCACAGGCAGGTTGATTGCAAGAAGACCGAAAAAAGGGTGATGTTTGCTAAAATAGATGAGGGTGATGCTATCGAGGATGAAGCCTTGCTAACTGGTGAACCGATCTTTGATTCAGAAGGCGTGGATGAAGAGGTGATGATTGGTGATGTTGGGACTGCGTTGGTGGTGAGGAGGTCCTACCTTACACCTAGGGCTGTTGATGATGATTGGTTGCGAAACAACATTTTTCAGTCAACCTGTACTGTTAAAGGGAAGGTGTGTAAGTTTATGATTGACGCGGCAACAGGAGAATATATTTTCAAGGAGGTCCGAAAAGTCGAACTAACAAATCGAAAAAGCACCCAAAACCATAAAAGTTATCCTGGTTGAAACAAGGGGGCGAAGTGACTGTCTCAAAACATGCACTGGTATCCTTTTCTGCGGGGACAAAATACAAGGACGAGGTTTGGTGTGATGTAGTAGCTATAGATGCATGCCATTTATTTTTGGGACGACCTTGTCAATTTGATAGAGAGGTGGTTCATAACGGTAAAATGAATACTTACAACTTTGTGTTTGAGGGGGTGAAGATTGTGTTAATGCCAAGCGGGAAGAAAATAAAGGCAATGCTAGTTTGTTGACTTTAGCACAATTTGAGGAGGTGGTGCAGGAGACGAACATAGTGTATGCCTTAATCGGGAGGATGGTAGACAAGGAAGCAGAGTTCCTGATGCAGTCAAACCACTTCTCGAAGAGTTCAGTGATGTATTTCCAGAGGAACTACACCAAGGATTACCCCAATGCGTGATATCCAACATCGATTGATTTGGAGCCCAGGCGCCTTTTACCCAATCGACCTCATTACAAGATGAGTCCGGAGAGCATGAAGAATTAAGGAGACAGTGGAAGAGTTATCGCCAAAGGTTACATTCGGGAGAGTTTGAGTCCTCAGCAAAGATCAAAACCCATCTCGACTCCAAAGAAAGATGATACTTGGCGGATGTGTATCGATAGTAGAGCCATTAACAAAATAACGATCAGGTATCGTTTCCCTATTCCTCGATTGGCTGACCTACTGGATCAGCTTAGTGGGGCTACTATTTTTACTAAGTTAGACTTGAAGAGTGGGTACCATCAACTCTGAATTCGGGTTGACGATGAATAGAAGACAACTTTTAAGACGAGGGAGGGATTGTACGAGTGGATGGTCATGCCGTTTAGTTTGTCCAATGCACCTAACACCTTCATACGTTTAATGAATCAGATTTTGAGGCCTGTAATTTGTAAGTGTGTTGTCGTGTATTTTGATGACATTCTAATATACAGTGCTAACTTGAGCGAGCATCTTAGTCAGCTGTGAGAAGTTTTTCATGTGCTACGTAAGGAGAGATTGTATGCTGCAGCTAAAAAATGTGTATTTCTGACATCGAGGGTGCTGTTTCTTGGTTACATTATGTCCGATGTGGGGCTGCAGGTAGATGAGTCCAAAGTAGAGGCTGTGAAGCATTGGCCAAGACCTAGTACTATTACTGAAGTTAGGAGCTTCTATGGGTTGGCCTCCTTTTATCGGAATTTTATTCCTCATTTTAATAGCATTATGGCTCCTATTACTAATTGCATGAAGCAGGATGAGAAGTTTGTTTGGACAGGTGAAACAGAAGAGGCATTTGAGCTGATTAAATTCTGCCTTACCATAGCTCCTATTCTAGTATTACTAGATTTCCATCAACCTTTTGAGTTGCATTCTGATGCTTCCAAGGTGGGAATTGGGGCTGTTTTTTGTCCAAACAGCAGACCCGTGGCGTATTTTAGTGAGAAATTGTCGGGTGCCTAGTTGCGTTATAGCACTTCTGATGTTGAATTTTATGTCATGGTTCAGGTTATTAAGCATTGGCACCATTATTTATTTTAGCAAGAGTTTATCTTGTATACAGATCATGAGGCTTTAAAACATTTGCACAGTCAAGATAAAGTTTCTGCTAGACATGTGAGCTGGGTTGCTTAACTCCAAAGGTTCAATTTCGTGGTAAAACACAAGTCAGGAGTTACCAATAGAGTGATTGATGCCTTGAGCAGGCGAAAGGGGTTGTTAACTCGACTTTCTATGGAAGTACATGGTTTTGATTCATTTGCTGAATTACTTGAAACTGATCCGTATTTTTCTGGTATTTTGGCAAAGGTTCGGGATGGGGAGAGGACAGATTTCCACTTGCATGATGGATTTTTATTTAAAGACAACCAACTATGTGTTCTAGATTGTATTTTGAGGTTGAAGATCCTTAAGTAACTGCATGGAGAGGGACATGTAGGGAGAGACAGGACCTTGTAGTTAGTGCAGTCTAATTACTTCTGGCCTACTATTCAGAAGGAGGTTGAAAAATTGGTGCAACGTTGTAGGGTGTGTCAAGTCGCTAAATGAACAACAACTAATGTAGGCTTATATATTCTTCTACCAGTTCCATCACAGCCATGGGTGGACATCAGTATTGTGACGCCCCCATTATAGGTATACATCACCCATCTTGAGTCGCCAAATACATGGTACAAAATTCAAATACAACTTAATTATACAACAGTCGTGTAAAATACGACAAAACATATGCTGTGGGTTTTAATACAAATATTATCATCTAGACAATATCCACACTCAATTGAGTCCTCATTACATTTATTAACACACTATTTAACAGAATAGTGAGGACTACTAATGCTATTATCTGGACCGTCACTCCGTTCCCCGACTAGTCCCTGCTACGTTCTTATTTCCTGAAGAGAACAATGAAAGTAAAAGGGTGAGCTCAACTAGCCCAGTAAGAAATATTATGACTAAGATAATCTGTAATAAATTATCATTAGCCTTCAATAGTGTTAAACCGATACAATATAACAAACATCAAGTTTAAGCTGCAATGAACAAGCAATCCATTAAAAGAGTCAAGTAGAGAATAAAATCTACTATCTTTTATAATTTAAAAGGTTTTTCATCACTTTTATCACGTGACTCAACTTAATAAATAATCCACATCATCCCCCGCACTACTCGCCAAGGATATTCATTAGTATCACAACCACAAATTATCCATGCACTATGGGCCAAGGATATTCGTAGTATTCATCAATGGTCATGATCATGCCAACAACTTTCCATCAATGCACTACGGGCCAATGAGGACTTTACCACATCATTTGTAACATTACGGTTATGATTATACTGGATTAATCCTCGGTCATAATCATACCAAGTCCATCTATGCACTACGTGCCACGTATGACTTTCAACATAATATAAACATTAGGATGATGACAATGATATAAGAATTCAATAAAACAAGTTCAAGAATTAATTTATCCAGAACTAATAACGCCCAAATTGTCAACATGATACTTCTTTGTAGAGTAAAATTCAAGAACGCTTCGAGAAGAATATTTTCATGAAAAGATCTTTGGATGAAGTCAAGAATATCAAGGATATTCCACTAATTTCATGGAATATAGAAGTCAAAACTTTAACCAACCGAGTATAAATAAGAATGGAATAACAAAAGAAATCATCGGGCATGCGATGGACCGCATGCATAAAGTTATTCCAATGTAATAATAAATAACGGAATCAGTCATGCGAACGCACGCAGACAAGATATTCCAATGTAATAATAAATAACGGAACCTGTGTCGTGCAAAATTGCACCGATAGGATATTCCAATAGAATAATAAATAACGGAACCAGTCACGATAAACGCATGCATGTGATGTTCCAAATGTAATAATAAAGAATGGAATAATGTAAGAATTTTACCATGTACATGCAGATTAAGATCGACAAAAGTTATTCCAACATAATGATAAAGTTTGGAATAATGTAAGAATTTCACCAAGTATATAGGTAGACAGCAGATACAAAGTTATTCCAATGTAATAAAAAATGGAATAATGTAAGTTCTCTTCATGAATACGAAAGAAATAATACCCCTTACCTTGTAACAAACTGGATATAGGAGTAGTGAAGTAGCGAGAATACTTTTCTTCTTTCTCTCTATAGTTTTCTCTCTAGAGTTTCAAAGAATTCGTAAGAAATAATGAAGGAATGAGCTTCTATTTATAGGAGAATGGACCTAATAAGAATTCAATTCTAAGCGGTCCAGATTGATTTACTTTTAAACGGAAGGTCCAGATTGGTTTACTATAAAATATTCTAATAAAATAAAATCTTTTAAATAAAATATAATATATTCTATTTATAATCTAATAAAACGAATACCTTTATAAAAGTATTCGCTTTATATAAAAAAATTTTACTATGCAAAAACACTATGCATAATAGAATATAATATATTCTATTTATAGTCTAATAAAACGAATAACTTTATAAAAGTATTTTGTTTTATATAAAAAGTTTTCTGGTTTTATTACATTAATAATACTAATAAAACAAAACTTCATCATCATTATTATAATTCACACTATTAATCGACTGTGTCGCTCCTGTGAAAGAGGGGTTTTCAACAAGAATTTTCTCCTATCGGGCGCCGTAATTAGGTGACCAAACCTCTCCTTGGCAGAAATTCTAGACATCGTTAATATTGCAAATAATAATATTAATAACTTCGTCGTCTCAATCACTACTAGAAAAACAAGAATACGTGACAAAATTTTGTGACAGTTTTTAAAAACAATCACAAAAGATAGTAATTTGTGATGAACCTTTTAATCAATCACAAAATAATAGTATATATGAGGGCTCTTAGTGATGACTAATCTTGCCACCAATGTATTATAATTGTGACGGCCATGTCAATCACACCAATTTTTTCATGCAAAATAAATTTTCTTTTTATGACGCACTAAGTCATCACTTATAGATATACCCTTTTCGTGATTGCATTTAAGCTATCACTAATATTTTAATGTAAGAAATAATCAAAACATTATTTTATGACGGTCGTGACAATCATTAAAAAAGATAGATTTTTGTGACAACTTTTATTTGCAATTACAAAAAGAAGGCATTTTGTGATGAAATTTTCAAGTCATCACAAAACAATAAAATATATGATGGCTCTTACTGATGACTAATTTTACCATCATTATAGAGTATTTGTGACTGCCATTGCAATCACCAAATCATATGTGGAAGTAATTTTGTTTAGTAAGTCAACTCACACATGTTTCCTTTTATATTTTGTTTTAAAATAATAATCATGATCTGGACTTTGGTGTAGCGGTAATACTCGTTATTTAGTTTGCAAATGGGAGAGGGTTCGAATCCTACAAGTATCATTTGATACAATTAATACAGTGAAATAAATTATATATAAATAGAGATTCACGTTCTTACATTTGATCCCTAAAGTCTTATTTTTTCTGTGATGACTTTGACAATCACAATAGATTATGTGTTAATGTGATTGTATTAATCATCACAAAAGCACTAAGCGTTTCCGTGATTGCCAAAACCATCACGTAAAATCTTTCATGATGGGCGTATACAAGACGACCATTGTGATGTTTAAAGCCAACACGTAAATCTTTCGTGATGGTTTTCCTACTTTTTATGATGGATTTTGGCCATCACAAATGACCATTTTTTTAGTAGTGAATTATTAATTTAATAATATATAAAATATCAACAATAATTGAATCAATTAACGTGAGATACTATGCAATAATTACTGAAGCAATAATTGAACAAAACAGAGTGACTTCTCACGTAAGCATCAATAATCAATACCGTGTGCTATTATGCAACCACGCGTATTCTTGTACTTTTAACACCGGGTGTTTCAACAGTTAACGATAAAACTTCCGCCGTTATTTTTTTCAAATATTTTTGTCGTTTTCTCAATCCGACAATAATTCCGTTATGGGGTCCACCAATGATTGTGCCGTCGTACGAATATTCCCTGTTAAAACGAATATTCCCCGACCAATCGAATATTATATAACAACTTGCGTAATTTGCAAAATTTATAACTATTACCTACAACTATAACATTATATCAAATTCATTCCATAATATTCAAAAATGATAATTATAGAAAATTCATCTTTATTCATAAAAGTTGGGGTCTTACAGGTATAGATTGTGTGCTTGGATTACCGCGTACACAGCAAGATAATGATTCTATTTATGTGGTAGTTGATCATTTTTCCAAGATGGTGCACTTTATTCCATGTAAGAAGACCACAGATGCTGTTCGTGTTGCTCAATTGTTTTTTAGAGAGATTTATAGATTGTATGGCTTGCCACTGTCTATTGTGTTCCAATCGCGTGATACGGTTTCTTAGCCATTTTTGGCGTAGTTTCAGGTAAGATGGTGAACACACGGTTGAATTTTAGTAGGCCTACCACCCATGTAGATGGATGGGCGATCAAGTGGTGAATCGATCTCAGCAATTTCTTCGAGGTGTTTGGTTGGAGAACATGTGAAGAGTTGGGATCCGAAGTTATGTCAAATGAGTTTGCCCATAATCATGCAGCTTAATAGGAGTATTGATTTAGTCCTTTTGCGAAGTATAAGATACTCTGTTACTCCTAGGGGACCACTTGCTTTGCTGCCATTACCAGCAAAAACACGAGTTCATGGGACGGCAGAAACCTTTGTGACAGGATTGCATGAGGTTCACAGGACTGTCCGTGACAATCTGCTGCAGGCTGCGAGCAAGTATAAACAAGCTGCTGATAAGAAACGACGTCATGTTGAGTTCGAAGTGGGAGATTATGTGTGGGCTGTTCTTACTAAGGATAGATTTTCTGCAGGTGACTATAATAAGTTGTCTCCCAAGAAGATTGTGCCATTGGAAATTATTGAGAAGATCAATCCTAATGCATATCGCTTGCGCCTGCCGAGTCATATTCGTGCAGCGAATGTTTTTAATGTCAAACATTTGATTCCTTACACAGACGATTCTTCTGATGCTGACAATTCGGGGGCGAATTCTGTCTACCATGGGGAGAATGATGTAGTTGAAGAGAAAGTGTGTCAGTTTATGGAAAGATTTAATCCAGTTTATGAAAAGATTTGGTAGATTATTGAAAGATTTGATCTAGTGGCAATTTGGTAATTTTTGTCAAGTTTGGAGTGTCGGATTTTGGTGTTTTCAGAGCCTAATTTCGTTGGAAACAGGTCAATGATCAAAAGTCACGAGCAATTTGCTCGTGAACTGCAGGGTTTATTCGTCAAATTCCATCATTTAGGCCTTCAAAATTATATTTTATTGTTTTTGAGTTATTTTTGTAATTTTCCTTATTAGTTTTCTTTTTTCGTTTTGGATTCCACTTTTAGGGCTTTGTTATTTAAACGTTTGCTATGATAGGAACAAGCAGTTTTTGATGAATAAAAGATTTATCTTATTTTCCAAAATTCTCTGAATTAGAATTTTGTTGCCTATTTCCTAGAATTCGTAGAATCAACAGGTTGTAGAAGGTTATCATTGGCAATCGTATGGTTCAACAATTGATAACGATTTCGCATTTACTTCCGCACGTCAAAATACATCGATAAGTAGAATTAGCCAAATTGGTGAACCTATGTAATTTCGCGTGTTCTTTATTTGTCCGTTCTTCTCTATTTTGTGTGTGTGATTGATGTGTGATTCGATCTTAAAATCAAGTGTATATATGTAAGATAGAAGTCACAAAACTCCTATAGTTAATGAAACAATTTAGTAATCTTTTTATTCGAAGTAATTATTAACCTGGCCAATTTAATTATGTTTATTCCTGAATGATCCTTACCAGCTCTTGAAAGGACTTGTTCTGCCTGTTGTTGATAGACCAAATCGATAAATTTTGAGTTAATCTCAATGAATTCCTATCAGCTTGATAATCAATCTCAATTTTATTCCGACCCATTTTCTTGGCAAAAACTGCACATGGCAGTTGCCGGTAATAAATTGACAGTTCATCAGCATAAAAATGAAATAAAACGTGTTTATGCATGTTTTATTTCTGAAAATACTTGGTGCATGCTCTAACGCACAAAACAGATAGAAGCTTCACGTTTTCGGTTTTTTTCCCTTTTCTTTTGTTTTTAGGTTCCATTTTCAATACCTCATAATTCATACGCTGTTGATCTTGTTACAGTGTTTATAAGTAATAATTTTTCTTAAATCTATGAAAATGCATAAAATCTCTTTCCATATATATATATAGAGAGAGAAAACACAATAATTACAATTAGTATATATTTACAAGAAGAAAGTGATAGTAATCAAAATGGGTATATTATATATATATAAAGCAGAATCAATTTAATTTATAATTTGATAAAAGACAACAACATCTCAATCATTATAAAAGCTTAATCTAATTCATATTTAAATCATTCATCACTTTACAAATTTCCTCCTCCTTCTCTTTCTCTCTCCTCTCTCCTTCTCTTTTCTTTCCTCCTATTCTTCTCATTTCTTTCTTTCTTTTTTTTCTCTCTCTTCTGTCGTCTCTCTCTTCTCTTCCTCCATTTACTTAATTAATTTTATTTTTATTTTATTTTAAATTATAATAATTTTTTTGGAGTATCATACATTTAAAATGTATAATACATAAAAAATATCAATGGTAAGAAAACAATTACAAAATCAAAAAATTAATTTATCAAATAGAACAAATATTAACAAATACTACTACTACTATAATAATAATAATAATAATAATAATAATAATAATAATAATAATAATAATAATAATAATAATAATAATTACTATCATAATTATACTAATATTAATAATTATTATTATTGATTTTGTAATTGCTTTCTTACCATTGATATTTTTTTTATGTATTATACATTTTAAATGTATGCATACTCCAAAAAATTATTATAATTTAAAATAAAATATTAAAATATTAATTAATTAAGTAAATGGAGGAAGAGGAGAAGCGAGAGACGACAAAGGAGAGAGAAAGATGAGAGAGGAGAGAGAGAGAAAGAAAGAAAGGGAGGAGAGGAATAGGAGGAAAGACAAAGAGAGAAGGCGGAGGAGAGAGGAGAGAGAAAGATAAGGAGGAGGAAATTTGGGCGGGATTTTGTTTGTGTGAGATGAAATATGAGCCTTTAGATTAAGTTAGAATGAATCTGAGACGTTGTTGTGCTTTGTCAAATTATAGAATTCAAATTGAGTTCTGTTTTATTATATAGATTACGCCTAATACTAGTCGAGGAAAAAGAAGGGAGAAGCGACAACATAAGAACACAAAGAAAAGAGCTGGAAACTTATATTTCAGAGCTAATTACTTTTTGGTGAGTAATTGATATGATGATAAAGCATCTTGCTGACTGTGAATTAGGATCCTCTCTATTTCAAATGAAATAGAGTCTCAATTTCATGTTTCAAATTTAAAATTTGTTAGAATGTGACATCATGATGATGGGAGAAAGATGATAATATAAAATATACAAAGAATGAAAACTTGCCATTTCATTTAAAATGGAGAGTATGTTAATCCGCTGATTGTGGACATATATCATAGGCATATGAGAATGATGGACATTAATTTATTAATAAAATAAATGTACATAATGCTTAGTATTGGGTTTGATTGGGTTTGTAGTATATTGATATGTATATATATATTATATGCATGAATTGATTAAGGTATAAATTTATTGAATGAATGTGAAGGTAGACCACCTGGAATGTTAATACATTAAGATGACATTTTATTTGGAGATGTTGTTCAAATTGATAATTAGTATGTGAATTTAGTAGACTTTAGTAACTCTATATCCATAATAATTATGTCCTAAACATCTTGTATTCTATAAATAAAACATTTGTTTGGTACGGAAGAGTTATCAATAAATACATATAGTTGTAGAATTTTAAAATTTACAGATTATGACTATAACAATAATATTTGGAAACGTACTTATATTTATTATTATTTTATTTATATAGTTTGAACGGAAGAAGTGTAACGAATCATATTTGGAATATACTTTGGATATTAGTAAAAGGGTTAAAGATGGAAAGAATAATTTTTGTATATGTACTTATTTTTATTATTATTTTGTTTAAATAGGTTGAACGAAAGAAGTGTAACGAATCATATTTGGAATATACTTTGGATATTAAATTCTTGACACCCACAAATCCAGGGTACCTTTGCCTTGGGTTTAGTGCTCACGATACTAGCATATCCATTCATTCCAAGATTACATAAATATCTTACTTAAATCTCAGGTTCTATAGACCTTTACATAACTTAAATAGTAAATAATATTACAAAACATAATACTAAATGTATTTATTACGTCAACTACTTAAGTTCATTTAAGCACAAACGCTTAATTAACAAATTATTCTGCAACTTTGTCTTTTCCTTTATCTTTTCCGGACGTACTAGCGTTCTCGGTTTTAACTGAAAACATTATATTCAACGCAAGGGTGAGCAAAAGCTTGCTTCACAAGGAAATAAACTGTTGAACATAATGGAATATAAATATTTATAATAAAGGAAATAAAATCATGAGATACTAAGCAAAACAGTTCTTCATAAGCTTTGAGTTTTAAAGTCAGGCTTTAGCATGTCAGAAGGTCAAATGACCAAATGAACTCAGACTAGAATCGAGAAAAGACAAAAAGCGCAATCCATGGATACAAGCAACTATGAAAACTTAACTATATCCTAGACTTGTCACTTTAGAGGATTAGCCTAAGTACCTTATATTGTGCACAACATAACAGTCTAATGACATATTACATGTCCTTCGGAATCATAATGTCCGATATCATATGCCCTCCTATAAAAGGGGTGTTCGTTCACAGCATTATATAAGAGTCCGCACAACAACAAAATGGTTTGGAGAACATTAAATGAGATTTTCATGAATGAATAATATCAATATATCTCAATATTTGTCTAGCCGAAATAATGGCTTTTCCATACTTTCAATATCATAAGAATAAATAAATCTGAAGTATTGCAGTTCAATAATTTGAATAATCTGGAAATAACAACTTTCGAATTTAGTATATGCCATATAAACTTATTTGAGTAAGAAAGGTTGATGTACTTTGCCTCTCGTGTTGATTAAACCTTTTAATAAAGTACTTTGCCACTGAGTAGCCTACATATATCCAGTATTGGCTTACTTAGTTATCTTTTAGCACAAAGTTTATATTATTGATTTACATAGTTCAACTATAGTTATTGAAGTTGTATTCAATAACTATCAGATAAGTTACTTACTAACATTAAACAGTTCTATAGATAGCTTTTATTTGCAAATAAATTTAAGCACACATAGACACTTAGCTTGACACCATTCATAAATTTCACAGTTTAGTACATACAAATATAGCACTTTCTTATAAATAGTTCACATAGGCACACAACCTATTTATAGCTTCGATATATCCCAAAGCATACTTGATTCACCTTAAACATGTCATGATATAGATTTTAGATCATAAAACACTTTTATTATCTTATTTAGTCATGCTAAGACATTTACAAGACTTAAACTTCACTTTTTTAAAATATAACACAAAATTATAATTTTTGAGGATTTTTAGTAATTTCTATAGTAACCTTTTGACCTCCCATTTGTGCAATATTATAGATCCCATACCAAAGTATTTTATTATTAGTTTAGGTTATTAAAACTATCAAGTTAAGCAATTCAAAAACAGTCCCCAAATGGGTTGTTTTACACATTTTCTTACTTAGCAAAATCTGCAGTAATTTTATGATTTTCAAGGCTACTTTGATGATTTTTATGAATTTTTGTCTTAGGCTTTTAGACATGAACTCTGGGCATATATACTTCCAGAATATATACCAGGGTATTTTTGTATTGGTTTGGTTTCTCAAGTAAGTCTTTTATGCTTTTTGAAACTGATGCTCAAATTATGTTACGTTGTTTATCACAATTTTAGCTTTTACTAAATTTGGTCAATTCTTGTCATTTTCATTTATGGCCTCTTGGGTTCATTGCAACACTTGAATTATTACTAGTTAAGACTAGTTTTAGCATTCCCTTGACTTTACTAAGCATAGATTTGGTTTTGGCCCTCTAAACCTAGCTTTTGCAAGCTTTTACATACTAATTTCTCAAGTTTTTGTATACATTAGCATTCCAACAATTGGAATAGCCTAGCATACCTCTAATTCACTTGTCTAATCTATCAAAACTGAGTTCTAGGCCAAATGGCAAAATTTCAAATTTCACACTTAGAAAAATTTACAAAATTGTAGTTTGGATGATTTTTCTAGCTAGTTTGGTGATTTTTATGAATATGTTGGTTAAGCTGTTGGGCTTAACCACTTGTCCCTAATTCCGTAACATAATACAAGGTATTTTAATCAAGATATAAGTTTCTAATTCATGCCAATTAGGTTTCCCAAAAACAGCCTCCAATCAAGGCGGCTTTTCTCACTTTTTATAAAAACTGTTTTTGAATTTTTTTCCAAAATTTTCCAATTTTGGCCACTATGATAGTCTAGGCATGTGTATTTAAGTTACTTAAGGATACTTTTAGCATCACCACACTTTATTTAATCATCTAGCCAATTTGACCTATCAAAACTCACTTTAGGCTTGGGAAATAAATCCTAATTTGGTTTTCTTACTAGCTTTGGTCATGGAAATGATTTGGAACTATTATAAACTTTATACAAGTTCATTTTAGTCTTATAAGTTAAGGTGCTAAGAATTACACAAAACAATCCACTTTTTGGGCTAAAATGAGATTTTTAACAAATCTAATGCTCAAAACAATTTAGGCTTGGTTTCTTTAGCTTGTGTAGCTTACTTATGTCATATTATGACTATTAAAACTTGCCTATGTGGTCCAGGTATGGTGGTTCTTCATTTTGGTGTTTATTGCTATTTAAAGCATACTTTCATTGGTTTTTAGGCATGAATTTGCATAACACACCTTGTAGAACTTAACTAACTTAAGGAACAACTTTCAAATGGTATACATAGACAATATAGGGACTCTATGCTGACTCACAACTTCAGTTGAAACATTTGGCCATATAGGCAGAGTTTTAGATATAAATTTACTAAAAGTCCATAATAGAACTCAAAAGAAACCTTTAGGCATTCAAGAAATCCTTAAAACATGCTTATAACATAAAATTATATCTCTATTTATGTTTGCAAATGTCAGCCATCTTTTGAATACCAAAACAGTCCATATAGGACACTTTAGGTATGATTTAGTACCTTTACACCAAAACAATACCAATCATTCAAGTATATGCATTTCTACAACATGAAACTATTATATACTATATATTCATGGTTTAAAACATCTAAAGGCAAAGTTTTCATACTTTAGGCCAAAATAGCCCATTCTAGGTTATATGTTTTAAAAGAAAACATAGACTAGTAATATAATTAACACATGATAACATGATGAGATGTATCGATTTTTCATGTATCATTCAACATGTATCAATATCCACACTTGGAATGCCCAAAAGTTCACACATTTGCTTTAAGGTTCTAAGATATGAACTAGCATTACAACAAAAATCAAGTTATGGATTTAAGCATACAAGGGTTCCTAAAATTGTGGTAAGTCCGGATTGTTCAAAGCAGTGCTCGGACTTGCCCTATTTTAGGTTCTTTTCACATTATAAAACCTCATTTAGGCTTTACCCATACCAAGCTTCATAGTTAGATACTTTTGGTCATCAAGAATATATAACATATAAGTCTTATTAAAGTCAAGGGTAGCAACCTTTACTTGGTTTATTAGCACAATATTATTTAATTCGATTAGCTCATATATAGGCTAGCGTAACATCAAAGTTACTCTCAATATATCATATCACTTATATCATGCAAGCATACATGACATTATTTACTTACTAGCATGGTATTATAGCCATAACTCTTCGCTTTACAGTTAACATACACTAGGCACATTTCAGTTCTTATTTGGTCACTTTATCAAATAGTTGGCGGGCACGATTTTTATTTACATGGAATAACTAATTTCTTATCCCTTTTCCCTAGCCTTTTGGCTTAATTTAACAATGAACCTTCATCTAGTTTAACACAACACTAATAACAACAATATGTCAGCTACATATATAATAATCAATTACAACAACACAATATAACAACCCCTTCATTTTCTTTTCAGGCCATTCGGCCATTGCATTGCAGTTTCTCATCAAAATTGAAGTGGGAGAGGAATGGAAAAAGATCTAAGTTAACTCACCTAGACAGCCTGGTGATTGGGGTGGCTTTGTTTGTGACACCCCAAAATCCGAGTTACCTGACCCCTGAATTTGGTGTTCACGATCCACACTATAATAACATTTAACTACCCATTTATATAGAAATAGTAATACATAACACATTAACATATATTGTTAATACATAAGTCCCAGGTTCTTTAACCTTAACATTACAAACATACCCCTTAGATATACAAAAAGGGTTTACAATACAACATAATAAATATGCTAATCATATCTAATTTATCACTATGCCTTTTCCTTTGTTCTTCTTCACAACACCTTCTGCAACTTCGTCCCTAGCTGAAATATTTTATTTAGCAAGGGTGAGCAACAAATTTGCCCCGCAAGTTAAGTCATACAATAAACGTATAAGAATCAATAACAAGTCTTCTCGCCTTCTATGCAACACAATAATTTGATAATGAAAGAATACAACGCTTTCAAAGTTTTCTACAAGATTCAAATGAATAATCAAGAATTAATTCTACGAAATAACAAAGTGGAATATTTTCCAGATTTATGCTGAGCGATCCATTGGATCTTGAACTTCTCTTCTTAGGTATCTATCAAAGATTTACTTTGATATATACTCAGGTGTATAGATAACCATAAAGATTAAATCATACACATCTGCAAGTACTTAGAGCCGGCCAACTCCTTGTACCCTATATTATGCATAATACTTAAGTCGCGCGCAAAGGTCGAATTTACGACCAATAAAATGTTCCCTTTATATAAAAGGTTGTTCTTCTCAGTCTCAAAATCAAGATTTGATTTAACAACGAAATTCAATGATTTCAATATCTAATCACTTATCTTGTCTTCGCTTCTCAAACCTATCAAGTTTTCTTTTTCGATCTAGCCGATACAACTGGCATTGATCTATTAATAATAATTAAATTCTCTTCTCTTTTCTTTTCGAACCTATCAAGTTCTAACAAATGTTCGTCTAGCCAGAATAATTAGCTAAGACATTTCTCAACATAATTTGACAATAAACAGGAATTATCTGTACTATCAATATTAGCTTCTACAGATATGAATATCCAACAACAGTAATTCTACGAATATATATTTTTCGAATCAGTAATTCAATTTGAATTATTAAACATGCACTAACTGCGAATAATCAACAATAAATTCTTGGACATGGTCTAATTAACAATAATTAACCACCATAATAATTAAACAATATTAACTCAAGGTTGAGTTAGGAAACTTGCCTTCTCCGTTGATTACAACTACACACTATACTTATCTGCGTTTGAAAGACCTATAATCACAATATCGGTCTCACAATTAGCACAATAATTCACAATACACAACACTGTAATTCACAGTCAATCTTCTCCTAGACACATTACCACATAGTCACATCAGTGTTTATATCCTATATAAACACTTATCAAGTCTAACTAGTTCGGTCTGGTTGGACTTCGGTCTATTCTTGGTGTTCAGGTCACCCTATCCGACAATTAACAGATTGATTGTCAATTAAACTTGGTCTCTAAGCTTTGATATTATTTTAGATAAGTCAATTATCCTTTATAAAATTTTTGAAGCTTTTAATAATTTATTAACAATTATTATAAATTATAATAATTTTGCAAACACGAAATCATTTTTAAATGATTTTAAATCAATAAAATCATTTTTAATTCATTTATTTAATATAATAATTAAATAAATCTAACATCATTAATATTAATTTATTAATGAGAATTCTCCAAAAATATTGAAAATTATATTTTATAATTTCAAACATTTTCTAATACTTTATTCTCATTTAAAATGATTTTTAAAATATTAAAATCATTTTTAACTCATTTATTTAATATAATAATTAAATAAATCTAATATCATTAATATTAAATTATTAATGAAAATTCTCTAAAATATTGAAAATTATAATTTTATAATTCAAAATATTTTTAAACACTTTATTCTTCTTTAAAATGATTTTTATAATATTAAAATCATTTTAATTCATTTATTTAATATAACAATTAAATAAATCTAATATCATTAATATTAAATTATTAATGATAATTCTCTAAAAATATTAAAAGTTACATTTTATAACTCAAAATATTTTTAAATATATTATTCTTATTTAAAATATTAAAATTATTTTTCTCTAATTTATTTAATATACTAATTAAATAAATTAAATATCATTAATATTAAAATAATTATAAATATTAATGAAAATATCTCTATTAATCGTAAATTATTTTCATAATTTAAAATAATTATTAAAACCATTTTTGGTAATTTTTATAATTTATTTCTATTTTTAAATAATTTTCAAAAAATCAAAAATTAAATATAATTAAAAACCGTCGCTATAGTCTATAGCGACACTTGTCTGTCGTCTTAGGTGTTCTTGAGCTTCAAGAACACTTTCAGACCGGTTTCAAGGGTCATGGTTTGACCGGTAGTAATTCTCTTTACATTCATGTTCTGAGCTATCTTAGACACTGATCGTGTAGTGAAAATGTAACTCTACAATATCCAACCAGCATCATGATCATACAACAAACCAACAAGTAGATTCAGCCTCTCAAAGTCACTGTCAGATCACATCTGGGTTTTCTGGGTAACCTAGAAACCCAGACAGTGTCGAGTTGACACTTTCAAGCTCGATTTCCTTTATGTTCTGGTCATCAAATGGTTCTATTTTTGGTCCAATCATGCAGTGCTCATGACAAGGAACACATAGGAATCAACAGATAAGTTAAACAACAACACATTTTCTAGATAAATCTCGGTCAAACCCTGTCAGAATCATTGTTCAACCAGTTTCTGGGTTTTCCAGAAATGGTATCCATGATCGACAGGCTCAGTTTGACCGTCCACTATGTCTCACATGTTTGATATTTAAGAGATTTAAAGGTATAGGTCTCAAGTCCATACATCAGACTACACATTGGTTATCATAACAACAGTAAACAGATTAACATACAACAGATCAAAGCCTTTCAAATTATTGTCAGACACTGGAATTTGAATTCTTGGTTACCCAGAATTCATCTGGTCATGCCCGGTCAACGTGTTTTGACCAAGAATAACTTCAAATCTAAACATCCAATGACTATGATTCCTGTCCCAGATCAAAGACTACATATCCAACTATAGATCTAACACATAAAACATCAAAAATCTTAAACATATAAAGATCTACGGCCACTGACATTTGATTGTCAGACCTCTTAACTGTTCTTGGGCAGTTTTGAAAATCAACACTTTTAAAGCCATTTGATGCAATGGATCTATGGTATATCAACATATATCACCATAAAACATCATCTAACACTGATTTAAACACATAAACACAGAATTTTTCTTAGCATGTAAGATCAAACTCAAGTTAGTAATTTATACATTCTAGCTTAATCTTTGATTCTTGCTCTCCTAATCTGATCTAGATGATCAAGGGGGTGTTTTAGGGACTGGGTAACTTATGAATTTCGGATATGTAAAGAGAGAGAGAGAGTTGTGGGAGAGATAGATATCAAATGGGCCAAATGCATGCACTTTCTCTCTTTAATATATATATATATATATATATATATATATATATATATATATAACTTAGATACATAAGATTTGATGTTGTTGGACTGATTTGCTGGAGATATAAGCCACAAAGTCAATTTAGTAGGTTACCAACTCCAATATTTGCTAGATTTATAAGTTAGCTATTAAAAATATACTAAAAGGGCATTTTAGATTTTTGCAATTTGATTTTAATGGCAATCTAGACTTTTACACAAACCCTTAGGGTTTAACCCTAAGGTTCTAACCCTTAGGTTTTAAAACTTTAGCTTTCTAGAATTTTCTAATTAGGGTTTTTAAATTAGAAAATTAAAAGTTTAAAACTAAAATTAGGGTTTCATAATTAAATTAGGTTTTCCTAATCATATTAGTGTTTAATAAACACATTATGCTTGCCAATTAGGATTAGGGTTTTCTAATTAGGGTTTAGGATTTCGGATATGAAATCGTGGTTTCGTCATACAATTAGGGTTTCTAACCACGCTGTTAGAGTTTCTAATCCCGAGATTAGGTTTTAATCTCTTATTATGGTTTATTAATTTTAAACCTTATCCGATCAATCATTGATCAACATTTCTATACAGTACACACACATACTCAACAATATAATTATTTTAATTATATTTTCTATCGAATCCCTATCCAAAAATTAGGGTTAGGGTTTCTAAAACTGTTAAGCACAACTCTACTCTAATTTTCTCAGTCAATACACAGATTGACTAATTCTCGAGACTCGTATCATAGATACCCAGTACAATATTAACAGTCAATGTCAATATAAAAAAAAAATTTATTCGTAAAATTTGGATTATTCGAAATCCTGGATTATTACATTGTTGATGAATTTTTCCTCCCTCTCCAGCCGAATCAGCTTCTCTTCTTCACTAAATATGACTGCTATAGTTATTGCCTTTGGAGCTCAACTAAGTGGTGTAACCATCTGAACTTGGGTGCAACATTGGGGTTATATGGTTGAGTTTTCTATCTTCAGTTAGTCACCTTCCTGACCACTAAGCTTGCCCCTTATTCTTCTCCATCATTACCCTACCCGGTTCTACATTAGCTTCAATTCAGCCCCCCTGACTTGCCTACTAACAGTCTACTTATAGCAGTCAGTTAGCCCCTATAACTACCTGACACCCTTGGCCTTTGTAGTGCACTTGACCCCTAAAAGCCAATTTATGCACTCTAGGTTCAACTAACTTGCTAACTACTTGCTAATTGAGCTATCTGCACTATAACTTAACTGAATTGGGAACTTATAACAGCACTCAGCTCATTTTTCTTTCCTTCTTGGGCTGCCGAAATGGACTAATACAAGGAAGGGATTAGCTTTTAATTTGGGCTCAAAAAAATAGTCCCCCTGCTGCACCTTATTTGGTTTGCTAGATTGGGAGGACAGGAATTGATGCTTTGCTTTTGGGCTTAATGCAGTAACATATAAAATTTAAGAAATTGAAAGGCTTGTATAGAAATTAAGGTAGCACAATTTATATAAACTTACCCCCTTATTAAATCTCTTTAGGTAAGGCAATGGTCCATAACTTCACAATTAAAGTATCACATTTGCAAACACACATAGAAAATCTAATAGGGTCCAATAATTAAATATGAACTCACATTACCTATTAATATACATGAATTTTTATCCACCACAATTATGTATACTAGTAAAAAGGTACTTAGCACAAACATAATTAAAATGATGTTTTCCATATATTTTAAGTAGTTCATGATAGTACCCCATTTCTTTATTTGCTATTAAATAACCCTTTTTACTTGTATCTTAATATAATTAATTCTTTGAACACATAGATAACTTCATATCAAGAATCTTTCTCAATTAAGTCATGTTGGCTTTCCTTTTCATTCTTGATATTTAAATATCATTATAATAATGTATACCATTCTTCCCTTCCTTTACCATTCATAATCTATGATACTTAAGAATTAATAAGTAGTAAATAATTATAAAGCCACATCAATTAAGTATAATTAAAATAATAATAAAAAATTTGTACTCAAAATTTAACATTATAATAACTGAATATTACGTAGAATTTTCTGAGTCATTACAATATTGCTTAATCTAGGTACGGATTTTGTACTCATTCAACGATACTCTTGTTAAATTTAATTAGTTCATTTTGTTTCTCGTTTCGTTATTGTTCCACATAATTAATTGTTCATTGTGAAATTAATATGATAGTTTCATGTTAGCGTTGATACATAGAATTCATATTTGTACTCTTTGAATTAGGTTTGCATATTTAGTATTTATTTTAATCTTGTAGAGATGTACATGTTAACGTACCTTTGGAGCTTCATATTTATATTTGTTTTCGTGTTACATGTACACTTAGAACCCTTTGTGTGTTGATATTTTGTTGCATGTGAACATAGACATATTATAAATATATAATTTTAGTGGAAATATATAGTATAATACATGTATTAAACAATTTAATCCCATGTATTAATAGTATGCATATAATAGTTAATATAATATGTATTATAATGTGGTAATATGAAGTGTATATATATATCTGTAATTGCTCTGGAATTAAACTAAAATTATACATGCTATGTATTTGCATATGCTGAGAATTAATTTGTAAGTGGAGTGACGAGTCAATGGAAAGTAGGAGGTGACTTTAATTAAGCTTATTATTATCATGACTAAGCAAAGCTATTATCTGAGAATTTAAAGGTGGTCTTAAAGAGCTTGAAACAAATTCAATTCTGAGTAATCTCTTGCTCCCAATTCCATATCCGTTCCATCTAGATTGTTTGTGCCAATCAAATATTTGGCATATGTTAGTGTTATCTTGCACTCTGTGCAAGAATGTGTTTTATGAGAAAAATATTTGCTATATTTGTTAAGTATGTTAAATAAAAAATTAGAGATAAGATTGCACTCCGTGAAATAGGACAATTAGTAATGGTTATACGCAAGATTTTATTTAACTAGTATATGCACTTATGTGAAACGTTAAGACGAAAAGTTCTAAGAATGGAACTGTTGAAGATTGTAAATTTTGCGGAATAGTGAATGATGTGAAGAAATGAGTCAATATTAATAATTTCGATTAGTCAAATGTTACGGTGTTAACTAAGTTTAAGTTCTGAGTACAGACACATGTTTTTAACCGTTGACGTGCAGTAATTGGGAAGAACAACTCCTTTGTATGGGCAGAGGTTTAAGATGTGTTAGAAAACAGATCTAACTCACTAAATATCAATTATTCCAGTGTAGAAATATTGCATAAGCATACGCACTGGATATCCATGAATCCATCTTCCTGCGTAGCCTTCAATGATGAACATCATCCTCTAGCTTATAAACTGCTAGTCTCACGTTCTGATTTTCTAAAAACCCAATCACATCAAAACTCTTTTCAAAGTGGCCGATCCAGTTCACCACATCAATCGAAGTCGGAGCTGAACGAAAAGATTTGCGCTTCTACTTAATAAACTTCTCCAAGAACACATATAACGGCTACACTGGCTGACCCACTTGATCCTTGGAAGAATCATTTTGCTCATGCTATGATATCTTTGCATCATCCCCCATACTATTTGCTTGATGACTTCCTTGCACCTGCGGAATACCCTGCATAGCCTGTGCCACAACCTGCGAAACTGCCTCATTCACCATTACTACTACCATAGTCGAGGTTATTGTTACGTTACCCTAAGCCCCAGCATTACCACCCTGGTTTACAGCCACAATCAAGGGCTGCCTCAGTCCCCTCCTATCGTTATTACCCTGTCTCCTAGCATTTTTCGAAGACCTACGAGCCATCTATGATACAAAATCAAAAAAAAGAATAAACAGATCAAAATAAATAATTGAATTAAAAATTATGCAGAACTCATTTTTTCCACAAATCTCGATTAAAACTCATGTTTCCCAAGCTTAATAATTCACTTTTAGCTTTACCAACCATATTGGAATTATTAAGAATATTATAGGTTAATTATTTATAAAATATATTTTGTTATTAATTTTTAATCAATTCCATGCTCGGCGTTAAAATTGGATCAAAACAAACTCGTCGTTGCAATTGGAATTGAAAACAAAGCGTCGCGTCGCAGTCTGGCAGCCACAGTGGGTCAAAAGTGGCAGGTCAGCACAAATTTTTTGCAGTTTTTCTTAGCTTCATGCCTACTTTGGAATTTTGCAACTTGAAACCCATACATCCGATTGATTCCAAATTTTAATATGTTATAAATTGTACTACATAGTATTTTAGAAAAAATATAACACAACCAAAAAGAACATTTTAAACCATAATTACAGGGGCTTGAAAATGCACGGTCATCACAGATTTTCATTGAATCCAATTTGATTCAAAACCCATAAAATTACTTTCAAACTCAATTTCATTCACCTAATCAACTTTGGTTATATCATATCACATATATAAATGTTACCTTGCCCACAACATTGAGCAATTATCAGTTTTTAAGCATTTAAACCTCTTTGAGGTATTTTAACTAACACCCCACATGCATTGCTTAAAAGCGCGGATGTTTATACATACGTCTAGCCAAAAAAAATTCATGAAATCCTTCCTTATTACTCCAATTGTGACAATCAAAAAATTTAGAGGATCTTGAATGATTAAGTTAAAGGTTAAAGTTTAAAACCTAGAGTGGAAATAGATGAATGATTTAAAATTTTTAAGAGGAACCTATATGGTTTACTATTTGAAAGAGAATTGAGAAAATAAGGGTTATGAAAATTCAAAACCTAGAAAGAGATTTTATACATGGAAAATTTATTTAAAGAAATAAATTTCAAATGAAAAGATATTATTAGATTAAATTAAATGTGTATATGTATAGATACATATATACTTGGAGATGTGCTATATATGATTTAGCCAAACAAGAGGATTGATTATTTAAATTAATCATACAAGAATAAATGAAAAGCGTCATTATAGAAGCTGGTGAAAATAAACCTAACCTAGTAGTCGAGCGTTAGAAATCTTATAAAAAGAAATAAGAATGTGGCAAGTCAGAATAATTTATATGACAAGCCTTATGAAAAAGGCTTATTGAATGTAGCAAACTGTATTAAGAGGGTTACCAGACGTTAAATTAAATGTCTAGTCTAATATATGAGTATATAAATTATTTTATGATTTATGAAGAATATGTATGTTTATGTAATATGGTAATTAAATATATTAAATTTTATTTGCTATATGTAAATAAATTGATATAAACAATTTATAATGTGAGAAAATAAAATTATTAATTATTTTCTATATGTGATATGTGCATGTTTGGTGTAACTTGTATTTGGGAGTTAATATATATATATTACGCGAGGGAATAAAATTTTTGAGAACAATTTGCGTAATGAATTAAAGAAGGTGGTTTAAGTATATTATATTTATATGTACTTTACCCAAGAGTATTAGGATAAATTCTTGTGTGAAATTAATTTAATAAAGAAAAGATATTATATTTATCGTAAGTAAATAAATTCTTAATTTAATTTATGTTAATAAGGTAAGGATATTATATTATAATATCTTGGGTATATAAATAATTTTATTTGCATAAAAATTATGTATAGCATATTTATTTTACAATTATAAAATAAATATGTAATTTAAGTATGTTATGTTATGTTTTATATAATTTATATATCAAAGATGAGTTATGTAAATTATATGATTTCAAGAGGGTAAAATAAATTAAGGAGATTTATGCAAGAACTTATTTGATTAAATTAAGTTACTAAGATTAGGTAATTAAATTACTTAACAAAAGCATTAAAGAAATAGTTAAATTAATTATTTAAAGTCCAAAACAAGTGGACTAGAAACCCTAATTAAATATATAGGGTTATGTAAACTAAATGTATTGGACTATGATATTTATATGCCCAAGCAATTATTTAGAAAGTTCAAATGAATTAATTGGATAGCCCAAGCTTGACCAAATTTGGTAAGGACTCTTTGGTCATTTGATTAAGCTAATTTAACAATTAAAAGAAAAACCAAAAAATTTAGGAATTACAAGGGGGGGTGTCCGGATCTCCAAGGCGGGATTTGGCATGTGGTTTATTTGATTTTCCAAGGTGACTCACCACCCTACATTGCCCAGCCTTTGAGATTTTATTTTATTTGTTAGATTTTGCTAAGATTTCAAGCAACAAGAGAGAGAAGATGGGAGATTATAGGGAGATACTGCATATATGTATATGTTGTAAGTATATATATATATATATATATATTATAGTTCTATAAATACCTCCCTATTCATTCTGCATTAAACTTTTACTTCATTCCCAAAAGCGAAGAAAATAATATATTAGAGAGAGAGGGTGAGGGGCTGCTGCTGCGTGGGAATAGGAAAGGAGGAAGAGAAGATTTTACTTGCCATTTAGGATCATTATGGAGAAGAAGAAAGCCATAAGAATAAGGTATAAAAATCAAACCATAATAAGCTGGTTTATGTAATTTGTTTTGGTTGGTTGTGATGAAATAATGAAGTTTGGTTTCTTGAACTCTAAAACCATAGATTTACATGTTTAATAATGTTTTATGTTAAGATCCAACCATTTTGGGTGTTGAGAGTTTGAACAAAGAAAGAAAAGAACAAATAGTGGACTAAAATGAAAATTCGGGAATAGTTAGATGTTCCAGAAAATTTTGAGCTTTTGGTATGTTATAGTGCACTGAATAAGCTTTCCACAGACTCCGAAATGGATTAATTCTGACTTTGTAGCAAGAAGTTATGATATTTCAAAGTAGTAGTCGAAACTGTCCAAGAAATGAGGTACAGTCTCCTTGCACGGAATTTCTGGGCTGATATGTTCGGAGTATGGAAAAAAGTCAGTAGGGAAGAGTTGTAGTCTCAAAAGTTAGCTTCGCGTGACCTCAAAAATCACCTAAAAATATTTTAAAACAAAAAAGTTATGACTGTTTTAGTGCAAGAGGGTTAAGCAGGAAAATATTTAAAAACTGTTACGAGTGGACATTTTTGGAGCCTGTTTTAGGCTGCCTATGAGGTCCAAAATTAGAGGGTTATATTTTTTAAAAAAAAACTTTGGTATGCCATGTGTGAGCCCAAGTGTAAAATTAGGGTTCACATGACCAAATTGAATTAAATGCACAATTAGGGTTCCACGGCCTCATTAAATGTGCAAATTAGGGTTCGCATAACCTAATGGAATGAAGACGAAAAATCAAAAATAAATGTGCTAGATCCGGGAGAAGCCTCCACGCGTCTCGAGGCAGAAGACTCGTGGAGGTGGCTCAATTTGGGAATTGATTGAGGGATTGGATTGGTGGCTAGAAGGACAGGACAATATGGGCATTATTCTAATGGCTAAAGGGTATTTCTGGAATTTCCCTGAAAGCATGTGTCTCGCACATGACTACTTTCCAGAAAACCCTATAAATACCCCTTCCATTCCATTGAGAAGGGGACTTCTCTTCAGACTCAAGACTTGGACTCTTGGAAGATCAAAAGGGGACTCTTTTTGGTGACTTAAAGGCTGAGATATTCCACTTAAAAGCACTAAAAAGAGTTCGGACTTCTCTTCAGACTCAGGACTTGGACTCTTGGAAGATCAAAAGGGGACTCTTTTTGGTGACTTAAAGGCTGGGATATTCCACCTAAAAGCACTAAAAAGAGTTCGGACTTCTTTTCAGTCTCAGGACTTGGACTCTTGGAAGATCAAAAGGGGACTCTTTTTGGTGACTTAAAGGCTGGGATATTCCACCTAAAAGCACTAAAAAGAGTTCGGACTTCTCTTCAGACTCAGGACTTGGACTCTTGGAAGATCAAAAGGGGACTCTTTTTGGTGACTTAAAGGCTGTGATATTCCACCTAAAAGCACTAAAAAGAGTTTGGACATTCTCTCAACTTGAAGAACTCAAGAAGGCTCTTGGAATCCCTGCTACCCTAACACGGTTCCCGGATTCTAGGAGTTTTGACATGCGTCGTTGGAGTAATCGCCCACCTGTCGTTCTCCCCTCTTCAATCAACCAATCAATTTCGTGCTCTTTGTGGATTTCTCTCCTCCTCAGCCAATACGAAACCCTAACTGGCAAGGCACGATTTCCTTGCCCACATTTATTTGGTGACTCTGCTGGGGAGGTGTAGAATTCGTGAAGGGTATGCCCACAACTCGAAGTGGGAGAACAACAGGAAGAGCTTCACCAACAAATAGCATTACCTCACCGGGTCCAGTTCCAAGGCAAGTGAGTCTAGTTTTCCAAGGCGTGAATCTAGATCTCAATCAACTCATCCTTGAAGATGTCTCAGAAGGAAGTTCAACATCACAATACATGGCTAATCAACAATTAACGAATGTCAGGCAGACTGGCGCGGGAAGGCAAGGCGAGGAAGAAAGTGGAGAGCAGGCAAATGTTGTGCAGCTGGAGATGCTTAAGGTGTTGAAGGAAGCACGAGAAGAACAAGGGATGATGATGGCTATGATGCTGGAGATGTAGAGAAAGTAAGAGGAAATGGAAAATTTCCGCCAGCAGTGGATGCAGATTCCCGCTTTCAAGGCCATGTTCCCAGACAATTCACAGGGAGAACAGGTAGGAGTGGAGGACAACAACAACGATAGCAATAATAAGGAGAATCAGATTGCACTTCCATTGACGGAGAATCAGTTTATTCCAATCATCCACTTGGAACCTCAGAATAGTGGTGACGTGCCACAACCCAGATTGGAAGTCAGTCAACCTCAGACAAACATCATTCCGACCACTATCCCCGTATTTTCACAAGTGCAGATACCAACCATCCCAAACATTGTCCAACGAACCAACCCATAAGCACAACCGATACAAAATTTACTTGATGCCAGTGTACATCAACCAATTTCCGTACCATACACATGACCAATGCCGCCATACATCACAACACCACAGAGAGTCCACACCACAAACCAATATGTCACAAAGGATGATATGATCAATGTGATCAATCAACTTCACATGCAGACATCCCGACCTTCGGAGTTAGACTTTACTCCACCCTACCCGGCACATATTCGGAGACAACCTTACCTGGTAGGGTATATCGAGCATCCCCCGTAATTTCCAAAATACAATGGGGAGAAAGGAAATGTCAGGGAACACATTGCCAGGTTCGTGGAGTCGATGTCTCCATGGTTAGGATATGATGAAGTGAACAATCACAATTTGTTGATGAGGGAATTCAACAAGACTTTGACGGATAATGCCTTCAGTTGGTACTACAACTTGGAGAAGGGATCAGTCCATGATTGGGATGATCTAAAATTGTAATTTTTTAAGAAATTTTTCTATGTACAGAAATAGGTAACCATCGTCGAGCTCATGCAATTCAAGCAGAAGCCAAAGGAGGAGCTGTCAGATTACGTGGATAGGTTCAGAGCCCAAGCACAGAAGTGTGCAGGACCAATTGAAGAAAAGAATTTGGTTAGCATATGTAATAATGGTGCTTTAGACACCTTCAAGCCCCACCTCATTACCAAGGATTGTGATTCATTTGAGACCCTCTCATCTTTTGCACAAGACTTGGGGGGAATCATGACATTTCCCAATAGCCATGCGATGGTTACATGGAAGAGCAAGAGGACAACAACTGTGGCTTTGGCGGATTCTCAGTCAAAACCACAAGGGGGCAAGAGGGAGAAGAATGAGAAATTTGAGCGACGCAGAGAAAAGCATGGTGATAAGTATACCAGAATGCCAGTTCCAGAGACTATCACATGCAGCGAGAAGGCATTCAGAGGCTTGTATGAACAATGGGTTGAGCACGAAGTGGTGAAGCCTCCAAGGCCTCGGTTGGTTGTAACAGAAGAGATGAAAAGAAGTCCGGACTTCTGTGTATACCACCAATATGCAGGACATTCCACTATGGACTGTTATAGTCTACGGAGGATATATCATAAGAAGTTGGCGGCCGGAGAGATTGAACTAGGAGAAGAAACGTGCAATGCTATCACCCATGGTGCAGTCCCGAAAGTCAAGAACCCAAATACTGGTTTTACCATCGAAAAAACTCTGAACTATAGATGAATTAAAAATCCACCCAAGATGGTAGTCCACCAAAAATGGTGGTTTAAGTCCTCAGGAATATCCCTTGCCAAGTAATTGGGTGACCAAGGGAGGAGGCACAAGAATTAACGAATTAAAAAATAAAAAAAATCCACCCAAGATGGTGGTCCACTCTAAATGGTGGTCAAGTCCTCGTAGACTGCACTTGCCAAGAAATTGGAAGATTCAAGTGACGAGGCACCCAATTTTAAGTCCTCGTAGACTGCACTTGCCAAGAAATTAGACAACCCAAGTGACGAGGTACCCGAGTGTTACACTTTATCATCAAAAGTGAACGAGGCACCTGACTATAAGTCCTCTTAAGTTATGCTTTCAACTTCAAAAGTAATTGAGGCACCTGAGTATAAGTCCTCAACCCCAAAAGTTACACTTCATCTTTAAAAGTGGCGAACGTTATGCTTTATTTGAAAAAAGCAAGAAAGTTGCACTTTATCTCTAAAAGTGGTGAACGTTATGCTTTCTTCGACAAAAGCAAGATTTATTATATGAAACGTTATGTTTTTCGTTAAAGCAATTTGATTATCAATAAATTTGTTAAACTTTCACTTATACTTGATTATTTCTTCTGATTTATTAAAAAAAAGAAAAAAAAATTATAGATTCAAGTGTTAGTTTGCATGAAATATATGTACATGAATTTTCTGATACAGGAAATGGAAAAAACTACGAAAGTTCATAATCTAAAGACCATAACCGGTCGAATTGAAGAAAGGAATACCTAAAGCTTGGTCTTCGTGGTTATCAGGCCTTCGAGTCTATTAGGTCTTCGGGACTATTAGGCCTTTGAGGCTATCAGGGCTATTATGCCTTCACGGACTCCTTGATTCTCAATGACTTCTTGATTTTAAAGAAAAAAGAAATTTTAAGAGAGGGTAAGAAAGATTAGATCGAAGATTTTCAAAATATCCCAGGAGAGATCCTCTAAGGCTTGCCCATCTAGGGTTTGCTCCCCTAGAGGTTCCTTCTCCTAGGACTTTCGTTTCCGAGGCTTGAAAAACATCAAGCCCCGTAAAGTGTTCAGACACTGGAATCAAGACTTCCACACTTACAATATTACGCGATCATCTCACTAAAGGCGTGACTTACGCGCAGGGGGCAAATGCTTACTGGTAGACTGGTAGACGAAATAGACGTCCTCCAGAGTAGAGGTGCATATTCCCCCAAGCCGTAACTAATGAAGAATGTCCTGTTGGATACGATTGACATTTAGAGGAGCACCATGGTCATGTTGGATACGAATGTCCCTGCATAGATTAATCATGTATTGAGGAATGTCAGCTCTTTCTTTAGTATACCACATAGTCAACATTCCCAAGTACCTCGTCGATCCAATGATGCCATTCCTGAAGGAGGCTAAATGAATCAGACAAGAAGTGAAGGGAACTGAAAGGGTACTCTTGTTTCTCTATTCATAGACGGGGAATGTGATCGGAATGGAGAAGGTCATTCCAACCTCCACAAGCCGCTGTATATAGGAACAAGTCTTCCTTCTCTGGTGGAGGAAAAGTTGTACGGTCATAAGTTTGGACTTGCTTTCAAAAGACATCGAAAAGACCAAAGGAGGGGAGCCCTTCCCCAATCATTGAGAAACGGGGCCTCCTTGGTTGTTCCCTTCATCCTTAAAAAAAAATTGCCAATCTTTCTTTATTATTCGAGGGAAAAAACCAAGATGTAATCAAGGTAATGGGGCTCGGAAGACAAAAGAAAGATTGGGAAATCCTAAAAAAAAAAGAAAAAAAAGCTAATAATTAAATTAATATATATATATATATACACACACACACACACACACACACATAGGGTTCGGCGCCTCCTTATAGGGTTCGGCCCCTATAGGGTCTTGCAATTGGATAGCAGTTCTGGATGAGTATTATAAAATGGCCAACATTCAAAATATATATATATATATATATATATATATATATATATATATATATATATATATCTTGAATCACATCACGAAATGGTGAGCCATGACATGCTGCCAAATGCTACCTCATTTTGTATTTTAATTAATGGACTTAACAAAGCAGGTGGAAGCCATACAAAATTATTTGATGGCCAAGAAAGGTGTCAATTGTGATTGCAAGGAAATCTTTTGTCCAATTATTGAGCCGGTTAACCAAAATTACCAAAGTGGGACTGATGTATTGCAAGGAAATAAAGCATGTTTATTACAGCCTTCATTGATGCAAGGAAATATTAAAAGCATGCTTACTGAAGTGGGACTGATGTATTGCTGCGCAACGATTGATCAAGCAAAGCATTTCAAATGATGGGCTCCTTATCACTACAAAGAAAAGTGCATGGTTGTTAGTAGAATAGCTAGCAACTTTCAAATGATGGGTTCTTTATTACTGCAAATAAAAAGTGCACCAAGTAATGCGGCAACAAAACTCCCTACTACGATTCAGAAGCAAGGCATGCGACCATGGATTATGGATATCAAATCCTTACATCTCAAAAATAAGATAAGTAAATGTTTTATATATTTTCTAAAAAAATAAAATAAGATTTTATTTTATTTTTTCGAAAAAAATAATAATAAGATTTTATTTTATTTTCAAAAATAAAATAAAATTGGACTCAGAAGGGTTCGGCGTGAATTCATCCAAATAAATAAAATATGATTTTGTTTATTTAATTTTTAGAAGGATTCGGCGTGATTTTAGTGTTATTCCAAATTCTCATATTTTATAGTTAATCTTCCAAGAGACGTGTATTTGCAAAAGCATAAAACTTTAAATAAAGCAACATCACAATGCTTACATAATCATATAATTTTGTTGGCTAATGAAGGAGGGGAAACTGGCATGTGTAGCTTTAATGGATTCTTTCTTATGACAAATAAAAGCTGGAAGCATGTGAAAACTTTTCTTATACAAGAGGTGTCAGAATTATCAAAGCTATAGTCATCTTTGCCCAAAGAATTATCAAGGCTTCAGTTTGGATACAAGACGTGCTCATCGACTCCTTACTTCTAAAAAAAATATATATATAAGTAAAGGTTTTATTTATTTTCAAAAAAAAAGATTTTATTTTATTTTCCGAAAAAAATAAAATAAGATTTTATTTCATTTTCAAAATAAAAAATAAAAAATTCTCTTTTCAAATTAAGAAAGATTTGATTTGATTTCCCAAAAGAAAGAAAGATTTAATTTTCAAAATAAAACTAAGATTTGATTTTATTTTGGAAAAAAAAATTAATATTTGATTTGATAAAAAGGAAAGACTTGGTGTATCAAAATAAAGATTTTTTAAAGATATATATATATATATATATATATATATATATATATATATTGATTATTACTTTTACAAAAGTCAATCAATTATGCATACATATAGATATTAAACAATATTTTATATATTAAGTAATTGTGAAGCTATTAAATTGTAGTCTTGGCAATTGCGAGAATAGTAATATTGATTCATTATATCACTCATTATATTATATTACATATATAATTGAGATGTTTCAAAAAAAAATTATTATTATTGAAACAAATATCCTATTTTTTAAATAGGAATGTTTTGATTTTAATTCCAAAATCTTTGAAAGGATTTGATTTTCAAAAATAAAATAACATTTTATTTGTTGATATATAATTTAATTTATCTTGATTTTGTTTCAAGGAAACAAATATTAGGCAAGATACAGAAAGATTTCAGAAGATTTTTCAATATGTCCAAGGAAGAGCCTTGCTAGGTCTTGCCTTCCTAGGATTTAACTCTAAGGGTTTGGCTCCCTAGGAGTTCCCTCTTCTAGGATCATTGTCTTCAAGACCTGTAAAGTAAAATCCCGCAAAATCGTTCAAAGGCTTGCAGTTTTCTTGCACGATCGTCTATTTGGAAATGCGACTCTCGCGCAGGGAAAAATGTGAGCCCGAGTGTAAAATTAGGGTTCACATGACCAAATTGAATTAAATGCACAATTAGGGTTCCACGGCCTCATTAAATGTGCAAATTAGGGTTCACATAACCTAATGGAATGAAGACGAAAAAATCAGAAATAAATGTACTAGACCAAGGAGAAGCCTCCACGTGTCCCGAGGCAGAAGACTCGTGGAGGCGGCTCGATTTGGGAATTGATTGAGGGATTGGATTGGTGGCTAGAAGGACAGGGCAATATGGATATTATTCTAATGACTAAAGGGTATTTCTGGAATTTCCCTGAAAGCATGTGTCTCGCACATGACTATTTTCCAGGAAACCCTATAAATACCCCTTCCATTCCATTGGGAAGGGGACTTCTCTTCAGACTCAGGACTTGGACTCTTGGAAGATCAAAAGGGGACTCTTTTTGGTGACTTAAAGACTGGGATATTCCACTTAAAAGCACTAAAAAGAGTTCAGACTTCTCTTCAGACTCAGGACTTGGACTCTTGGAAGATCAAAAGGGGACTCTTTTTGGTAACTTAAAGGTTGGGATATTCCACCTAAAAGCACTAAAAAGATTTCGGACTTCTCTTCAGACTCAGGACTTGGACTCTTAGAAGATTAAAAGGGGACTCTTTTTGGTGACTGAAAGGCTGGGATATTCCACCTAAAAGCACTAAAAAGAGTTTGGACATTCTCTCAACTCGAAGGACTCAAGAAGGCTCTTGGAATCCCTGCTACCCTAACACGGTTCCCGGATTCTAGGAGTTCTGCCACGCGTCGTTGGAGTAATCACCCACCTGTCGTTCTCCCCTCTTCAATCAACCAATCAATTCCGTGCTCTTTGTGGATTTCTCTCCTCCTCAGCCAATACGAAACCCTAACTGGCAAGGCACGATTTCCTTGCCCACACCATGTATAACATATTTAAAAATCAGATTAATCAGAGTTACAAGTGACGTGTATGAAAATCGCAAAATATCTGTTTTATATTATGCAATGTAATGCATTGCAATTTGGCGACACCCACCATGCAACACCAAGGCGAACACGCTTGGTAGCGTCTTAGGTTTTCTCTTGTCTTATTGTCTTCTCAGGGTTTTGACACGCCTTTATTTTTGATGGGTTAAAGTGATTGGTTTTAAATCTTTGTGAAATTTTTATAAAATACTATGACATAAGGTCTATAACATGTCCAAAATTTCACTGCTATATCACTCCTGATTTGAGAATTAAAAATGAGCAAAGAAGCATGTCAGAACTTAAAAACGAGCGAACGCCGAGCATCGGCGCGTCGAGCGACTTTGACGTTAGACATTCTGAATCGCGTTCCAGCGAAATAATAAGTCATAGTAAATCTAATAAAGTCCTACAGGCGAGATTTGACTATAAATGATATTTTACGCCAAGAAACTTATTTTCAGGCATAAATAAAGTAATAAAAATATGTAATAAATATAAATTACATATTTAAGTGAAATAAAAACTATAATTGCCTATAAAATTATTTTGTGGTGCAACGAAGAACGTATCACTAATATTATTAATCATTTAATAATATTTTAATCCTTATCTAATATTATTAACTATTTAATAATATTTTAATTATTATCTAATATTATTAATCATTTAATAATATTTTAATCATTATTAATAATATTCAAATCACTTCTTAATATAAATAATAAATATCTCATACATTTTAAGATATATATATTTTACATCTTGAAGCTTAAACCAATTATATTCCATTTCAGAAATATCTTTTGCCTTTACTCACAAATTCGGGGTTTAAACAGCTAATACATAGCTTTATAGCAAAATTCAATTTACTATAGTATTTCTTTAATTTAAATAATTTTTATATCATTTTTTTCGTTCATGAGTCAACACGGACCGTTGCCTCATATATACATATTTTATTATGCTTGCAAATTCGCTTTATTTTTCGTTGTACGAATATTCGCATTTTCACTATATATATGTATATATATTCCGTTACAAAATTCTCAGCTCAAAAACTTCATTTTGAACTCTGAAAACCTCAAAATATTATTTTTATGATTAATATAAATTTCTCGAGATAAACTTTGCGATCTCTCTCTTCATATTGTTCAACCAAAATGTATGTCGAAGATCACGATACATTTTGGTACTTCCAGGATGAATTGCAAATGGTGTATTGTGTGCCTCCATCATGATCTTGTACTTTAAATCAGAATCGTTAAGAACACAAAGTCTGGAGTGGACTCGAAGTATTCCTTCTTCATCGATTCTTGCTTCTGGGATGACACCTTCTTGTACTTTCTTCATATGCATCAGCTCCGGGTCTATGGCTTGAGCAACTTTAACTTTATTGATTAAAAGAATTCTCTACACAGTCCATAGCTTTGCCCAATGTTTTGATCTACCAGGAAGAAGAAGAAATCGAAGGGTAATAAGGAGTTGGTTACCTGCTCTGTCTTCCTCCATTCCCTTAGCCATGATTATCAGTTGTCTAGCCATCATACGCTATATTACTTAGTGAAGAAGAAATAAAATAGGCCAATGGTCTATCACATGGCTAATGTAATTAGAGGGACACTGATATTGGGATAAGTAGCTGGTTTTGGTTTGCAGTAGCAAAATAGTTGCTACAACACTTAGGTTTATTTCCCTTTTTACTTACAAAGTGCAACATTAAGGTGTTATTATTATTACCTTGTGATAAGTTGGGGGTACATACACACACACAGATATATATATATATATATATATATATATATATATATATATATATATACCTACCCACATGTAGGAAGTATACGTATATACTCCAATATAATCTTATATCCCATGTACATTAGGCTATTCCAAATAATATTTTAATTGGGCTAAATATAATTCAGTTAGGTATTCTTAACCCCTTATCTCCTATCACACATAAATATCACAATGATTATTATCAATCATCTATTATCTTTCCATTATTTCTCTTTTAATAATTCTAGTTAAACCTTCAGTCTGATTTAACTTTAATACTCAGGCCACACAAGGCTCATTTATCTCATTTACTGGAGTTATATAACTCAAACTCATTATCTCTACAATAAAATATTAGGGGTCTAGGCCACGTTTGACTTTTTCCCAATTCTACTTGATTTTAATATTTATTTAATATAAGGTTTAGGTGGCACACTTTACCTTAATATTTAATTACCTTAAATGATTATATACTATGAACTTATACTCATAATATCTTTATCCAAATAGCCATTTCCTTACAATAATTAGTATGTACTACATTAATTAATATAATAGTTCTTCCATAATATCACTTAATTAACCAATATTTATTCTGGGTTAATTAATTAACTCATATTCAAATCCATTCATGGACAACTTAATCATCATTTAAGATTTTATTATCCCTATGAGTCCTTAGTACCTATTTCTTAAATTTTAAATTACACAAACTTTCTCAGAACATCCTATTAGATCACAAGAATTGCTACATGGTCATAAGCTTTGAAATAAGCCTTGCATTGCTGCCATACCAAGTTCGAGCGCATAAGTCTTGCATTAGCAGAAATAAAATCTATGCTCCTAATCACTTTACATATACCTCATAAATGATAACTCATCTAAAATCAATCTCTTCTTTGATTCCACATCATGGATTACTATTTTCTTTAATAATTTAATTATCAAACTTCAAGTTTTAAAACTCTATTTTTCCTTAATAGTTTAACCAACTATGAAATCTCCTTTACGGGTTTCTTACCACAAAACTCAAATATAATGCACCCACTATAATCACATATTCATTATTTACTTAAGTGATTCTTAAACCCCTTCAAATTATATTATTCCATAATATAACTTCCACTTTAATATAAATTAACCAATATTTATACTCGTTAGTTAATTCTCATAATTAACTAATTTATGCTTTACTATCTCAATCTATCCATGGATAGCTTAAGCACTAACTCAAACTCATATTACATCATACTAGTTACGAGTATATATATTCAAGAAAATGGTGATTATCCATCAAAGATATTTAATATCACCAACTCACTATGATAACATAATCCTATAAATTATTTAATGTCGATAGATAAATCTTATCCATCTTCTTATTAATTCATCTCTACAGTTTATAACAAATATATAATAATGATATATATTTATTAAACCCAACATCACTTATTACATAGCTCATATTACCCTATGTAACACAATACCACATACCTCGTAACATATTTATATATTCTTGTTTGAACGCATCTCATGCTTTAAGAATTTTATCTACTAAATTCTTATTTTAATATTTTCTGAAAATTCGGGTTCTTACAGATGCTGGACATTTGACATAAGCTGCTCAAGTAGGTAGGATGAATTTCCAACTTCAATCTTTAGCTCCTGCTGGCTAAGCTCTAGTTGTAGTGAGAGAGACTGATTCAGGGTATCTATTTTCTCGGAGTGAGACACAATAGATTCTTCATTTTTCTTCTGAAGTAGCAGGGATTCTTTCCACAGTTGCTCAATTGATTCCAAATAAATCTAATCTCTCTGATGAAGCTTATTATATATATCAGAAATGGTTGCTTGAAGTTTCTTGTTGAACTAATTGTCCTTTCCTTCTGACAGGCTCTTTACTTCCTCAGCAATATAGGATAATTTTTCAGCCAATTCTTCAGAGTTTTTCAGTAACTTAGAGTCTGGAGGGATTTGGGCATTTTGTTTGAGTTTCTCACTTTTGAAGATGTTTTCAAAGGCAGTGAGAATGTCGAAGAAATTATTGTTGGATGAAGAAGGGATATCAGATGGTATACTTGGATTGAGACTTGGAGTACTGAGAGTGGGGTTTGATGAGTGGGTAACAGGATGAGCTTGAACATTTGCAATTGCAGAGCGTGAGACCTCTACGATTGTGGGCTTTGGTGTGACCTTTTTGTTAGGAATATACATGAGAATGTTATTCCTCTTTATATATGATTTGATTATGATATAAATGAATGCATATGCAAGTATGCTTGCATTAAGAAAAGTTGTAAAGTCCTTTGATAGATAATAGGAACACATGTACAAGGACTTAGAATGAATTAATCAAATATGTTAGGTTGATCCTACATAAGCAAAACAGCTTTATAAAGTCCTTAAAAAGAAATGGTGTACAAGGGCTATAAATATAGAAAGATCAAGCTTGTTAGGTTGATCTTATAATGTAATAGATAGGCATGTCTGATCGTCGAGCACTGCACCAGAAATCGTAGTCTTCCAGGAGAGTCAAGGAAAGCTCGAGAACTATCAAGGTGAAATCGTAGTCTTCCTTAGTGAAATTCCTACTCGTTGAAGCAGAAGAGTGGATTAGAAGCTTAAGTCTCTGAACCACTTAAAATCCCTTGTGTCTTTTACATTCAGTCATTTACTTTCTGTTGTTTACATTATGTACCTAACTGTTATAAATGCTATGTATGTAGTAACTGCTTACAACTAAACTAACTCTATGAACAATGTATGTATGTTCATGAATATATCAATGAAGGGAATCTTTTACCCATTCCGTTGTGCTTGAAAAGATTCTTATGGTTGTCAAATGCTAAGTCATTAGCAAAACAAAATAAACATGAAAAGTATTTGAAATTAAAAAGAATCTATTCAACCCCCCCCCCCTTCTAGATCTATTGTCCTACTGGGAACTAACAATTGGTATCAAAGCAGGTTCTCATGCTATATTCAAAAGCTAATCTCTTTGAGTTTGATCCTAGGCAAAAATATTGTTCTAAACATAGTTTAGTGGTAAGTCAATTATAAATGAAGATGCGCTCACACGTTGGAAATGTTGTGTATAGGTAAATGTGTATATACATCTGAAGTTTCTCAGATTGGTCAATGTTCTTAGATACCAGAACAACAAGGCCAATCCTTGTCCACAGTCAATCTCGTAGTCTGAATACCAGAGATGAGAGGTCAAGAGGCATAAACAGCAAAGATTCAAGCATCCACCAGTCTGAAAGATGAAAGGCTATACATTCTAAGAAATACTTATCCAGAGGAGAAAGAAGAATTTCTCAAATACGTATTTGGCTAACCAGCAGCTGGATGTGAACCTTGAGGTTCAAGGTCGTCAAAGAACTAAGGATGCCAAGATTTTCTTAGCTTACATCTTCAAGACTATGACTGATTGATCGAAGGACAACTGTAGTAACAAGCTATCAGAAATGAATGTAAAAATATGCACATCAATGCCTAACCTCATTATATCAAGATAAATGACTGTCAAGAAACTGACAGTGGAAAGGTACGGTTCCTCAGTAATATTAATGTGAACATCATGTTGCATCAACTTATGTACTATAACAATAATCTATTAAGAGACCATATTCTACCTAAAAAGGGGAAGAGGGAAGGTACACTAAGGTTGGAAACTTAACTGCTAACAAACTTTCTCTCCATCCAAGTTTTAGGCTGAAGATAACATCTTGAAAGAAGTCTGAAATAGGTCATAAGCATATCAAGATTTAATTAATCTTAAGTGGAGTAATCCTTGCCGACGGGTTAGTATGTTCGTATAAACCTTTGTTCTAGGTTTTTGATAATACATAGAGTATGATCAGTTCTACAAGAGTATCTTGAAGATTCATAGAAACTGATCATCTCCATGAATCAACCAGATACAAATAAGTGATAGAACTGATTCTCACTCTGTGAGCATTTAAAATCCGTGAACATAACCAAGAAAATGATGAAACCATCAAAGAAAAAGAGTGTTTTATTAAAATGGTTAATCTTACACACACTCATCATCATGCATCTTAAAATGTCATACCTAAATTGAATTCATGCATAAATATGATTGTTGATGATCAATGTGATGAAAATTCAAATATATGAGGAACAGGTATTTTGGAAACTAACCTAGCAGAACCCATTTAACCATTGATACCAAAAGTAGAAATTTATCTCATCTACAGGTATTTGGTCTATCTGACCGCACTAAGGAATACTGAAGCAGATGACTTCAGTCGAGAAGATTCAACCAGTTGGAGGCTTAAGACATTTCAAAAATGTTCTGACAAAATCATTTTCTGTCAAAACTTGTTCTTGAAGACTTGCTGAGCTAACATGAATAAAGCCCACCTGGTTGTTGATCTCTATAAGGAAGCAGACCATTCACGCGAAGAGGAAAATGGTCTGATATGCTTAAGCATGCGAAGCATATCATTTGAGAAGAACCCTCGAGTAAGTTCTATTGGGTAAAATCTAGTTACGCACAGCACGCAAATATACGTGGTCAACAAGTAATACAGTGAAAGTAGAGTATCGTTCCCACAGAGAAATTATTAAGAAATTAACTTCCACAACTATCAGCTTCCTATTAATTCAAATTTTATTAAACTATCCAATTTAATGATTAAAATTATTAAAATTATTAAAATTACTATGATCACAAAACAATCACAAATCTCAAAAACTGAATTTCTAAACAAGTATTGGAGAATTAGGCTTACAACTTCACCCTAAGCTTCACTCTGATTATTATCCTTTATTCCAGTTTAATTTACTATCACAGTTTATTAATCAAGAACACGAAAGTAGAATTAACCACCTCTCGATGCACTAACACCGTATTAACTTAAATTCACAAATTAAATAGAATTAAGTTAAACACCTTAATTAACTAACTCACTATATCTCTATGTGAATTACAATCAAAAAAAGGTTTAAGTTCAAGTTCTCTATTCGATTACATACGATGTTAAACATCTCTCTACCCTAACATTCATCAAGATTCCGTTCATTCACAGAATTCAAGAACACATGCTATATTAACCAAGTCTAAACTCGTATTTCCTCTCTCGAATCCATAAAAGTCCACAAAGAATTGTTGATCAGGCAATTCACAAATTTAAACACAAATTAATATAGATAAACTAAGGAATAACTTATTAAACTGAAAATCAACGTTACATAATCATCGTTCCACCTAACAATCCGTCATAAGCCTAAAAAGTAATTTAATTCATCATCAATGAAATAAAAACTAAAGTAATTAAATATAACATCTTTCCGATTACAAATATAAAACTAAAGAATAAGAATAAATCCAGAACCACCCTTGTTTCTAGCCTTAATCTGCAATTGTTGTGAAATCCACTTCAAAAACTTCCTTTAAAGCTCTTGCTCTCAATTAGCTTCAATAGATGTAAAATTGCTTGTGTCTCTTTCAATCTTGTTGTTTGTTCTTAATTATATACTAAGACATGTATTCTGATTACAATTTCATGCTAATATGAGTCCCAAACCATTGCCATCACTTAAGCTCCACGTTTGCAGCATTAGAAACCATCTAGGAAACCACTCTTCTTGCACTCCCGCCCGACTTGAGTCTTTGCCTTTTAATAGCAAGCCCGACTTGCTGAAATTGCTGTCATAAAGTTAAATCAAGACCCCAAACCCCGGCTTGGGTGTTAGGCCTAAAAGAGCATGCCCCAGCTTGCTATGCTGCTGTTAGTTGACTTGAGTACCCCAAGCCCCGACTTGGGTGTTAGGCTTAAAATGGCAAGCCCCAGCTTGGGTATGTTCTGTTAATTACTCCCTTTAAGCCCCAAAGTTGCCAAGATTTGCCAAAACTCCACCCTTTTTGTCCAATTGCCACTCCACCAATCCTAAACACAAAATGACACTAAACAAGTAAAAACAAAACATAAAATCACAGAATTAACACCAATTAAGCTTGAATTAGGAGCAGATTCGCGGGTATAAAACCCACTTATCAAAATCCCCCAAACTTAAACCGTGCTAGTCCTCAAGCATAAAATAAAACTAACATGCTACACAATGAAATGCAATGATATGTAATGCATCTAATCTAAATGCCTACGAATCCAACAGTATCATAGAATCAAAATTATTCCTCCGGCCTCAAAGAAATCAAGCAAACACTACAACACTTCATATTATAACCAATCGATAATTCCTTATTAATCCTCAAATCTTAAACCGTTATCACTGGTATAGTGTGTGTGTGATCAACATACATGCTAACTGATACAAATTCAAATTCAATACATAACCAATCTCTTATAAGGAATCATAGAGAGTAAACTCAAAAGTTTCAAAAACAGACGAGTTCCAACTAAAACCAAGCAATCACCATTATCAAGGGTTCACATAGGGTACTTATGCTTTATTATATATATATATATACATATATTTTTTTTTCACGAGGGCTTTTTGCTCTTTTCCTATTTTTTTTAACCATGACTGTGCAATGTCTCATTCCATTAGGCTAATAGTGCTACCCCTTAGCGAGCTTTCAACTAACAACTCCCAGACCATAAAAGACCTTAGGGCGCTAGGTGTAGAGACACTCCCTCGGGCGTACTTGCTCAAGTAACAAAGGTCCCGAAACAAAACTAGTCACTGTATATTTTTTTTATAAAGCTTATATACCCTAGATTTACCCTCAAACTTCAGTTCTTGCCTCATTCTTTATCTTCACTGCCTATCCTTGTCATTCTCTTATTTACACTAGCATTATCCTTTAGAAACTCCTTATGTATCAGTTTGAACTACTCAGTCAACATCGGTATTATTAACGTGCTACCCTTTTTATACCAGTTTCAAACAAGAACAAGATCCAATTCATAACAAAAACTACATCAAGATTCTAATAATCAGTACTGTATTTGTCTACTTAATCCCAATCTCATCGTTGGCCAAAATAAAATAAACTACAACAACTACTGGACATATGCAAAATAGCACAATTCTTAACTAAATTTTTATTTTTTATATATGTATGGTAAACATAACATGAGTGCAAAAATAAATAAAAACTATTTATGCCCCTAAGCTACTATGCTACTACATGCTTACATGAATGTAACATTTAATAATCTTAACACTAAACAATGAACTAACATATGCAAACATAACTAATAAAATGAAATTAAATATGTAAACATGAAATGCAAACATGATAACTAAATCCCCCAAACTTGAAAATTACAATTCCCTTATTGTATAGATAAAGCAATAAATATGTGAGGACTTCCCTGTAATCGCCTAAGTCTGGGGTGGTGGTGGTTATTCTTCTTCTTTGGAATCACCGAGTGGGAACCTTGGCATTGGGGCTGGCTGCTGGTATAGGAATTGTGCATTAGGATTAAAGCTCTGGAGTGTCGCATTCAACGAAGCGAAGGACATATTCATAGCCTCAAACATGTGGTCCTGCCTCGTTGTGAGTCGTCGCATCTCTCTTCATGCTACCTTATTTTGCTCATCCACTTATCGTTGAAAGTTGAGGAACTGAGGGCTAGATATGGCATCGGGCTGTGGTGTTGCCTATGTTCCATGCTCTCCCATTGGTGCAGCCCCCTTGGAACTCTTCATCATCCGAGCTTTTGGAAGCGTCAGCCTAATCCTCCGAAGCTGATGGAAATATAAAACCTAATCCTCTAGGATGTGACTCGCCTCCGGGCCATACCGCATACCGTGCAATCATTCTTGAATCCAATGTCTGAAGCGACATTTGAGTGATCTCATCATCGGACAATCTAACTCCTGCTTGCCTGCATAACCCACAAATGAGTGATGGGTGTGGCAAGCCACCCGAGAATTGTCCTCGTAAACGTCGTCGGATTGAAAAACTGATTATAGCCCCTATATTGATGATGAAATCTTTTAAAATAGGATACAAGAGCAATGCCTTCTCCTTGGTCACGTTGGACGTGTGTGTGGATGGAAACAATTTGGCGCATAAGAATACATACCATATCTTGCCATACCTATTGAGATCCTTACTGCGAAAGACAGTGCCTCCATGTTGTGACTTGGTCCATGCGGTACCTGGCTTTGTCATTTCCTTCATAATAGTCTCATAATCTGGAGCATTGTCACGTAAGAGCGTACTGGCAATGTCTCGGATCTCGTAACTGATAGTATATATTGATGGCATCGGCACTGAAATGAACTAACCTAACCCGTACAAAAGCATTGAAGGGGGCCTTATCCTCGGTGTTAGCATAGAATTCTTTGACCACACTCACAACTGCGGCCTTTGGCTCTTCTGTGAACTTATTCCAACATTTCTAATATATATTTTGCATCATTTTGCTGTCGACATGCTCAGGTGCCAACCCCCGCTGCAGTGTGAGTGCTTTTGTCACCATATAGTCGTAAAGGTCGGCGGCGGCAATGCTTATGAATTTTTGCCTATCACAGGTTTGTATTGGTGGTGTGGCCCCAGAACTCTCTCCTCGTTGCCTCTTTGATGCTGGTTTTGGTGCCATTGATTTGGAATTGATGAGCTTTAACAAAAATTTCCCCCAAACTTCACTTAAGCAATTTGTCAAACACTTGGTGTGCGAGACTTTAAATTCCCACAAACTTAGTGATTTGGCTCGGACTATGGTGATAGAAATTGAGGAATTAGAAAACAACCTACTTACTTTCAGTATATTTCCAAGTTGGTTGTAGAGATTCGCTTAAACCCTAACCTCGAACTTCCAAATTGGTGTGAATTGAGGTTGTTAGATTGTGTGGTGAAGGGGTGGTTTTATAGAGAGGAGGTTATGTATGGAATAGTGGGTTACTAGGTTGAAGTAGTGGGTAAGTGTTTAATTGTAGTGGGGAGATGGGAATTAATGTGAAAGTTCGTGGGTTTATGTTATGAAGGAGTGGGATTGTAGGAAGTTGAAGTGCAAGAAGATTGGGAGATCATGTCTGAACAATGTAACTATTGTAGCCAACTTTTCAAATTTCGAACCCCCAAGCCTCGACTTGGGTATTACTCCTTGAAGGGCAAGCCCTGGCTTGCTAGTGGCCTGCTAGTGAGTCTTGACCCCAAGCCCTGGCTTGGGTATTACTCCATGAAGGGCAAGCCCCGACTTGCTAGTGGCCTGCTAGTGCACTATATTTTTCCTTTTCCTTGCATCCTTAGTTCATCCATTTGCTTCTTATGTACCTGAACAACATAAAAACATACCTATAAGTAGATATTGAGTAATTTTAAGCATGGATGGTAAGATTATCTAAAAATCAAATATACTTTAAATACTATTTAATGAATTGACATGAATTTATTCTAGACTAAATATTATTCTAAACTACCATCTAACTAGCATGGATAAAATTACTAAGAAAATAAAAAAAAAGATTGGGTTGCCTCCCAATTAACGCTTGATTTTAAGTCGTTCAACCTGTCTACTCCCTGTTTATGGTGCGTATGCAAGTGTGATAGCAATGACATCCGTATTAGATTCACCACCCCAATAATGTTTTAACCGCTGACCTTGAACGTTTCTAATGGGTTCCTACTGTAGAGTTCAACAACGCCATGTGGGAAAACCTTCTTTATGGTAAATGGACCCGACCACCTTGACTTTAGCTTTCCTGGGAACAACCGCAATATTGAGTTGAACAATATAACTGATTATCTCGGTTCGAACGTTCTTTTCATAATTTTTTGGTTATGCCAATTCTTGACCTTTTCTTTGTATAACTTAGAGTTCTCATATGCTTGAAGCCGAAATTCATCGAGTTCATTTAACTGAAGTAGCCTCTTTTCACCCGCAGCTGCTTGATCGAAGTTAAGTTTCTGAATAGCCCAATAGGCTTTGTGTTGTAACTCCACAGGCAGGTGACATGCTTTCCCATAAACCAATTGATATGGTGACATACCAATTGGTGTTTTGAACACAGTTTGGTAGGCCCATAGTGCATCGTCCAACCTGAGAGACCAGTCCTTCCTATTCAGGTTTACCACCTTTTCCAAGATTCTCTTCACCTCCCTGTTTGAAACTTCAGCTTGCCCACTTGTTTGGGGATGATATACCGTAGCCACCTTATGGTTGACCCCATACTTTGCCAAGAGAGCTGTAAATGATCTATTGCAAAAGTGACTACCTTTATCACTTATAATAGTTCTTGGCGTGCCAAATCTTGTAAAGATATTCTTTTGCAAAAATTAGAGAACCACTTTGGCATCGTTAGTTGGGAGTGCTACGGCTTCAACCCATTTTGATATATAATCAACCGCAAGCAATATGTACTAATTTTTGCACGAGGAAGGGAATGGTCCCATGAAATCCATGCCTCATACATCAAAAATCTCAACTTCTAAGATTGTTTGTAGTGGCATCTCATTCCTTTTCGATATGTTGCCCACCCTTTGACATTTATCACAACTTTTTACTAACTGGTGGGCATCTTTAAATAATGTAGGCTAATAAAACCTGGCTTGAAGAACTTTTTCTACTGTTCTCTCACTTCTGTAATGTCCCCCATATGCAGACGAATAACATTCATGCAAAATATTATTCACCTCGCTATATGGCACACACTTTCTAATCATTTTGTCGGCGCACTGTTTAAATAGGTATGGCTCATTCCACATGTACCACTTGATGTCATGTAGAAATTTCTTTTTCTGTTGACGTGTAAGATCAGGGGGAAATATATTGCTCACTAGATAATTAGCAAAATTCGTGTACCATGAAAATTCCACATTGACTCCAAACAATTGCTCATCCAGAAATGAATCATTGATTACACATTTATCCCCTTCATCTTTACCATGCTTTTGTAGCCTCGATAAATGATCTTCCACTTGATTCTCAATCCTCTTTCTATCTTTTATTTCCAAGTCAAATTCCTGTAGAAGCAGAATCCATCTGATAAGGCGTGGCTTAGCAACATTTTTCAAAATTAAGTACCGAATAGCCGAGTGATCTGTATAAACTACCACCTTTGTTCCAGTCAAATATGCCCTAAATTTATCAAAGGCATATACTACTACAAGCAATTCCTTTTCTATAATTGTGTAATTCATTTGGGTCTCCGTAAGTGTCTTACTTGCATAGTATATGGCATGAAATACCTTCTCTCGGCGTTGACCCAAGACAGCCCCAACCGCATAGTCACTTGCAACACACATTAACGTAAAAGGCCTATTCCAATCTGGTGCGATGATAACTGGAGCTATAGTTAATTTCTTCTTCAATAACTCGAATGCTAACTTACAACCCTCATCAAACTTAAAAACTGAATCTTTTTCTAAAAGATTGCATAATGGTTTTGAAATCTTAGAGAAATCTTTTATAAATCTCCAATAGAACCTGGCATGTCCCAAAAAGCTACGGATTCCCTTAACTGAAGTTAGTGGTGGAAGCTTTTCAATCATTTCTAGCTTTGCTTTATCCACCTCTAAACCTTTCGCTGAAACCTTGTGCCCCAAAATTAATCCTTCCTTAACCATAAAGTGACACTTTTCCCAATTAAGAACCAAATTTGTTTCTGTGCATCTCTTTAAAACCATCACCAAGTTCTCCAAACATGCATCAAAATCATCCCTATAGACAGAAAATTTGTCCATGAAGACTTCCACATTTTTCTCTACCATGTCCGAAAAGATGACCATCATACACCGTTAGAAGGTAGCGGGTGCATTACACAAGCTGAAGGACATTCTCCTGAATGTGAATGTGTCGTATGGGCACATGAAAGTGGTCTTCTCTTGATCTTTAGGAGCAATGACTATCTGATTATACTCTGAATACCCATCCAATAAGCAATAAAATTCATAGCCCGCCAATCTATCCAGCATCTGGTCAATAAAAGGCAAAGGAAAATGATCCTTGCAGGTCGCCTTATTTAACTTCCTATAATCCATGCAGACCCTCCAACCAGTCACTGTCCTCGTTGGAATTAGCTCGTTGCCATCATTTTGTACCACAGTCATTCCTCCTTTTTTCGGCACACATTGAACCGTTCTGACCCACTTACTATTTAAAATTGGATAGATGATACCCGCGTCTAACCATTTCAGTATTTCTTTCTTCACAACTTTTTTAATAATTGGGTTGAGCCGTCTCTGTTGCTCCACCGTTGGCTTTGCATCCTCTTCCATTAGAAATTTGTGCATGCAAAAGGATGGGCTGATTCCTTTGATATCCGCAATTATCCATCCTATAGCCGATTTATGTTCTCTAAGCACTCTCAACAACTTACTTTCCTGCAATTCATTAAGCGCAGTAGAAATAATAACAGGTAAAGAATTAGAATTGCCTAAATACGCATACTTGAGGTGTTTAGGGAGTGGCTTATGCTCGAGCATAGGTGGCTCCTCCAATGAAGGTTTCATTCTTCTTGTGGCTCTTTCCTCCATGTGCAACGATTCAAATAATTCTTTGAATCTACTAATTCGTGGCAAGGAGTCTAGCATCTGCAAATAATCCACAAACTCCGGATCATCTAAATCTTCATCTCCCAATAATTTTGTTTCCAATGGACCGTTAACCAAACTTTTATCCATATCTTCGCTGATTATATGATCAATGATATCCATCCTGAAACACTCCTCTTCATCCGTAGGAAATTTCATGGCCTTGAAAACATTGAACTTTACTTCTTGATCTTGGACCCTCATAGTTAGTTCACATTTTTGTACGTCGATGAGCGTCCTCCCCATAGCCAAGAAAGGTCTCCCTAGGATAATTGGGATGTTCTTATCTTTCTCAAAATCCAGAATTATGAAATCCGCAGGGAATATAAAATTTTCAACCTTAACCAAAATGTCCTCCACAATGCCTCTTGGGTACGTGACTTACCTATCCGCCAACTGCAATGAGATGTTTGTGGGCTTTAGAGCTGGTAGACCTAATTCTGTATAAAATGATAATGGCATAAGGTTTACACTTGCACCCAAATCACATAATTAAATATTTGTTGAACACCGTGTTCCCAATTGTGCACGAAATAGTAAAACTCCCTGGATCTTTCAATTTTGGTGGCAACTTCCGCTGTAAAATTGCACTACACTCCTCTGTTAATGCCACTATTTCGAAATCCTCCAACTTCTTTTTCCTAGACAGAATACCCTTCATAAATTTTGCATAACTTGGCATCTGCTCTAGGGCTTCTGCAAAAGGGATGTTAATCTGAAGTTTCTTAAACACTTCCAAAAATTTTGCAAATTGCTTATCTAATTTCTGCTTTTGAACTCTCTGCTGAAACGGCGGTGGAGGATAAAAAAACCGGTTTGTCATCTAACTTTGTTTGTTCCACTTGCTTTTCCTCACCCTATTTTTCTTCAACCACTTTATTCTCATCAACATTGTCATCAGTTCTAACTGAATTTTCTGCACTTTTCCCATCTAGATGTTTTACACTTCTCAAAGTGATTGCCTGACACTGTTCGTGATTTCCCTTCGAATTTCTTTTGGTGTCACTTGGTAGAGTCCCTTGTGGTCTATTGTTCAATGCTAAGGTAATTTGTCCCATCTGATTTTTTATATTCTTGATGGCTATCTCTTGCGATTTCATAGTGAGTGCTTGGTTTTTCATGGCTGCTTCGTTGCTTGTTATATACTTTGACAATAACTCCTCTAAATCTAATTTCCTCTCTTGATGTTTAGCTGGTTGTTAATGTTGATTCTAGAATCCTGGGGGATATGATGGTCGTGGAGCTTGTTGATGCTAATTATTGCTCCATGAAAAATTTGGGTGATTCATATTCCCCTGATTATAAGCATTTTGGTACATGTTCTGTGGAATTCTGTTGTAGCTACCCACAAATTGCACTGACGCTGGGTTGATTGCACATTGATCTATAGGATGTTCACCCACGCACAATTCACAAATAACTGCAACCTGCTATGTCTGTACCCCCTGACAAAGCATCTAATTTCTTAGAGAGCGCTGAAATCTGCGCTGCTATTGTCGTCACTCCATCTACCTCTAACACTCCAGCTACTTTAGGTTGTGTCATTCTTGCTGTGGGCCACTGGTAATTGTTAGCTGCCATTGTCTCTATCAATTCGTAAGCCTCCTCAAAATCTTATCTATAAAAGCTCCACCCGAAGCTGCATCAATACTGGTCTTGAGATTCCCATGTAATCCATTGTAGAATGTGTTCATTTGCAACCACTTAGGCAATCTGTGATGTGGGCATTTCCTGAGCAACTCTTTGTATCTCACCCATGCCTCGTACAATGATTCCTCATGTTGTTGTTCAAACATGGTTATCTCGTTTCTCATCTTCGCCGTCTTCGCTGGTGGGAAAAATTTTGCTAGAAATTTTTGAGCGAGGTCTTCCCATGTAGTTATTGATCCCGGCGGTAGAGAGTATAACCAACTCTTCACCTTGTCCCATAAATTGAATGGGAACAAGCGAAGCTTAACTGCGTCATCCGACACCCCATTATACCTGAAAGTGTCACAAATCTCCAGAAAGCTGACCAAATGTTCGTTCGGATCATCATTCGCTAATCCCCCAAACTGAATCGAATTTTGGATCATCTGAATAGTCCTAGGCTTGATTTCAAATGTGTTCGCAGCTATAGCAGGCCTGGTGATACTCAACTGCAACTCAGTCATCTTGGGTGTAGCAAAGTCCCTCAATGTTTTCTGGTCTTCGACAGCCATTACTTCTTCTTTTTTCAGAGTTTTTGAAGTCTTTCCTTGTCTCCCTGATCCACTTACTTAACCTTTGAAACCGTCTCTCAATGTCGTCCTCAAAAGGAAGTAAGTTTGAATTTTTGGACCGAGTTTGTATAAACCAACTTCAAAGACCTGAAATAAGACGAACAAAACAAAAAATAAATAAAATGTTTAAGTAAAACTGGATTAATTAAACTGATATCGCAAAATATTAAAATCAATACTAAACATCCCCGACAGCGGCGCCAAAAACTTGTTGGGTAAAATCTAATTACGCATAGCACACAAGTATACATGGTGAACAAGTAATACAATGAAAGTAGAGCATCGTTCCCATAAAGAAATTAATTTCCACAACTATCAGCTTCCTATTAATTCAAATTTTATTAAACTATCCAATTTAATGATTAAAATTATTAAAATTATTAAAATTACTATGATCACAAAACAATCACAAATCTCAAAAACTGAATTTCTAAACAAGTATTGGAGAATTAGGCTTACAACTTCACCCTAAGCTTCACTCTGATTATTATCCTTTATTCCAGTTTAATTTACTATCCCAGTTTATTAATCAAGAACACGAAAGTAGAATTAGCCACCTCTCGATGCACTAACACTGTATTAACTTAAATCCACAAATTAGATAGAATTAAGTTAAACACCTTAATTAACTAACTCACTATATCTCTATGTGAATTACAATCAAAGAAGGTTTAAGTTCAAGTTCTCTATTAATTACATGCGATGTTAAGCATATCTCTACCCTAACATTCATCAAGATTCCGTTCATTCACAGAATTCAAGAACACATGCTATATTAACCAAGTTTATACTCGTATTTCCTCTCTCGAATCCATAAAAGTCCACAAAGAATTGTTGATCAGCTAATTCACAAATTCAAACATAAATTAATATAGATAAACTGAGGAATAACTTATTAAACTAAAAATCAAAGTTACATAATCATCGTTCCACCTAACGATCCGTCATAAGCCTAAAAAGTAATTTAGTTCATCATCAATGAAATAAAAACTGAAGTAATTAAAGATAGCATCCTTCCAATTGTAAATATAAAACTAAAGAATAAGAATAAATCTAGAACCACCCTTCTTTCTAGCCTTAATCTGCAATTGTTGTGAAATCCACTTCAAAAACTTCCACCAAAGCTCTTGCTCTCAATTAGCTTTAGTAGATATAAAATTACTTGTGTCTCTTTCAATCTTGTTGTTTGTTGTTAATTATATACTTAGACATGTATTTTGATTACAATTCCATGCCAATATGAGTCCCAAACCATTGCCATCACTTAAGCTCCACGTTTGTAGCATTAGAAACCAACTAGGAAACCACTCTGCCCCCATAACCAAGCCCCGATTTGGGTGTTAGGCCTAAAAGAGCAAGCCCCAGCTTGCTATGCTGCTGTTAGTTGACTTGAGTACCCCAAGCCCCAGCTTGGGTGTTAGGCTTAAATGGCAAGCCCCAGCTTGGGTATGTTCTGTTAATTACTCCCTTTAAGCTCCAAAGTTGCCAAGACTTGCCAAAAGTCCACCTTTTTTGTCCAATTTCCACTCAACCAATCCTAAATAGAAAATAACACTAAATAAGTAAAAACAAAACATAAAATCACAGAATTAACACCAATTAAGCTTGAATTAGGAGCAGATTCGCGGGTATAAAACCCACTTATCAAGTTCACATCAGAGGATCATTGAGCATTGATCATGAAGAACTCATTATAGAAGCAGAACTCCACGAGTGCAATCGGTAAGGAAGATCTACAAGCTTGCTGAAAACACATGTTCATGTTCTAGGTAAAGAAGACTACGTGTGTAGTTCTGTCAATAATCATGGAGTAATTAGTCCTGAAGATATCTATTTCTATGATCCAAGAAGGTTTAAATGATGGTAATGATTCCAGTCGGAAGGAGATATGCAAGGCTGCCTTCATGATGAAGAAAAACTCACACCTCTCTAAGAAGATAGTATCAACTATGGGGGAGCAGTGATCTATTAAAGAACAACAGCACTAAAAGTATCAGAAGTGAACTATGAAGCATTATACCAGTTATAAAGTCCCAAAAATTTGTGGCTGATGAACCAAATGAAGATCCATAGTCAGTAGGAATGTCTCAAAACGTGCCACTGATAACCTTGTCAACCAGCCAACTCAAAATCGTGGAGTGCCCACGATCAAACATCTGATCGAAGCGTAAGAGCAGGAGGACACCACGAGTACAACCAATGTAATTATCTAAAGTTGGTAGATGAACTCCCCAGCAAAAAATATCAAAATGAGAAATCAGTACCAATCACGCCTAAAAGTTCTTCATATGGTAAGCGCCTTAGGGACAAACCTGACCCTTAGTTCACTCTAAGAGGTTGGCCCTTCCTGAGCTACCTTAACCCAGAAGGAATGCTAAGTCAAGTTCATCTCAAGGACCAGGACATACAATGTTCGTAGAGTATGTTCAACAGTAGACTTAACGATCGTAGAGCAGCCTCGACGATCGTAGTCTTCCCAAAGGATACACTAGCTCATGGGAAGCTCAGTAAAACTTGGCACATGCCAAACTATTTAGATCGTGTGGAGTGAAGTTACGAATACAGTTTGGAAAGACGTATTGCAAATTCACTTTAGAATTTTAGTACTCGAACTCTCTTGGGGTGCATCAGTGGTTAAGCCATGCAAAATGAGGATCAATGTTGCTCACTGAAGCATCTCTCAGGAGACAATTGTTGAGTTGTCAAAGAAAATCGTAGAGTACATAGCAATCTCATCAAACTACTCTACGTACTGGAATAGTCAACGGAAGAAAAGTCAAATCTGAAGAACGTACACAATGGAGGAGTTGTAGATTGTGACTTATCAACAACTTACAACTGTCCCTCTAAGAAACGTGGAAGGAACACTTACAAGAGAAAAATTTAAATAATTGGCAACTTCATTTGAGCGGGTTCCTCAAAAGCTACAAGCCTGTCAAATATATACCTAAGATAAAACCTAACTACCTCTAAACAGCCAAAATCTCCAAATAGTTATCAAAAGCTATCGAACCTCTCACCCTCCCTTTTTTAAACCCTAAAATCCTCTTCAATGCCTGAATCCATTAACCCTTTAGCTTCGTCCAAATTGCATTCAACTATCTCTCATAAGACCCCTGAAATTAAATACCCATATACTTTGAACTCTTCAAATGGCAGATTGGCGAGTAATCACTGGCATTCAGCTCGGAACCAAGATGTTTGAGAAATCCAAAAAGAAGTTCAGAGATATTTTTGAGCTTGTAAAGAAGGCTGGATTCTCAGAATGTCTTGAGGCAAACACTCGAATTATGTTGACCTGGTTAAAGAGTTTCACTCAAACGCAACCATAAATTCTGGAACCCTCTTCACCAAGCTAAAGGGTCAAATTCTGAAGCTGAAATCCTCTGACATCAATCAATGCTTAGGTTTTCCTGACCTAGGTCTAAAAAGCCTTGATGAGATCAACACTAAACAAGCTAAGAAGATTATGCAGTATAAAAGAAACCCTAGTCTGAAGGAGATAAAGAAAAAGGAGTTTCCTAAGGAATTCGAGTTCCTTGCTGAGATAGTGGGAAAATGTTTCCTATGCAAGGACACTGCACATGACACTGTGACTGATCAATAGCTAAAGGTCATGTTTGCAATAGTTCTGAAGAAACATATCAACTTTGGAGTTATCCTGCTTGACCAAATGTCCAAATGGCTGGATAAGGAAGAGAAGAAAGGGTTAACAGGAAAACCCCTCACAAAGGTTTTCCATGGAAGGTTCTTGAGTATCATTTTGAAGAAGAAGTTGAAGACTAAAATTAAGGATGATGAAGGTGAAGTCCTTAATAGCCATAAAGTGATGACTACACAGCTGTTTGCAAATTGGAAGAAGAACCCAATGGAGAACAAAAAGCTGATGTTATATGGCATCACCAACAAAAGCACTATGAAGAAAAGGAAGGCTAGTGCTATGAAAAAGGAGGAGTTGTCATCCACTGAAGATTCAGACATCCCTGAGTCCAAATCTATGAGGCCACCAAAGAAAAAAACTAAAGTGATAAGGAAATCCAAACCAGTTCCCCAAGGAAGTCTATCTACCAAAGAAGAGAATGAAGAGTCAGAAGATGAGAAGGGAACTGAGAGCTTCAAGGATGAATCCTCAAGGAGCAATTCCACTAATGAAGAAGAAGTTGAATCCAAGAAGGAGAAAGCTGAACCTATGAAAGTAATAGCTATATCTGGTAATAAAGAAGAATTTACAAGTCCTATGGCTAACACTCAGAGTAGCCACTCTGCTGATGAAGAAAGGTTGGAAGTTGAAATAATTTCATCTCTTACTACTAATGCTCTAACAAGTTCACATGATGGCTCAAAAGTTGTTGAGTCCAAGGAAAAAGGACCTGTTCCTACTGATTTTGAACATCAAGGAAGCTTATATGATGATTCAGAGGCTTCAAAATTTGAAGGTGATGAAAGGACTGACTCTCCAACAGCTGAACGTCCAAGGAGAAGAAAGAGCAACAGACTGCTTGCGAAATCTGTCCTAAAGAAGAAATGAGAAACCCTCTACTACAATCATTACATTAAGTGACGATGAGTCTAAATCCAAGGAAAAAAGTGCTAAGGGTGCTGAAGAAGAAACAAGTGATGAAAATCTGCAAGAAGGATTCTCTAATAGATCAGATGAAATGATTCAGCATGATTCAAGTTCAGAAGGTGAAGAGATGGAAAAAGATTCTAGTTTTATAAACTAGGAATCAGAGGAATCAACAGACTATCACGTTCTCTCTCCAGCAAGAGTTCGTAGAAGAATAGTGGTGGAACTCTTTGATGAACCACCAGATGTACCACCAGAAAGCTGGATAAGCTATGGAAATGAACAACTCAAAGTTGTAAGGATGACTACAGACGAGGTGTTTAACAACAGGAAAAACATGGAGTTAGACTGAACTACAATACTATATAATCCTGATGATCTTCTGATAAGATGGTTCTTCCCATGGATGCCTTGGTTAAAGGCATATACTGGCAAAGATGGGAGTTACTTCAGCTGGTGTTACTCATACTTTCCAAACTTGGAACTGGTGTCTCAAAACTTTCCAAGAGTAAAGAAGTTTGCAATAAAGTTGATTAATGACTAGTCTCACTTCAAGGTCTACCGACATGCTGGTAACCACTACATTCCCTGCAATTGCAGAGCAGGTTCAGATGGCAGAAGGATTATACCCAAGTGTATGATCATAGAGTAATCTCACTCCGCCAATGAAAGTGACCATGCTGAGTTTGAGAAATTCTCTGCTAATCTGATAATGCTGAATGATACTCCTTCATCCTCCAACAGCGATTGGTACTCAATGATTTATCATATTCTCACTACCTTTAAAAGTCTTTTCAAAAGTGAAAATCGTAGAGTCCAACCAGATGATCAACAGGAGTTTGCCTAACCTAATGACCAAACTCCTATGGATCAGGAGTTAATGAAGAACTCTGATGAGTTGGTTGAGAAGATATCTATCATCACTAAAGACGCAAAGATGTTGTCAGAAGAAGGAGATACTGTGCTTCAAGACAGATTTTGAGCCACTATGTCTGATATATCTATCAAAATCAAAGAGAGAGATCAAATATATCTGAAGGCAATGTATGATCAGAAGGAAGAAGCTCTACGAGCATAGAAGGCTAATGAAGAGTAAATTTTATCTCTCTTTGACAAGATTGACAATATGAATCAGTCCCTCTCCCTACAACTTGAGCTGAGCTAACAAGAACTCAAGATTGAGGTTGGTAACTCATCTTACCTGATGAAGAAACTTATGTCAAATGTGGAGCAAATTTCATAAGTGATTAATGAAATAGGAAGAGGCACTCAAGGAGGAGAAAAGCGAAAAGAATGAAGGCAAAGAAGGAGAAGAAGAAGACAACAGCAGCAGAAGCAGAGTCATCATCTAAAGGGGAGCCAAAGGATGATAATCCCTTGAACACAGAGTCTGAGGTAAAGCCAGACAAAGAAGAAAATCATGAATCTGAGGGGGAGCAGAGAAAAGAAATGAAGTCACCATCCCAAGGGGAGCAGGAGAAAAAAGATCAAGCAGATAAGTAGCTGATCAACAGGCATCCTAGAGACACACATGGAGCCAAAAAAGGTACATCTCTATCTAGTTAGGTATGTTCTAGATCCAGGATGTAGAATGTCATAGTACATGCAAGTTCATATTATCATCAATACAATTCATGCTTATCTATTTTAGAAATACAACTGCTCACTGTATATAAGATTCATTCATCTCATGCATATGTACTAATTATTTTTATCACAATCAAATAGGGGGAGATTGTTAGGAATATACATGAGAATGTTATTCCTATTTATATATGATTTGATTATGATATAAATGAATGAATATGCAATTATGCTTGCATTAAGAAAAGATGTAAAGTCCTTTGATAGATAATAGGAACACATGTATAAGGACTTAGAATGAATTGATCAAATATGTTAGGTTAATCCTACATAAGCAAAACAACTTTGTAAAGTCCTTACAAAGAAATGAAGTACAAGGTCTATAAATATAGAAAGATCAAGCTTGTTAGGTTGATCTTATAATGTAATAGATAGGCATGTCTGATCGTCGAGCACTGCACCAAAAATTGTAGTCCGCCAGGAGATTCAAGGAAAGCTCGAGAATTATCAAGGCAAAATCGTAGACTGCCAGGAGAGACGAGGAAGGATCGTAGTGCGTCGAGAAGAACTTCCTCAAAGCCGTAGTCTGTTGGGGAAGTCATATTCAGAATCATAGAGACAACCTGTCTAAGAGCCGACCGAGCATCTGCCAAAGCCAAGTCAAGAATCATAGACCACACTTGAAGTCGTAGAGTCTACTGATCATATCAAAGGAAGAAATCATAGTCGAGCCAGATCAGACAAAGACAGCAAACATGAAGACAGAAATTGTAGTGTGTCAAGATCTGATCTTGGAGTTATAGTGTCTGCAGAACCAAAGCCAAATCTTAGTGTGCAGAACTAAGGCTTCAACAGACGTTCTCACAATGCCAACGCAGAGTCATAGAGTCAACACGATTTTCAACAAATGAGCACTCCTAGAATATCCAAAGAATGAATCCTCTGGTCTGAGTTACAAAGATACATTCCACCTAAAGGAAACTAGAGAGCACTCAACGGATGGCATGCAAGCTAATAGAAGATCTAAGCACCAACTCAATCAACATCCAGATTGAGTTGTGAAGCCATTCAAGATGAAGTCTTTTACAAGTCGATTAGAAGAAGACTTTAGTAAAACCAATTGATAAAGGAAAGTTAGCAAGTGCAGTAGCTGTCAAGAGAACATGAGACAACAATATTGGGATCAACTAGGATCGTAGTGTTTGCCAAACAAAGCAGGAATTGATGCAGTTTACATAGAGATACTGGTCATCTTATGAAGAACAAGGTGAAAATGATTAAGCATGGGTCAGACCATTGATGATAAGTGAACGGGAGATCACAAGGAGAAAGAGAGCTGGGCATGCCATAAATCTGATGTGTCTTGCCATTCAGAAGAGACCAGAACAAGGAGTTAAGCTATTAGTTTCTGAGATCAGTCGAGGCAAACAAAAGTGTTAAAGCACTGCGCAAGTGAAGGAAGAGGTGTTCTATATTGAAGATCCAATGAACACTCTTCAGGATCGTAGTGTTGTCTCAATCAGTTAATGAGCAACATTTAACAAGACACACTATGATCAGGTCCAAGAACATCATGATCAGAATCGTAGAGTTTGGTCATCTGAAGATTGAAGCATTGGCAATGGTTCAATTTGAAGACTGATATTTGAACATTGTTGTTTAAGAGCATCGATGCAAAAGGACAATTTTTGATGTTCTAATCGAGAAGTCAGAAAGAAGAAATAAAGATGACTACCTGCCTAACACGAAAATATGACAACTCTAAGGCGATAGGTAAGGTAGCAGACTGTTATGTCAGTAAAGTAATAAAGGAGCTGTCATGTCACATCAAATAATCCACACCAAATAACTCAAGATCTATGAAACAATTCAAATAGCTTTCAATGGCTATATTCCAACAGGAAGATTGTGAAGGAGTATATATCAACCAAAGCTTTAAAGATCAAGAGTTGCTGAGTTATAGGATTGTTGAGTTGTTAGAATGCTATGTTGTTGACTCTACAAGTTCCACCAGAACTGAACAAAATAAGTCTCAGTGGTAGTGAGACTAAGAAGGTGGAAGTGAAGCTGATTTGAAGAAGAACATAAACAGAATAAAGCTTCACTCAATAAGGATGAGAATGCCACTGAAGATGGCAGCTAAGCTGAGAACCGAGAAGGCCAAGAAGATAGCATTCAGAAAAGTGGCAGAGCACAAAGAAGATCCAGAGAGCCACTCTACAAATTACCATAAACCAAAAGCTAAAACAGAAGAGATGCAGAACCATGTCTGCAGATCATTGAAGAATTGTTTAGGGAATGCTAAGTTCCAGAAGAAGTCTACCAAAAACTCAGAGACTTAGCAAACCCAAATGGTAATGGTGCACAGCTGACGTCGAATGAAGATGAGATGAACAGTATGAAGATTAGCTGCACCAGAGAAGAAGTGGTCTAGACTCTACGCATAATGAAAAGAGGACTACGCCAAGATGCTAAGTACAAAAGATGCTCAAGCTTCAAGACATCTTAGCAGCAAAGAAACAACAACAACTTCAACAACAACAAGTAGCCAGGGCCTGAGGGGTCTTTATCCGGAGGGACTAAATGAAGTTTTAAGCCTGTTGGTCTTGAAGAGTTCTTAGTGAACTAGAAGAGATCTAAGCCTACTGGGCTTGAAGAGTTCTTAGTGATCTGAAGTTCCAAGGCTGCTGGCCTTAAAGGAGTCTTAGTGATTCAGGGTGTTGCCCTTAGTGGAATTCTTTCTCGTTGAAGCAAAAAAGTGGATTAGGAGCATGAGTCTCTGAACCACTTAAAATCCCTTGTGTCTTTTACATTCAGTCATTTACTTTTTGTCATTTACATTATGTATCTAACTTTTATAAATGCTATATATGTATTAACTATTTACAACTAAACTAACTCTACGAAAATGTATGTATGTTCATGAATATATCAATAAAGGGGATCTTTTACTCATTCCGCTGTGCTTGAAAAGATTCTTATGGTTGTCATATTCTAAGTCATTAGCAAAACAAAATAAACGTGAAAAGTATTTGAAATTAAAAAGGATCTTTTTAACCCCCCTTCTAGATCTATTGTGTGCCTACTAGGAACTAACACTTTCCACTATCTAAATTTTCTAAGAGATAGAAGGGAATGTAGATGTTACTAGCATGATGATAAACTTTGAAATGTGGGACAATCTTGATTAGTTTGGTATGAAATGTCTTGATTCTTGGAAAGTTCTGAAAGACTAGCTCCAAATTGGGAAAGTATGAATAACACCAGCTGATGTAACTCTCATCTCCAGCAGTAAACGCCTTTAGCCAGGGTATCTATGGGTAGAACCATTTTATCAGAGGATTGTCATGATTATACAGTATTGTAGTACTATCTAAATCCATATCGCAAAAATTGCTGAGCAATTCTTCTGTAGTCATCTTCACTAATTTGAGTCGTTCATTCCCATAATCTATCCATCTTCCTGGTATCACATTTCTTGATTCATCGTTGACTTCTACCACTATTCTTCTGCCAGCCATTGCTGGGGACGGAATGTGATAATCTGCTAATTTTTGATCTGCTGAGCTGGAGTTTGTCTCCATCTCTTCATTTACTGATTTAGAGCTTGAATCATGCAGAGACATTTTAACTGATTCATCCTTCCAGTTGATTTTTATTACTTGTTCCTTCTTTAGTATCCTTCTCAGAATTCTCTGACTTAGCAGTCATTCCCTCTTCTGTTTCACTTTCTTCATCTTCTTCTAACATAAGTTCTTTTGTATTTTCAGTCCTTTCACTTTCATTGCTGGAGCTGTTAGAAATCATCCTCTTTTTGCCTTTCATGTCTTTTCCCATAGACTCAGGTCTGTCATCTTTATTACTATCACTAAGGTCAATCAGTTTTGAAGCAGAGCCTCCTTCTTGGTTCTGGTTTATTCTTTGAATTATTCGGTTACTCTTTCTCCTCCTTGGGGGTACAGGACTTGATTCTTTTTCCTTACCTGATCTTGATTTCTTTTTATCAGTAGAGAGACTACATGGTGGTTCCTCTGTTGAATTCTTCACAACCTTAGCTTTCTTTTTGGTCAGGTTTGCTGGAGTGGCTACTGGGAACGTAGAATCATCAGATTGAGATGACTCACTTTCCATTTCACTTGCCTTCCTCTTCTTTGTAGTAACCTTGCTGCTGCTGCCAGATGTCTTCAGTCTTTTATTCTCCATGGGATTTTTCTTCCAATTTTCGAACATCTTTGGAGACATCACTTTTTGAACATTTAGGGGTTCTCCCTCATCATCTCTTATCTTGCTCTTCAGTTTCTTCTTCAAAATAATTCTCAAGAGTCTTCCATGAAAAACCTTTGTGAGAGGTTTGTCGGTGGACTTCTTCTTCTCAGCTTTTTCCAGCCATTTGGACAACCAATTAATTAGTAGGACTCTAAAATTCATCTGCTGTTTCATGACAATTTCAGTCATGACTCTCATTTGCAGATCACTAATAATATCGTGTGCAGTATCCTTGCATAAGATACATTTTCCAGCAATCTCAACTAGGAATTCAAACTCCTTCTTCTTCATATCTTTCAGATTTACATTTCTTTTGTAGCGCATTAACTTCTTACCTTCTTCGATGTCGACATCCTCGAGGTTTATCAAACCTTGGTCAGGAAACCCTAGACATTGGTTGATGTCAGAGGCTTTTATCTTCAAGCTTACTCCTTTGAACTTAGTTGATAGAAGCCCAGAGTCTACTATTGCATTTGAATAGAATTGCCTCACTAAATCGGTATAGATTGGAGTGTTGGCTTCCAAGCAATCTGAAAACCCAACATTCTTTACAAGCTCAAGTATGTCCTATTAGTTATGGATTAAAATGTTATTAAAGGATTAATAATATTAGTGTTTGGAATATTATTAAAGGGTTAATAATATTGGAAAATGATTAAAATATTATTAAATGATTAATAATATTTGTGAATGATTAATATTCTATTAAATGATTAATAATGTTAAGAAGTGATTAAAAATTATTAAGTGATTAAAATATTATTAAAGGATTAATAATATTAGACAAGAGTTTAAGATAATTGTTAAGTGATAGTAATATTATTAAGCGATAATAATATTACTAATGAGTTAAAGAATTATTCAATGTTTGATTATGTGGCTAAATATTAGCTAATTTATTATTCGAGTAATAGTATTGTGATATAAAGTATATTATGCTAATTGGAATATCGTTCTTATTAATGATAGGTCTTTCATAAGAGATTAAATTAGATTGCTTAGCGGTAATTAGCGGTACAGACAAGTTTTCTAACTCAAACTCGAGTTAATAATTTTTAAGAATGCTAGTGGTTTAATTATTGACAATTATTCCACATCTATGATTATTGATTCGCACTTAGTGCACATTCCATATGTTTATCAGATATGAAAGGTTGATCACCTTCATTACCAAAGTATTTGTTCATGGTCATTGTTGACCACTCAGCGTTATTAATTCAATCATTCACGTATTGAAATTTGATTGATGTTATTTCACAATCATTATATTGTTGAAAACTTGAAAGCTTATTCTTTCTTTCAATCATGATATATCTTTATTGTATTTAAACTTGTTGAGAAAAGTAGTTGCTCACCCTTGCTATATCATGAATATACTTCAATTTAACCCGAATGCTCAAAGAAGGACAAAGGCAAAGGTAAAGATGGAGATTGTTTTTATATGGACATTTATCTATTATGATAACTTACGTAAAATGATGATGTAAACCTTGTGAATTATTAAAGGTATGTATTAAGATAAATGTTTTAGACCTTGGGAAATGTTACAGAACCATTCTGTAATAAAAAAAACTATGTTTATAATTCCGTATTAGTTTATAGAATATGTATAAAGATGATGTATCATGACGCACCAAGTCCAAGGTTAAAGGGACCAGGATTTGGGGGCATTACACCAATCATCAAGGACCACCTCCATCACACCAATCCAAACATAACAATTATAGTAATTTAAGACATAATTTAATGAATTCCTATGAACATAGTCAAAATATACGACTTACATTTTCTTTGGTGAGTTCTATGAATTCTTACTTGTTTGATGGGTGTAATCCAGCTTCATTCTTTTGTTAATAACCTCTACTTTTCGCCAATTTAACTATTAACTTTAATGCTTTATTAAGCTTGATGATTTTCTTGCATGGACACCATGGAACAAGAAGGTCTATAGCATGAAGATGTAAAACTTGGGAAACGAAAGAGAGAGATCTTATTTACTAGAATTATCAACAAATAATTCCTCCAACAATGTGTATTTTATTCAAAATAGTTCAACAAATGAGTTATGCGAAATCAAATGGCTAATAAATCTTTTACATAAATCATATAATAAATTTCATATAGCAAATGAAATTCTAACATTTAAACACATGCCTTGAACAAAAAAATAATATGTACAAGAATCATATAATATTTGCATAACACAGAAGTTATACATCATACCAAAAACTTGCACAAATATAAAAATTTGCACAGGTTAGGAAACTTGCTCAATAAAATTCGAGTAAGTTCAGGAAACTTGCCTCGAGCGTTCTTTACTGCTTACTATACTCGTTCTTCAAATGTCCTGCACATTTAAGTTCATATTCACATACCAATTAGTCACGTAAAGACGTTGATTATCTACTTACATTAACTTTATTTCATGCTTTATAATGTCTGTTCCATATAAATCAAAACACTATTTAAGTTCTTTAACATTCGACACGGTGTTTCGACATTCGTATATCGCATGCCCGACTTATCTAACCCGAATGCCCAACCGAAACAACATTGTGTATGATTGACCCGTCCAATTCAACTACCATATCTTGGTTTACATTCCTCTAAATCATATTTCCAAAATCCAATGATTAAAACTTGAAAATACTAGCCAAACATGGCTTGGCATCCCGACATTCCGAAGAAACTACCACGCCTTGCCTCTGATTACATATTAGTCCCAAAAATACTCAATTTCAACCTTGATTCCGACCTAAACTCTCAAAATATAAAGAATGAAAATTGTATTTCTCCTTCTTATCTTTCTAAATCATCCTGACTCACCTCAATCAGAGTTCAGACGAAAGCGTTATGCCCAATTTACTAAAGGACGTCAAAGATGTCCAGCCTATTGTTGGTTCGGCGCACCCCGCACCCAATTGGCCTTGTCAGTGGCGCGCCTTTTCCCAACTGGTAGTGCACTTGGTGCTCAGCTTGTCAATTTTGACTGTTTTGTCGTTTTCATCGCACCTACTTCGTACCATCCTAACTTGCTCATTCGAAGTTGGATTTAGCTCGTTCTTGAGCCTACGACTCATGTTTTCACTCAACTACACATCTCCCGAAAAGAAATAAATTTCTAGAAGTGTAAAATATCTTTACACTTGGCCCAAAAAAGTACCAAGCTAAGGTTTTCTCACACTTACCAACATTTACAAAAAATTTCGTAATAACTTCATTATATCGTATTTTTCCTCCATTCAACTTGGAATATTTTTGAAATCCATTAAACCTTATCACTCCAAGATCTTTCTATGATCTTTTATCACAACCAACGACCAACAAAGCACTTCTCTATTAAGCTAGAAATCATTTAAAGAAAGAGATGGAGTAGATGGGTTTGTTGTTCTTACCTCTTGAAGATTTTCTTCTTACTTCTATCGGATGATCAATGCTTGTTTCATCTTTTTCTTTTTCTCCAGTTTGAGCTCCTCATCTCCCTCTCCCCAATTTTCTAGAGTTTTTCCTCTATGATTTGGTAAATTGGTAGAGATTAAGGAAGAAATGGCTTCCTATATATTTATAGGAATTGTAAGAGTTAGGGTATTTTAGTCTTTTAGCCTCCAAGACTTTGGCTCCAAGACAAGACAAACTTTGACTCAAGTCCAAGCCATGGCTCCACTCTTTGTGTGAGATCCCAAATTTTATGAAATAAAAGTATTCAATTTTTTTATAATTATTATGTTATTTAGTAAATGGATAAATTGATAAAGGTTCAAATTAAGGGTGATATTTGAAAATTTTGCAAAGTATGCAAGTTGATATAAAATATTCGTTGTGTCGGAGAATATTCGATTGGTCGGGAAATATTCGTTTTAACAGAGAATATTTATACGACGGTACAATCATTGGTGAACCCCACAACGGAAGTATTGTCGTATTTAAAAAACGACAGTATTATCTTTTTATAAAAATAACGGCGAAAGTTTTACCGTTAAACTGTTGAACTACCCGGTAATAAAGTACAGTAATACGTGTGGTTGCATAGTAGCATGCGGTATTAATTATTAATGCTTACATGAGAAATCACTCAGTTATACTCAATTATTTCTATAGTAATTGTTGCATCATATCTCTCATATTATTGATTCAATTATTGTCACAGTATCATCTGCATAATATTTTATATTATTAAATCAATAATTGAGACGAAAAAGTTATTCATATTATTATTTGCAATATTGATAATGTCTAGAAGTTATGTCAAGGAGTGGTTTGGTCACCTAATTGCACGCCAATAAGGAGAAATCCTTATCGGAAAGCCCCCTCTTTCCTGGGAACGACCTGGTTGTTAAATATTGTGAGTTATAATATTAATGATGAATAAGTTCGTGTTGATTAAAGATGAAATTGATAGTTCTATTGTGTTGGGATTATTAGTGTTAGTGGAAATCGACATTTATTTTGATAATAATTGATGTTTGGAAGTTATATTGACCAATCAGGTAATTAATCGGATAAATGAGCAATTAATTGCTATTAATTCACATGTTTATAACAATTTGTTCACATGTGTGTACTATTGTTTCACATTCTTGTATTATTAGGGGAGGTGGTGCAAGATTGATAATACTTGCATGACTAAGTTAAAAATGGAGGTATAGATGGAGGTACTATACTGTAATTCGTATTTTCACATGTATAGAACTATTGATTCACATGATTTACTATTGATTCACATGATTTACTATTAGGGGATGTGGTGAAAGTTTGATAATACTTGTAGGACTAAATTAAAAATGAAGAAAAAGATGAAGGTATTATACTGTAATATTTCGAGCCCCAAAATGTGCAATTATCAAAAATATATTTTCCTATAAATAGAAGCTCATTCTTTCTTCATTCTCACCAGTTCACTAAGAATCACAAGAGCAATTATAGAGAGAGAAGCTATATAGAGATAGAAGAAGAGAAGTCTGCTACTTCACTACTCCAGTATCCAGTCTTCTTCCGAGGTAAAGGGTATTATTTATTTCATATTCTGAAGAGAAATTATTTTTCGTATTCGTATGAATATTATTTTCGTTCAATATTCGTAAGGAATATCATCTTCGATTCAATATTCGTAGGAATATTATCTTCGATTAAATATTCTTTGGAATATTATTTCCATTCGAGGATGTTATTTTTGTTTAATATTAAGCTTGAAATAATATTTTCTTCCATACTCTGTAGTATGTAAGTAATATTATTTTATTTCAGATTTTGAATTCTATACTCATTTTGTTGAAGTTTTGGCTTCCATACTCCATGAAATTAGTAGAATATCATTGATATTTGCGCTTCATCTAGTATCTTTTCATGGAAATATTATTATGAGTTTTCTTGATAATTATTGATCTTTTCATGACGGAGTACCATTCACGAGTTACTATTCACGGGTTACTATTCACCCAATTACTATTCACCCAACTATTATTCACTCGGGTATTTGGGGTACTTTTCATGCTGGGGTACTATTCACGAGGTACTATTCCTAAAGTACTATTCATAGGGTACTTATTCACGGGGTACTAATTGCAGAAAAATATATTTCTTTTCATCCAAATTATTTTTGGTACATGAATATTATTCTTGAATTTTACTCCACAAAGTAGTATCATGTTGACAATTTGGATATTTTTAAACTCGGATAAATTTAAAGTCTTTAATATTTATCCTTGATTTCGCGTTGATTAATGCTTATTTCATTGTCATCATCCTCATGCTTATATTATGATGAAAGTCATCTTTGGCTTACGTGCAAAGATGGATTTATTGATTATTAGTTTTTCTGAGTTGTATATCTTTGGCTTATGTGCAAAGATGGACTATTGATTATTGGTTTTACAGTTGTATATCTTTGGCTTACGTGCAAAGATGAACTATTGATTGATGAGTATCATTAGCTTACGTGCATAGATGAACTGTTGATTGGTATGATTATGACCAGGGATCATTCGGTATAATCATGACCCGTAATGTTACAAATGATGTGGTAAAAGTCCTCATTGGCCCGTAGTGCATTGATGGACAGTTGTTGGTATGATTACAACCAGGGATTATTCGGTATAATCATGACCATTGTTGAAAACACGAATATCCTTGGCCCGTAGTGCATGGATAATTCGTGGTCATAATACTAATGAATATCCTTAGCCGTAGTGCAGGGATGATTCGATAATGTGGATTATTTATTAAGCTGAGTCTCAGCGATAAAATATTGATAATACACTTTTAATTCGTAGAAGATAGTAGATATCATGCTCTACTTGACTCTTCTAAAATATAGTTGTATGTCTTTGGCCTGTAGTGCAAAGATGAATTGTTAATGAATATCTTTGGCCGTAGTGAAAAGATGAATTTATTAGTATAATTATGAACAATAATTGTGATTTGGTATAACCATGATTTTTTATGTTTCAGGAAAAGATAGGTGATAAAAATTATCTTCTTTCTGGGTGCGAAGAGGAATTTAGAATCACAATTATGATTATGAGTTATTCACATGATTATGGACATGAATTGTTGATTGATGTTACAGGGATAAACCATTGTTGGTGGACTTTTAAATTGGAGAAGATAATAGACCTTATGGTCTATTTGACTCTTCTAATGGATTGCTCGTTCTGCTGCAACTATGGTTGAAAAGTTTTATCATCTACCATATGTTCTAAATCTCTGATTTATTACTGATGAAGGCTATTGATAATTTAATTATCTTTAGTCATGATATTCTTTACTGGGCTAGTTGTGCTCACCCTTTTTATTTCACAATTCTTTTCAGGTGATAAGAGTGTAAATATTGGGTCGGCGGGGGTAACAGGGGATTGTAAGCGGTGGTCTATAGTCGTTGAGGTTTCCCTAAAATAGTATGGAAATAATTTTATTGAGAATTTCGAGATAAGTGTGTCATATTTTATACATCATTTTAACCGTTGATTTTGGTGAACCGAATAGGGAGAGGTGAACCCAACTTTGGAAGGGTGTTTTTCCACTATCATACAAGATGTCTAATGACAGACGACTTTGTGTTATCATAAGACAGGGTTGTGCACATGCACTTACTGATTATATCTATGAGCACTACCTATATAATCTTGGAGGTTGTTTGAATTATAATTCTCAATTGGAGACAATGGAGATAATTATATGTCAAGAGAAGACTCACCATTGGAAAGAACATAACAGTAATCTTCTCGTTTTTCTTTGGGGTCTATTGGGTCAACCAAGGATAATTCTCGAGTCATATGATATATATCATAACTTATATGTATGGCCTCCCATGTACGAAGGTTTCCTTGAGCATTTTCCAAAGATTTTAATTTCTAAAACAGTTATTGACTGTACTTGTATTCGGCTTCAGTAGAAAATCGAGCAACTGTGTGTTGCGTTTTGGATGACCAGGAGACAAGGTTATTCCCTATGTAAATTGCATAACCTCTAGTGAAGCGCCTATCATCAATATTTCCAGCCCAGTCAGAATCTATAATGGATTGAAGATTAAATGGCTGGAGAGACTTGTTAAACCATAAACCAAACGTTGCTTGAAGATTTCGCAAAATACGCTTAATAGCAATCATGTGACAACCCGAAATTTTTTAAGATCTTGAACGATTAAATTAAAGGTTAAAGAATAAAACCTAGACTTGAAATAGAGGAATAATTAAAAAATTTGAGAAAAACCTATCTGGTTTGAAATTTTTAAGCAATGTAAAGAAATTAAATATGAATGAAAGAAATGAGAAGATAGAGAGTAAAAGTGAGAAAATATGGGTTAAAAAAGTTCAAAACCTAAAATGGAATTATACTTGGAGGTATATTAAGAATAATGTATTATGATACCTTTAAAATTTATGTGAATTAAATAGTGAAAGAGATTATGTAATAATGTATGAGGAAAAGTTATTAAGGAAATAAATTTCAAATGAAGAGATATTACAAGGATAAAGTGAATGTGCATATGTATAGGTACATATATACTTAGTGATGTGCTGTATATATTTTAGCAAGAGAAATGATTAATTAAATTAATCATACAAGAATATTAGGTCACATTAATTATTTATCCATGTATTAAATACTTTGTGACTTGTGTGGAATATATATGTGATTAAATAAATAAATATATATATATATATATATATATATATATATATATATATATATTTATATTTATATATATATAATAAATATGTATATATATTTATTTATTATATAAAGAGAAATAAAAAAACGAGTCTAATTAGGTTATAAAATTATACGTACATGAGTAATTATTTAAATTCCAAAGAAGTAGAATGGAAACGCTAATTAAATAATTAGTGTAAGATAAAATTAAGGTAGTGGATCATGCAAATTCACTTGGCCCAATTATTTTAATTAGAGAGCCCAAACAACTACGTAGAAGCCCAAGTCTTGATCCAAATAATAATGAGACATGTGTTAGTAGAATAATTATGGTTAGGAACTAACCATACTTAAGTTAAATGTTAGAAATTGTGGGAAATGACTTTATTGCCCAAAAGAAAATTGTTAATTACTTTTTTGCCCTAGGAAGGAAATTGCTAGGAAGTTTCCTAGTAATAGGGAAGTGACTATTTTGCCCCAAGAGAAATTTGGTAATGACCGTGACATCCTTGGAGGAAATTTATTGGAAATTTCCTTGAGATGACTTAAAGACCATCTTGCCCTTCCCTAGTAATGATTAAAGACCATTTTGCCCTTGGTCTTGAATTCCTACAAAGTTGGAAAAACCTTAGGGGTAAAAACCTAATATTTGAAACTTAAGAAGATATCTTAAGGAATATGCTAAGGAATAAAGAATATTCCAGGATTATGCTAAGAATATGCCAAAGGGTGATTTACAAGCTTTTAAAAATGAGGGGGAAGACCAGAGAAGACTTAAGTTGGGTGACCAACCTATAAGAAATTGAAAGTAACTTTTAAGCACATGTGGGTATATCTATTTCCTAGATATGCAAGCAACCTAAAAGATTTGGAGAGAGAAATAATAGATAAGAGAGAGAAATAAGATATAATATAGAGAGAAACAAAAGTTTGCTTTATTTTTACTTCATTTCTCTCACCTCTCCCTCACATACTCGACCAAAACTAGAAAAGGATAGAGAATGGGTAGCCATTTGTAGGCCCAAGTGCAAAATTAGGGTTCACGTGACCTAATTAAATTAAATGTACAATTAGGGTTCCACAGACTCATTAAATGTGCAAATTAGGGTTCACATAACCTAATTAAAGGAAGACAGAAAAGTCAGAAATAAATGTGCTTGACCCGGGAGAAGCCTCCACGTGTCCTGAGGCAGAAGGCTCGTGGAGGCGGACCATTTTGGGAATTGATTAAGGGATTGGATTGGCGGCTAGAAGGACAGGGCGATATGGGCATTATCCTAATGACTAAATGGTATTTCTGGAATTTCCCTGAATACATGTGCCTGACATGTGATTACTTAAGTTCCAGGAAACTTTATAAATACCCCTTCCATTCTAGGAAGGAAGGGACCTCTTTTGGTGACTTGGGACTTTGACATTCTCTCTCAAAGCACTCAAGGCTTGGACATTCTCTCAACTCAAAGCACTCAAGAAGGCTCTTGGAATCCCTGCTACCCTAACACAATTTTCAGATTCTAAGAGTTCTGCCACGTGTCGTTGGAATAATCACCCACTTGTTTGTCTCCCATCTTCAATCCATCAATCAATTTCGTGTTCTTCGTGGATTTTTCTCCTCCTCGGCCAACATGAAACCTTAACTAGCAAGGCACGATTTCCTTGCCCACATTTCTTTGGCGACTCTGTTGGGGAGATGTAGAATTCGTGAAGGGTATGCCCACAACTCGAAGTGGGAGAACTACAAGAAGAGCTTCACCAACAAATAGCATTACCTCACCGAATCCAGTTCCAAAGAAAGCAAATCAAGCTTTCCAAGGCGAAAACCTGGATCTTGACCAACCACTTATTGAAAATGCTTTAGAAAGAAATTCAACATCACCATATATAGCCAATCAAAAACAAATAAACATTAGGAAAACAGGCGTAGGAAGGCAAGGCGAGGATGCAAGCGGAGAACAGGAAAATGTTGTACAACTAGAGATTCTCAAGGCGTTAAAGGAAACACGGGAAGGACAAGGGATGATGATGGTCATGATGCTGGAGATGTAGAGGAAGCAAGAGGAAATGGGGAATTTTCGCCAGCAGTTGATGCAGATCCCCACTTTCAAGGCCATGTTCCCAGGCAATTCGCAGGGAGAACAAGCAGGAGTGGAAGACAACACAAATGGAAGCAACAACAAATTAAGAGAACCAGATTGTACCTCCAACGACAGAGAATCAGTCGGTTCCAATCATCAACTTGGAGCCCAAGAACAGTGGTGACGCGCCATAACTCAAATCGAAAGCAAGACAGCCTCAGACAAAAGTCATCCCGACTGCTCTCCCCGCATTTTCACAGGTGTAGATGCCAACCATCCCAAGCCATGTCCAGCGAGTGAGCCAATAACTTCCACCAGCGCCAGCTTTGCATGATGCACCTTACCCGGCATATATTTGAAGACAACCCTACCCGATAGGATATATCGAACATCCCCGAAAGTTTCCAAAATACAACGGGGAGAAAGGAAATGTTAGGGAACATATTTTCAAGTTCATAGAGTTGATGTCTCTGTGGCTAGGTTATGATGAAGTAAACAACCACAACTTGTTGATGAGGGAATTCAACAAGACTTTGACGGACAGTGCCTTCAATTGGTACTACAATTTGGAGAAGGGGTCAGTCCATGATTTGGATGACCTAAAATTATAATTATTTAAGAAATTTTTCTATGTGCAGAAAAAAGTAACCATTGTAGAGCTCATACGATTCAAGTAGGTTTAACGAGGAGTTGTCGGACACGTGGATAAAGTTCAGGCTCAAGCACAAAAGTGTGCAGAGATAATTGAAGAAAAAAACTTGGTGAGCATATGCAACAATGGTGTTTTAGACGCCTACAAGCCCCACCTCATTACCAAAGCTTGTGATTCTTTTGCAACCGTCTCATCTTTTGCACAAGACTTGGGAGGAATCATGACATTGCCTACCAGCCATGCGATAGTTATATGGAAGGGCAAGAGGACAACAACTGTGGCTTTGGCTGACTCTCAGTCAAAACCACAAAGGGGCAAGAGGGAAAAACATGAGAAAAATTTTGAACGAAGTAGAGGAAGGCATAGGGATAAATATGCAAGAAAGTCAGTCCCGTAGGCTATCACATGCATTGAGAAGGCATTCAGGGGTCTGTGCGAACAATGGGTTGAACATTGGGTGGTGAAACCTCCAAGGCCTAGATTTGTAGTGATAGAAGAGATGAAAAGAAGACCGAACTTCTGTGTATACCACCAATATGCGGGACACTCCACTATGGACTGTTACAGCCTGAGGAGGATATATCATGAGAAGCTAGCAAATGGGGAAATTGAACTTGGAAAGGAAAGCAGCGTTCATGACAAGCCACTGCCAAATCACAAGGGGAAAGAAATATGTAACATTGTTATCCATAGTACAACACCGGAAGTGTAGATGCTGATGGAAGAAAGGGAGGAGTGCGATCCAGGCCTACAGGCGATGGCGTTGATGAATGGAGCCAAGTTCAAATTTTTTTTTGATCAGATAGGATTGGCCAAGGAAGCAATGATAGAGGCAACCAAAGCAATCATTAAGGCTGCCGAGACGCAGAAGACTTGCATGGCCATAAGCAAAGGATTTGTGAAAATAATGGAGGAAGAAGAAAATAAGATATCTTTCTTTACAGCTGATAGAGAGATAAGATACCCGCACAATAGGCCGTTGTATGTGACAGCAGTAATCAATGGCATAGAAGTGCAGAGGGCGTTCATTGACAATAGAGCGTATGTCAATATTATGTCTACACCTTGTTTAAACGGTTAGGCTTACTTGAGAAGAAAATTATGAAGGAACAAACAAACATTACAAGATTCGCCAACCAGAGTACATGAACCCTTGGGCACATCAAGGTGGATATGCAAGTTGGGAAGATTCGAGGGCATGTAATGTTCCATGTAGCCGAGGTGGATGCAACATATCATGTCTTGCTAGGAAGGGCTTGGCAAAATGACTACGGGGTGGTACCCTCGGTCTTTCATCAGTGCCTAAAAGCTATCTGGAAAGGAAGAGAAGTGAAGGTTCCGGCAACTCGGAATCCCTTTGGACCAGAAGAGGCACACGTCGCTGAAGAAACTTTTTTCAATGATGTCGCTGAAGAGGGAGAGAACCAGATTGCAAGGCTTGATTCCCTAAGACTAGTAAGCTGGGAAGAAGTGCAGGAAGATAAGTTCGTGCTTGCAGAAAAAGAGAAAAAGAAGACCTCAAAACAAGGATAATGTTCCAAAAATAAGAAGTCATGGGTAGTATGTGAGACCCCTAATTTTATGAAATGAAAGTATTCAATTTTCTTATAATTATTCTATTTAGTAAATGGTTAAATTGATAAAAGGTTAAAGTTAAGGGTGATATATGAATTTTTTTTTTAAGTAAACAAGTTGTCATAAAATAATCAGTGATAAAAATATAGTAATACGTGTGGTTGAATAGTAGCACACGGTATTGTACAGTATATTTGATTATTGATACTTATGTGAGAAGTCACTCAGTTTTATTTAATTATTGTCATAATATTTTATATTATTAAATCAATAATTGAGACGAAAAAGTTATTCATATTATTATTTGCAATATTGACAATGTCTAGAAGTTCTGTCAAGGAGAGGTTTGGTCACCTAATTGCGTGCCAATAAGGAGAAATCCTTATCGGAAAGCCCCCTCTTTCCTGGGAACGACCTGGTTGTTAAATATTGTGAGTTATAATATTAATGATGAATAAGTTCGTGTTGATTAAAGATGAAATTGATAGTTCCATTGTGTGGGAATTATTAGTGTTAGTGGAAATCGACTTTTATTTCGATAATAATTGATGTCTGAAAGTTATACTGACCAATCGGGTAATTAATCGGATAAATGAGCAATTAATTGCTATTAATTCACATGCTTATAACTATGTGTTCACATGTGTGTACTATTGATTCACATGATTTACTATTAGGGGATTTGGTGCAAGATTGATAATACTTGCATGACTAAATTAAAAATGGAGGTATAAATGAAGGTACTATACTATAATTAATTTTTTTCACATGTTTAGAACTATTGAATCACATGATTTACTATTGATTCACATGATTTACTATTAGGGGATGTGGTGAAAGTTTGATAATACTTGTAGGACTAAATTAAAAATGAAGAAAAAGATGAAGGTATTATACTGTAATATTTCGAGCCCCAAAATGTGCAATTATCAAAACTATATTTTCCTATAAATAGAAGCTCATTCTTCCTTCATTTCTCACTAATTCACTAAGTCTCACAAGAGCAATAATAAAGATAGAAGCTATAGAGAGAGAAGTTATAGAGAGAAAGAAGAAGAGTAGTCTGCTACTTCACTACTCCAGTATCCAGTCTTCTTTTGAGGTAAGGGTTATTATTTTTATATTCTGAAGAGATATTATTTTTCGTATTCGTATGAATATTATTATCGTTCAATATTCATTATATTCGTTTAATATTCGTAAGGAATATTATTTTCGTTCAACCATTGTAAGTAAGGGGTTTCTGCCAGGGGCAGTTTCATAATTTTTCTGACCCTCAAAAATTCTAGAAAAATTTGAAATGATAATTTGATGAGTTTTCTAGATTGTGTCCAAAAATGGCAATTTTTGGATGTATAGATTAGGAGTTATGAATTTTATGGGAAAAGACTATTTCAAAAGTAAACCCTTATAACTCCTTGTGGTTAACTCCAAAAATTGGTGAAATTTTTATTGGGAGTACCATGTATATAACAGGAGTATACCCTGTAAATTTTGAAATTTTTGGACAAAAGTACAATTTATGATAAATGTCTAAATATTCGGCATTTTTAGCCATATGAAAAATAGTAAATGAATTTTAAAAATTTTGAGAAACATATATGTTCAATATGGGACTATATTCTGCTAAATCCCAGAAAAGAAAATTTGTTTGTACTGATTTAGTATATATTTTTTATGAAAATGGACTAGTTATGAGTAAATGAATTAAATATGTTATGTGAAGTAAGAAAATTGGACAATAGGATTTTATGGCTTGAGAATCCTATATAAGGTATATGCAGATTTTTGATGAGATTTTTGGTTATTGGTGATGAAATCTTATGAGTGTGGCATTTTAGGATGATTAAATGCATTAATTAGTAAAGTGTAAACAATTAAAATAAATTGTTTATAAGTTTAAGAAATGATTAAAATATTGTGGTAATATTAATAATATTAGATTATGAGATTATTAAGTGATTTATAACATTTGGATTAAGGTGTTATAAATATTGATATGGATTTTATTGTGAAACTTTATCTTTTTGTGTCGGAATTACTATTCACGTATACGACACTATTCATGTATATGGCACTATTTGCGCATATGACATTATTTATGTATATGGTACTATGTACGAATGTGGAGTACTATTTACGAGTTACTATTCATGAGTTACTATTCACAAGTTACTATTCACGGGGTACTATTTACCCAAAAAATATATTTCTTTTCTGTCCAAATTATTTTTGGTACATGAATATTATTCTTAAATTTTACTCCACAAAGCAGTATCATGTTGACAATTTGGATATTTTTAAACAATAGATAAATTTAAAGTCTTTAATATTTATCCTTGATTTCGTTTGATTAATGTTTATATCATTGTCATCATCCTCATGCTTATATTGTGATGAAAGTCATCTTTGGCTTACGTGCATAGATGAACTGTTGATTATTGGTTTTCTGATTTGTATATCTTTGGCTTACGTGCATAGATGGATTTGTTGATTATTGGTTTACAGGTTGTATATCTTTGGCTTACGTGCAAAGATGGACAGGTGTATGACATGATCATAACCACTGGTGATAATAACGAATATCCTTGGCCCGTAGTGCATGGATAATTTGATGATTTGAATGGTAGGATCATGACCATTAGTTAACAGTTGAATGTCTTTGGTCGTAGTGCACTGACATGCAATTGATTGGTATGATCATGATCATTGGTTTTATAGTTGAATATCTTTGGCCCGTAGTGCAAAGGTAGACAAATGATTGGTATGATCATTGTTATTACATTTGAATATCTTTAGCCTTTGGGGTAAGGATATTGAGTAAACGTTCTATTAAGCCTTTGTGGCAAGGAGAAACTGTTGATTTACATGATTATAAATATGAATTGTGGATTTAACTATAATCTTTGGTGGTTTAGGTGAAGACAGGTGATGATAGTTCTTTTTATCTTGGGTATAATAAAGAACTGTTGTTGAGTATTACAAGAATGAAATATTAACGATGGACTTTTAATCTAAAGGAGATAGTAGACATTATGTTCTACTTGACTCTTCTAATAGATTGCTTATTCCGCTGCAGTTAAACTTGATGTTTATTGTATTTTATCAGTTTAACATTGTTGAAGGCTAAGGATAATTTATTCTGCATTATCTTAGTCATAATATTTCTTACTGGGCTAGTTGAGCTCACCCTTTTCTTTCATTGTTCTCTACAGGAAATGAGAATATAGCTGGGACTAGTTGGGGAATGGAGTGATGGTCCAGGATAAGTGGCTTTAGTAGTCCTCACTATTCTATGAAATAGTGTGATAATAATTGTAATGAGGACTCCATTGAGTGTGGATATTGTCTAGAAGGCAATATTCATGTTTAAACTCTCAGCTATGTTTTGTCGTATTTTTACACGACAGTTGTATAATTAAGTTTGTAGTTGAGTTATGTACCATGTATCTGGCGACTCAAGATGGATGATGTATACCTGTTTTGGGGGCATCACATAATAGACCTAGAGAAGGAAGGAAAAGGAGAAAAGAAAAGGCCAACAGACCGTAAAGATTCCAGAAAAATAATAAATGCTAAGCAGATGGCACAATCAAAGGATAGCCAAAAGACGAAATGGGAGAGGGTTGTTAAAACCGACAGAAAAGTGGTGTTTCGATTGTGACGGTGCAAGGGGGAAGAGCCCAATGAAGCGTGCAAACCCAATGGCTCAGGAGGTGTCCCCTACTCCAATAATAATGAAAAAGGAGAAGTTGTGCAACAAAAGGTAGAACCAACTCCTGAATGCTTTGAGGATAGGCCAAAACCTCAACAAAATGAATTAGAAGAAGTTGATTTAGTAACAGATAGAGGAACGCCAAGACCGACTTATGTCAACAAAGAGCTGGATGTTAACCAGAAGGAGGAGCTAGTGCAATTATTGCGAGAGTATAGAGATATCTTTGCTTGGAATTACGATGAGATGCCCAGAATTGACAAGGATCTTGTAGAGCATAATCTAAACATAAGCCCGAGAATGAAGCCAGTGAATCAAGCACCTCGCAACTATGCACCAGAAGTCGAAACTCAAATAAAGGAAGAGATCAAAAAGTTACTGGAAGTAGGGTTCATCAAGCCAATCCAACAACCAATATGGCTATCCAGCATTGTACCGGTAAAGAAATCAAATGGACAGCTACGAATATGTGTGGATTTCACTTGAATAAGGCATGCCCGAAGGACATGTACCCATTACCCAACATAGACACTTTGGTAGATGCAACAGCTAATCACGAGATGATGTCATTCATGGATGGGTTTATGGGTTATAATCAGATAAAGATGTCCGTAGAAGATGCAGAGTTGATAGCCTTTCGTACCCCGTTTGGGAATTTCTACTATATAGTAATGCCATTTGGGTTGAAGAATACAGGGACGACTTATCAAAGGGCAATGCACGCTATATTTCATGACATGATTCATGATATAGTGGAGAACTACGTGGATGACATAGTAGTGAAATCCAAGAAGTCGACAACTCATGTGGAGGACTTGAGGAAAGTGTTTGAGCAATGCTAAAGGTACAATTTGAGGATGAATCCGAAGAAGTGCGCCTTTGGAATGACGGCTGGAAAATTCTTGGGCTTCTTGGTGCACAACAGAGGTTTAGAGGTGGACCCAAGTAAGGCGAAAGTAATTACAGAGATCCCCCCACCAAAAACACAAAAATAGTTGAAGAGCTTTCTAGGGAAAGTTTCTTACATGAGAAGATTCATGTCAACATTAGCAGAAGTCACAGAACCTTTCGACAAATTGATAAAAGGAAAGGCAGAATTGGACTAGGGACAAGACCAACAACAGACCTTTAAGAAGGTGAAAAGAATTTTAGCTTTAGCACAAACGATGGTAGTGCCACAAAGAGGAATGTTGTTGCAGTTGTACATCACATCTACCAAGAAGTCTATAGGTGGATTGATCACGCAGGAGGTGGATGGAGAAGAGAAACCTATGTATTACATTAGTCGAATAATCAGAGGACCGGAAACCAGGTATTCACAGGTGGAGAGGCATTGCCTAGCATTGGTGTTCATTGCGCAGAAAATACGGCATTATTTTCTAGTGCACGAAGTGAAGCTTGCAACAAGAACTAATCTGATTAGATATCTATTGACTAGGCCAGCATTAGTAAGAAGACCTGCTAGATGGATGATTATTCTTTCAGAATATGACATCAAGTGTGTGACACCGAAAGCCTTGGCAAACCTGCTAGCTAGCTCAATTTCCAAATAGAGAATATGAACCTCCTTCTGAGGATCTTCCGAGTGGAGAAGTAGAAGCAATCGACTTGACGGATGAAGACCCATAATGGTGGAGTTTGGCTTTCAATGGATCATCTGCAGAATATAAAGGCAGAGCAGGAGTAGTGTTAGCCACCAAAGAAGGAAAGGAAGTGGCCTTTTCATACAAATTGGATTTCCCATGCACAAATAATGAAGCAGAATATGAGGCGTTTATACTAGGATTATTGGTTGCTCAACAATTGGGAGCCAAACATCTTAAAGTAAAGGGAGATTCAATCCTTATAGTGCAGAAAATAAGAGGCCAATTCACAGTGAAAGAACCTATCTTGGCGCCATATCGAACTGTAGCATAAAAGGTGATGGAGGCTTTTAAGAAGGTGGTGATTGAATATGTGCCAAAAGGATAAAATAAACAACCTGATGCACTAGTAACAGTAGCGTCTCGAGTATATATCCAAGGAGAAGATTTGGATGTGAAGGTAATGAAAAGAACCCTCCCAACCACGGTGCTAGACTTGTTCCCCAAAGACATGATAACTAATTGGAGATATGACATCTCCCATCAATTGCAAACAAAGGAAGGAGAAATACCAATCATGGAGCTACAGAAGTACAACATCATCAAAGGTGTCTTGTATGACAAAGAAGCAGATGGTGTAATGACATGATGCTTGGGGAGGCATGAAGCAAATAGAGTTTTGCATCAGGTACATGACGAGAACTGCGGATTAGCAGACATAGGCCTATATCGTAGGTTGCAACACCAAGGGTATTATTGGCCCGAAATGAAGAATGAATCAGATGCCTTACAATGCCAATGTGTTTCATTCCAAGAATACCCTGGGGAGGAGGAATGCGCCTTCATTGATGACATAGCGAATTGGCGAATCCCTTATGTGGAGTTCTTACAAAGTGGGAATCTTTCGACCGAAAAGAAGGACGCAATTATAATAAAGAGGAAGTCAGAATGATTCTTCTTGCAAAATGGAGAATTGTTTAGAAGAGGGTTCAATGGTAAGCCCTTACGGTGTATGGAACTAGGCAAAGCCAAAGATTGGTTTACCAAATGCACAAGGATGAACACCAAGGGGGAGCTAATTAAGTTGTATAAACAGCTTATCGATCATGGTTACTACTGGCCAAAGATAGAAGGAGATTGTTTAGCACTTGTTAAAAAGTGCCACATCTGTCAAATTCATGGAACATTGATTCATGCTCCCGCCGTGGATTTGAGAACCTTAGCAACACCATGGCCCTTTCATACATGGGGAATAGATCTTATAGGTCCTATTCACCCTAATTCCAAGGGTAACATCTAGATTTTAACAGCCACCGAAATGTACACAAAGTGGGTCGAAGTGATACCCTTGAAGAAGGCTACGGGACCAGTAGTGACAAATTTTATCAAGGAGCGCATCATTTGCCATTTCGGGATCCCGAAGATCATTTTGTCGAATAATAGAACTCCCTTCATCAATAAGGACATCAAAAATTTGATGGAAAGATATAGGGTGAAACACTATAAATCATCACCCTACTACCCGAAAGGCAACAGACAAGTAGAGGCTTCAAACAAAACCTTGATAAAAATCTTATCAAAAACCCTAGACGATCATTCGAAGACATGGGCAGAATAACTACCAATAGCGTTATGGGTATATCGAACTTCAAAAAGAAAGCCTACAGGCAAAACCCCATATGCTTTGGTTTATGGTGAAGAAGTTATCTTGCCTACCGAAATAGAAATCCCTTTGGTTCGAATGAGACTTTGAAGCTTAGTCGAGGAGAACCGACCAACTACCCTAAAGGCCTTAGTTAGGGGTGAGCATGGTGCGGTTTGGTTCGATTTGAAGCCCAAACCGCACCCGAAATCGCTTAAGTGCGGTTTGACAAATCCAAAACCGCACATGAAATCGCTTGTAATTGGTGCGGTGCAGTTTTAAACTATGCGGTGCGGTTTCATTTAGTGCAGTTTTGATTTCAAAACCAATTGAAACAACAAAAAGGTCTAAGTCTTCAAAAGAATTTAACACAGAGCTCACATCAAGCAATTAACTTAGTGACAGAGTGGGCAATGAGAATTATATCAAATATAAACCAAAGCTTCTTCTGTCAAACATGTCAAATTCACCATTAAATCAAATAACAGTGAGATACATAAAATAGTTTTAATTTATAATGAAGCTGAAAAACATACGCTATATAAAACAACAGAGACCATATATTCGATAACAAACACGAAGGTTTATCTAGTTCCCCAAAAATTTAAAATATATACTAGAGATATAATGAAATTCTATCTTATATTCTTACCTCAAATAGTCTAACATACATACCAAGAGCCACACCCTTTGCTTAATTGCCTCATTTTCTTTCCCTGTCTGCCAATCATTTTTAAGGCCCTATTAGCAGCTGCCATTCCAAGAACTCATATCATCTCACTTTTAAGTACTCCACACCTAAATACATAATAAGCTAGATAGATGATGGTGTTTACAATGATATTAAAGCTTCTCCTCTTGTGGGTTTTGCTACTATTCAGATGCACAAATTCTTCATCACATCCCAACAGGTCTAATGGGTTGTCGGTAACTAGTTCTGAAGAAAAAGCCTACGAGCAATGGGTTAAGAAAATGGGCTCATTCAATCACTCACTCTTCCAGAAAGTAAAAAACAAGTTCAAGCCATGCTTAAAACTTAAAGTACATAAAGTTCCATTCTCACCCCTAAATCAAATATACAAAAAAAAAATTAATAATAATAAAACGAGAAAAGAATATTTGGAATTAGGATGAATAAAGAGTTTTAGATAAAGTACATAAACTCAAATTGAGCGTAAGCTTCCCTTGTACTCCATCCGCCCCTTCATACATACATACATACACACACATGGTGCAGTTTCAGTTTTATGCGTGCGATTTCGGCTAGTAATATCAAACCGGAACCGTAAATTTGGTTATCCAACCCACCTAAACCGCAACATACGCTGGAACTGTTGGTGAGATTTTAATTGGTGCGGTTTGTGCGATTTTTTGTGCGGTTTTGGTTTCAATTTGGTTTCATGCTCACCCCTAGTCTTAGTTGACTTCCGAAACAAAGCTAAAGAAAAGCTTGAACGGTACTATCAAGAAATACTACAACGACAATACAATACCGCGGTGGTACCACGGCAGATTCTGGTGGGAGACTTGGTGCTCAAAACGGCAACTCAAGTCATGAGGGGAACACCAACCACCAAATTTTACCCCAAATGGGAAGGCCTGTATAGGGTACGAAAGATCTCTGGAAGTGGGTATTGTAAGATATCTCGTGTGGGATCAGATGTTGTCTCAGGCTCATTAAACTTGAAGTGGGTAAAGAAATATTATACATGAGATGAGCATCACACAAAGTTATACTTTCAACTTCAAAAGTAATCGAGGCACCTAAATATAAGCCCTCAACCCCGAAAGTTACACTTTATCTTTAAAAGTGGCGAACGTTATGCTTTATTCGACAAAAGCAAGAAAGTTACACTTATCTCTAAAAGTGACGAACGTTATGGTTTCTTCGACAAAAGTAATAATTATTATATGAAACGTTATGCTTTTCGTTAAAAGCAATCTGATTATCAATGAATTGATAAATTTCACTTATACTTAAATGTTTTCCTGATTTCTTAAAAAAAAGTATAAATTCAAGTGTTGGTTTGTGGAAAATATATATACATGTTTTTGACAAAATTCATGTTTACTTGTTTATAATACTTACTGTTGTCTTGGAGTATTAATTTGAATAACTTGAGAGTCAATGATAAATATTGAGTTTTAAGGAATCATTCAAATTAAAGGCAATCAACAAGGATCGAACTACATTTTGATAAATGAAATACGTTTAAATGATTTTCTGAAACAGGAAATCAAAAAAAATAATTACAACAAGTTATGATCTAAAGGCCATGACATATCAAACTGAAGTGCAGGCATAGCCAAACATAATCAAATCTTGTTGTCAACGAACGAAGAATTTTTTCAACAACACGGACATCTTCAATCTTCTCACCATTTCCTTTTAATTGGTTAACAATAGAAAGCAATCAAGAGAAATAATCAGAAACACTTTCACCTTCCTTCATATGGGTTGTCTCGAATTCCGCTCGAAGAGTTTGCAGGTGAACTCACTTTACTCGATCAACACCTTTTCATGTGAAAATATCAAAAAGTCATGTGAAAATATCAATTTTTTTATTTGTATACCATATATAGGGGGATTATAATTTTATACAATTACACTATTTTTTTCCCCTCTAATAAAATAAATGTCACTTTAACATTTGTAATACCATAAATAGTTTTTATCTGAAATTGGGGAGGGGGTATTTTCATCATTTGTTGTCATAGATGGTTTGGACTGGTTTCTAGCACAAACTGAATTGTGGTTTAGCTTCTTCCTTACTTTAATTAATTTTCTATTTTGAGTTACTGCCATATTTTTATCTTTCTATTAACTTACCTTATTTTATCTTTCTAAAAACTTGCCTTATTTTCTCTTTGTAATGTTCATTTTGATTCAAGAGATATGATCATAAATACTATAGATCTGTTTCAAATTATAAGATGACTAATAATTTTTAAAAATTAATAATTTTTAAAAATCTTAAATGAATATTATTTTTTAAATAATTTACAATTTTTTATGATTGTATTGATTACACTATTACATTTGATTGATCCATCCAAATGCACCTCAAATAATTAAAGATCCATGGTCATGGGTCTACCCTTCCACATTTATTTTTTACTTTCCAAAGAAAAGTAAGACTGCCTTGTAAAAAAATATAAAATGACCACTAAAACAATTTAAGTTGTCTGTTTTTTCCCTAATTAAGAACTTAATCTCAGTTTACACATGCAAAAGGGAAACAATGATAAAGGGCTGCATGCCAATATATACACATTTTTTAACGAAATGTGTATTTCTATTTTTTTTACTAAGCAGTAAATGTTATTCTATTTTTACGGATTGTGTTGAAAACAACAAAATCACTTCCAAAACGATTTTAGAACTACTAGAACAAAAAGAACGTTTTTAACTGTTTAACTTCCTTAATTTCAAATAACCAAAATAAAAAACTACTAGAACGCATTTTCCAATTATTAATGAGGTTGAAGAGCTTATAAAATGTATTCTAGATGTTCTAAATTTTGTGATCACATATTTATTTTAATTTTTTAGGTGTATTTCAACAAAAATTTTAAAATGTGAGTGTATTTTATATCCTTTGTTCTACAAATAAGATTAATAACAAAAACAACATAAGATAATAATGAGAATCAAACCTAAAAAAGTTCTTAAAGTTCATATACTAAAACCTCATTGTTATCTTATTAGGTGTTGATATATATATATATATATATATATATATATATATATATATATATATATATATATGCGCGAGTTGAGCAGAAGAAGACATACATCTTATATATTTATATATATAAAAAAAGAGTTCGAGAAGAAAAGATAAGGAAAATTAAACTATTAATTTATTAGTATGAAGATATTCTTTTTCAGAAGGATTTTAAACACATTAAGCAAAAACAAAAGTTCCTTAGCCAAACAGTCATTATATAAAAATAGATAATTCCCATCACTTTTTGAAAACATAACCAAAACAAAAGGTGTTATTTTCACACGTAAAACCCATAAAAATTTTATTGATTAATATGAGGTTATATATGTAAAAATATCAAAAAATGATATGAAAATATTAATTTTCTATATTTTAGTTTCCCACCACTACTTTTGTTGTCACCATCAAACTATTGCGTTGAATATTGGAAATTATAGCTAGAACATCGGAATTTATATAGCAAAGAAATAATTGAAACCGTATAGAACAAAGACACGTTCCCCTCATTTAATGTCATGTAAATCAATTAAACATAAGGGGTGTTTGATAAAAATTGAATGAATCTGAATCTGAATCTGAATGAGTTGAATCTAAATCTAAATGAAAAAAGTTGTTTAATAATTGACATATTTAAAACATCTGAATGACAACTTTATTATTTTACCCTTCTAAAAATAATATTACTTAATATATTTATTTAATATTTTTTGTTGTAAATTTATTTAATATTACTTAATATAATAGTTAATATATTTTTTTTTTACTTCATTCAGCTGCTCATTCAAATTTATTCAATTTCAAAAAATCTGATTTAGCCTTTTCACTGCGTTCATCTTACCGATTCAACCCATTCGCATCAAAACAAACGATTTGACCGATTCAAATTATTCAGATTCAAAACTTCATTCGGTTTCATTCAAATTTCTAAACAAATCAATATATAATTAACTTCAATATATAAGTAAATTACACTAACCATTCGATATGATTTTTTATTTTACTTTGGATAAAATATTTTATCGATGTGCCAATTATTATTATTAATATTTACTTGAAATTTTGCAAAATTTATGAATTTTTTTGAAAATAGGAACACTCAGTGGAACCGCTAAATTTCACTTGCTTTTGGATAGATGTGTGGGACAAAGGACTCGTGGTGCTTGTTGCCCACCATTCCACTGCTTTGAGAATAGTGTGGAGAGTGGGCAAAAGAGAAGGAAGTGTTATAAAAAATGAATAAACACTATATATATATATATATATATATATATATATATATAGAACACTAATCAGGTCCGGATTTTTTTAAAATTCGGACTTTTTTTTTTGCTTTTTTTAAAACAATTAAAAAAGTCTGCATGCATTAATTTTTTGTTATATGTATCCAAATCACGTCCAAAACACTATATTATGGAAAAATTCCAGTTCCATAAAATATTAAAAAAAATTAAGTTGTTTTAAAAAAAAACAAAAAAAAAGGTCCGAATTTTAATATCATATGGAGTCCCAATTTGGATCCGGATTATATATATATATATATATATATATATATATATATTAACTTATTTGTTGTATATCAAATGTAGAAAATTAGTGTGACGACTCCGAAATTTTGTTTAATTTATGAATTAAGTATAATCAAGAATATAGGTCATAATGTAAATGAGGAATTTTTTTTTAATACTTTGTGACTTATGTGAAATATGTATGCGATTAAATAAATAAATATGTTATGTATATATATTTATTTATTATATAAAGAAAAATTATGTAGAAAGCTACATAACCTAATTATACATTAGGTATAGTAATTAAATAACCTAAGGGTTATGATATTGAAGAATTTTAGTATTTAAAATATATACTAACCTAAGAGATTAATTTTATTATCTCAACTTATTATTTATTTTAAATCTAATTAAAACAAGTCTAATTGGGTTATAAAATTAAATGTACATGTGACGCCCCCAAAATAGGTATCCATAACCTATTCTGAGTCGTTAAATATATGGTATAGAATACAAATACAATCTTTAATATACAACAAGAGAGCTGTGAGTTTTAATACAAATACTTTCTTCTAGACAATATTCACTCTCAGAATAAGTCCTCATTACATTTATTGTCACACTATTTAACAGAATAGTGATGACTACTAATACTATCATCTGGACCGTAACTCCGTTCCCCGACTAGTCCCGGCTACGTTCTCATTTCCTGAAGAGAATAGTGAAAGAAAGGGTGAGCTCAACTAGCCCAGTAAGAAATATTATGACTAAGATAATGCAGAATAAATTATCATTAGTCTTCAACAATGTTAAATTGATAAAATACAATAGACATCAAGTTTAACTGCAGCGGAATAAGCAATCCATAAAAAGAGTCAAGTAGAGAATAAAATCTACTATCTTTTATAATTTAAAAGGTTTTTCATCACTTTTATTGTTGGGACTCAGCTTAATAAATAATCCACATCATCCCTGCACTACGGCCAAGGATATTCATTAGTATCACAACCACAAATTATCCCTACACTACGGGCCAAGGATATTCGTGTATTCATCAATGGTCATGATCATGCCAACAACTGTCCATCAATGCACTACGGGCCAATGAGGACTTTTACCACATCATTTGTAACATTACGGTCATGATTACACCGGTATAATCCTGGGTCATAATCATGCCAAGTCCATCTATGCACTACGGCGCCACAGATGACTTTAAAAAAATATAAACATGAGGATGATGACAATGATATAAGAATTCAATAAAACAAGTTCAAGAATTAATTTATCCGAATTCAATAACGCCCAAATTGTCAACATGATATCGCTTTGTAGAGTAAAATTCAAGAATGCTCGGAAGAATATTTCCATGAAAAGATCTTTGGATGAAGCCTTGAATATCAAGGATATTCCACTAATTTCATGGAATATGAAGTCAAAACTTTAACCAACTGAGTATAATAAAGAATTGAATAACAAAAGAAATCACCATGCATGCAGATTTGATGATGAGCGAGTTATTCCAACGAATAATAAATAACGGAACCGGTCAAAGCGAAATTTGTACCGCAAGCGAGGATGTTCCAAGCAGAATAATAAAAGGCGGAACCCAGTCCGGCGAAACGCTATAGACGGGATATTCCAATGTAATAATAAATAACGGAACCGGTCAAAGTAAATTGCATGCAAGCGGGATGTTCCAACAGAATAATAAAAGGCGGAACCAGTCCGCCATAAAACGCAGCATGATGAGGATATTCCAATGGAATAATAAAGAATAGAATAATGTAAGAATTTCACCAAGTATAGGGGTAGGCAGCAGATACAAAAGTTATTCCAACGAGAATAATAAATAATGGAATAATGAAGTTCTCTTCATGAATACAAAAGAAATAATAATACCTCTTACCATATAAAGAAGCGAATATAGAAGTAGTGAAGTAAAGAGTAATCTCTTCTTCTTTTCTCTATAATTGCTCTCTAGAGTTTCAAATGAATTCGTAAGAAATAATGAAGGAATGAGCTTCTATTTATAGAAGAATTGACTGAATAGTAACTAATCCATGAACGATCCAGATTGATTTACTTTTAATCGGACGGTCCTAAAATATTATAATAAAACAAAACTTTTAAATATAATATATATTATATATAAAAATAACATGTATTTTAAAAAAAAAATTCACGGGACTCAATCCCGTGATGCTGGCTGAACCTATCTCCCACTTGCTATACAATTATATATATATATATATATATAATAGCAATGATTGTACCCTTCCTTCCAATCACATGTATAATAACAATAATGGTATTCCTTTCTGCCAACAAACATTACATATACATATAATTAAATAATACATATATTACCATATATCCCACCACCACCACTTTAATTATTTTATTCCACCCACACACACACACACACACACACACACACACACATGATTATATATATATATATATATATATATATATATATATATATATATATATATATATATACACACTTTATAACTTCCTACCGATTATTTGAAAAATGGGTAATGGAGGTCCAAAATATACGCCAATATTTACAACAAATACCTCATAAAAAATCACCTCAACATTTATCATTATTATAATTCACAATATTAATCGACTGTGTCGTTCCTGTGAAGAGAGGGCTTTCCAATAAGGATTTCTCCCTATCACGCGCAATTAGGTGACCAAACCTCTCTTGGCGTAACTTCTAGACATCGTTAATATTGCAAATAATAATATTAATAACTCTGTCATTTCAATTATTAATTTAATAATATATAAAATATCGACAATAATTGAATCAAATAATGTGAGATATTATGCAACAATTATCAGAACAATAATTGAACAAAACTGAGTGACTTCTCACGTAAGCATAAATAATCAATACCGTGTGCTACTATGCAACCACGCGTAGACATCAGCATTTTTTTACTAATGAAAGTAGTTCAACAAAGATTAACGGTAAAACTTCCGCCGTTATTTTTATAAAAATATTTTTGTCATTTTTTTCAATCCAAACAATAATTACATTGTCAGGTCCACCAATGATTGCGTCGTTGTACGAATATTCCCTGTTAAAACGAATATTTCCCGACCAATCGAATATAATATAACAACTTGCATACTTTGTAGAATTTATAAATACCACCCATAACTATAACATTATATCAAATTCATTCAAAAAATGATAATTATAGAAAATTCATCTTTATTCATAAAAGTTAGGGTCTTACAATCTCTCCTTCTTATGAAATTTTGCCCTCGAAATTAGGGTACGTATCTGGTATGTCGAAGAGGTCAGGATACCTTGATTTCATTTTAGATTCTAACTCCCAGGTCATTTCCTCAACATCTCGGTTTCTCCACAAAACTTTGACTTGAGGTATAACTTTGGAGCGTAGAATATGTTCCTTCTTATCCAAGATTTGAACAGGAACCTCTTCATATGTTAAATCTTCCGCTATTTCATCCAGTTTTAACTCAATAATGTGGTTTTGGTCTTCCACATATTTACGTAACATGGATATATGAAAAACATTATGAACACGAGACATACTTGGCGGTAAAGCAAGTCTATAGGCTACAGTCCCTACTCGATCGAGGATTAAAAATGGGCCAATAAATCGAGGATTGAGCTTTTCTCTCTTTCCAAATCTCGTAACTCCTTTCCATGGAGCAACACGTAACAACACATGATCTCCAATATCGAATTCCACATCCTTTCGATGAAGATCAGCATAACTCTTTTGTCGGTCTTGTGAGGTTTTTATACGTTGCCGGATCGTTTGTATCTTTTTCGTAGTCATACGTACTAACTCCGGTCCTAACAACATTGATTCACCCACCTCATCCCAACATACTGGAGAATGACACTTTCTTTCATACAATGCTTCGAATGGAGCCATGCTAATACTTGCTTGATAACTGTTGTTATAGGAAAACTCCACCAATGGTAAGAACTTGTCACAACTTCCTTTGAAGTCAAGGACACAAAGTCTTAATAAATCTTCAAGGGTTTGAATAGTCTTCTCTGATTGTCCGTCCGTCTGAGGATGATATGCCGAACTAAATCATAAATCCGTGCCCATAGCTTTTTGCAAACTAACCCAAAATCTTGAAGTGAATCTTGGGTCTCGATCAGAAACTATGGATACTAGCATACCATGCAATCTTACAATCTTGTTTATGTACATACGAGCAAGACGTTCAAGTGTATAAGTTTCTCGTATAGGTAAGAAATGAGCAGACTTGGTCAATCTATCAATAATGACCCAAATTGCATCTATGCCTTGAGAAACCTTGGGAAGACCAGTAACAAAATCCATGGTAATGTGCTCCCACTTCCATTCTGGAATTTCAAGTAGTTGCAATGGACCTTTTGGTACTTGATGTTCCGCCTTGACTCGTTGACAAGTTAGACACCTTGAGATAAACAGCGCTATTTCTCTCTTCATATTGCCCCACCAAAATGTATGTCGAAGATAATGATACATTTTGGTACTCCCAAGATGGATTGCAAACGGTGTGTTGTGCGCCTCCATCATGATTTTATACTTTAAATCAGTGGTCGTTAGGAACACAAAGTATAGAGTTGACTCAAGTATTCCTTTTCATCGATTCTTGCTTCTTAAAGATAGCACCCTCTTGTACTTTCTTCCTCATATATGCATCGTGTCCAGTAGCTGAGAGCGACTTTTAACTTTATCGATTAAAGTCGGTGCTTACTCAGATATTTGCCATAATCGTGGGTCCCTAGAGTCTTTATCACGTATTTCCATCCTTTGCAAGTCATACAAAATGGGCCTTTGCGTTGACAATATCAAGCTTTTCGTGCAAGATATGATCTTCTACTCAATGCGTCACCTACCACGCTTGCTTTATCAAGATGGTATTGGATGGTATGATCATAATCTTTCAACAGTTCAAGCCAACGTCGTTGTCGCATGTTGAGTTCCTTTTGAGTGAAGAAATATTTGAGGCTTTTATGATCCGTAAAGATCTCCACTTTCTCCCCATACAAGTAATGCCTCCAAATCTTTAGTGCAAAAACGACTCCTGCCAACTCTAGATCATGAGTAGGATAATTCCTCTCATATTCTTTTAGTTGTCGAGAGGCATAGGCTATGACTTTTCCATGTTGCATGAGAACACATCCTAACCCTTTGCCTGAAGCATCACTGTAGATGAAAAATCCCTCCGAGCAAGATGGTATTGTCAGAACAGGTGCTGAAATGAGTCTTCTCTTGAGTTCTTGAAAACTCTTCTCACATTTCTCGTTCCAACCGAATTTTGTATCTTTCTGAGTCAGCTGAGTTAAGGGAGTAACGATTCGAGAAAACCTTTTTACAAATCTCCGATAATAACCAGCTAAGCCGAGAAAGCTACGTACTCCGGTCACTGATTTAGGTTGCTCCCAGCTTTGAATAGCTTCAATCTTTGCTGGGTCAACAGATATTCCATGACTTGATACCATGTACCCAAGGAATGCTACTTCCTCAAGCCAGAACTCACATTTCTTCAACTTGGTGTAAAGCTTATATTCACGAAGCTTTTGGAATATCAGCCTCAAGTGTTGCTCATGATCTTCACGACTTTTGGAATAAATAAGGATGTCATCAATAAAGACAACCACAAAGTGATCCAAATATTCCTTGAATACTCGGTTCATCATATCCATGAAGGCAGGAGGAGCATTAGTCAATCCAAAAGACATAACTAGGAATTCATAATGCCCGTACTGAGTTCTGAAAGCCATCTTTGGAATGTCATCGGTTCTAATCTTCGATTGGTGATATCCGGAACAAAGATCAATCTTTGAAAAGAATTTGGCGCCTTGCAACTGGTTAAACAGGTCATCAATACGTGGCAATGGGTACCTATTTTTGATGGTGACATGATTCAACTCCCGATAATCAATACAAAGTAGCATACTCCCATCTTTCTTCTTCACGAATAGAACAGGAGCATCCCAAGGAGACGTACTAGGACGAATAAAGCCAATGTCTAACAATTTCTGCAATTGGGTCTCTAACTCCTGAAGTTCAATAGGAGTCATTCGATATGGGGCTTTGAAAATAGGTTTTGTCTGCAGGGTTCAAGGTCGATACAAAATTCAATTTCACTTTCGGGGTAGGCCGAAGTTCTTAGTGGAATACGTCAGAAATTCATTAACAATAGAAATATCATTCAAAACTGACGTATTTTTGTTTAGATCCGTGACATGAGCTAAGAAAGCTTGACATCCATTTTTCAATAAACGAATAACTATATGGCTTGAGATGATAGTGATTGATTTTAATGGTTTGGTTGCTTGAATTCGCATAATAGGTTGGTTAGGAATATGAAAACTAACAACCTTATGAAAACAATCAATTTTTGCATGATGAGTAGTTAACCAATCAATCCCTAGAATTACGTCAAATGCAAGTATTTTCAATGAAATAAGATCGGCTGTGTAATGTGAGGGAAACCGATTTGAACCAAACAAGACTTATAAATAGTGGATGTAATGAAGGTTTCTCCCAATGGAGTTTCAACAGATAAGTTAAAGTCTAATTTCTCCGGAGTCAAATTTAAACGTTGAGCGCAAGTAGGAGAAATAAAAGAATGGGTAAAACCGGTATCAAATAAGGTATAAACTTCGCTAGAGTTTATGATAAGTTTACCCGTGATGACCTCATTCGGGTTCCTTGCTTTCTGGGAGGTCATGACAAATTCTCTCCCTTGCACTACTGGCTTTAACTTTTTTGGGACGTCTTTTGGTGCCTCCATCCTAGCTAAACTTGTCTTCGGTGAAAGACAAAATCAGGCTAGGTGACCTTCTCTTCCATAATTATAACATGCTTTGGATGGCATCGCGCAGTTTGGACTGCTGTGTCCCTCCCCTCCGCATTTTTTAGCATATGATAGGTGGTCGTTCTCCTTCCTTAACAACGGATGCAGGTGCTGACATCTTTCCATCATTGTTGAATCTCATCTTCTTGAAATGTCCATTCTTATTATTTTGGCCATCATTACCATCGAAGTGGTTACCATTTCTGGCATATTGATTCCCTCCACTCTTGTTGTCACCGCTTCGATGACTGCTCTCACTGGTATTTTCATTTTGCCGGCTGCTCTCTTTTGGTTACGTTGACTCATTATCGCGCTCCAATAACTGAGTCCTATTAACAACATCTGAATACAAACATAGTTTATGAGAGATAAGATATTGACGTATCTCGGGTTTCAAACCTCTTAGAAATATTCGCGTCATTCTCTCCTCATTATCAACCAAATGGGACGCAAACCGGGACAACTCGGCAAACTTGGCTTCGTACTACGATACGGTCATGTTATTTTGTTCCAGTTTAATGAAATCTACCTCTTTCATGTGACGAAAACTTTCGGGAAAGTACTTGTTGTTGAACAGTTCTTGGAACTTCTCCCAAGACATCTCCAGTGCGGCAAGTTGAGTAGGCTTTACAGATTCCCACCAGTAATCTGCCTCTGCCCGTAACATGTAGGTGGGAAAGGGAACCTTTTTCTCCTCGGAGCATCCCAAGACATCAAATATCTTGTTAATTTGCTTTATCCATGTCTCTGCCTTAAGTGGTTTTGGCTCTCCAAAAAACTCTGGTGGTCCCAGCTCCTTGAACTGTTTGGCGATGACCGTTCGAGAGTTGCCAGTGTTTCCACCTGCATTTTGGACAGGAGTCGCTCTCACCTGATGTTGCACGAATTTCATGAAGCCTCGAAACATTCCATCGTTTATAATTTGGTCAGTGTTGTTATTTGCCTGAGGATTGTCGCTTTCCTGATGCAAGTTATCCTGATTATTGATCTATGGAGACTCAACGGTCTCCTGTGTTCCATTGCTAATCTCAACATTCTCGGATGCCATTTCCAAATACTGCCACAAAACAAAGGTTAATTGACATGCAATATATTATCCCTATACTCTGACCAACCAATTAAATGCCAAATAAACTTAGGTAGGTCATACTAGCGAAGGATTTCCCCGTCTCTCCCCTCCTAGTTCTTGTCTCACATCTTAGCCAGGGATCATATCCCTAAACTTTGATACCAAATGTGATGCCCCCAAAATAGGTATTCATTACCTATTCTGAGTCGTCAAATACATGGTATAGAATACAACTACAATCTTTAATATACAACAAGAGAGCTGTGAGTTTTAATACAAATACTGTCTTCTAGAAAAATCCACTCTCAAAATAAGTCTTCATTACATTTATTGTCACACTATTTAATAGAATAGTGAGGACTACTAATACTATCATCTGGACCGTCACTCCGTTCCCCGACTAGTCCCGGCTTCGTTCTCATTTTCTGAAGAGAACAGTGAAAGAAAGGGTGAGCTCAACTAGCCCAGTAAGAAATATTATGGCTAAGATAATGCAGAATAAATTATCAGTAGTCTTCAACAATGTTAAAGCGATAAAATACAATAGACATCAAGTTTAAGCTGCGGTAGTGAATAAGCAATCCATAAAAAGAGTCAAGTAGAGAATAAAATCTACTATCTTTTATGATTTAAAAGGTTTTCATCACTTTTATCATTTGGGACTCGGCTTTTAATAAATAATCCACATCATCCCGCTTGACTATGGCCAAGGATATTCATTAGTATCACAACCACAAATTATCCCCGCACTCACGGGCCAAGGATATTCGTGTATTCATCAATGGTCATGATCATGCCAACAATCGTCCATCAATGCACTACGGGCCAATGAGGACTTTTACCACATCATTTGTAACATTACGGTCATGATTACACAGTATAATCCCCGGTCATAATCATGCCAAGTCCATCTATGCACTACAGCCATGAGATGACTTTTAAAAAAATATAAACATGAGGATGATGACAATGATATAAGAATTCAATAAAACAAGTTCAAGAATTAATTTATCCGAGATTCAATAACGCCCAAATTGTCAACATGATATCTTTGCTTTGTAGAGTAAAATTCAAGAATGCTCGAGAAGAATATTTCCATGAAAAGATCTTTGGATGAAGCCTTGAATATCAAGGATATTCCACTAATTTCATGGAATATAGAAGTCAAAACTTTAACCAATTTGAGTATAATAAAGAATTGAATAACAAAAGAAATCACCATGCATGCGGTACTTGGCGATGAAAAGTTATTCAACAGAATAATAAATAACGGAACCAGTCAAAGCGAAAATTTGCAAGCGAGGATGTTCCAGCAGAATAATAAAAAGCGGAACTAGGTCCCGTAAAAACGCATGATACGGATATTCCAACAAAATAATAAATAACGGAACTGTGTCGGTGAAATTAAATTGCAAGCTGTGATGTTCCAACAGAATAATAAAGACGGAACCAGTCCGCCATAAAAACGCATGATGTGATATTCCAAATGTAATAATAAAGAATGGAATAATGTAAGAATTTTACCAAGTATAGGGTAGCCTCGATACAAAAGTTATTCCAATGTAATAATAAATAATGGAATAATGTAAGTTCTCTTCATGAATACAAAAGAAATAAAATACCCTTTACCGTATAAAAAAAGAAACTGAATATAGAAGTAGTGAAGTAGCAGAATACTCTTCTTCTTTCTCTCTATAATTTCTCTCTCTAGAGTTTCAGTGAATTCGTAAGAAATAATGAAGGAATGAGCTTCTATTTATAGAAGAATGGACTGAATAGTAACTAATCCATGAACGATCCAGATTGATTTACTTTTAATCGGACGGTCCATAAAATATTCTAATAAAATAAAACTTTTAAATATAATATATATTATATATATAAATAACATGTGTTTTAAAAAAAAATTCACGGGACTCAATCCCGTGATGCTGGCTGAACCTATCTCCCACTTGCTATACAATTATATATATATATATATATATATATATATATATATATATATATATATATATAATAGCAATGATTGTACCCTTCCTGCCAATCACATGTATAATAACAATAATGGTACTCCTTCCTGCCAACAAACATTACATATACATATAATTAAATAATACATATATTACTATATATCCCACCACCACCACTTTAATTATTTTATTCCACCCACACACACACTCACACACACGACACACACACATGATTATATATATATATATATACACTTTATAACTTCCTACCGATTATTTGAAAAAATGGGTAATGGAGGTCCAAAATATACGCCAATATTTACAACAAATACCTCATAAAAAATCACCTCAACATTTATCATTATTATAATTCACAATATTAATCGACCAGGTCGTTACCAGGAAAGAGGGGGCTTTCCAATAAGGATTTCTCCCTATTGGCGCGCAATTAGGTGACCAAACCTCTCGTTGGCAGAACTTCTAGACATCGTTAATATTGCAAATAATAATATTAATAACTCTGTCATTTCAATTATTGATTTAATAATATATAAAATATCGACAATAATTGAATCAAATAACGTGAGATATTATGCAACAATTACTGTAACAATAATTGAACAAAATTGTGTGACTTCTCACGTAAGCATCAATAATCAATACTATGTGCTACTATACAACCACACGTATTTCTGTACTTTTACTACCGAGTAGTTCAACAAAGATAATCAGTAAAACTTCCGCCGTTATTTTCATAAAAATATTTTGTCATTTTCTCAATCCGACAATAATTACATTTGTGGGTCCACCAATGATGATGCTGCCGTATTACGAATATTCCTCGTTAAAACGAATATTCCCTGACCAATCGAATATAATATAACAACTTGCATACTTTACAGAATTTATAAATACTACCCACAACTATAACATTATATCAAATTCATTCAAAAAATGATAATTATAGAAAATTCATCTTTATTCATAAAAGTTGGGGTCTTACAGTACATGAGTAATTATTTAAATTCTAAATGAGTGGAATGAAAACCCTAATTAAATGATTAGGGTAAGATAAAAATTAAAGTATTAGATTATGGTTAATTACATGGCCCAAATATTTTACTAGAAAGCCTAAACCATTTAAATGAAAGCCCAATTTTTAGCCCAACTTTTAAGGGACTTTTATGTCATTTGATTAAAGAAAATTTAGTAATTAAAAATAAACCAAAAATGGGAGATAAAGGAGGGAGTATACCTGGCTATTAGAGGAAGAAAAAGAAAAGATCACATGTTGGTTTATTGGTCAAAAGTTGTTCATCAAGTACACTTAGGTGTCACTAAATTATTTGTCCACCTTGTTAGCTTCGAGAGGCACATGAGATATCTAGAAGGGGGGGAGGTTGAATAGATAATTAAAACTTTTTTCTTTTAACTTATTTAGAATGATGATAATTAGTGCAGAGTGGAATGAGTATTTAATACGCCTTCTGTTAGATATCTTGAGTTAATGAGAGTGAGGCAGTTATGACAGTTATAGCAGTTATAATGAACACAACAATTTTAAGTGGTTCAGAGCACTTAAAGCTCCTAATCCACTCTTCTACTCCTTGAGTAGGAAATCCACTAAGGATGTCTGTTACACTTCTTGAATCTCACAAATTCCTTCTAGACCGCAAATAGCCTCAGGTACTTCTTAGTTCACTCTTGAACTCTTCAAGTCCAGCAGACTTGGTTTCTCACAGTTCACTTAGAACTCTTCAAGTCCTGCAGACTTGGTTCTCTTACTTCAGTTGATTGAAATGTTGTTTAGATCATTATCGATGCTACTCAGTTGGTATTAAGCACTTATTCGAAGGAACTGAGTAGCTGAGAAAGCTTTCTCTTTTTCTCAGATTGTAGAGTTGAGCGTTAAGTGTTCTTGTGCATTTTTGGTCAATTGCTTGTCTCTCTCTTTTCTCATCTATCTTTGATCTGTATATATGTGATCTTGAAATCTATCCGTTGAAGTCATCTGATGAGCCATTAAATGCGTTTGACATTTCTGAGCTTTGATGGATACTTTTCTGCACATCTTCTGAATTGCACTCTAGCCCACTGACACAGCAGACTGCTTTCTCACCTAACACCTCAAAAGGTGTTTTCCTCTGCTCAATGGTCCTTTTCTTAGCTTCTTCAATACGTTTCTTTTGATCAATACTAAGGATATCTTTTGTACCATTGGGACTGGTGAGAACTTCAACGTTCAAAACTCATTCCATACTTGTTGGAGTCTATCTTCAAATGAACGATAAGGCTTGATGTTTCTGATACAAGGCAGATGACACTCTACTATCCATATCGTAGTGTCTTGTCATATTGGTGCTTGTTCTTAAGAGATCGCTATGATTTCTCACAAAGATTTGCACACTATGATCCTTTAACACTACGATCTTCACTTGCTCGTCTTACAGACTCTGCATTTCCGAGAGCACACTACGATCTCTGAGTTAGCTTTGGCAAATGTCTGGACCACTCTACGATTACTAGAGAGGCCGTTCAAGGCAGATACACTATGATCATCTCAGCACTACGATCCTGCCTTGGCTTCTGCATTCTGTTGATCAGCCGGATAGACTACGAGCCTATCTATTTCTTTCTAGCCATAGATCAACCTAACAGATTTGATCTCTTTATCTATACAAGTGAACATTAAAGGCTTAGATCAACCTAACAATTTTGATCTATAACTAAGTCCTTGTACATATATTCTTTGAAGGACTTTACATAATTATGAGCTTTTCCATAAACATCAAATCACAATATGCATTCTTCCAACAATCTCTCCCTATTTGATGTTGACATAACCAAGGAGATTTGTTGTCATGGTTATTAAATTTTATATGCAGTTGCAGTAAAGTAAACATGACTTAGTATTTCAGTGATCAGCTAAAATTTCTAGAGAATAAGCATGAATTTATTGATATATGGAGACAGATATTACATTTAAGATTGACTACGTCAATATAACTTGAAATTCAACTTATCTCTATTTCTTTGGCCTTTTTCTTCTTGGAGGATTTGCATATTCCTTAGCTCTCCTCTTTCTGCTTGCTTCATCTCTTCTGGCCAAATCTTCCAGCTCACTTGGGCTTAATCTAGGATTGTGATCATGCCTATTCATGAATACAGGATCTCCAATTGACATTCTTAGGCCTGTTGTTGTCACCACATAAGAGCTGGTAGTTGTCCCTTGACTCCTTAATGGTTGAGCCATTAAAATTTCCTACTGATCAGATCGTTGAGTCTGATGGCTGGATCGTGGAGTCTGCTGAGTGATTTGCCTTGCAGGAGGGTTCTTCAAGGCTTGAGTTTGGAATTGTCCTCTGCCTCTACCTTTGCCTCCCTGATCTCCTATGCCTTTTATTCTCCCCCTTTATGTCAGCATCAAGGGTTCGAATGTCTTCGAAGAAGCGAGTCACTCCTTAGACAAGTTCGTGAAGTTAACTCTGAGTGTGAGCAATGTCTTCTCAATTTTCGGTGATCAGAGCTTTAGATCGAGCTTCCCGTTGTTGAAGAGCGGCCAGTATGTTGTCAGTCTATTGACCTTGGCTGACGTAAAATTGTTGGAACTCTCTTACTGTAGATTGAGGAAGCTCTCCATCATTAGTTTATTTTGGGCATCCTGAGTGGACTGTAAAACAAGAACAACATCTTTATATCTTTTGGCTACTAGAAAATGAATGTCATCCCTGTCCTTTATGCTCTGAATCATTTCCTTGATGATTTCTTTCATTGTTTTAGAGAGCTCAGAGCTTAGGGAGAGTGGAAGATTGTTTGCGGCATTGATCATTGATGTTAATCTCAGCTGAATAAGAGCAGTATGATCTGCAAGACTTTCGTCGAGTTCCTTGACTACTTTCGCAGACATTGCTGACAGATCAGCCTTTGTGGACAACTCTGAAAGAATTTCATCCAGTTGGGGAAATTTTGAGGAGGTAGGTGATGTGCCTTTGAATTTTTCTTGCAAAGAGTAGAGGGCAAGATCAAGATTGAAGAATTCATTGTTGGATGAGGAGGGAATATCTGAGGGAGGAGCCTGGGTTTAGATGTTTAATGTTGGTGGCTCTACGATTTGAGGTATAGATTCTACAATGGGGTTAGAGTCAGTGATCGTAGAGATGATAGGTTATGGGAGCATTAATGAGTTGATCTTATTTGGTTCCTCAGTTACAAAATTTTGGGATTCTCTAACTGGAAATTGATTCAGTGGATGAAGAATCACTTCCAACCATTGTGGGATTTCATAAAATTGATTGAATGAGGCTGATGGAAAAAGATTAACTCTGAAAAGAGTTGGGATAGTTAGTACCTCGAGTTTGTTCTTTGAGGAGGAATTGTTGGTGAGAAGCTTCTTGGAAAAATTAAATTTCCCTGGGAATCCATTGGCTAGTACTGAGATAGCATGATATTCTTTGAAACTCTAGAACATGTGATCCCAAGAGTTCAGAATTTGAGCTCGGTAGAAGGGCATCATAAGAAGATATGAAAATAGTTGCTCATAGTTGACTCTTCTGTGCCCATCAATGCGTACAGCTATGATCTCAATCTCATCATCTTCTTCTCTGTTGTCACCGGAGTATTCCATTATGTCAATGGCTTCATGATGTTCTTGTACTGGTTCTTCATTATCTCCTCTAGAAGTCTCTTTTTCTGCTATGGAGGTGTCATGATCCTCCCCCTCAGCTTGATCATCCTTGTGTAAAGTCAATAGCTCCCCCTCAACTGAAGCATCCTTTGGCAGGAAATCTTCAGGCATCTCCCCCTCAGCAGGGGTATCTTCTATCATCAGATCTTTTGGTGTCTCCCCCTCAGTTGGTTCCTTTTCAGCAGACAGTTCTTTGTCTTCCCTCTTTAGAGCTTTCTCATTGACAAGAATATACTTATTAACCAGTTTCCTTCTTGGATTTTTAGGTTGTGCCACAGCCTCAGGACTTTCTTTAGTTTTGTCCTTCAGATCAGCCAAAATATTTGATGCAGTTGCTTCCTTGTGTGGTATGGGCTCTACGATCGGAAGAGACTCTACGATCGAAGAGACTGATGGCTTTTTATTCTTATGGCTGATCTTACTCATCTTCAGCAGTTGAGATATAGTTGCTCTATCTTCTTTTGCCTCAGCCTGCTGTTCCTTTCTTCTTAGGATCCTTAGAGTCTCAATATCTGAGGACTTTACAGGCTTGTTGGTAGAGGATCCCTGAGGTTCTTCTGTACTTCTGGCTTTCAGTTTTCTTTTACCCTTGCTTTTTTTGACCAAAGCAATGGGTTCTTCCTTACTAGCTTCTTCCTCTTCTTCCTCAGTTTCTCTGACAACAGATATATTTCCTGACACTCCTGTTCCCTTTATTTCACCAGTTCGACCACTGGATTCAGACATCATCTTCACATTTTCAGCTGGATTTCTTTTCCAGTTCTCAAATAACTGCTGGGTCATTCGACGATTTGGATTTATGGCTTCCCCTTCATCATCCTCAATTAGGTCACCAAGAGCAGCCTGTAGGATAATGCTGATAAATCGTCCGTAGAGCATCTTCTGTGAGCTCTTTGTTTTCTTTGAGCTGATTAACCATTTTCCAATCCACTAAAGTAATAGAGCCACATGGTTGAGTTGTATCTTGTAACATATGGCAGTCATGAGTTTGAGTTGTACCTCATTCACAGAGTCATGACCTGAGCTCTTACAGCATATGCATTTTCCAACAATATCAACTAGAAACTCATACCTCTGTAGAAACTCCTTCTTTTTGTATCCTTTGACAGAGGGTGATTTCTTGTGATGCATCTTCTTGAGACCCTTATGGAAGTCTATGCCATCTAAGGAAGGATACCCTTCCAATTTGAGGCCTAGGGCTAGATTGATATCTTCAGCCTTTAGCCTAATTTGGATGTTTCTCACTTTTGCCGTAATAGTGTTGTTTTCAAATACCCCGTTATTATAGAACTCTTTTACCAGCTTTGGGTAGATCAATGTGTCCGTACCCAAGGCTTCTTCTAGACCACGCCTTCTTCTCAGAGAATGACAATGTCTTGTGAAATTGGGGTTCAAATTGATTTAAATTAAATGAAATATAGTCTCAGATAGGAGACAACACCGAAGTCGCCATTGATTTCTTTGTAGGAAGTGAGACCTGATCGAGCTTACTATCTTGATTTAAGGTTTTTGTTTGAGAGAGGAAGAGAGAGATGGTCTTTTGAACTTCAGATTTCAAAAAAAAGACGATTTTAATTTGTACTTGAAACTTCCCTCTCTCTATTTTGCTTTGTGGGACAGGTGTCAAATTTTGCTCGGCTCTATGAATTTTGACAGAGTGGGATTGTACTGAATTGCCCTTAACTTATTCTGGGATGATGTATTCTTTAGTGGGACTACGATCATTGAGATGGTCCTTAGAGTCGTCGAGTCTGTTCTACCATCGTTAAGTCGCGTAGTAGCGATGTCGTCGGTCTCGAAATTTATAAACGTAGAGTCTGAACTGCGATCATTGAGTCTGACTATCAATTGTAGAGTCTGATCAAGTTCTCGTTAAGAACCTTTGGTTTAGCATTCTTCTTGGTTTAAGGTAGCTCAGGAAGGGCCAACCTCTTGAATGAAATAAGGGTTAGGTTTGTCCCTGAGGCACTTATCAGAGAGAATGCTTTGATTTATGCTTGATCAATATAAGGTGCTCCTTTGGTTTTGTTGATGTAGCTCTGGTATCGTTGAGTCTGTATTACGATCGTTGATTTTATTCAGCGTTCGTTGAGTTTTATGACACTTTGGCTCTACGATCGTGGACTTCCTTTGATCATGTCTTTGATTTTGAACGTAGCCCTTAAATCTGTATGGTTAGCACAAACTAGAGCAAAATGTTTCAGGTTTGTAAGTTAAGCATGCCTAGCTCACTTATCAATTTGTTGAATCTGGATTCATCTAGAGGTTTTGTAAATACATCAGCAAGTTGATTTTCAGTAGGGATATATTATAAAGATATATTTCTATTTTGTACATGATCCCTAATGAAGTGATATCTTATTTCTATATGTTTAGTCCTAAAATGCATGACAGGATTATAAGTTATAGCAATTGCACTTGTGTTATCACAATGAATAGGTATGGATTTGAATTCAAACCCATAATCTGCTAGTTGATTTTTCATCCATAGGATTCGACAGACAAAGAATCGCCAAAGAAGAATGTACGACTTTCCGCAATTGAGGTAGATATCTTGAATTTTTCTTCTTGTTAAACCAGACACAAGTCTCGTTACCTAGTAGTTGACAAGTGCCATCGAACTTTTTCTATTTATTTTGCGACTGCAAAATCAAAGATCTCAGGTATCCTGTTAGCTCAAATGAAGATTCCTTGGGATACCAAAGCCCCAAGTGGGGTGTACCTTTGAGGTACCTGAAAATCCTCTTTACAGCTTAAATGAGATTCTTTAGGACAAGCCCGAAATCTAGCAATGATGCATGTTATAAACATTATATCCGGTCTCATTGGCAAAGAAGATATAAAAGAGAGCCTATCATACCTACGTATTGAGTTATATCAATACTTTTACCTTTTTCATCTTTGTCAAGCTTTGGTTGTAGGAGCAATTGGGGTTTTCATGGAGAAAGTCGATTCCATGCCATACTTCTTGAGTAAGTCTTTAATGTACTTGGCTTGGTTTATGAAAATTCCTTCATCAGTCTGCTTTACTTGCAGTCCAAGAAAGAAGTTCAGCTCACCCATCATGCTCATTTCACGCTTGCATAACTTTTCATCAGTAGAACCAAATATGATATCATCAACATAGATTTGAACTAATAAGACTTTATCTTTATGCTTTTTAAGGAATAGTGTGGTATCTACTCTACCTCTAGTGAACCTATTTTCAATAAAAAAAAATTAGTCAGTGTTTCATACCATGCTCTAGGTGCTTGTTTAAGACCATATAAGGCTTTGTCTAATCTAAAGACATAATTAGAAAGAGATGGATTGATGAAACCTGGAGGCTGCTCTACATAGACTTCTTCTTGAAGTTGACCATTCAAGAATGTACTTTTGACATCCATCTGGAAGACTTTGAACTTCATGCGAGCAACAAAGGCAAGGAATATTCTGATGGCTTCTAGTCTGGCAACAGGTGAAAATGTCTCATCATAGTCAATTCCTTCTTCCTGAGAGTAGCCCTTGGCTACTAGTCTAGCCTTATTCCTAGTTATCACCCCATCTTCATCCATCTTGTTTCTGAAGACCCACTTGGTTCCAATTACAGGATGGTTCTTTGGTCTTGGAACCAATCTCCAAACTTTGCTTCTCTCGAACTGATTAAGTTCTTCCTGCATTGCCTCTATCCAGCTAGAATCTTCCATAGCATCCTCTATCTTCTTCGGTTCTATTTGAGATAGGAAGCTTAGATAGAAGCATTCATTTTGAGTAGCAGCTCTTGTTTTGACTCTTGCATTCAGATCTCCAATGATTAGATCTTGAGTGTGATCTCTTTCCCATCTGCTTTCTGTTGGAACATCCATTCTTATGTCTTCTTGTCTTAGATCCTCAAGATCTATTTCTTCTTCTTGATGTGGAGGCTCATTGTCTGGCACAGGCCTCTCTACGATCTCATTCCCTTACTCAACGATTTCGCTGTCTGGTACTATGATCGTAGTATTGAGCTCGATGACTTCGTTCGTAGTGTCTTCACTGTTGATCGTAGTGTCTTGGAGCACTGTTTTGTCTAAGTCTGTTTCATCAAAGATGATGTGAATCGAGACTTCTACACTCAGTGTCTTCTTGTTGAACACTTTGTAAGCCTTGCTGTCTGTGGCATATCCAAGAAAGATTCCTTCGTCTAATTTTGGTTGAAACTTTGTCAAGTACTATTTTCCATTGTTGAGTATGTAGTATGCACAGCCGAACACATGAAAGTAGCTGACATTTGGCTTTTTTCCTTTCCAAAGTTCATAAGGAGTCTTCTTAATCGTAGAGTGTATAAGTGATCTGTTCTGAGTATAACATGCAATGTTGACCGCTTCTGCCCAGAAGTACTTCGGTAGATGAGCTGCAGCTAGTAGAGTCCTTCCAGCCTCTATTAATGTCCTGTTCTTTCTCTCAGCAACTCCATTTTGTTGGAGAGTTCGTGGAGTTAAGAAGTTGTGACTAATCCTATTGTCTGTACAGAACTGATCCATTTCTGAGAAATCGAATTCTCTGTCATGATCACTTCTTATGGCCTTGATTTTCTCTCCTTTCTCATTCATCACCAGCTTGAACATCTTGATCAGTTGGGGGCTTGTTTCATCTTTTAAGGTTCGAAAGAATACCCATGTAAATCTGGTGTAGTCGTCGACTACGACCAGTGAGTATCTCTTTTCCCCAAGGCTCATCGTTGGAATTGGTCCAAAAAGATCCATATATAGTAATTGCAGAGGCTTGCCAATTGAGTTGATGGTTTTGCTCTTAAATGAGCTTCCGTCATTTTCCAAGTTGATGTGCATTGCAGGCCTTTCTTTAATGAAGTTGAATTTGGGTAGGCTGCAACTAGATCTTTGAAGCTAATTTGGACATGCTTTTGAAGTTGAGATGAGATAATCTTGATGCCATAGCCATCTCATTTCTTCGGATGCTTTAGCCGTAAAGCATATTGTCTCGTCTCGAGCTTAGTTGTCCAAGATTTACTGTGTAGACATTTTCTTCTCTTGTTCCGGTTAGCTTTACTGCAGATGTCTTCAAGTCTCGGACTTGACATTGATTGTTGATGAATGTTACTTGATGACCCTTGTCACAGAGTTGGCTAATGCTTAGAAGGTTGTGTTGTAGTCCTTCCACATAGGCTACTCTACTAAATGATATTGCACCATTTCCGGCTGAGCCATAGCCTCATGTCTTGCCAGTGCCATTAACTCCAAAGATGACTGAGGGACCCTCCTTTTCTATGTAGTTAGATAGAAGGGCTTTGTTCCCAGTCATGTGTCTTGAATATCCACTATCCAGATACCAGGTTGTGTTCGTGGAGCTCCTTTCCTGAGGTAATATTAAGCCTTCATTTTGGTACCCATATTTGTATGGGTCCTACTATGTTAGTACCCTTGGGGACCCAAATCTGCTTTATTTTAGGTCTCACGTGCATGGAATTATAATGACAATTCGCAGCCTTGTGACCAACTCTGTGGCATTCAAAGCATTTGATATGATGCATGTTAGTGTGTGTGTGAAAGTTCTTCCTCCATTTGGACTTTTGTGGGTTATTGGCCATCCTCCTGCTAGGCTGATATTTCCTTTTCCATGTGTTCTCTTGTTTCATTAATTGAGAAGAGTATATCTTACTTCTACTATATCTTCCTGGTTGGTTCGTAGAGTTGATTTTATTGGACTCTACGATCCTTCGAGTTTGATGAGTAGTAGCTAGATTACTTTTCTCTTTTCTGAAACCTAGACCAGCATGAGATCTCTTACTCCTGGGAATATGAATTGAATCAGTCGGGCAGGGTTTGACAGGCTCATCACTCTGTGAGGACTTCACAAATATAATGCCCCTACTTAACCTTGAGGCATCACTCATGCTATTTTTCTTTACTTTTTCCACACATGGCTCTGAGATAGATTCCTCAAAGCCTAGCCCTGTTCTATCAGAGATGCTTCTCTGATTGGAGATTAAGGAGTCCATGGATGAAGAAGATTTATTCCATGTAGAGATGGTCTTTTTTAGATCCTCAATTTTTGAGGTTGCATTTAGACTCGTTTTTAGATCGAGCTCATTTGTTTGTCTCAAGAGATTATTCTCAGCTTCAAGCTCAGAGAAAGAATTAGTACTGAGAAGGGCTGTTTCTAGTTCTTCTTGAACCTTTTCTTTCTCATTTTGAAGAAGTGAATAATCCTTAGACTGAACTCTAAACCACTTCATGTATTGGTGTAGATCAGATGTTATGCCATGTAATGCAGTTCTAAGATCATCAATATCTACATCAGGAGAGTTAAAGTCAAATACCTCGTCGATACTTACTTCGTGTATGTTGGAGTTCTGTTTGTCCCTTGCATTTTTAGCCATCAGGCAAAGATTTGCTATTTGAGGATCTTCATCATCCCCAGATTCAGGAGTTGAGTCATTGTCTAAGTCAATCCATTGTTGCCTCTGTATTCTTTCTTTGAGTGAGATTTCTTCTTGAGTTCTTCTCTGAGAGGTTTGTTGCAATTTGCAATGAAGTGGCCCGGTTTCTTACAATTGTAGCATAGGTAACTTTGGAGGCATTATCTGTTGCTTTAAGGGTAACACCTTTATCATTCTTTCTTCATTCGCATAACGCTTCGCCATTGGTCACTTAATTGTGACGTGAGGAGGTTGCCATATAACCGTTGAGAATGTCTATTTCATGTAGATTCTTTGATTCTCTAATGGCAGTGGTTTTGGCATCCCACTTTCTTGGTAAAGCTCTCATGAACTTTATGATAAGATCTTTATTTGGATAGCCATAGGCTCGTAGAGAGTTGAGCAGTACATTGAATCTTTCGTAAGTGGCAGTAACGTTTTCTCCTTGAACGTGAGCGAACATCTCATATTGCTGAGTTAAGAGAGATTATTTGTTTTCTCTGACTTCTTCTGTTCCTTCATGCATAATGAGCAGTGCTTCCCAAATCTCATTTGTTGTTTTGCTGTTGACCACGTTTTCAAACAGATCATCTTCTAAAGATTGGAACAAGATGTTTTTGGCCTTTTTGTCGAGCTGGACAACTCTCTTCTCGTTCTCTGTCCATTCTTCCTTAACCTTGATCTGTACTCTTTTTGGGTCATTTGTATTTGGTGCAAGTTTTGTAGGAACATAGGGCCCATTCTGAATAGTTTCAAATAGGTCTTCATCTATTGCATCCATATAAACTTGCATCCTAACCTTCCAGTCAGCAAATTTTTATTTGTTGCACATTGGTGGCTTGCTGCCTCCTCCAGTCTTTGATTCGCTTGGTAAGTGTGCCATTAGATCTACTCAAGCTTTGTAGGCTGTATTATAGAACCTACTTTGATACCAATTGTTAGTTCCCGGAGGCACGACAGATATCTAGAAGGGGGGTTGAATTGATAATTAAAACTTTTTCTTTTAACTTATTTAGAATGATGATTGCACGGTGGAATGAGTATTTAATACGCCTTCTGTTAGATATCTTGAGTTAATGAGAGTGAGGCAGTTATAACAGTTATAGCAATTATAATGAACACAACAATTTTAAGTGGTTCAGAGCACTTAAAGCTCCTAATCCACTCTTCTACTCCTTAAGTAGGAAATCTACTAAGGATGTCTGTTATACTTCTTGAATCTCACAGATTCCTTCTAGACCCAGTTAGTCTCAGTACTTTAGTTCACTCTTGAACTCTTCAAGTCCAGCAGACTTGGTTTCTCACAGTTCACTTAGAACTCTTCAAGTCCTGCAGACTTGGTTCTCTTACTTCAGTTGATTGAAATGTTGTTTAGATCGTTATTGATGCTACTCAGTTGCTATTAAGCACTTGTTCGAAAGAACTGAGTAGCTGAGCAAGCTTTCTCTTTTTCTCAGATCGTAGAGTTGAGCGTTGAGTGTTCTTGTGCGTTTTTGGTCAATTGCTTGTCTCTCTTTTTTGTCATCTGTCTTTGATCTGTATATATGTGATCTTGAAATCTATCTGTTGAAGTCATCTGATGAGCCATTAAATGCGTTTGACATTTCTAAGCTTTGATCGAGACTTTTCTACACATCTTTTGAATTACACTCTGGCCCATTGACACAGCAGACCGCTTTCTCACCTAACACTTCAAAAGGTGTTTTCCTCTGCCCAATGGTCATTTTCTTAGCTTCTTGAATACGTTTCTTTTAATCAATACTAAGGATATCTTTTGTACCGTTGGGACTGGTGAGAACTTCAACGTTCAAAACCTATTCCATACTTGTTGGAGTCTATCTTCAAATGAACGATAGGGCTTGATGTTTCTAACACAAGGAAAATGACACTCTACTATCCATATCATACTGTCTTGTCATATTGGTGCTTGTTCTTAAGAGATCACTACGATTTCTCACAAAGATTTGCACACTACGATCTTCACTTGCTCGTCTTGTAGACTCTGCGTTTCCGAGAGCACACTACGATCTCTGAGTTAGCTTTGGCAAACGTCTGGACCACTCTACGATTACTAGAGAGGCCCTTCAAGGCAGATACACTACGATCATCTCAGCACTACGATCTTGCCTTGGCTTCTGCATTCTGTTGATCAGCCGGATAGACTACGAGCCTATCTATTTCTTTCTAGTCATAAATCAACCTAACAGATTTGATCTTTTTATCTATACAAGTGAACATTAAAGGCTCAGATCAACCTAACAATTTTGATCTATCACTAAGTCCTTGTACATATATTCTTTAAAGGACTTTACATAATCATGAGCTTTTCCATAAACATCAAATCACAATATGCATTCTTCCAACACACCTTATTTCTCCAAAATTTCTAATGAAGGAAAAGATAAGAGAAGGAAGAGTTGGGAGATTAAGTATAGATATACATATAGTATATCTATACATCTTTACTAATAATAAAAACTATCATCTCATTTGTTAGTAAAACTTTACTTCATCTCTCTTTCATTCATCTCCAAATTTGCTAAATAAAAGAAATAGAGAGAGAGAAGAGGGTATTTTCGGCAGCCACAAGGAGGTAACGGGAGAGGGGGATTTCATCTTCATACACCCTAGATTCATCAACTACTTTGGAAGATCTAGGAATGGTAGCCATTAAATCAAGGTAAAAACTCTAGATCTTAAGCTTTTGTTTTCATTTCTTGTGATGATTTGATTGTGATGCCCCCAAAATAGGTATACATCACTCATTCTGAGTCGCCAAATACATGGTACAGAAAACAACTACAACTTTATTATTACAATTATCGTGCAAAATATGACAACACATACTGTGAGTTTAAATAAAAATATTGTCTTCTAGACAATATCCACACTCAAATAAGTCATCATTACAATTATTGATACACTTTACAAAAATAGTGAGGACTGCTAAAATAACTTTCTAGAACCGCCACTCCATACCCCGGCTAGATCCTGCTATATTCTCACCTCCTGAGAAGAAAAATGGAACAGAAAAGAAAATGGTGAGCTCAACTAGCCAAGTAAAGAATATTATGACTAAGATAAAGAACAACAATTTATCGTTAAGCTTCAACAGATCAGATAAAATATAATGGACAACCAGTTTTAAATCAATATTCGCAGCGGAAATAACAATTCATTAGAAGAGTTAAGTAGAGAATAAAATCTATTATCATCTATGAATTTAAAAGTACATCATCAATATTTTATCCCTGTAACATCAATCAATAAACATCTTGCATCAAATATTCATCTTTCACTACTACAAAACAGTAAATAGACAACACTTAAGCCACAACGTTTTTATAAAAAACGTTGTGGAATTTTTTTTTACAATGTTTTTAAAAAAAAACGTTGTAGATATATATGCAAAAACGTTATCTATTTAAAAGGGCATTTTTTTAGTTTTAACTAAATAACGTTTTTTAAAAACGTTGTCTATCTAATAAAACACGGAGCTCACTTAAAATTAAAAGACTTAGTCTTTTTCTCTCCGAGGCTCGTCTCATTCTTTTATCTCTGTGTTCTTCGTTCTCCGTGCAGAGCTTCAGTCCTTCTTCCAAGTCCTTGCAGAGGTTCCTCTCTTCGTTCCTTCTTTCCTTATGTCCCGAGTACGTGTAGAGCTTCCTCTCTTCAATCATTCTCTTTCAGTTTTCTTCTCTCCTTATGCCATGTTGCCTTACGTTCGGTGATTGGGTGTACCTTCTCTCTGAGGCTGAAATTTGAGTTTGAAGATAAGCTGTTTTGGGGCTAGGGTTTCATCGTAAGTTCTTCATCTCTTTGGATTTGTTCTTGCGTGTGTTTATTTTCAACCCATTTACTGGTCTTTTGTATATAAACGTGTTTGAGGTGCTCCATTTGTTTTGTTATAATGGTTTTTCGCTTTCATATTGGTAGATAGTGGTGGTTGTGGTGGCGCAATGGTGGTTTCTCTGTCTCCTCCACTAAAATTAGGTTTTAATTTCTCACTTGTTAATTTTCCCTAAAATTTAGGTTTTAATTAGAAATTTTTCGATATTTGGAGCTAATTTGGAGATTCTAAGTGTTATTGAAGGCTAATTAAATCTAGAGGATTACATTAAGTGTTATTGACTGTATTTTTAGCTCTGAAGTTTAATATCGGGTTCTCTTCAAAAATGCCATAGGGTCTAATTTGTTGACTGTATTTGTCTATAAATGTGGTTCTTCAATGGAGGTTTTTACTTTGAAATCCAGAATTGTAGATTTATGTGCTAGTATAATCATTAGTTTTTGGTTTTTCAACTAGCATTTGCCTCTATTTTCTCTTATGTGGTTGATACTGATATCAAAGTGGACACAAATTCCAATGTAATTTGCATCTTATTCATTGGGTGAAATAGTAACATTTATTTTATCTAGTTTAGCCAATTGATAATTAACTGAGTGCTTATTCAGTGTTTTATATTTAAATCTAGAGGATTACATTAAGTGTTATTGACTGTATTTTTAGCTCTGAAGTTTAATATCGGGTTCTCTTCAAAAATGCCATAGGGTCTGATTTGTTAACTTTATTTGTCTGTAAATGTGGTTCTTAAATGGAGGTTTTTCTTTTGGAATCCAGAATTGTAGATTTATATGCTAGTATAATCATTAGTTTTTGGTTTTCTAACTAGCATTTGCCTCTGTTTTCTCTTGTGTGGTTGATACTGATATCAAAGTGGACACAAATTCTAATGTAATTTGCATCTTATTCATTGGGTGAAATAGTAACATTTCTTTTATCTAGTTTAGCCAATTGATAATTAACTGAGTTCTTATTCAGTGTTTTATATTTAATGTTGGACTTTAGATGACATGTTTTGTTTTTTCTTAAGATGGATAAGTCATGGATGTGTGTCTTTGATAGAAGGTCACGAGAATATGAACTAGGCATTGATGAATTCTTGAGGTTTGCGGTAGACAACGCGAGAAATGTGAATCTTATTCATTGCCCTTGCGTAAAATATGGAAACATTTTAAAATTTGGTACCAAAATTATACGGGATCACTTGTATTGTAATGGGGTTGATACTAGTTATCACACTTAGATATGGCATGGAGAACCTAATATGTTAGATGTAGATGCAAATAAACCTTTTGTAGGCACTACTGAACAAGGCTATTGCTCTGAAACAGTAGATATGGAAGATAATGGTTTTGGGGATTTCTCAAATGATCCTTGTGAGTTTCTTAATGTGATTGGGGATGGAGATGAACCCTTCTACCCTGGTTATAAATTTAGTAAGTTAGGTGCACTTGTTAGACTACAATTTGAAAGCAAAGCATGGGTTGAGTGATGTTGGTTTCACAGAGCACTTGATTTTTCTGACTGAACTTCTTCCAGAAGGTAACCAATTACCTTGCTCCTTGTACGAGGCAAAGAAGTCTTTACATGCCTTAGGAATGGATTATGAGAAAATACATGTGCCCTAATCATCGTGCATCTTGTATAGAAAGGAATTTGACCGGGTAACTAATTGCCCAAAATGTTCTCTCTCAAGGTGGAAGGCGGATAAGAATGAGCGTGTAAGAGAAGGGTGCTGCTGAAGGTGTTGTGGTACTTTCCTTCTATCCCGAGGTTTAAACGTATGTTTAAATCTAGCAGGACAGCTGAGAGTTTGACTTGGCATGCTAATAATAAAATGAGCGATGGTCATATGCGTCATCCATCAAATTCACCATCTTGGAAGCTAGTGGATGATAAGTGGCTGGAGTTTGGCAAAGACCCTAGAAACCTTAGACTTGCTCTTTCATCTGATGGGATCAATCCTCATGCTTCTCTTAGTAGTAGATACAGTTGTTGGCCTGTTATAATGATTATTTATAATCTTCCGCCTTGGTTATGTATGAAAAGAAAGTTCATGATGTTGACTTTGTTGATCTCGGGTCCTAAACAAGCCGGTAATGATATAGATGTCTACTTGGAACCATTGATTGATGATTTAAAGTGTTTGTGGAAGGGGGTTCCAGGGGTGTATGATGCATTTAGAGGAGAATACTTCATGCTCAAAGCCCAATTAATATGGACTATTAATGACTTTCCTGCCTATGGGAACTTATCTGGATGTGTTATAAAAGGTTATAAAGCATGTCCTAAATGTGGCGATGATACACCTAGCTATAGGTTGACACATGGTAACAAAGTTTGTTACATTGGCCATCGAAGATTCTTGCCTCAAGATCATTCATTTCGGAAGCAGCGAGTAACATTTAATGGAGAACAAGAATTTAGACCACCTCCTGTGTCACTAATATGAGAAGAAGTATTTAGAAAGGTTGATGGTTTGACTCATGCTGTTGATGACAAGGATAACAGGCATTGTTGGAAGAGAAAGTCAATATTCTTTGAACTAGAGTATTGGAAGTTTCTTCATATTAGACATTGTCTTGATGTTATGCATATTGAGAAAAATATATGCGATTGCATTATTGGAGATTCCGGGGAAAAACAAAGATGGGGTTGCAGCTCGATTAGACCTCTTAGAAATGGGGGTTAAGACTTATTTGCGACCAGATTTTGGGGGAAAAAGGACACGTTTGCGTCCAAGTACTTGGAATCTATCGAGGGCAGAGAAAAGAGTTGTATATAATTCTTTATATGACATGAAAGTCCCAGAAGGTTACGCTTCTAATATCAAAAGTCTTGTATCATTGCAAGACCTAAAACTCTATGGGCTTAAGTCTCATGACTGTCATACCTTAATGCAACAATTGCTCCCTGTTGCCTTACATTCGGTGATGGAAAGACCTATGAGGTATGCAATAATCAGATTGTGTTTTTTCTTTAATGAGATATGCGACAAAGTTATCGACATTTCAAAACTAGATAAAATGCAAGCTGATGTAGTGGTAACCTTGTGTTTGCTTGAGAAGTATTTTCCACCATCATTCTTTGATATCATGATTCATGTCGTGGTGCATCTTGTTAGAGAAGTTTGATTATGTGGGCTAGTTTACCTTAGATGGATGTATCCATTTGAAAGATTCATGAAAGTATTAAAAGGGTATGTACGTAATCGTACTCGGCCTGAAGGTTGCATGGCTAAATGTTATATTAGTGAAGAAGCTTCAGAGTTTTGTGAGGAATATTTATCTGATGTTAGTACTATTGGGATCCCATCGAAGCGAAGAATGGGTCGTACACAACCCTTATTTGGTGCTACCGTAGAATCTACGAAGCGTGACATGTTAGACCAATCACATCGTTGTGTATTAGAAAACATGGATGAAGTTGAACCATATATCAGGTAATTTAAACATTTTTCTATATAAGATAGAAGAATTTTGTCTTATAATTCAACGACTAAAATTTGATTGTCTTCTATTTCATGTAGTGAACATATGATACATCTGAAAGAAACTTATCCGAGATTAAAAAAAAGAACAAAGTGGCTACAAGATAAGCATAATCGCACATTCATTGATTGGTTTCGCAAAAGGGTAAAATTGTGTTTATCTTTATAATTGTTTAATGGTTGCTCTTGTTTGTTTCTTGATTTATATTATTTTGGATTCAGGTTTCACATGAACTTACCCAAGCATCCAATGACATAACGGAGACTTTGCGGTGGCTTTCGGATGGCCCGTGTATGGAAGTACTAAATTATAAAAGCTACATTGTCAATGGTCTGCACTTTAACACCAAGTCACGTGATGATGTGCGAGCTGTTTAAAATAGTGGAGTGCACCTAGTGGCAAAGATAATGCAGCTTTCTAGTGCAAAGGATAAAAATCCTGTTGTGGGAGACATGAGTTTCTATGGGGTCATTCAGGAAATATGGGAGCTAGATTATCATAAGTTTAGAGTACCTATGTTTAAGTGCGATTGGGTTGAGAACAATAATGGCATTAAAGTAGATGAACTTGGATTTACGTTGGTCAATCTTGGTAGGATAGGTTTTAGAAATGATCAATTTGTTATGGCTAACCTAGTCAAACAAGTCTTTTATGTTGAAGATCCTTTAGATTCTATGTGGTTAGTTGTATTATCACCCCCAAATAGGGATTATAATGATTGTGCCAGTGATGATGAGCTAGGGGACATTGTAATTGACCACGAACCCTTTACAAGGGGTATGCCTGCAGTTGAGACATTTGATGATGTTTTTCATGAGGAAAACTCACAATACATGAGAGCTGACTGTGAGGATATTTGGATTGATAAGGAATAAGAACTCTTGTGGCAATTAATAGAACTTAATGAACTGAATGTTTAACTTCCAGCAGTTGTATTTATGATCTGAATTATTTTTCAACAGCTGTATTTCCAGCAGTTGTATTTATATTTGTCAGTTTTTTAAATTTCCAGCATTTAAAAATGTTAATTTTAGCAGCTTAAATTTCCAGCAGTTGAAAATGTTAATTTCAAATATTTTAATGATTGTATTTCCAAGAGGTTGTATTTATATTTTCCAGCAGATTTAAATTTCGAACAATTGAAAATGTTAATTTTAGCGATTTAAATTTCAAATGATTGAAAATGTTAATTTCAATGATTTTAATGTACCGTATTTCAAGTGATTATGATGTGTTTAACTTCCATGATTTTTCGTGATGAAATGAATGTTTATTTGCTAGTAAGATGTTACTTTTCACATGAATTTATATTTTCGGCAGTATAAATTTCCTGCAGATTAATAATGTTACATTTTAGCCGATTTAAAATGTTACTTTTTAAGATTATTAGCTTGTTTAACTTCCAATGAGTTTTTCGTTATGAACTAAATGTTTATTTTTGCTAGAAGATGTTACTTTTCACATGTATTTATATTTTTCATTGATGTAAATTTCCGGTGATTGAAAATGTTAATTTTCTATAGCTTATTAGCTTGTTTAACTTCCAAATTTGAGAGTTTCTAACTCCATGTTTATTTTTGCGAGAATAAAGAAAGCGAGTTATGGCATCCCCGCATGAAGAAAGTTATGTCATCCCTCAAAAGAAGAAAGCTATTTCATCCCTTCAATGAAAAAAGCTATTCAATCCCTCGAAAAGAAGAAAGCTAGTTCATCCCTTTAACCAAGAAAGCTATTTCCTCCCTCAATGGAAGAAAGCTATTTCCTCCCTCAAAAGAAAAAGCTAGTTCAAAATATGAAAAGAACCAACTTGTCGGGGCTAGTCAGACGCAAAGAAGTCGCTTTAGAGACTCAAAAGCGATACCGAAATCAAGTTGAGACAATCTCGATCTGCAAAAAGAAAACGAGGCATTAACACAATACAACAAATAGTGAAGCGAAAAGTACAAGGCGTGAGAAAGGTTGTGGAGTACAATAAAAATGGGTAACCTCGTGGGAAGACAGCAAATGAAATGCAGTCTTACATTGGGGTATTAGCACGCACGAAGGTCTGAATTGACATTAAAAAATGGAAAGCTATGGAGTTAGATACAAAAAAGAATATTTTGGAAGCTATAGAGGTACGTGAAGTTGATTAAATTCCCCATGTAGTTTTATTTTTCTTCATTGTCACATGTATTGATATTTTTAATCGTGTGATCTGCTTGTGCGTAGATGGCGTTTGTGATAGCTCCTCAAAGCAGAAAAATGGTTTTAAGATCAGCAGCATATAAATGGCGAGAGTTCAAGTCTAGACTGACCAATACCTATGTTTATCCTTTCGAAAATGAAGCAGAAGTCTTATGTGACCCCCTGAAGAATATCCTTTCATTGAACCTGATTCTTGGAGAGCCTTTGTAGCCCATAGGTTTACTGAAGAGTTTAGGGTACATTTTCCTCCATTTTAATTGTAAATAAATCATTGCTTCTCAAATTACATAACCACTTTTCCCTTCATATTTTGAAGGCATTACATAAGAAACAATAATCAATATGTGTACAAAATCAGTATAATCATCGCTTGTCACGCAAGGATATGGTGGATTGGAGGATGAACTAGTTAGTAATAATTTTGTAAGATAATTATTGTTTGTTTATATGAAACAACTGGAAAAAATTTATTATGAAACGATTAATGTTTGTTTACATGAAACAGCTGAAAAAAATAGCGGAAGGTGACATAGATCGAGCAACATTGTGGAGGAAAGGCCGGGAAGATAAGCATGGGAAAATTCCAGATGATAAGACAGCTGAGAAAGCAAAGGAAATAGTAAGAAAATTAATTGATGTTTTGAATTCTTTCTTTGTGGCAATAATTTGTTTTTATTGGTAATGGGAATTATTTGTTAATGCATTAGGATGAATTCAAGAAAAAAATACATGAAGGTTTGTTGACTGTGATCGGCAGCCATGATGTTCTCACAATGGCATTGGGGACTTCTGAGCGTGCTGGACGAGTTAGAGGTGTCGGAGGTTATGTGACTCCAAGTTCCTACTTTCACCTACCAAGACACCAAACCGAGAATGTGAGCCAAAGTATTTAACAAACTGTCCAAAAACTTCTTGAAGAAGAGCGAGATAAGGGGCAACTTGTGGCAACAAAACTTGTAACGGAGGAGCGAGATTTTTGGGTACAGAAGATTATGCAAATAGAGGCAAAACTGGATGGAAAGTGTACGACCCCAGGTGAAACAAATTCCCCAGTCACTACTTGACTTCCCCACCCTTAATCGGTGCACATTTTTTAGACAAAGCTAGTTGTTCTGTTGTTAAAAAAACTGAAATTTGGATTGATGAGAAGGAGGATGTTGACAATGGTGAGAACAAAGACAATGATAACAAAAAGATGCCACCATTAAAAGTATATGTCATTAATTTCATTAATGATTTCATTAAGATAACAAAAAGTTTTATATATTATTGATTTCATTAATATATATTCTTGTGTTTGTATCTAGAAACATGGAAAATGCTTAAAGTTCGACAAGACAAGTTCTGAATCGAATAACTTGCGCCCGATGCCAAGCTCATTAAAGGTGTTGTGTGGATAAGCCAAAAATACCCTCCACTTGAAGGGAGACACCATAAAAATTATGATGGAGGAGGAAATTTTTGGGTTTGCTCGTCCAACCCATATTTTGTATGAAGACATTATACAATTTGGTGTCATGTCAGAAATATCAGGCACTTGCATAGTGATGTACATGAGGTATAATTGAATAAATCTTATTTGGTACTGTGAAATAAAACTGAGTTAACGGTTTTCAATTATTAGGTACTTATATGATGTGTTGAAGAAGACAAATATGTTAAGTATGATTACTTTTGTGGACCCTGCTCGGGTTGGTGCTAAAGGTTGTGGAAGTATTTCTCAAAAAACACGTTACATAGCATCTCAATTTTCAAGAGGACATCCTGGCACGCATTTCCTGATACCTTACAACTTTTGGTTAGTACTTATTATATTTAGTTTGATCTGGAATGGTAAATTTCTTTACCTTTTTTTATTAAAACTCCTGATTCTAAAAAACTTGTTGGTTTAACTATAGTGATGTGTTTGGGGCTGATTTTTGTATAGATATCATTTGGTGTTGACCATTGTCAATCTGGACAATAATAATGTGTACTTTATGGATTCCCTCAAGTACCGTAGAATCGATGAGGAGTGGAAACAAGTTGTGAACACATATGTTATTCCAAATTACTTTGTTTTTAAATAGTTCAATTGGAAAGTTTTACAATACAATTTCTTCTAATAAATCATCTCTGGAATTATGTGCATGATGTTATATATGTCACCCTCTTGCTCATTCAGTGCCATTAAAGCTTACAATGGGCAAAGCAATAATCAAATGTGAAAATCACCACAATGGAGAATCTTGGTGGTATGTGCATAAGATGTTTACTTATGGACATTTGTTATTTTTATTGATTTATCATGACATAATTACTAATTGTGTTTAGGGAACTCCTGTACAACCAACACACAAGGAGTGCGGGTATTTTGTGATGCATTTTATGAAGGAGATAGTTGAGGATGGTAGTTTGGACTTTGTAACCAAGGTTAGTTATTTTTTGTCAGCTTTTTTGTCAGCTTTATTGGTCAAATAGCAGTATAGTCTAATTACGTGTGTGTGTGTTATGTCATATTTAATTGAGTGGAAAGTAAACTGTTGGTCTTGAGTGATGATGGTAGATAATAATGAGGACCTTTTTCTATAAGCATGAGCATCCTACTGACTATGTTACAATGTTACAATGTTATCATAAGAATTATACTGTTTGTGTGCTTTTTCATTCCAAGTAGGAAAAGAAACTGGAAAATGTATGATTTTTTGGGTGGTGTTATTGTCGTTCCTCTAATTAAATGGAATGATCTGGCTAGTAAATGGAATGATCTGGAATGCAAAAGTAATTTTCTTGTAAACATGTACTAGTTTTGATTAGGAATTATGTGGCTAACATGGATTTCGGTTATGTTATGTCTTTCCTAGCTCTCATTTCAAATCATTCTTAATTTGCATGGTGCTACTTTTTAGTCCATTTAAATGAGGCATGTATCACCACGAATTCGTTAAACTAAATTAGAAAAAATTACATATTCAAATTTACTTAGCTACTGATGCCGCTTGTTCATTATTAGTGTTATATACTTGATCCGTTTGGTTTAGATTATTTTCTTCATGTACTACATTATGCATCTTGATCTAATAAAATTTTCTTGAATTTGAAACATGGTCCAACTGGACTATTTGATAAATGGAATGATGTGGCTAGTAAATAGAATGATCTAGAATGGAAGTAATTTTCTTGTAAACATGTACTAGTTTTGATTTGAATTATGTAACATGGGTTTCTAGTTATGTTATGTCTTCCTAGCTCTCATTTCATTTCTCTTGTCCTTAATTTGCATGGTGCTACTTTTTAGTCCATTTAAATGAGGCATGTATCACCATGGGTCGTTAAACTAAATTAGCAAAAATTACATATTCAAATTCTTGAGCTACTTGATCTGCTTTGTTCATTATTAGTGTTATATACTTGATCTGTTTGGTTTAGATTATTTGCTTCATATACTACATTGTCTGTCTTAATCTAATAAAATTTTCTTAGAATTTGAAACATGGTCCAATCTGGAATATTACAGAAGTAAATGGAATGATGTGGCTAGTAAATGGAATGATCTGGAATGCAGAAGTAATTTTCTTGTAAACATGTACTAGTTTTGATTAGGAATTATGTGGCTAACATGGGTACAATGTTACAAATACAAGGCATGTGGAATACTAAATTTGTATAGTAAGTCAGATTTGGTATGTTATTTGGTATCTTTGTTGAATACTAAATTTGTTGTTCTTTTATTTCAGTGGGATAAGGCATGTGGATTAACATACACACAAGAACAAATTGACAAAGTACGGAATGAGTGGGCAACGTATGCGAGCAGCTATATGTCGAGCCTCGAGTTAACGGTGAATATGTTAGATGAATATACGTATTTTGGATAGTTTAGTTTATTTTGTGGATGCATACAATCAAATTCACAATTCAATATAGTAGTAATTTATATTGAAAAGTGAATTTGAGATGCATATATGGATACATTTTGGTATAAATTTTGTGGATGTAGTAATTTGAAACTGTAAACGAATGGTATTATTGGAATGTATTTTGAATGGTTGATACATTTTGGCTATATATCATGGCATTAGCGTATTATAGGTGCATTGGTGATACAGGTGAACCACAACCTTTTTTTTTTATCTACAACATTTAAAACATGTTGTATATTTGTATAAATAAATGACACCTTTTAAACGTTGTATAAATTGGTTAAAAACTTTGTCTATTGTTGCTTTCTATGGTCGATATTTAAAAACAAATGTTATATGCATGTATTACAACATTTTTAAGTCACACTAAAATGTTTTAAAACTGTTATATAAATTTGTCTAAATAGATGACACATTATAAACGTTGTGTAAATGTGCCTAAACGTTGTCTAATATACTAAACAACAACATTTTTATCCAAAAAACGTTGTGGAATCATACCTTCTACAACGTTTTTAAGCATCTGCTAATTTTTGGAAAACAAATCTACAACGTTTTTTACTAAAAAATGTTGTGTATGATTCTTAACTACAACGTTTTTAAAACGTTGTGTAAGGGTGTCAAATAGATGACACCCTTAACCATGATGTTTTTCTGACTGAAACCACAACGTTTTTTCCGCGTTATCTATTTACTGTTTTGTAGTAGTGTTTGCACTATGGGCCAAAGATATTCATTTGTATAACCAGTTGGTCATGTTCATCTCAACACATGTTCATCTTTACACTACGGGCCAAAGATATTCATCAGGTAATCATTCATCTTTACATTACAGGCCAAAGATATTCATCAAGTATCACCAGTAAAGACTGAGGATGATGAAAAATATTTTAGAGAACGAATCCAGTGAGATAAAAGGACAGAGATTAAAGATTCGTACTTTAGATAATTCAAGTTTAAAAATACTCCATAATAAATCATAATGAATAAAATTCAAGAACGAAGATCAAAACATGGATACAATCAAAGATAGTAACCATAATAGACATCTGGGACAAAGAAGAGAAAATTTTATTTTTTAGTGAATAGTGTCGTATTTGTGAATAGTGTCGTATACGTGAATAGTAACACCGACACAAAAAGGTAGAAATTCCACAATAAAATTTATATCAATATTTCAGCATAATGATATTGAAGAAATAATATCATTTAAGAAGAAAATAACATCCTTTACCTCAAAAGAATAGTATTTCTAATTGTAATATCGAATGTAATGCTGAAGAAAACTTGCACTGAATAGAAACTCTCAAAGTATCTAAATACTCACAAAAATACGCTCGATAATATAGAGAGAAAGAAAACTTATTTCTGGTGTGATTTTCAATTCTAACCTAAGCACCTATTTATAGAAAAATGCTAGAACGCCAAAGGAGACTAAAATAATAAAATAATATTATTATTTTCTTCTCTTCTACACACACCTTACTTGAACCAAGATTTTCCAACTTTGCTCACCCACCCCATTTATCACATGTTTTTGAAAAAAAATAAAAGAATTCAAATTCAATTTGAAAACTAATTCAATTTGATCATCTTTACTCCATTTAATTCACATGCAAAAAAATATAACAATATTACCATTTAAATTATAAAATTATACTATTATAATGTAATATTATAATAATATATTTGAATAAATAATTTTATCAGAAAGATAAAATATCAATTTTCAACAATTGCCACTTTTCTAAAAATTCCTCCATTTATATCCACATTAAATAAATATATCATTCATTTATATCCACATTAAATAAATATTTCCTTATCATATAAATCAATAATTAATTATTCACAAATAATATTACAGAATCACAATTATGACAACCAGGTCGTTCCCAGGAAAGAGGGGGCTTTCCTTACTGGCGCGTAATTAGGTGATCAAACCTCTCCTTAGACAAAACTTCCTTAGACATTGTCAATAATACTATCTAATAATATTATTCAAATAATATGAATTATTGATCTGATAATGGGAACTACTGTGCAGTGACAATTATTGAAACAACAATAATATAAAATATCAACGCAGCAATCGTTGAATCGATAAAATAAAATATTGAGCGATAATTAATGTAACAATTATTGAGTAATGCCTTAACATGTAAGAATCAATAATTTAAAAATGTCATGCAATCACGTACTACTCTTGCAACCACGTAGACATCGTATTTTAAACCACGTGTAATCCAACGGTGTTAATGGTAACAATTACGTCGTTATTTATAAAAACTTCAAACTTGTCGTTTTCTTCATCCGAAGCGGTTATTACATTATGGGGCCCCTTAAATGGATTTGTGCCCGTCGTACAAATATTCCCCGACAAAGAAGAATATTCCACGACCAAACGAATATTCCCCAACAAAATGAATATTTTATAACCACTTGTTTATTTTGCAAAATTTGCACATTTCACCCATAACCAAAGCATTATATCATATTAACTCCTTATTATTTCAAGATAATGGATAGAAAAAATTTAATTTTATTTATAATAAGTTAAGGTCTTACATTGATGAAATAGAGAGTTGATATTTTTGAACTTCAAAACTTTATATCTACATTTTTTTCCTAGTGTTTTATGTATGGATCTAATCATTTTGAGTGTTAGAATGTTAATCAAAAGCAAAAAATAAAAACCATGTTTTTAAAAGTTAGAAAACCCTAACTTTAATATACTTTGAAACAAAAGCCAGTCCTGGGTTTTCTAAGGCCCAGGGCAAATTTTGTCAAGTGTGCCCCTTTATACAAATTAAATAAATAAATTATCAACTAATTAATTTTATTAAAATTATAAGAATTTATAAAAGATAAGGAAGAACACTTTAAAATGTCATCGAAGAAAAGAATCATACACCTACAAAATAAAAATATCAATGAAATCGGTAAAACTAATGAAATACCCACTGTAGTTGGCAAATTTTACTGATTACACAATTGAACTTTTAATTTTTCAAATTACCCCACTAAACTAATTATTATTTTGAAAATTGGGTTATTCCGTTAAAAAAAATTAAACAAACGTTAATTTTTTTATCTACAAAACTAATGAATTACTCACTGTAGTTGGCACGTTTTACTGATTACACCATTGAACTTTTAATTTTTCAGCTTACCTTATTAAACTAATTAAAAATGATTATTTTAAATATTTTTAAAAATAATTATTATTTTCAGTAAAAAATATTAGAAACTTTAATTTTTTCCATAAAATGAGTAAAGTTTCATAAAATATAGATTTAAAAAATTAAAGTTTTATGAAACCTTACTAATTTTAAAAAAATCTTTTTTGAAAATAAATTTTATTTTTTGAATCTATATTTTATAAAATTTTACTCATTTTTTAAAATATGAAGAATTTTCCAATTTTTTCTTGAAAATAATATTTATTTATAAAAATTATTAATTTCTTTTTTGGAAAAATTGAATAAGGTTTTTATTTATCTTTTCTTGCTTTTTTTGAATTTTAATTTCTATTTTTAGTTTTTTTTAAAAAATCGATATTAAGAATAGGTAATTCTATTAAAAATTAAGTAGATATTAATTTAATTTAAAATCACTTTAATTTTTTTGAATCTATATTAAATGAAACTCTACTCATTTTATGAAGAAAAAAAGTTTCTAATATTTTTACTTAAAATAATAATTATTTTTAAAATAATTATTTTTAATTAGTTTGATGGGGTAATTTAAAAAATTAAAAGTGCAATGGTGTAATCAGTAAATTGTGCCAACTACATTGGGTAATTCATTAGTTTTGTAGATAAAAAATTAACGTCCATTTATTTTTTTAAACGGAATGACCCAATTTCAAAATAATTATTAGTTTAGTGGTGTAATTAAAAAATTAAAAGTTCAATGTTGTAATCAGTAAAACCTACCGATTACAATGGGTATTTATTTAGTTTTGCCCAATGAAATCTAAACCGCAAAATATCATTTAAAATGTCTTCTTGTTGCACTTTTAGATGCCAAATCATCAATTATACTATCATATTTAATGTTTTCTAACATATCATTTATAATGCATAATATCACTAATTTTTTTATACACATATATACATAAATTTATAAAAAAAATTGTGCCCCCCTCAATCATGGCCCTGGCAGTAGCCTGGTAGCTACTGCCAGTAAGCTACTGCTTTGAAAAGCTACCATTTGAAATCTAAATATTCTTTTTTGCGATCCGTCAAATAGGGGTGATAGATATGTAAGTTAGCTTTCAAACCCAAGTGGTAGAACTCAAATATTATGATTTTACAAGCCATAGTGGTTGTTTTATGTAAGACCCCAAATTATTAATAAATGAAATTTATTTTCCTCTATTTATTATTTTGAAATAGTAAGGATTGATTTGATTAATGTGGATAGTTATGGTTAAAATACGCAAATATTTTGAATAAACAAGTGGTTATAAAATATTCATTATTATTAGGAGAATATTCGTTTGGTCGTGGAATATTAAATGCTTTGTCGGGAATATTAAATGCTGACGGCCTTGAGTCTTTTGTGGGCCCCATGTGAAAGCGATTGGATGAAGAAAATGACAAATATAAGTTGTTTATAAATAGCAGGCGTAGTTATTTCACTGAAGTATGTCTGGTTGGAATACACAGTGGTTAAAACACACTAATCTGGCGTTGTTGAGCAGTAGTTTTGCGGTATTGCACCAATTATTGATTCTTACGTGAAGGGCACTACTCAATAATTATTCTGATAATTATTGTTCAATTATTTTATTTTATTGATTCAATAATTCTTTGCATTGATATTTTGTACATTGTTGTTTTGATAAATTGTCATTACACGTATTTTCCATTATCGAAGCAATAATTCATATTATCTGAATAATATTATTGGATAACATTATTGACAATGTCTAGAAAGTTACATCTAAGGAGAGGTTTGGTCACCTAATTGCGGGCGAAGTAAGGAGAGATCCTTATTGGAAAGCCCCTCTTTCTCGGGAGCGGCGGGTTGCCCGATCTTGTGATTACGTAATATTATTTGTGAATAATTAATTATTGATTTATATGATGAGGAAAATATTGATTTTATGTGGATATAGATGGAGAAAATTTTAATGTGACAATTGTTGAAAATTAATATTTTATCTTTTTACGATAAAATAATTCATTTAAATATATTATTTTAATAATATATTAACGGTGATATTTTTATAATGAATGTGGGACATATGAGTATATGAGGATGAAGAGTATTTTGTGGCATTAAATGTTTTAACACATATTTTGTGTGTTGGTGGACACAATTATTGACCGAAATTTGATTATAGCCTGTAAAATCTCCCGTTTGTGGATTTTGGTTAATTTCTGTTTGGAATTTGGAAAAACTTTCTTCTGTAAAGTTGTAGAGAATTTAATTTCCTATAAAAACTCGCGAGATTCGAATTTTCTAATAAAATGGCTATTTATTATGAATTATTGAAGTTCCGAAGCTCCGAAATAATTGATTTTTGGAAGTTTAAAATAATTTAAATAAGAAAAACGTTTTTTGTGTTTGGTGGGCATCTTTAAAATGTGCTAGAGACTGAATTCAGATGCTTGGATGCGTAGGAAGATGTGGAAAAATAAATAATATTAATTTATTAAATTTTTACTTTGGTGTTCTAAGCATTTTCCTATAAATAGGGTCTTAGGTTAGAATTGAAAATCACACCGTAAATCAAGTTTTCTCTCTATATTATTATCGGCGTATTCTTGTGAGTATTTTGAGTATACTTTGAGTCTTCGCTATACGGTGCAAGTTCAAGTCATAGCCTATATCCCAAGGCGTTTCAACTAGAAATCTTTGTCTTTCGAGGTAAGGGATGTTATTTTATTCAAAATGATATTATTTCTTCAATATCATTATCTTGAAATATTGGTTGGAAATTTTATCAAATTTAGAATTTTTTCATATGGGAGTTACTTATTCATGAGTTCTTATTCACGAGTTACTATTCATGAGTTACTATTCACGAGTTCTTATTCACGAGTACTATTCACTTAAGCGTGAAGATGTTTTTTGTGAAATTTTATCTTTTGGTGTCGAGAGTTACTATTCACGTATACGGCATTATTCACGATATCTCGGCTTATTCACTGAATCTGGCACTATTAATGAAAAATAAAATTTCTTCTTTTTGTCCAAAATATCTATTATGGATACTAGCTTTGATTGTATCCATGTTTTGATCATTCTTGAATTTTACTCCACTCGATTACTTATGAAGTATTTTTGAACTTGGATTGTTTAAAATCTGAATCCTTAATATTTATTCTTTTGTTTCCTTTGGATTCATTTCCTTTAAAATATTTTTCATCATCCTCGGTCTAAATGATGATATTCTTGAATATATTTGGCTTTTGTGGTGCAAAGATGAATGATTTCTTGATGAATATCTTTGGCCCGTAGTGCAAAGATGAGCAGTGTTGAGATGAACATGATCGATGATTAATATCTTTGGCCCGTAGTGCAAAGATGAGCAGATGTTTAGATGAACATGACGGTGATGAATATCTTTGGCTGTAGTGCAAAGATGAATATTTGATTCGGATATATATTGATTGATGTTCTGAGGGGATAAAATATCGACGATGAACTTTTAAATTCATATATAGAAGATAGTAGTTTGCATTCTCTACTTAACTCTTCTAATGAATTATTATTTCCGCTGCGAAGATTGATTTAAAACTTGTTGTCTATTGTATTCTATTAGATTTTTCCTTGTTGGAGACTAACGATAATTTGTTGTATATTATCTTAGTCATAATATTCTTTACTGGGCTAGTTGAGCTCACCCTTTTTCTTTTTGTTCCATTTTTCTTCTCAGGAGGCGAGAATGTAGCGAGTACGAGTCGGGGTATGGAATGATGGTTATAGAGAGACAATAATTGTGATGAGGATTTATTTGGGTATGTATATTGTCTAGAAGACAATAATTGTATTTAAACTCACAGTATATATGTTGTCGTATTTTGCACGACAAATGTATTAATAAAGTTGTAGTTATTTCTGTACCATGTATTTGGCGACTCAGAATAGGTTGGATGGAATGAACCTATTTTGGGGGCGTCACATTTTAAGCAAAACTAATCAGAAAAAGAAAAAGGGGGGAAATACACCTTTTGGGGAAGTCCATTCCAGGGGTAATTTCGTTCGATTGTTGTGCTCTAAAAATTCTGGAAAGATTTGGGATGATAATATGATGAGTTAAATGAGTGATGTAAAAAGGTGGAGATTTTTGGGTGTGTAGAATGAAAGTTATGGATTTTACGAAAAAAGACTACTTAAAAAGTAAAAGAGAATAACTCTTAGTGTGTAACTCCAAATATTGTGAAGTTTTTACTGGAAGCACATATACATAACAGGAGCATCCGCTGAAACTTTTGGAATTTTTAGACAAAAACTCAGTTCGTGAAAATTGTTGCAAGATCCGTCTATTTTGGCCATTTTAAGCATAATAAATGAAACTGAAAAATTCCAGAAAAATTATATATTCATAAGGGTAATATTAACTGATGTTTCCCAAAAAATTAGAATTTTGGGAGTGTATTTGATATTTTTTATTTAAATGATTGAGTTATGAATAAATGAATAAAATAAGTAATGTGATGTCATAAATGACAAAAATGTAATTTTATGGCTTAAAGACCCTAAAGATTATAGGTCTTGATTTATGGAGGGTATTTTGGTAATTTTGATGAGATATTATATTTATAGCATTTTATGACTATTAAATAAATGAATTAGTAAAGGATAAACAATTAGAATAAATTTTTATTATTTTAATAAATGATTAAAATATTATTAAGAGCTTAATAATATTATATTAAGATATTATTAAGTAATTAATAATATTTAGATTAAAAATCGGATTAAAATATTATTAAATGATTAATAATGTTAGATTAAAGCTAAATTAAAATATTATTAAATGATTAATAATATTAGATAATGATTTAAAATATTTTTAAATGATTAATAATATTATTAATCGATTAAAATATTATTAAATGGTTAATAATATTTGTGAATGGTTATGATATTAAAGATTGATTAAAATATTATTAATTGATTAATAATATTAGTAAGGATTAAAATATTATTAAATAATTAATAATATTAGACAAGAGTTTAAGACAATGATTATATGATAATAATATTACCAAGAGATGATAATATTCCTAATGAGTAAGGTATTATTGAATGTTTAATTACATGATTACATGTTAGATAATTTATTATAAGAATAATGGTGTTATGATGTATAATATGATATACTGATTGAAAGAACAATATCACTACTAGAAAAATAAGAATACGTGACGGAATTGTGTGACAGTTTTTAAAAACAATCACAAAAGATAGTAATTTGTGATGGACTTTTTAAGCAATCACAAAATAATAGTATATATGATGGCTTTTAGTGATGACTAATCTTGCCATCAATGTATTATAATTGTGATGACCATGTCAATCACACCAATTTCTTCACGCAAAATAAAATTTCTTTTTGTGACGCACTAAGTCATCACTTATAGATATATCTTTTTCGTGATTGCATTTAAGCTATCACTAATATTTTAATATAAGAAATAATCAAAACAATATTTTATGACGGTTGTGACAATCATTAAAAAGATAGATTTTTGTGACGACTTTTATTTGTGTGGGCCCAAGTGCAAATTAGGGTTCACTTGTCCTAATTAAATTAAATGCACAAATAAAGGTTCGTATTATGATTAAATAAAAAGTTGGAAGAGCCGGAAATAAAGAAGCAAGACCTGAGAGAATCTTTCACATGTCCCGAGGCAGAAGACACGTGGAGGCGACTCATTTTGGGAATTGATTGAGGGATTAGATTGGTGGCTTGAAGGGCAGGACGATCTGGGCATTACTCTGATGACTAAGGGTAAATTAGAAATTTCCCCGAGGACATGTGCCTAGCACATGACCACTCTCTAAAAAAACCCTATAAATACCCCTTCCACTCCATTGGGAAGGGGACCTCACTTTGGACTTCTCTTCAGACTCAGGACTTGGACCTTTTAGAAGACTAGGAGACCTGAAGATTCTCTCTCAACCCGAAGACTCAAGAAGGCTCTCTGAATCCTTGCTACCCTAACAAGATTCTCGGATTCTAAGAGTTCTGCCACGTGTCGTTGGAGTAATTGCTCACCTGTTCTTCTCCCCTCTTCAATCAATCAATCAATTATGTACTTTTTGTGGATTTCTCTCCTCCTCAGCCAATACAAAATCCTAATTCTAGCAAGGTACGATTTCCTTGCCCACAATTTGCAATTACAAAAAGAAGGTATTTTGTGATGGAATTTTCAAGCCGTCACAAAACAATAAAATATATGATGGCTCTTAGTGATGACTAATTTTACCATCATTATAGAGTGTTTTTGACTGCCATTGCAATCCACCAAATCATATGTGGAAGTAATTTTGTTTAGTAAGTCAACTCACATATGTTTCCTTTTATATTTTGTTTTAAAATTATAATCATGATCTGGACTTTGGTATAGTGGTAATACTCGTTATTTAGTTTACAAATGGGAGAGGGTTCGAATCATACAAGTATCATTTGATACAATTAATATAGATATACTTCATATAGTGAAATAAAATATACGTAAATAGAGATTCACGTTCTTACATTTGATCCCTAAAGTCTTGTTTTTTTTGTGATGAATTTGACAATCACAATAGATTATATGTTAATGTGATTGTATTAATCATCACAAAAGCACTAAGCGTTTGCGTGATTTCCAAAACCATCACGTAAAATCTTTCATGATGGGCGTATACAATACGACCATTGTGATGCTTAAAGCCATCACGTAAATCTTTCATGATGGTTTTCCTACTTTTTGTGATGAATTTTGGCCATCACAAATGACCATTTTTTTAGTATCTTATTAATGATAGCTCTCCCATAAGAAATTAAATTAGATTGAGTAGCAGTAATCGACGATACTGGCAAGTTCCGTAACTCAAACTCGAGTTATTATATTTCAAGCATGCTAGTGGTTTAATTATTTATAATTATTTCACTTCTTTGATTATTGATTCGAACTTAGTGCAAGTTGCTATGTTCATCAAGTATGAAAGACTGATCACCTTCATTACCATAAAGTTCAGTTAAATTTGTACATGGTCATTGTTGACCACTCCGCATTATTGATTCAGTCATTCAATCATTGAAATTGATTCATGCCCTTTCACAATTATATTACATTATTGAAAACTTGAAAACTTATTCTTTTTCAATCATGATATATTCTTCTTATATTTAAACTTGTTGGATAAAGTAGTTGCTCACTCTTGTTATATCATGATAACATTTTCAGATTAAGACGAAGGTTCGAAGAAAGACAGTGACAAGGATAAATTTCAAGAGTAGCTTATTATGCGTTAACTATTATGTTATCTTAAATAGGTTGATTATGTAAACCTTTTTAATTGTTTAAGGTATATAATGAGTTAAGGTTGTAGACCTTGGGAAAATGTTGTAGAATTATTTGAAATGAATAACGTATATTTATATCCGCGTTAGTTATAGAATGTGTAAAAAGATGTTGTACCGTGATGCGCCAGATATGAGGTTTGAGGGACTCGGATTTGGGGGAGTTACAATTAGTATGTCAAGGCTAGTACTTTGTACTATGTACTTAAGACAATTATGCCCTCTGTAAGGTGCTTAAAGTTTTATAACACTTGTCTCCATAGATACAATGACAAAGTATACTTTAGCAGCACAACAAAAAGTATACTCAACGAACCAAAAAATGCTCAAAACTCTATAAAAATTAATGAACTATAAACTGCTGATGAAATGAATAAGAAGAAGACTAGAATGCTTATGCTTTATTGATTTGAATGAATGAAATGGTTGCCCCCTCCTATCTATTTACAGGAGGGTAAGTAACCCATCAGAAGTAGTTTTAGGCTTAGCGGAACAGAAAAGGCGCGTCCGTTCGAACCATAAATGACATAGTTTTAGGCTTAGTAGAACAAAAACGACATAGTTTCAGGCTTAACAGAAAAGGGTGCGTCCATTCAGTCAAAAACAACATAGTTTTGGGGCGTTCGTTCAGGTAGATAGCCTTTCCCAAAACGACATAGTTTAGACGCGTCCCTTCGGCAGATATCGCTTCCCAAAACGACACAGTATTGATAATAAATAATATTGATCAAAACGACACAGTTCTGATTATAAAACTAAAATAAAATTAAATTGAAATTAAATTTTATATAAAAATTTAAATAAATTTTGTCTAAAAAATTATATACAAGGATCCAAACCGTCGAGCCCCGAGCCCGAGCCAGGCGACAGCACGTGCGTGTGGGCACAAACCAAGTATTGGCTAGGTCTCCTTCCTTCCATAAAAATGGGGTGCCCCTTGGGGCCCAAACCCAATAACAATTTCCTTGTATATAACATATTAAACTTTTAGTTCTTAACCAATGTGAGACTTGACTTCCTACATGTATTTATTATTATTTATTATTTTCAAGAATGATCTTTGGGAGTAAATATCTCATTCATTACTCCATGGATTTGAGCTTCCAAATATTTAATTTAATCTGATCATAGAATAGAACACATTGATATGTGAATTCACTTTAAATAATTAGTTAAACCCACTTTAATTTTAACTCAAATTTTAACATAAAGTTCTCACATGGAGTCGCACAATTGTGCAGTGTGGGAGATTGGGGAATGGATCGAGTAAAGTCCCTTGGGGTCGGAAAAATCATAGACGAAGCTTAACTTAGATAAGATTTTGATTGGTCTTTTTTTCTTAGTGATTGAAAAGGAGAGGGTTTGCGTATCTTATAGAAAGGGTAGGCAGGGGTATCTATATATAGATATAGATATAATTTTTTTTTATAAAATTAAACTCTATAATGAGAAACTTATAGTTTAAAGTTTTAATTTACTATTTTATATAAATTTATAAAAGAGACGTACGCGTATTGTTTTGAATTTAATAAAAAATTGTAGAGGACACAAGTATCACTTTTGTGTGTATATATATGTACTTTTTATAATAAATTCAAAACTTAGTAATTCCTACAAAAGTATGGATTAAAAGAGTAATTACATGTCATGGAATTCAACAATCCACAAAAAATTATATTTACTAAACTCTTATTGTTCGTATACTATATTTAAAGAGATTAAACAATATTATAAAAATAATACAACATTGAGTAAATATATTGTGTTATTCTTAAAAGCACCGAAAGAGATCTAAAAGGGGGTTAAATAGATCTATTAAAAGTTTTCGTTCAAAGATTATTTACCAAATAAGTTAAACAGGTTAATTAATTAAGTTATGCACAACAGAATATAATTTTGAAATCCCCTTCAAAGATTGTATGAAAACTCAAAGTTCCAAATTTAGTGAACAACACAGAAAAAAGTCACGGGAGCAAATATGTAAAGTGACAGAAAGATAAAGAACACAAAGATTTTTAAAAGGTTTAGAGCCCAAACGTATCATAATCTTGTCTTCTACTCTGAGAGTAGCAATATTCCACTAAGGAATGAAAATTACTAAGATTTTAGTTCATACAAAACTATTACAACAATGATTCACATTAATGAATCTTTCAAGTCACACAAATTTGGATTAAAACAAGTCACTAAGATCAAAACACAGGGAAGAAAGTTATTTTGAGTTTTTGCTAAGTGATGTTGTAAGACCCCAACTTATTATTAATGAAATTTAATTTTCTCTATTTATTATTTTGAAATAGTAAGGGTTGATTTGATTAATGTGGATAGTTATGGGTAAAATCATAAATATTTCAAAATAAGCAAGTGGTTATAAAATATTCATTGTTGTGGGGAATATTCGTTTGGTCGTGGAATATTAAATGCTGTCGGGGAATATTAAATGCAACCCAGCATGACCATGTGTGGGCCCCATGCTTGAAAAGCGATTGGATGAAGAAAGCGACAAATATAAGTTGTTTAAAAATAGCAGGCGTAGTTATTCACAGATTATCTTTGTTAAAATACTCGGTGATTAAAATACGTAGCAGCTTGCGGTATTGCACCAATTATTGATTCTTACGTGAAGGCCTTTACTCGATAATGGTTACGATAATTCTTATTCAATATTTTATTTTATTGATTTAATAATTCTTTGCGTTGATATTTTATATTCTTTGTTGTTTTGATAATTGTCATTTACGTATTTTTCATTATTGAAGCAATAATTCATATTATCTGAATAATATTATTAGATAATATTATTGGCAATGTCTAGAAAGTTACATCTAAGGAGAGGTTTGGTCACCTAATTGCTTGCATGAGAAAAAGAAAAATTCTTATTGGAAAGCCCTCTTTCACGAGGAGCTGCACAGTTGTCAATATTGTGATTACGTAATATTATTTGTGAATAATTAATTATTGATTTATATGATGAAGAAAATATTGATTTTATGTGGATATAGATGGAGAAAATTTTAATGTGACAATTGTTGAAAATTGAAATTTTATCTTTTTACGATAAAATAATTCATTTAAATATATTATTATATTTTAATAATATAATAATGATGATATTTTTTACGATAAATGTGGGATATATGAGTATATGTGGAGGAGGAGTATTTTGTTACCAAAAATATTTAAAGCATATTTTATGTGTCGGTGGACCCCATTTCTTGGTTGAAATTTGATTATAGCACATGTAAAATCGTCAGTTTATGAATTTTGGTCAATTTTTGTTTGGAATTTGGAAAAACTTTCTTACGTAAAGTTGTAGAGAATTGAATTTTCTATAAAAATTCATGAGTTTAATTTTACGAGAAAAGGCTATTTATTGTGAATTATTGAAGTTAGAAGCTCAAAATAATTGATTTTTGGAAGTTTAAAATATTTTAAATAACAAAAACGTTTTTTCATTATGGTGTGTTACACATGTGTGTTGAATGAGCTGAATTGAGTTCTTGGAAGGTTGGCGTAGGAAAATTTAATTTATATATTAATATTATATTAAATTTTACGCTTTGGTCATCTAAGCATTTTCTATAAATAGGGTCTTAGGTTAGAATTGAAAATTACACGAAGCGAGTTTTTTCTCTCTATATTATCGGCGTATTCTTGTGAGTATTTTGAGTATATTTTGAGTATTCTTTATCTGGTGCAAGTTCAAGTCATAGCTTATATCCAGGTGTTTTAATTAGAAATCTTGATCTTTCGAGGTAAGGGATATTATTTTTTCGTAATGATATTATTTCTTCAATATCATTATCTTGAAATATTGATCTGAAGTTTTTATCAAATTTGGAACTTTTGGTGTAGATTCTTATTCATGTATACGGCCTTTATTCACGAATCTGACCTTATTCATTGAAAAATGAAAATTTTTCCTTTTAAGTCTAAAATATCTATTGTGGATACTAGCTTTGATTGTATCCATGTTTTGATCATTCTTGAATTTTACACCACTATGATTATTTTTGAGGTATTTTTGGACATGGATAAAACAAAAGTACGAATCCTTAATCCTTGTCATTTTGTTTCCTTTGGATTCGTTTCTTTAAAATATTTTTCATCATCCTCGGTCTTAAATGATGATATTATTGAATATCTTTGGCTGTAGTGCTGAAGATGAATGATTTCGATGAATATCTTTGGCCGTAGTGTAAAGATGAACAGGTGTTTAGATGAACAGGTGTTTAGATGAACATGACCAATGATGAATATCTTTGGCCTGTAGTGCAAAGATGAATATTTGATTCTAGATATATATTGATTGATGTTACAGGGATAAAAGATAAACGATGAACTTTTAAATTCATACATAGAAGATAGTAGTTTAAATTCTCTACTTAACTCTTCTACAATGAATTATTATTTTCACTGCGAATATTGATTTAAAACTTGTTGTCTATTGTATTCTATTAGATTTTTCCTGTTGAAGACTAACGATAATTTGTTGTATATTATCTTAGTCATAATATTCTTCTTTGGGCTAGTTGAGCTCACCCTTTTCCTTTTTGTTCCATTTTTCTTCTCGGGGAGGCGAGAATATAAGCGATCTGAGTCGGGGTATGGAATGAAGGTTCTAGAGAGAGTTGTTTAGTAGTCCTCACTATTTTTTGTAAAATAATGTATCAATAAATGTGATGAGGATTTATTTGAGTATAGATATTGTCTAAAAGATAATATTTGTATTCAAACTCACAGTTTTACTGTTGTAATAATAAAGTTGTAGTTATTTTTATACCATGTATTGACAACTCAGAATGGGTGATGTATACCTATTTTGAGGGCGTCACAGATGTTAAGCACTCCTTGAATTGTCTTAGCAATAGTTGATTATTTCTGAATGAGTGAATCTTTTAAGAACTCAGAATGTCAACACTTTGACTTGATAGAATATGTTGTGTTAATGCTTGAAGTTGTCGACATAGTTCTCCTGGGATCTTCCGGTTGAAAAATTACCGTTGCTCGATCCATTCTGCCTAGAACACTAGTCAATTTTCAATTGTTTGACTTTGAATTGTTGTCTGCTTAGACCACCTCAGGTCTCTTTTCTTAGTAATGTGAAAGTGCAGGAGCAGACACGCGTCCTTTGCCCTTTCTCAAATAGCTGTTAGATAGAGCTTCAAAATTCTTGTTATCGCACGCTTATATAAGGATCAACCTAGAGGTGACTCTTGTCATAACCTGTTACTGACTTGTCAGTAGACAATACTCTATGATTTTGGCTAAAGATAGAGTAACATCGTAGAGTAGTTTTGTCTCTGTTGTATTTGCTCCACGAAATCGAGTGAGACTCTGATTTTAACTTTACGATGACTTGTACTCTACGATTTTTTCAACATAATAGCCAAGCACAAGTTAGCTATGACTTGTACTAGGAAATGCTTTACAATTTGAATCAACCTAATAAATTTGATCACAAACTAAGTCCTTTTACATAATGCTTTCATAAGAATTTTACAAAAACTACTCGACATTACAAATATACACAAACTTCAATCATCAATAAATCAATTAAGAAACAACGTAAATGCAAGTACTAATATATTATTTTATAGATGTTGTAGATATTTATGAATATTCAATTGAATCCAACTAAATGACTATTGACTTTAAGTTGAATTTATCTCTACTCATTAATATTAAGTAGAATTATAAAAAATATAGAAAAATAGACGAAATTAAATTTATTTTCTATATTATATTAAAATATTTAAAAAGATATTAATATACATGCTATTTCGTATTTTAATATTATGATCATCTAGACTTATAATATTAAAAAAAGAAAGATGGATTTAAATTTATTTTTCATATTAGATGATATTTGGAAATATATTAATATTTTTTATTATCACGTATTTTAATATTATGATCTACTCATAAGATTAATGATTATAATATTAATGACTTTAGACTCTACATAATATTGAAAGATAAAGATAATTATTAAATTTAGGTATGTTTTATTATTATTACTACTAGTACTGCTACTACGTCTACGTACTACTACTACTACTTGGGTATGTTTTATTATTATTTTTTCGTATTGTGAGAAGAAATTTAAGTATTAGAGTATATGAGAGTATTTTATTCTGTGAGGATAACTTCTCTCTTACTGCATTTATATATTATATAGATTAGGGCTATTATGTCATGTAAATCAATTAAACATATAATTAATTAACTTTATACATATGTATTTTAGAAGAAAAAAATATTTCATCAATTCCAAAATACATGAAGATATTAAAAAAATAAAGGAGGGTCCATCAGGCACTGCCTACCCATGTAGTTCTGTCCCTTGTTCTACTTTTCTGATAGATTAAACTAATTAGTGACTACAGAATACTTTATAGTCAATGAGTCCTACAGTATAATACAAAAATACAAAGCATCAACTTTTATAATAATATTATAAAAATGCACCAGCTTTAATCACAGTATATATTTTATTAAAAGGGTCAAGTGCCCTAGTCTTTCATCTGTCATAATTATATAATCTGGTCGGTGGGTTCCCGTTTCACACATGGGGGACTGAGGTGTGGATTATAAAACATGTGAACTTAAATAAATATATTCATACCAAAATATAAAATTAACTAAATAATTAGCTTTGATTTTTTTTAAGTGATGTTTCGTTACACAACGATTTGAAATATTTAGTGTTTAAAATGTGTAAAAATCTAAACACAATTAAGAATCTTATTTGCTTAGAAAAAATTTATTTTAAACGCAACTTATTTAATTAATAAACATAATATTTGGAGCTCAAGACACAACATATTAAAATGGTGTGATGTATTTAAATTACAAATGCTATCAACACAAAATATTATAAATATTAATAATTGAGCAAACCCTAAATATCAACACCATTAGAATAAATCTTCTTCATTTAGTAGAGTCATCATTAGAATATTCGTAAATGAAATCATTTACGAGTATTCACATTTCTATTTGTAACAAGACGTTGATTGTAAAGTTTATCGGGCTTATTTAACGTTTTTAGATTTTAGGGATAATTATTTATTAATAAAATCTTGAAACTTTACTTATGTGCATAATTACGTACTTATTACGAGTATTCAAATACCCATGTATACCAAAGACCTTGATTGTTAAAAAATAAAAAATGAAAAATAAAAATATTTTTTAATGCATACTTGTATAATAATTTTTTTTTATGGTTATGCCATATTCGAACTTATAATCTCACACGATTAAAAAAAACAATCTCTATTATTACACTTTGTTTTAGTCTACCTCAAAAGCTCAGTGGTTCGGAAATGTGTTCAGTAATCTATATATATATATATATATATATATATATATATATATATATAAACCTCCTATCAAACAAAATCCTTCATGTGGGATCCATCTTTTACGGTGAAGAAGACTCCAAGAAGAAAAGATAATGAATTATAAAAGCGCAAGATTTTGTAAGTTGTTTTTCGTAAACGGCAAATAAATTGTTATTTTATGGTTTTCTACCTACAATTCACTTGTCGTTTACCAAAACTTATTTGGAATTTTAAGCAACATTTTATAAGAAAAATTATTAAAAGTGAACTCATGTGATCAAAGATCCTTTTCTCACTTTCATGGAAAATCGAACTTCATAGAAATTATGTACATTAAAGAATAAAAAAATGAGACCCTTAAATCTTCTTTTGTCATGCTTGTATAGTTGTATGTGTGTGTGTGTGTGTGTATATATATATATATATATATATATATATATATATATATATATATGGAGTCACCAAATTAAAGCATCAAAACTCACAACCCAAAAATGTTTGAAGAAACCATGTTAGACTTAGATCTCTCTCTTCTTGAATCCTTACATCAACAACTTCTCAATGACTCCGATTTTTCGGATATTTTCTTGCCTATGAGCTCGAGCCCGTGCAGCGCACAAAATTATGGCTCGGCTTCAAGCGTTAGTAGCTTTGCTTCTGTGGAGAATTGCATAGAGGAAATATTGAAGGGGGATGACTTGTCCGAAATGGCCGTGAAGTTTACAAGTGAGGATAAAGAGAAAGAAGAGATACTGGTGGCGCGTGAAGATCATGCGCCGTCGAAGTTGAGGCGGTATAGAGGCGTAAGGCGGCGACCGTGGGGTAAGTTTGCAGCGGAAATAAGGAATCCGGCTAAGAAAGGCGCTAGGCTACGCTTGGGACATCGACACACGAGGACGCAAAGACTTTGCTTATGATCGAGCCGCTTTTAAACCACGTGGCTCACGTGCTATAATTAATTTTCCACACTTAGTCAGCTCTGATGTAGAGCCAACTATGGTGATTCGTAGGCAGAGATTATCATCAGAGCCTTCATCGTCTTCCTCGGATAATCTTTCTCCTAAAAGAAGGAAGAAGAGCTAGGTTGGCTACTTGGCTTGGCTGATAAATCTAAATTAGCAAGTGATGGCTCATTGTAACAAACGGAGGGTTACGAGGGTGTAAATGAACCGAGTTGAGTTAAGTATTGAGTTGCTCAGATTTAGTTCATGAAATTTATCGAATTTGAAATAAGATTTGATTGATGCTCGTTTAGTTACTGAGTTAAGCACGATCTCGAATCGAGCTCAAACAGTTTGAACTATTCAAATGAATATGATTCGAGTATCAACAAAAAATTATAATTTAAAAAGGTTCGAGTAATTTATCGAATTTTAAAATTTGCTCATATTTAAATCGTTTATATTTCAAGTCTAGTTAGGATCAATTTTTAGTCGAGCAAATTACGAATCAAACCCGAACCGTTTGGTTCATTTTACAACCTTAGCCACTACAAGGCGAAAGAATCAATTCCCTCGAAAATAAGTTAGGTTCGACGAAATAATCGGTCGACTATAACTCCCTCAAAAATAGCTTACTTCTGGAGGAATTCCGTCGGAAGTATTAGGTCTTTCTTGGCGCCATCTTTCCCGTCCGCGCGAAACTAATCTCGACAAAATAAGAGTTATTTCCGAGATAATGTTTGTCGAAAATAACTTATTTTCGAGGGAGTAATTCCGACAGAATTTCCATCAAAAATAACTCTTAAAACCTAATCTGAGTACCCAGCGCCTCTCACTTTCACTCTCTCTCTCTATCTTCACTCGTCACTCTTCTTTGTCTCTCTATCTCTCTTCACTCACTCCTCCTCGACCCCCCCACCCCCCACCCCCACCCCCCCACCCCACCCCCTTGCCTTGCCTTCCCCTTGAGTCCCGTCTTTTCCCCACCCCAGCCCCCCACCATTGTCCACACTTGTCCCCATGCCCCCCTCTCCCCACCCACCACCCACCAATCCTCTACCCCTCCCCCACCCACCACCCCCCCCTACCCCTCTCTCGGCCGGTGATTTACATCCACCACCACCTTTGTCTGCCTCTGTTGCTCCTCCTTTCTTCTTCTACTACTATTTTTGAAGGTTAGTATAATTAATTTATGTTTTTAGGTTTAATTTGTTGCAAAGATCAGTTGATGACCCATATAGTTGCTGAAATTGGATTCTGTTAAATTATGCTCTGGATTATAGTTGTGTATAAATATTCTGTTTTCTTGTTGGGATGAAATGTTGCTGAAATTTGGATTAATATGCTGAATTTGAGATCGATAAGGCTCTATATAAGCTTTGTATCAATTTGTATGTGTGGGCCCAAATGCAAATTAGGGTTCACTTGACCTAATTAAATTAAATGCACAAATTAAGGTTCGCATTATGATTAAATGAAAAGACGGAAGAGTCAGAAATAAATATGTTAGACCCGGGAGAAGCCTCCACGTGTCCCGAGGCAGAAGACTCGTGGAGGCAGCTCATTTTTGGGAATTAATTGAGGGATTGGATTGGTGGCTAGAAGGACAGGGTAATATGGGCATTATTCTAATGACTAAAGGGTATTTCTGGAATTTTTCTGAAAGCATGTGCCTTGCACATGACTACTTTCCAGAAAATCCTATAAATACCCCTTCCATTCCATTTGGAAGGGGACCTCTCTTCAAACACAGGACTTGGACTCTTGGAAGATCAAAGGACCTGAGCATTCTCTCTCAACACTCACGAAGACTCTTGGAATCCCAATAACTCTAACAAGGTTTCCGAATTCTAAGAGTGGAAGGACTCAAGAAGAAGGCTCTTGGAATCCCTGCTACCCTAACACGGTTCCCGAATTCTAGGAGTTCTGTCATGCGTCGTTGGAGTAATCATTTTGTTCTTCTCCCTCTTGATCAATCAATCAATTCCGTACTTTTCATGGATTTCTCTCCTCCTCAGCCAACACAAAACCCTAACCCTAGCAAGGTACGATTTCCTTGCCCACATTTCTTTGGCGACTCTGCTGGGGAGGTGTAGAATTCGTGAAGGGTATGCCCACAACTCGAAGTGGGAGAACTACAGGAAGAGTTTCTTCACCAACAAATAGCATTACCTCACCAGATCCAGTTCCAAGGCAAGCAACTCAAGCTTTCCAAGGCACAAATCTGGATTTTGACCAACCAATTATTGAAGACGCTTCGAAAGGGAGTTTCACATCACCACATATGGCCAATCAACAATAAACAAACGCAGGAAGGCAAGGCGAGGATGCTAGTGGAGAGCAGACAAATGTTGTGCAACTGGAGATGCTCAAGGCGTTGAAGGAAGCACGGGAAGGACAAGGGATGATGATGGCCATGATGCTGGAGATGCAGAGGAATCAAGAGGAGATGGGGAATATCCGTCAACAGTTGATGCAGATCCCTACCTTTAAGGCCATGTTCCCAAGAAGTTCGCAAGGAGAACAAGCATGAGTGGAGGACAACAACAATGGTAGCAACAACAAAGAGAACCAGATTGTACCTCCATTGACTGAAAGTCAATTAGTTCCAGTAATCAACTTGGGGCTCCAGAATAGTGGCGACGGGCCACAAACTAGGTTGGAAGCAAGCCAACCTCAGACGAACATCATCCCAACTGCTCTTCTAGCATTTGCACAGGGGCAGATGCCAACCGTCCCAGGCCATGTCCAGCGAGTGAGCTAGCAAATGCCACCAGTGCCAGCTTTGCACGATGCAAGTGTACATCAACCAATCTCTTCACCATACACACCGCCAATACAGCAGTATATTACAACACCCTAGAGAGTTCATGCCATAAGCCAGTACATGACGAAAGATGATATGATCGATGTGATCAATCAACTTCGCAGGCAGACATCCCGACCCTCGGAGTTAGATTTTACTCCACCTTACCCTGCACACATTCGGAGGCAACCTTATCCGACGGGGTATATTGAGCATCCCCCGCAGTTTTCAAAATACAACGGGGAGAAAGGAAATGCCATGGAACACATTGCCAGGTTCGTAGAGATGAAAAGAAGACCGAACTTCTGTGTATACCACCAATACGCAGGACATTCCACTATGGACTGTTACAGTCTGCGGAGGATATACCATGAGAAGCTGGCGGTCGGGGAGATTGAACTAGGAGAAGAAACGTGTAACACTATCACCCATGGTGCAGTCTCGAAAGTCAAGAACCCAAATACTTGCTCTACCATCGAAAAACTCTGAACTATAGATGAATTAAAAATCCACTCAAGATGGTGGTCCACCAAAAAATGGTGGTTTAAGTCCTCAGGAGTATCCCTTGCCAAGTAATTGGATGACCAAGGTTGGAGGCACAAGAATTAACGAATTAAAAACTATATAAAAAAAAAATTCCACGCAAGATGGTGGTCCACTCTAAATAGTGGTCAAGTCCTCGTAGACTGCACTTGCCAAAAAATTGGACGACCAGTGGCCGAGGCACCCGATTTCAAGTCCTCGTGGTACGACTTGCCAAGAAATTGGATGACCCAAGTGACGAGGCACCCGAGTGTTACTACGTTATCATTAAAAGTGAATGAGGCACACGACTATAAGTCCTCGGACGAAAAGTTATAATTTCAACTTTAAAAGTAATCGAGGCACCTGACTATAAGTCCTCGAACCAGACAAGTTATACTTTCAACTTCAAAAGTAATCGAAGATTTATTATATGAAACGTTATGTTTTTTGTTAAAAGCAATTTTATTATCAATAAATTGTCAAACTTCCGCTTATGCTTGAATATTTTTTCTGATCTTTTAAAAAAAAAAGAAAGAAGTATAGATTCAAGTGATAGTTTGCATAAAAAAACATATTTTTTCTTGAAAAGATTCATGTTTGCTGTATTATGAGACCTATTGTTGTCTTGGAGTCTTGATTCGAACAACTTAAGATTCAATGTTAAATATTGAGTTTTAAAGAATCGTTCAAATTAAAGGCAATCAATAAGGATAAAAGAAACTACAATTTGATAAATGAAATATATGTACATGAATTTTCTCATACAGGAAATGGAAAAAATTATGAAAGCTCATGATCTAAAGGCCATGACATGTCGAACTAAAGAGAGGGGAATAGCTAAAGCCTTCAAGTCGACAATGGTGTGGTACTATGAGCCTTCGTATTGGAGGCTATCGAGCCTTCAAGGTCTTGGGTAGCTGACTCAATTTTTCAAAAGCTTGGTCTTCAATTTATCTATGACATCTTGAAGCTCCTAAAGTTTACATAAAGTAAGTCATTCTCATGGAGACGTGAAGTGACTTCCGAACAAAGTGCAACAACGTGATGATTGAAAATAAAGAGATCCAACCTAGCATGGAAGGGAGACATGTCCAAGGAAAGCTAGGAGATACCTAGATACCCTTGAAGAGCTCCTGCAGGGCTTGCCTCCTAGGGTTTGCTCCTACAGAGGTTCACTCTCCTAGGACTTTCGTTTTCAAGGCTTGCAAAACATCAAGCTTCAAGAAGTGAAGACTTCAACACTTAAAATATTTTTTGCGATCATCTCACCAAAGGAATGACTCGCACGAGGGGCAAATGCTTCTTGGTAGATGACATAGACATCCTCCGGAGTAAAGGTGCATTCCCCCCAAGCAGTGACGAATATGCATGTGGAGGAGCACCACGGTTCTGTTGAATACGAGTGTCCCTACATAGCTGGATACAACGAAAAATGTCAACTTTTTCTTTATTACATCCACATAATCAACATTCTCAAGTATCTCGTTGATCCAATGCTGCCATTCCTAAAGGTGGCTAGATGAATTAGACAAAATGTGAAGGAGGAGGCCATTAGGTTGGTTCCCCTAGGGGTTAGCCCGTAGGGTTTAGCCACCTAAGGAGCTCTCCCCTCTTACATTTAACTTCTCCTTACTCGTTGAATCAACTGATTGGAATAAATTCTACTTCACCGGAATACCCGAGCCAAGATCCTTGTTAAGGTGAAATGGCCCGGAATAAATTCTTCCTCCTTGCGGTGTGGTCCTTTCTTTCAGAATATCTGAGCCAAGGACCTTGTTAAGGTGAAATGGCTCGGAATAAATTCTTCCTCCTTGCGGTGTTGTCCTTTCTTTCAGAATATCCGAGCCAAGGACCTTGTTAAGGTGAAATGGCTCGGAATAAATTCTTCCTCCTTGCGGTGTTGTCCTTTCTTTCAGAATATCCGAGCCAATGACCTTGTTAAGGTGAAATGGCTTGGAATAAATCCTTCCTCCTTACGGTGTTGTCCTTTCTGTCAAAATATCCGAGTCAAGATCCTTGTTAAGGTGAAATGGCTCGGAATAAATTCTTCCTCCTTGCGGTGTTATTTTTTCTTCGAGAATATCCGAGCCAAGATCCTTGTTAAGGTGAAATGGCCCGGAATAAATATTTCCTCGTCGCGGTGTTGTGGTCCGAAAGAGAAATACTACAATCACCTGGAAAAAAAAAATCAATGAAGACTGGTAATTTTTTTAGCCGTATAAGAGAGGGATGGTGGTTCTCCCACGTGCCCTCGTCATGACATGAAATTTGGGCACTGGATGGATTCTGTGGCCTCTAGTTATTTACAACGTGATGGTGCTTTGATTATCAACTACATGGCTACTTACAATTCCGTCACAAACAAATGACTGTAATCATAAACTTTGTGGATATGTGAAAGCAGTTCAAGAGTTTATTTGGTCTCATGTTAGTTAACAGCAAAATATTTCAGAATAATTATATACAAAATCAAAGCGAATAGCACTGCGCCGCATATGATTTCAGGATTAATGAATTGAGCAGCTTACCAAAGGAGCAGTTCGTAGATAAGAAATCGTCAAGCACACTGGCTTTAGTCGCGTAGTCGACCTCTTGGTTCTCTATGTCACAGGCCTCAAAGACGTTAGAAATACTATCCTTTTCCCCCGAAGTTGTGGAAAAGCCTCCAACTGATTAAGTTATACTCCATAAGGCAATAGTTGTGCCCTTAATTAACTCCATTCCAGCTATTCTTATTGGGAGTTGAGACTGATCCTCGGTCAGCGTTTGACTTAGACCAGTAAATTTTGTTTTGTTTAATAGTCCCTCCTTACCATTATAATAATATGATTTTCAAGACATAATACTTCCATATTACATACATATATTAAGAATTCTCATTAATACTCCATTCATTCTTTTTCACTTATCTTTTTTAAAAAAAAAAAAATTAAATTTGTTCTTTTTAATTTGTCAATATCAGGAAGTAGCCCAAAACTTATTTGATTACAATTTTTTAATGTTCGAATCGGAAATTTGCTTCATAAAGGGATATGTGAATATGATATGAAGTATTGGATTTATGAGAAATTATGGGACTAACTGGGGCGAAAAAAATTATTGCATAGAGATAGTGGCGTTAAAGGAGGGGAGTATAATATTAATTACCTTGCAGGATTATTGCATATATGGCACCGCAAGCATATATATATAAAAGAATCTGCAATCATGGAGATTGATTATATATATATATATATATATATATATATATATATATATATATATATATATATATTATAACACCTGATTGGAATATATATGTATAAGGAATGCTGGATATTCTAACCCTGGTTATATATATATATATATATATATGTTGGAAAGATTTGATCTTATTTTCAAAATAAAATGAGGAAATAATTTATTTTATTTAAAAAAAAATAAAATAAAAAATCAGATTTTATTTTATTCGGTAACATACGACTTCCAAATTTAATGTGATTTATCTTGTCTTAGTTTCTAGAAAAATTAAGGAAACAAAGATTGAGCAGGATTTGGGGAAGATTTTTAAGGTATTTTGGAAGAGCTCCTATAGTTTCTCTCTCCTATGATTTTCTGTTTTCAGGACTTGCACAGCTCCGCAGATTTTTCAGAAATTTGAAGCAAGATTCACAGAGTTAAAGTATTTTGCACGATCGTCACTCCAAGGACGCGACTCTCGCGCATGGGAAAAATGTGGGCCCAAGTGCAAATTAGGGTTCACTTGACCTAATTAAATTAAATGCACAAATTAAGGTTCGCATTATGATTAAATGAAAAGACGAAAGAGTCATAAATAAATGTGTTAGACCCGGGAGAAGTCTCCACGTGTCCTGAGGCAGAAGACTCATGGAGGCAGCTCATTTTTGGGAATTGATTGAGGGATTAGATTGGTGGCTAGAAGGACAGGGTAGTATGGGCATTATTCTAATGACTAAAGGGTATTTCTGGAATTTTCCTAAAAGCATGTGCCTTGCACATGACTACTTTCCAGAAAATTCTATAAATACCCCTTCCATTCCATTTGGAAGGGGACCTCTCTTCAGACACAGGACTTGGACTCTTGGAAGATCGAAGGACCTGAACATTCTCTCTCAACACTCACAAAGACTCTTGGAATCCCAATAACCCTAACAAGGTTTCTGGATTCTAAGAGTGAAAGGACTCAAGAAGAAGGCTCTTGGAATCCCTGCTACCCTAACACGATTCCCGGATTCTAGGAGTTCTGCCACGCGTCGTTGGAGTAATCGCTCACCTGTTCTTCTCCCCTCTTCAATCAATCAATCAATTCCGTACTTTTCATGGAATTCTCTCCTCCTTAGCCAACACAAAATCCTAACCCTAGCAAGGTACGATTTCCTTGCCCACATGCCTTGTACATGACTACTTTCCAGAAAATCCTATAAATACCCCTTTCATTCCATTTGGAAGCGGACCTCTCTTCAGCAACAGGACTTGGACTCTTGGAAGATCGAAGGACCTAAGCATTCTCTCTCAACACTCACGAAGACTCTTGGAATCCCAATAACCTTAACAAGGTTTCCGAATTCTAAGAGTGGAAGGACTAAAGAAGAAGGCTCTTGGAATCCCTGCTACCCTAACACGGTTCCCAGATTCTAGGAGTTCTGCCACGCGTCGTTGGAGTAATCGCCCACCTGTTCTTCTCCCCTCTTCGATCAATCAATCAATTCCGTACTTTTCATGGATTTCTCTCCTCCTCAGCCAACACAAAATCCTAACCCTAGCAAGGTACGATTTCCTTGCCCACAGTATGTTTATTTGTAATGTTTTATATAATGTTCTGCTATTTTGGATTAATATTCTTCTTTGTATGTTTGTTTGTAATTTGATTTGGAATGTTGTATAACTTGATTTGGATTGCTGGAAATGGTTTGGAGTATAATATTTTCTATTTCTGACAGAATTTCTGTCAGAATTCTTCAATTACAAAATTTATGAACCCTATAAAATTTGTCAATTCTTCAATTGGCCAATATTAAATTTACATAATATAATATAAGATAATATAAAATTATAAATTTAATTTAATTTAATAAATTTAAATTAACTTAATAAAATATAAACAATTTAGAAAATTAGGTAATATAATATAATACAAACTAAAATAAAATAAGTAAAAAAAAAAATAATAATAAATTAGAATAAAATAAAATAATAATAATAAAATAAAAATAATAATAATAATAAAAATAATAATAATAAAATAATAAAATAATAAAAGAAAATACTAAGTAGTACTTGCTTAGTCTTCTATAACAAAAGTAAATTAAATAAAAAGTAAATGAAAATAAAATAAATTTAATAAAATAAGATAATATAAAATACTAAGTAGTACTTGCTTAGTCTTCTACAACTAAAGTAAATTATATGAAATTAATAAAATAAATGTTCAATGTCACAAAATAAATTACAGGACCGATTTGAAGCTTGGGACGGTAGTATATTGAGTTGGAGGCTCTTTAGGGGTCTTTGAGCCGATTAGATTCTACCATTCCTCCGATCGAGATTGTATTATCTCGGGATGACGAGTTGAGACTATGGGTCGCGTCTCAAGATCCCCCTAGTAGTAGTACCAGCAGGTATCGAGTGTTGGGCCTACCGAGGATACCAGCGTATACATTATTTGGAGGTAATATTTTTTTTGCTATATAAGTTAATATAATTTAATTGTAAATATTATTTGTAATAATATATTTATTTTCACAGGCTCTAGCCAGCGCCAGCGTCCGAGAACACCTGCTGGACCATCTCACACGGGCGATGGCTTGGATGATCAAATTTTTCAGAGGGTCATGGTGGCTGTGTCGGAGACGTTTCGTACGGATCCGGTTATCCGTCGTCAGGAGTTGCCTAGCCGAGCTCGCCTTCACCAACTAGCGCAAGATATTGCAGCGGGGTGGCCAAGAGAAATCACGGGTATCCCGGAGAAGCGATTTGTCGCGATACGCTGACGAAGTGCTTTCGATTAGTCAATTACCTTACTCTCACGAGGCTTTTGTGTCCGATAAGGACTCATTTACTTACTCAGGTATTATATTTATCTTAAGTTTATTAATTTGCATGTTATTTAATTTTCATATTGTCTATTTTGATCCTCTCATACGGACTCATGCGTTTTTTGTTTTTTTTTGTATCAACAGGGTGACGCTACTATCGATGGTACGAAAGCGAGATTTACGGACACCCGAAAAACATTGTCGACCTCACTTGGATGACTCTGATCCTATTGGTGGTAGTACTAGTTTAGGTTGATATATATATATATATAGTGTCTATCATATATTTGTATAGACGTTTTGTAAAACATTGTATAAGCACGTAGTGATAATTAGGCGATATTTCATTGTTATCTGTACAGGATTATTGTTCTATATTTTTGTAGTTTAGTTTTGAAGTTTACATAAGCCATTTGTAGTTTATAAGTTTAGTTTAGTTGTAGAACGTTGTATTATGGGTTGATTATGATATATATGTTGTTGCTAGTTGTTGGATGTAGTTATAATATGGGTTGAATATTATTGTATGTATTGTTGTGATAAACAAGTTTCAGGTACAAATTAAAAAGTGGTTTAAAATCCTGGAATTAAGCCTATTCTCGACGGAATAACCTTAATTCCGACGGACTAGTGAGTCGGAAATAGCCAATTTTCTTGTAGTGAGCTAGGCTAGTTGTGCTTAACATTTCGTAATAAATTTGGGATCCTCTTTCATTATACTTATTCTCTAAATTTCTTTGATACACATTTAGCGTCACAAATATTAATTTTAGCGATGCTTTCAGCAAACAGAATTATTTACAATAAATTTATTGTTTTGTTAATTGTTAGTGATAAATTTTATTTTGTCCCTAAATGTATTTTATGTTGCTAAACAAGTACCGAGAGAAATTGAAGAATATGTGAAATAGAGCTATTCTAATTTGTAAATTTGGTGGCCTTCTTTTTGTAGCACTTAATTAAGGCTTATTTTTTGTAAAGTTTTTAGGTTGAATAAGATGATCAAATCAGAATGAAAAAGAAAATAAGGAGAAGCGAATCTTCAAATTTCATTTATCCATCCAATTGACACTCCAGAGATGGTGCAAAAAAGAAAAAGAGCACTCCCCAACCTCCAAGATGAGAGTACAATTTTATTAATAGCAGAGACATTATAAAAAAGGATTACATCTTGGTGAGTCATAAATAAATGTTGTCTGAAGTGTAAGGCGGTGACCATTGGGTAAGTTTGCAGCGGAAATAAGGAATCCGGCTAAGAAAGCAGCTCGTCTGTGGCTTGGGACATATGAGACCCCTGAGGTTGCAGTTCTAGCTTATGATCGAGCCGCGTTTAAAAATACATGGCTCACGTGCTATAATTAATTTTCCACACTTAGGGCTGTTTGTTGCGCACTGAATGGCTGAATTGGTCGGCCATTCACTACGTTTGTTTTGAAAAAAAATCTGAATCGGTCAAGTATTCTGACGATTTAAGCTGAATGGTTTAGTGTCATTTTTTTTGACTGAATGACTGTTGAATGAAGTATTTTTTTTGGCTTGACTGATAAGTCCAAGATAGCAAGTGATGGCTCAGTGTAGCAAATGGAGGGCTAGGATCAGTTGTTTCTTTAACAATTTTTAAATTTGGTGGCCTTCTTTTTGTAGCACTTAATTCAGGCTTATTTTATGTATGGTTTTTAGGTTGAATAAGATGATATACTAAAAAATTAAATAAGGAGAAGAGATTACCTAATCATTATTCATTATTGTAAGGTTCTTCAAATTTCATGTATCCATCCAATCATGACTTCAGAAAAGAAAACTAACACTCCCAACATCCAAGATGAGAGTACTATTTCATTTTTTTCTCTCCAATAACAAATTTTATTAATAGAATAAACCTTATTAAAAAGGATTATATCTTGGTGAGTCATAAATAAACCTTGACATGATTAAAGAAACAAATTAAAAGAGACTCTTAAAACACATTCAACTCAAACTTAATTGACAATAAGTAGAGCAACCTATTAAATTATTTATCGAGTCTAATGTAAATATTTTATATCTCATACATCCCATCATATATGTGGCATAATTTGAATTGAACACGTACGTAGACAATTTGTATTGGGTGTTAAAGGAAAGTTATACTTGACAATCAGCTTGGGACAGCTTGAATTGCATTAGACTCGCTTGACCACACAAGTGGATAAGTTGTTAGCAGTTTGAATTATTGTTTGTAATCTAAATATAGTTCTTATCATTTTGATATAATTTGTTAGGCTGCCAGTTTGATTCTATTTGTTTGTTTTTAAAATTTTAAACTTTGTATTATCTGTAATGCTCAATATATATATATATATATATATATATATATATATATATATATGATAGCCCACAACCAGATTGGTGTGGAAAAATCAAAATCAATACAGTTCATTACTTTGTGTTTTATTTTGGTATCAGAGCTTTTCTATGGCTTCCTCTGTCTCCTCTCCTTCATCCAACCTTGTAGCACAATCACTCTTTCCTAACCCAAACATAACTCTAGTTGCCCATCATTTTCTCCACCTCAAATTAAAGCCAACCAATTACTTATCTTGGTGTGCTCAAATTCTTCCCCACCTCCATGTTGGAAAAATACGAATAAATAAAAGATTTAACTATCAAATAAAAGAAGGGCAAAAATAAAACTTATTGATGTAGAGCAAATTATGTTGAGCAGATGCGTGCAGTGCACAGAAATTTCGCCCCTCGGAGAACTTTTCTCGGTGCTAAGGTCATTTGACGAAAACTACTCAAGGATTCGGCAATTTCTTCACCCAATTAACCAAAGACTTGAAATAGTTGAATGACCCAGGAACAACTTCTAATTTTCTCTTTACTCAAACTCAAAAATTATCATATATATATTGATAACAGACTGACCGGGTCAAAATATTTAACAATCTATGGACTCGAGTGATAAGGGTCAACAAATGATTTTAAGTAATTGGACTGAAAATTATCCTAAAAATAATCCATTTGTGTGGGTCTTGAAACCTAATTCGGCAATTGCATGGAGATAGAGGTTTAATTCAAGCATGTGGGATTTAATTACATACAAAGGAAGGCTGAACTTATTTATTCATGCAACTACCAAGTTAATTCTTTTATTGCCATTGGAGGTGGGCCACGAATTTTGTCCAAATTCAGCAAGTAATCATATAATTAAGTATTTACATGATGGTGGGCCTTTTCAACAAATTCATCATTTATGCAAGTCAAGTAATCACGTGGGTCTTATCATATATTCAGAAGATGAAATTCTATATCTAGCTAGCCAATTTAAATTAATTACATGGGACACGGATTCCTATACTCATTATATGCGGCAAGCAAAACAAATCCAAATCATGGGGCATTGAGGATTTTTAGCTAGCTTATGACATGAATGGAGAAACCTGAATTCACGCGGCAATTTACCGGCACGGCAACTGCAGATTTTTAAATTTTTATAATTCTATTGTAATTAGGATTCTTTTTTTAATTAGAATTTTTTTTCCAAATTGACTTCTATTAGGGTTATAGTTTATAAATTCCTATTAGGATTTGGATTGTTTTGAGTAGTATAAATAGAGGTCCAAGTTGATGTAATCAAATACATTATACATTATTAGTATTCAATATATTTGTGAGTTTATTCTCTACTTTTGGTTCTTTGAAGAATTCCTAAGAAATTAGTAGTTTCTTAGTTATTTCTTTAAGATTCAATTTGACATATCATACAACAATTCATAGTTGTGTGTGGCGTCTTCTATCGCATCAATCGTCGATTGTGCCGAGATTACCGCTTCAATATAAGCGAGGGTGGTGTCCATTCAACGCAGATTCCAAACGCGAGCAATTGTACCAAGATTACCGTCTAGAGTATAGACGATGGGTTAAGGTGTTGCAAGCAATTCACCCAACATTTGTCTTTAGAAAGCGATCCAAGGCATGACAATAGCCTTGCCCTTTTATAGAAGAATAGATGGCATGACGGTAAAACTCTTCTTCAGTAATAAACTTTAATATATATAGCGGTACTATATTATATTAATGCAACAGTAATATTATGAAAGAAATGGTAATAAAATTAATATCCCAATAATGAGTATTTAATATATGAGCGATTACAAAATTTTTATAAATATATTAATTATAATTTATTTAATTTACACATTAAACTCTTTTAATGGTATATCATCAAAATATATTAATATATTTATTTTTATTTAACTTTGTAATATATTATTTAACAAAATATACAACAATCCCCCACATATTACAAAATAAAAATAAAATAAATTGAGTAAGAAAATTAAGAATGCAGTGCGTTAGCACTGGTGTCTTTTGGACTATGAACCAATGTATAGAGTGAATAGGACTTGATTCACGGGAATTTGGTGAAATGAAAATTTCTATGAACCTTCTTCCTTATTATGAATCAGTAATCATATTACTCACACTACAAGCTCTAATTAAAAGTTGTTCTACGCGATTTGGCACATTTTGGCCTTGCGCCATACTTGAAATTCATGAGCGCTCTAGAAAACCTGTCTTGTTTTCATAAGAGGCGGCCCCACCTCTACACTCATATAGGTATTTTCATCAAATGTGTTCTACAGTTAAACACATCATCCAATAGGACTATGGAAAACATTAAGAGTATATAACTCAACCTCTAACACTGTAGAATTACACTATTCTACATCATAGAGATGAACTCAAAAATATATAAAACGGATAGTGTCTCAACCAATCAACCAATGACTTGTTGTTACCCATATGAACCTACTTCCTGGGATTACCATTCATATAGGTTGGGTTACCATCTTTGTTGATTTACGTAATGAGCAGTAGTCTCATCCCCCTCGATGTATTGCTCACTAGCCTCTTGCTTAGTGGCTTTGTCAGAGGATCCGCAAGATTTAACTCTGACCTAACAAAATTAAGGGATATAATCACATCACATAACAGCTGCCTCACAATATTATGTCTTAGGCGTATATGCCTACTCTTGCCATTATAGCTCTTATTCTTAGCTCTGCCTATAGCAGCTTGGCAATCACAAAGTAGAGACACAGATGGAACTGGTCTCGTCTACAAAGGAATATTTCCCAAAAGATTTCTGAGCCACTCTGCTTCAGAACCTGCCTTCTCTAAGGCAATAAACTCAGACTCCATAGTAGAGCGAGCTATACAAGTCTATATATTTAGAAGACTTCCAAGAAACTGCTCCTCCTCCTAAGGTAAATATATAGCCATTCGTGAATTTGATTTCATCTGAATCAGAGATCCACTTTGCATCACTATAGCCCTCAAGAACTGCAAAATTACCGCAATAATACAAACCAAATCCAATAGTACCTCGCAGATACTTGAGTATTCTACATAAAGCAGTCTAATGATCTTTATTAGGATTATGAATATATCTGCTGAGTCTATTAACTGCATATTAGCAGTTTTAGAACCAATTTTCCTTTTTTTTAGGGTTAGGTAACATTACCTTAGCAAGACACCCCCACACTTTAAGGTATTTCAAGGTAGGTAAATGATTTTCCCAAAGCTCATAAGGTGTTTTTCCTGTTTTCACCAACAGGTAACTTTATATACACACAAGTATTCAAACTTGACTATTCATATTGGGAATTGAAATTTTGAACTTTCTTCTCAGTTTAGTCCACCAATAAAGAGTCACTAAACGTAGATTAAAGAACATAAAACCAAAAACCTCTAGTAGAAAATAGAGATTACCATTATTGTCAAACACGTCACAATCTACTTTAAGTAATTTGACATTTTCCCTAACCAACCAACAAAGTTTTCTGCGAGACCCCAAGTAATCAGTTTCATCTTTTAGACCATGTACCATACTTGCATAAAATTGTTCACAACATTTCCCAATTATTAAAAAATATTGAAATCAATAAATCATTTATCTTTCTCCTAATTTACTTCGAGAAAAAAAACTAGGAGTCAAAAAGTAGACGATTATTAATCATCTGAGAGTACTACACCATGTCTCCACTTGGTTATTACATCATCACAAGGTATTCAGCTAAGTTTAAGGTCGCAATACGAGCTCAGATAAAAAAAAAGAGTTGTACTTCACCAGTACTACTATTTTCGCTGTCATTAAACTCTGTTAAAACTGCTTTTAGAAAATAATAATTTATAGGCGCATTTCAAGCAAGTAACAGTTACAACTATTACACATCAGTTCAGAGGGTATAATACATCTCATTGTGTACCACTATCACAATGCATCATTTAAAAAAAGTTCACTGGCCAAGAGGATGAGTCTCAAACCCACACTGCTTGAAAATGGAATGGTTATAGTGCTAGTTACTAAACCAACCCTTAGACTTCGTAATAAAGGCCCACACATTTGAGGATTACATGCACTCAATTTTATATGTTTATTAATTTAATAATTCAATAGTCCAAAATGCATACTTCACGAAATTCATCCAACTTTAAGAAATCAGTCTCCCATATTGTGATATTATATATGAGTCATTTTCGTCCAATTTGAGCATATCTCAACACAAGTTATATCATTATTTCAAGAAATATCATTGTTCACAAAGGTTACGAGTGAGTTGAAATATAAAAGTTAATCTACTAGCGTAAGAGTCCCATAGATTTCTGCAGAGCAAGGCCTAGAATGTGTTTCTCCAAAAAAAAGTTGGTCAAAATGTAGATATTTATGAGCAAGATACCATACGAATTTATTACAGAATCAAAATAGTATACTAGAGCAACTCCAAATCTCTTGTATAACCAAGATAATATCATACGGCTCCATCAATTTATTAATTTTTTTTTAACAATTTGAAAAAGACACTTCACACACACATACTCTCAAAATAACTTGGTAAAAATTAAGAGGGAATTGGCTTTGCACAGTACTAAATCAGAAACAGTACAAAACTGCAGTGTCCTCTACAGAGGTTGGAAATTTATAAATGAAAGATAATTTTTGTTTCTCCTACTTTTAGTTTAACCTCAAGTGCTACTTCAAAGTATGTCTCTTCATATTACATAGAAATGTAACTAGAATTATACAACAACATCCATGCACTTAATTTACCCCGAATTTAAATGTAAGTAAATCTCTGCTGCCAGTCCAATCTTGATGTCTATTTATCAAATTAGTAAAATTATAGAAATTGGACTTCTCATGTTAATGTACGGGTTCACTTATTATGTTTATTTGTTTGTTTCATAAAACTCGCTCCACATGAATAATAAATAAAACCTTATTCATGTAAATAAGGTCTTGTAAAATTATTAAAATTTTCTACTTAAGATTGTTGGTAAATTACGAATAAATAAAGGATTTAACTATCAAATAAAAGAAGGACAGAAATAAAACTTATCGATGTAGAGCAAATTATGTTGAGCGAGGCGATGCGGTTACCTTTGTCTTTAAGTAGAAATTTAAGCCTCGGAGAACTTTTTCTCGGTGCTAAGGTCACCGATTTAAATCTCACTCTAGGATTCAACGATTTCTTCACCCAACTAATCAAGACTTGAAATAGTTGAATGGCCAAGAACAACTTTTAATTTTGTCTTTATTTAAACTCAAAAATTATCACACACACACACACACACATATATATATATATATATATATATATATATATATATATATATATATATATATATATATAGATTGGCAGCAAAAGGATAGTGTATATATATTTATATAGAATATATGTGCCTGCAAACTTATGTAGCGATATATATATTCACAAAATCTTTTTATTACTTATGTAGGAATATATATATATATATAAGCTCTGCCTTGCCTTTTTATAGAAGAATAGATGGCATGACAACAGTAAAACTCTTCAACGGTAATAAACTTTAATATATAGCAACGGTACTATATTAATGCAACGGTAATATTATGAAAGAAACGGTAATAAAATTAATATTCCACTAATAAATTTAATATATGAACAGTTACAAAATCTTTATAAATATATTAATTATAATTTATTTAATTTACACATTAAACTCTTTCAATGGTATACCATCAAAATATATTAATATTTTTATTTTTATTTTTATTTAACTTTGTAATATATTATTTAACAAAAAAATACAACAATCCGTTCCCAGTTTTTACTCAAATTTGTTGATGGTAGTGAGAATCTTCCTCCATCTACACTTCTTTCTGTCAATAGTCAACCTGGCCAAAATAACCTTGAATATCAAATTTGGTTTCATCAAGATCAATACCTTTTAAGTTTGCTTATTTCTTCACTAACGGAGTGTTGGTTATGCTCCAAAATTCCTAATTTTTATTTCCTTTAATACCCTAGCCGTTACCTTATTTATTTCTGTAACTTCCAAAAAGCCGTTACCTTATTTATCTATGTAACTCCCCAATGTTCTCCTATATATATACCTGTTTTTACGTTGATGGAAGAGTCTTCTTCTTCTTAATACTATCTCTTTGTATCTTGTTCTTATCGATATAGTCAGCACATATACTTCATTAATTAGGCGTCATGAAAAAGTCCAGTCTCTACTTCTACATCGATCGGAGACTTTGTGCATTGAATCTGGAGAGTGAATGCCTTGGCAGCCCATATGTCTTGTGATAATTATCGTGAGGCGAAATCACTTTTTTAGGACGATAGCTACGCTTCTGCCCTCGGTTTCCACTAAGTTGTTCCAATTTATTATATTATTCGTCTTGTTAATTGCTATATTTTCTAACAATCTAAAAAGTGAGTTTAATCTATTAACGAGTGGGACAGAGAGACAGAGTAAATATATTCTGTCATTGGGTACTTTAGAAGTTGCAGATTTTAGAATTAGTTTCGTGTCATAGAGTTTTTGATTCACTGTATTATATGGTATGCTTCTGTTTTTGTTCTGCCTTCATATTTTGTGTTTTTTGGTTTTCCAATTTGAGGCGGTTGTTTTTGTTAATTTGGCGAAGAGTGTTTTTGCAGACCTTGACAACATTCTAGTGAAGGTAGGTAAGTCACGAATGATTTATATTTCCATTAAATTTATAATGCAAAACAAACCAAGATTTAATATTCACCGGCAGAAGAAAAAAAAATCTCACGAGTACATCATACTTCATAGGGATGTAATTTCTTTAACTTCTATGTTCATATACTTACAGCAAAAGAAGGAAAGTCCAATACTTCTTTGCTCTGATCCATGTACTAAGTTTTAACGTTGTCTCCACTTGCCCACTATAAAGAACTTAAAATAAGAGCTTTAAAATGGAAGTATCTGTGATTATGGATCACTGATGTACATATCTATGATTGCTGAAACCATAACTGGTATAGAAAGGTTAATTTGTATGTGCAGTCTTGAATCATTGATAATTTGATTTAGAAAACCTATCATGAATATCATCTCAGTATTTGTTTCAACTATACAACATTGGCCGCATGAACACTATGACGAAAATTAACACTGTCATGTGTAGTTTGGACATTATGAGATATCATATTTTCATGGGTTGATTAAGCAGTGGGCTTGTTTTTGTAATGACATGTTTGTTTTACTGAGCATAAGTTAGGAAGGTATGCGTTTCTTAGCTTTTAGTTGTGAAAGATTATTCTTATACTTAATATTATAAATTTATAATTGATGAAACAGTGTAAATATATGACTGATCTCTGTCTTTCATGCACATATCTTTTCTTAACACTAGCCTTATGATTGATGAATATATGAGCGAACTCCGTTATTCACGCACATGCTTTCTTAACACTTCCCATGGACACAAACATTTTATAATTGAGTGAGGCAATTACATTACTGTTGTAAGTGGGTAAGTACTTTTTACATTTATAAGGGGGTGATATTAGTTTTTTTTTCTTAAAATTATAATTTTAAATATTTATTTTTCTCAAGTGTCAACTTAATTACACCAAACTACCATACATACCAAACATGGCAAAACAAAGAAAAAAGAGTCGATGCGTTATAGTATGCTGGCATCTAATAATCCAAAATTTATTGAACATGGGTTTGGGGAAGATCATATAGCTGAGTCATAAGCAAAGTTGGTGTGAGTGCAGTCACCTTCTTCCTGAAGCATAGATTGATAATTGTGAATTTAATTGGTGTGTTGCTGGTTGCTATTGAAATGGCGTTACATGACCATCCTTCTCCAATTTAATTGGTGTGTTGCTGTTCTGGAAAATTAATATACTAGGATAATTTTAGTTAATCTCTAATTTAATTATGCAATAGTTAATTAATTGTGATAATTTGCATAATCTTCAGGAAAAATTCCAGAAAATTACAGTAATCTTTGGTGATGATAAGATACTGTTGTAAATTTTATGGAAGTATTTTAACGTGTTTATAGCATACTTGGAATATTAATTGAGTAATATTGTCTGTCATTTAATTACTTTGTTAATATTTTTGAAATATTAATTGTTGGTGCTTAGAAGTAAATTACCATGTTGTAATAACACATGTACCCTTGTTCCTAGTGAGGTGATTTAGGTTTTAGTAATTTAATTGAATTATTACCTAAATTCACGTCTTATGAGCTGAAAGATTAATGGTAAATAATTGAGCATTTATATGGATTGTATTTCCTAAGCCTGACGAAGTCTTTCTTCTGTTTTTATGTTTTATTATTTTATGTTAATTTGGTTCATGTGGCAAAGATGGTGAACAATGATGATAATTCTAGATATACTCAAATCTATCTCATTGCCTTTAAAAGATGTAGCGGAAGAAATGTTTATTAAATAAAACTAAGGTTGAAAATTAGTTAGAAAGGAAAATAGAATAATTAAAGATATGATGAATGTCATGTTAATTAGCTTTAACTTACCTTTTAATATGTGGGGAGAAGCTTGCTTTTTAATTTTAATAGAGTTCCACATAAAAGGATAGACTCTTTACCATATCAATTATGGATGGAACATGCATCTAACTTGGGGTATCTTAAAATGTGGCGGTGTCTAGCTAAAGTAGCTATACCAGAATTTAAAAAGGAATAAAATTGGACATAAAACAATGGTTTGTATTTTTATTGGATATGTTTCAAACAGTGTTGCATTTAGACTTTTGATAACTGACGATGACCCTAAAACTTATGAAGAAGCAATGAAATCTTTTGATGCAATCTTTTCAAAAGATGTTATCCAATATGAGTAATCATACATGAGAGCTAGTTATATTGCCTAAAAAAAAAAAAAAAAAAAGTTGACCGGTCTATTGATAATTTTAAAGCAAGTTTTTCAGTACTTATTGTTATGTGCTAATGTTCAGCATTATGTGAAATTCTTATGAATTATTTTAATGTGCGCTCAGATGCAACAATGTGATAATAATCATTAATAGTCCATTGATAATTTAAGTTATTTGTTCTATGTGAACTATATAATTTGAGAAATGCGAAGTATGAGCATTATAGAGCATGTATCAGATGTCAAGCATGTATAAATGTACAATATGAGAAAGATGAAGCATGTATAAAATGCGAATTATACATAAAATGTGAAGCATGAGAAATGTGATATATGCATGAGATACAAAGCATGAAAGTTGTGATGTGATTATATGTGGATAATTTGCTGATGTTTGGTACTAATGAGAAAGTTGTGAAAACTATTAAAACATTTTTTATTCTCTAAATTTGACATGAAAAACGAACTTGATTTTTGGCATGAGAATTAATAAAAATGCACATGGTTTGTTTTTATTATGTGAAATTCTTAAGAAATTTAATTTCTTTAATAAAGAGCCATTAGGAACACCTTGTGACTCTAGTGTGTGCATTTAAAAGAAAATAAAGGGGATTGATATTGCACAAATTGAAGATGCTAGAATCATTGATAGTGTAATGTACTTAATGAATTGTACTCGACCTGATATTGAATATGTCATTAGTAGACTTAACAAATATACGCATAATCCTTCATAAGTTCATTAGAATGCATTGTCACGTCTAATGAGGTATTTAAAAGGAACAGTTAATGTAAGTGTACATTTTTCTGATCATCCTAATATTTTGAAGGATATTGAGATACTAATTGGGTATCTGATAATGATGAAACAAGCTCTACTAGTAGATATGTACTTTAAGTGGATGAGTTGTCTCTTGGAGATCTGCTAAACAAACTGTACTGCTAAATCTACTATGAAATCTGAATTTATTACATTAGAATTGACAGGTACAAAAGCAAAGTGGCTGAGGAATTTATTGGCAGACATAACAATTCCTTCTATATCTCTGCATTGTGATTCTCAAGCTGTTATTGGACGAGGAATGAACCATGTGTATAATGGGAAACAGAGACATATTTGCTTGAGACATAATATTGAATGAGGACTGATCAGTAAACGGTGTTATTTCCATGGAATTTGTGAGGTGCGAAAAGAACTAGCAAAGAGAAAGGATTGATTAAAAAGAGTGTCAAGAAGCATCCGGAGGGATGGGACTATTGCCAACATCTTGAGTAAATGTCTGTGATGAAAACCCAACCCATGTGATTGGAGATCCCATGAATTGGGTTCAATGGGTAACAACAAGTCACGTAATTACTTAATTATAGCACTACAATTATTTATATCCCTTCTTGTGTGCATGTGTGGTGCTTACTGACAAATTGTGAAAGGATGAATCGTTTAGATTCTTAATGAAACTCATAGCCCTAAAGGGTGGTGTATGTCAGTTTACACTTGATGGGTTCACCTATATAAAGGTGGAAGTGTAAGTCGCTTCTTATGAGAGTCTTTGGCAAACTCTCTAGAGCCTTTATGAAAATCTGGGATATAGCACATGGCCTAGAATGCGCCCAACCGCGGACTTGTGTGGATTTAGGATTTTTTGATATGTGTGCAAGTTCAATTGATTGTATCATAGATAAGGGGTTCAAGAATATAATTCACCTATAATCTACAGTCATGAGCTTGTTCCACTAAGTGTCGATTCAAACCCACAAGGTATCGATGTTATGTATCTAAAATCCATTGCCCTTCTCACTTCCTTTTAATTTTTCTTTCTTTGATAATTTTGAATCATGTGGGGGATTGTTGGTTATGCTCCAAAATTTCTTACTTTTATTTCCTTTAATACCCTAGCCGTTACCTTATTTATTTCTGTAACTCCCAAGAAGCCGTTACCTTATTTATCTATGTAACTCCCCAATGTTCTCCTATATACCTGTTTTTACGTTGATGGAAGAGTCTTCTTCTTCTTAATAATATCTCTTTGTATTCTATTCTTATCGATATAGTTAGCTCATATACTCTGTTAATTGGGCAATCCACATAGACAAGTCCAAAGCCTCCTTCTGTGAGTACACACGATCGGAGACTTCAGATTGAATCGGAGAGTGATGGCCAAGCAACCCATATGTCTTGTGATAATTATCGATTGAAGTGAAATCACTTTTTAGGACGAGAGGCTACGCTTCTGCGCCTCGGTTTTCCAGCTAAGTTGTTCCAATTTATTATATTATTCGTCTTGTTAATTGCTATATTTTCTAACACGGAGGACATCATTCCGATGATTCTTGATGCCTCTACCTCGCGTGAGCTTTGGGTCGATTTGGAGACTGCGTTTGCATCTCCATCCACTACTAGAATGTTAAATCTACATTTGAGTCTTCATAAACTTAAGCAAGATGATTTGTCCGTCATGGATTACTTATACAAAGCTAATCCATATGCAGACGAATTAGCAGCAGCAGGCCGCCCTGTTTCGCTGGCCGACTTTAATGTCTTTGTTTTTAAGGGATTACACACTGAGTTTGAGTCTATGATCACTACCATAACAGCTTGACCCACACCAGTTTCCTTTACGGAACTTCATAGCATGCTTTTTAGTTACGAACTCCTTCATGGCATTTTTTCTGATAAATCAAATAACCCTGTTTCTTTTGTTGGTGAACTGACTTTATCTCCGTCAGCTCATTTGTCCCAATGCAACAATTCAAATTTGAACAATCATGGGTCTCGGCGTGGCAACAATAATAATAATGGCTCAAACCGTGGGAGTTATAATGGGTTTCCACACACTGGCTCAAATCACTATAATGGTAACCGTAACAACAATGGCTCTTACCGTGGTAATAATTCATATTGAGAGAATAAAAATCAGTTCAATAATGGTAATCCGTATCGAAATCAAAATCTTTTCTTCAACAATTCATTTGAAAATAGAGTTCAATGTCAAATATGCAATGGCCACAATCACATAGCTATGAATTGCAACTAACGCTTTAATCATGCCATCTCTCCTACTGCCAATATGGTGTCTTTTAATCAGCCTCATCAACTCATGTCACAGTATTCTTGGTTTCCTGATACAGGGGCTACGAATCATGCAATGCCAAATCTCTCAGCCTTAGGCCATTCCGAGGATTATCATGGTACTGAGAAGTTTCATGTTGGTAATGGTAACAGTCTCTTTATTGCTAATACTGGTTCTACAACAATATCTACTCCTTGTCGTTCCTTTAAAATTAATAATGTTCTTCATGTTCCTGATTTAACTAGCTAAGCCACTTCTTTCTGTACAAAAATTTACTTATGATAATAACGTTTATTTTGAATTTCATCCTTATGTCTTACATGTAAAGGATCGCATCTTCGGAAAAATACTTTTGTCCGGGTTGAGTAATAAAGGTCTTTATTCTCTTTTGAGTTCAGATATGTCTTCACCAGCTTTTTCGTCTGCTTTTCTTAGTGAAAAAGACTCTTCTACAGATTGGCATAGTCATCTTGGTCATCCGCATCCTCGCCTTCTTCATCAAATTATTTGCAATAATAATTTTCCAATTTCACAAAATATCTTCAACTCCATTTGTCATGCATGTCAACTAGGAAAGTCGTTAAGGCTTCATTTGCCTTGACAAATCATAAATCTAAATCTGTTCTTCAATTAATTTTTAGTGATGTATGGGGACCTTTCCCTACTCTTTCAATAGGACATTGTTTTTTTGTTATCTTTGTTGATGCTTATTCAAAATTCATTTGGTTTTATCCAGAGTCGGTCTGGGTTTTTTAAGATCAGGGCAAATTTTTTCAAGTGCGCCCCTTTATACAAAATAAATAAATAAATTATCAACTAATTAATTTTATTAAAATTATAAGAATTTACAAAAGATAAGGAAGAACACTTTAAAATGTCATCGAAGCAAAGAATCATCACATGTACCTACAAAATAAAAAATATTAATGAAATTGGCAAAACTAATGAAATACACACTGTAGTTGGCAAGTTTTACTGATTACGCAATTGAACTTTTAATTTTTCAAATTACCCCCATTAAATTAATTATTATTTTGAAATTGGGTTATTCCGTTAAAAAAAAAAATTGACGTTAATTTTTTATCTACAAAACTAATGAATTACCCACTGTAGTTGGCACGTTTTACTGATTACATCATTTAACTTTTAATATTTCAGATTACCCCATTAAACTAATTAAAAATGATTATTTTAAATATTTTTAAAAATAATTATTATTTTCAGTAAAAAATATTAGAAACTTTAATTTTTTCCATAAAATGAGTAAAGTTTCATAAAATATAGATTTAAAAAATTAAAGTTATATGAAACCTTCTTGATTTTAAAAAAAAAATTATTTTTTCTTTTGAAAATAAAGTTTATTTTTTTGAATCTATTTTTATAAAATTTTACTCATTTTTTTAAAATATGAAGAATTTTCCATTTTTTTCTTGAAAATAATATTTATTTATAAAAATTATTAATTTTTTTTTGAAAAATTGAATCATTTTTTATTTATCTTTTACTATTTTTTTTATTTTAATTTCTATTTTTAGTTTTTTAAAAAAAATTATAATATTAAGAATGGGTCATTCTGTTAAAAAATTAAGTAGACATTAATTTTTACTTAAAATCACTTTAATTTTTTGAATCTATATTTTATGAAACTCTACTCATTTTATGAAAAAAAAAAGTTTTTAATATTTTTATACTAAAATAATAATTATTTTAAAATATTTAAAATAATTATTTTAATTAGTTTGATGGGGTAATTTGAAAAATTAAAAGTTCAATGGTGTAATCAGTAAAATGTGCCAATTACAGTGGGTAATTCATTAGTTTTGTAGATAAAAAATTAACGTCCGTTTATTTTTTTTAACGGAATAACCCAATTTCAAAATAATAATTAGTTTAGTGGTGTAATTTAAAAAATTAAAAGTTCAATGGTGTAATCAGTAAAACCTATTTAATATTTAAAATGAAATCTAAACCCCAAAACATCATTTAAAATGTCTTCTTGTTATACTTTTAAATGCAAAATCATCAATTATACTATCATATTTAATATTTTCTAACATATCATTTTAATATATAATATCCCTAATCTTTTTTATTTTATTTTTTTATACACATAAATATATAAGGTTATAAAAAATTTTGGACTCCCTCAACTGTGGGCCCTGGGCGGTTGCCCTGTTGGCCCATGCCCAGGGCCGGCTCTGGTTTTATCCCATGCAAAATAAGTCTGATGTCTTTCCTATATTCAAAAAGTTTAAAGAAAATTTAACTGTAAAATAAAATCAATTCAAACAGATTGGGGTGGTGAATACCGTAAATTGAATCAATATTTTGAGAATTTGGGTATTAATCACAGACTAACCTGCCCACACACACATGAACAAAATGCTATGGTTAAACGGAGGAATCGCCACATTGTTGAAACTATTTGTTCATTCAGCTGTTCCATTTAAGTTCTGGCATTTTGCATTTGATACTGCTGTTTATTTAATCAATCGTATGCCTTCTAGTGTTTCACATAATAAGTCTCCTTTTGCATGTATCATGGGTCATCCACCAGATTATAAGTACCTAAAAACTTTTGGATGACTATGTTACCCATTCATTTGTCTATATAATCGAAACAAAATTGACTTTCGGTCTACTGCTTGTATTTTTCTTGGGTATAGCTCCGCACACATGGGATATCGTTGCCTTGCTTTGCGGACACAAATTCTATATAGCTCGACATGTGCGTTTTGATGAAACTTCCTTCCCATTTGAGAAAAAATCTATTTTGGGAGCTTATTCTCATTCCTCAAGTTGCCCATTCCCACCATGGGGTCAACTAAAGTCACCACCATATTCTGTTCCACCTTCTCCCAATATCTCCCCTTCTTCGGCTCCTATTTCTACTCAAACTCCTTCCATCTCCTACCAAATGTCAAGTCCATCTCCTACCACTTCTCAATCACCTTTCTCACCCGTCTCAGTCTCAACTTCTCCTAAAACTAATCCGGATGGACTTGATCTTGTAGTAGATTTTGGAGGCTTCTCTCCCATTGTTCAACCAGTGTGTCCTTCTCCTTCCTCTCTTTATATAGTCACAAGGAGCATGTCGAAAGCTGCTCATGTTAATCCATCTGCTTCTCTTATCGAGAAAACCATTCTACTTGAACCAACATGTTTCTCTCAAGCTCACAATTTTTCTAAATGGCGGCAAGCTATGAGTTTTGAAATTAATGCTTTGCTTTCTCAAGGAACATGGACCATAGTACCACCATCACCTACTATGAACATTATGGGATGCAAATGGGTATTTAAGGTTAAACGAAAATTTGATGGTTCATTGGAACGCTATAAAGCTCGGTTGGTTGCTAAAGGGTTTCATCAGGAACATGGTTTGGATTATGGAAAGACTTTTAGCCTAGTTGTAAAACCTACTACAATCCGGGTTGTTCTATCAATGGTTGTCTCTCTTTTATGGTGTATTCGCCAGCTTAATGTGAATAATGCTTTTCTTAATGGCATTCTATTCGAACCTGTATACATGTCCCATCCACCAGGTTTTATTGACAACTCTCATCCTGATTATGTATGTAAACTCAATAAATCTCTCTATGGACTTAAACAAGCTCCACGGGCTTGGTATCATAGGTTCTCTACTTTCTTAGTTGAACTGGGTTTCACTATCTCCAAGTCTGATTCCTCTCTATTTATGTATCATATTAACAATGTTTATATCATAATGTTAGTTTATATGGATGGCATATTACTTAATGGAAACAATGCTAAGGCCATAAATGATTTGATTAAAACTTTTAGTTTTGAGTTTGCCTAGGAAGGACTAGGGGATTCTTAATTACTTTCTAGGAGTGGAAGTTAAAAGCTACACCTTCTGGTCTGTTTTTATCTCAAAAGAAATATATTTTGGATATTATTCAGTGAGAAAGAATGACATCATCAAGACCTCTTAGCACTCCATCTTCTTTAACAACAATCCTGACTTCTCATGATGGTGACAATTTTTCTGAGCAGACTAAGTTTCGACAAATTGTTGGTGCATTATAATATGTAACTCTTACTCGACCAGACCTTGCATTTGTTGTGAATAAAGAATGTCAATTTATGCATGACCCACACCTGTCTCACTGGATTTGTAGCGCCCCAAAATCCGGGTCTTTTGAACCTTGGAACTGGTGCGTCACGATACATTATCTTCATACATATTCTTATAAACTAATGCGGAATTATAAATTTAATTTGTTCATACAATAAGCTCCTACAACATAACCCAAGAACCTTAACTCATTACATACCTTAAACAATTAAAAAGGTTTACATAATCAACCTATTTAAGGTAACATAATAGTTGATGCATAATAAGCTATTCTTGGAATTTATCCTTGTCTCTGTCTTTCCTCAAACCTTCGTCTTAATCTGAAAATATTATCATGATATAGCAAGAGTGAGCAACTACTTTGCCCAACAAGTTTAAATATAAGAAGGATATATCATGATTGAAATGGAATAAGCTTTCAAGTTTTCAACAATGTAATATAATTGTGAAAGAGCATAAATTAATTTCAATAATTGAATGACTGAATCAATAATGTGAAGTGGTCAACAATGACCATGAACAAATTTAACTGAATCTTATGATAATCAAGGTGATCAGTCTTTCATACTTGATAACATATATGCAACATGCATTAAGTGCGAATCAATAATCATATAGATGTGAAATATTTGTCAATAATTAATCCACTAGCATGCTTAAACATAATAACTAGATTTGAGTTAGGAAAACTTGCATTAACCGTCGATTACCGCTAAGCAGTCTAATTTAATCTCTTATGAAAGACCTATCATTTACAAGATTGATCTTTCAATCAACATATCATATCTCATCTCAGAATACAACTATTCTTAAAATAAATTATGTAACACTTAGCCACATAGTCAAACATTTGATAAATCCTGAACTTAATAATATTTTCGTCTTTTGATAATATTTTAAATCACTTTACTTTATCATCTTAAAACTTCATCGCTCAATATTATTAATCACTTAATAATATTTTATTTATTTAATAATAATCCTTCATAATATCTTAATCATTTCCAAATATTATTAACCATTTAATAATATTTTATTCATTTACAAATATTATTAATTATTTGATAATATTTTATTTAATAATATTCAACTCACTTCTTAATATTATTAACAATTTAATAATATTCCACTCATTATCTAATATTATTAATTATTTAATAATAATTTAATTTAGCATTAATCTAATATTATTAATCATTTAATAATAGTTTAATTTAAATTTAATATAATATTATTAATCATTTAATAATATTTTAATTTTAAAATTAATCTAATATTATTAATTATTTATTAATATTTTAATTTAACTTTAACCAAATATTATTAATAATTTAATAATATTTTAATTTAACATTAATCTAATATTATTAATTATTTAATAATATTGTAATTCTAAATATTATTTATTGCTTTATAATATTATATTATAATATTATTAATCCTTTAATAATATTTTAATCATTTATTAAACTTATAAACAATTGATTTTAATTGTTTACCCTTTACTAATTCATTTATTTAATAAATTTAAAATGCCATAATTATAAAATTTTATCAAAAATGACCAAAACACCCTCTAAAAATCTGGTTTCCTCATATCAAGGGTCTTTGCTACAAAAATTTATGGTTTTACCCTTTTTAACATTACATTACTTATTATTCACATTTATCCCTAATTCAAACATAGTTCTAAAAATATTACAGATTATAGCTCCCTTATGAACATATATTTGTTTTGAAATTTTTAAAATTCATTTACTATTTTTAAATAGTCCAAAACAGCCAAATCTTGTAACATTTTTCATAAATTGAAATCTTGTCCAAATTTTCTGAAACTTTCAGGGTATGTTCTTATCATATACATGTACTTCCTGTAAAAATTTCACAATATTTGGAGCTACACACAAAGAGTTATTCATGTTTACTTTTAAAATTACACTTTCTCTTAAAATCCATAACTTTCATTCTACACATCCAAAAATGCCCATATTTGGAGTGAACCTTTCTATCTCAGTATACTATGATACCAAAATTTTTCAGAATTTTTAAAGCATGCTAAACGGATGAAATTACCCCTAGAGTAAACTAACTAAAAACAATTTTCTCTTTTCTATCTCCAGCGTGGACAGTTGGTACAAACACAGTCACCATTTCATTAAAAATTAACATATTTGAGTGCTACCACTTGGTTTTGAAAGCTAACTTGTAACGCCCCCAAAATAGGTTCATTCCATCCAACCCATTTTGAGTCGCCAAATACATGGTACAGAAAACAACTACAACTTTATTACAACAATTGTCTTGCAAAATACAACAACACATATGTTGTGAGTTTGGATACAAATATATATCAAGCTCATGACTCATGTCCCAAAGTGGGAATGACATTTCATAATGACACCTTACATAAAGGTATAGTCTAAAAGCTGTTTTAAAAATTAGAATCTTTGGGAAGTGCTCAAGGAAACCTTCGTACATTGGAGGCCATGCGTATAGGTTATGATAGATATCATATGGCCACAGAATTATCCTTGGTTGACCCATTAGACCCCAAAGAAAAACGAGAAGATTACTATCATATTCTTCCCAATGGTGAGTCTTCTCTCGGACATATCATTATCTCCATTGTCTCTAATTGGGTATTATACTCCAAACAAACACCAAGATTATATAGGTAGTCTTTGGTAGATATACTCGGCAAGTGGATGAAACCTGACCTGTCTTATGATGAATCGAGGTTGTATGTCATTAAACATCTTGTATAATAGTGACAAAACACCCTTCCAAAGTTTAATTCACCTCACCCTCAACATCTATAGACCACCGATTCTATTCCCATGTTATTCCTCGCTTGTCCCGCCTACACTTTTATTACACGAAGGAATTGTGAAGCAAAAGGGTGAGCACAACTAGCTCGAAAGAAAATATCATGATTAAAGATAATTAAATTATCAATAGCCTTCATTAATAATAAATCGAGATTTAGAACATATGGTAGATGATAAAAAAATTTCAACCATAGTTGCGGTGAACGAAGCAATCCATTAGAAGAGTCGAATAGACTATAAAGTCTATTATCTTCTCCATGTTAAAAGTCCACCAATAATGTTTTATCCCCTGTAACATCAATCAACAATTTACATCACAATCACATGTATAACTCATAATCGTAATTGTTGTTCTAAATTCCTTTTCTCATTCAGAATGAAGATAATTTTCATCACTTGTCTTTACGAAATATCAAAGATCATGGTTATACCAAATCACAGCCTCTGCTCATAATCATACTAATAAATTCATCTTTGCACTACGGGCCAAAGATATTCATCAACAGATTCATCTTTGCTGACTCTGAGCCAAAGATATTCATCAATCATTCATCTTTGCACTACTGTGCCAAAGATATTCAACTACATGTCATCTTTTGCACTACGACCCAAAGATATTCATCAACAATTCATCTTTTGCACTCTGTGCCAAAGATATTCATCAACAAGTCATCTTTGCACTACGGACCAAAGATATTCATATCTCAAAGAAATACATAATCATTTCAGAATTTATATAAACCATAATTATAACCATATATGTTGATCAATTCACCTTTGCACTTATGCTAAAGATATTCAATTATAAATTTAATGGTCATGATCATACCAGTCAACAATTCAACTTTTACTCTTGGCCAAAGAGAACCTATAGTCACGATCATACCAATAATCTATCCATCTTTACACTCAAGTCAAAGAGAAATATCATCATTAGGGTTATAAGAATGTTATATAAAAACAATATAATCAACATATAGATTTAATCTCAAGAGTAAGATTCATAAATCAATGATTTCATAACAACTTAAACAAAATGTTATAAATTACTTAATAATCTCATAATCTAATATTATTAATACTACCACAATATTTTAATCATTTCTTAAACTTATAAATAATTTATTTTAATTGTTTACACTTTACTAATAAATGCATTTAATCATCTTAAAATGTCAACCTCATAAGATCTCATCACCAATAGCCAAAACCCTCATCAAAAATCTGCATATATCTCATATATAATTCTCAAGCCATAAAATCATATTTTCTAATTTTCTTAATTCACATAACATATTTAATTCATTTACTCATAACTAGAACATTTTCATGAAAAATACCAAATCAGTTTTAAAAATATTTCTTTTCTGGGATTTAGAAGAATATAGTCCCATGTTGAATATATATTTTTCTCAAAATTTTTAAAATTCATTTACTATTTTTCTAATGGCCAAAACCACCGAATATTCAGACATTTATCATAAATTGTACTTTTATCCAAAAATTCTAAAATTTACACGGTATACTGATATTATATAGATGTACTCACAATAACAATTTCATCAATTTTGGAGTTAATCACAAGGAGTTATAACCATTTACTTTTAAAATAGTCTTTTCTCATAAAATCCATAACTCCTAATCTATACATCCAAAAATCGCCATTTTTGGACACAATCAACAAAACTCATTAAATTATCATTTCAAATTTTTCCAGAATTTTTGAAGGTTCAGAAGAATTTCGAAATAATAACCCTTAAAATCCCTTATTATCCCTTACCTCAAAAAAAGAAGCTTACATTTGGAATAACATTTGAACGAACTTGCACCGTATAGCAATACTCAAAGTATACTCAAAATACTCACAAGAATACGCTCAATAATATAGAGAGAGAAAACTTCAATTTCTGGTGTGATTTTCAATTATAACCTAAGCACCCTATTTATAGGAAATTGCTTAGAACACAAAGCGTAAAATTTATTAAAATATTATATATATATATATATATATATATATATATATATATATATATATAATCTTCTACGCATGCCTAGAATCAAATTTTCAACCATCAAACACATGTTAAAGATGCCCCCAAACATGTCAAAAACGTTTTTCTTAATTAATTAATTAAAACTCAAAAAAATGATAATTAATTAATCCAAAACTTCAATAATTCATAATAAATAGCCCTTTTATCGGAAAATTGAATCTCATGATTTTTATAGGAAATTCAATTCTCTACAACTTTGCGTAAGAAAGTTTTTCCAAATTTCAAACAAAAATTGATGAAATCCATAAACGAAGCGATTTTTCTGTGCTATAATCAAATTTCGATCAAGAAATGGGGTCCAATCGACATGTTTAACATGTTTTAAACATTTTGGTAACAAAATACTCCTCCTCATATACTCATATATCCCACATTCACTTTGTAAAAAATATCACCATTATTATATTATTAAAAATATAATAATATATTTAAATGAATTATTTTATCGAAAAAGATAAAATATTAATTTTCAATAATTTTCGCATTAAAATTTTCTCCATCTATATCCACATAAAATGAATATTTTCCTCATCATAAAAATTAATAATTAATTTTTCACAAATAATATTATATAATCACAATATTGACAACTGTGCGGTTCTCAGAAGAGGGGCTTTCAATAAGAATTTCTCCTTCTTGGCGCATGAATTAGGTGACCAAACCTCTCCTTAGATGAACTTTCTAGACATTACCAATAATGTTATCCAATAATATTAGGATAATATGAATTATTGTCTCGATAATGGAAAATCTTGTGTATAATGACAATTATAAAATATCAACGCAAAGAATTATTGAATCAATAAAAAATCGAATAAAGAGTAATTACTGTAACAATTATTGAGTAATACCTTCTGAAAAAAAATTATCATGCTTCATGAATAGTACTCGTGAATAGTAACTCGTGAATAGTAACTCATGAATAGTAACTATAGAAAAATTGAATACTTTTATTTCATAAAATTCGGGGTCTTACATAACTTATATATCTACTACCACTCTTTGACGAATCGCAAAAAGGATTTGTAGATCCCAAATGGTAGATGATCAAAGTAAGAAAAAGTTTAAGGTTTTCTAGCCCTTCTAACATAGTTTTCATTTCTTCCTTTTTGATCTAACTTTTAACACACAAAATGGTTAGATCTATACATAACACACTAGAAAACATGTAGATCTATTTTTCTCCTTTCTTCTCTTCTTTCTCTCTTCTTTAATGGCGTGGGCAAGGAAATTGTGCCTTTCTAATTAGGGTTTCATGTTGGCTGAAGAGGAGAGAAATCCATGAAGAGCAAGGAATTGATTGATTGATTGAAGAGGAAAGAAGAAAAGGTGTGCGATTATTTCAACGACACGTGGCAGAACTCTCAGAATCCGAAAAGAGTGCTTCGAGTTGAGAGAATGTCCAAGCCTTGAGTGCTTTGAGAGAGAATGTCTAAGTCCCAAGTCACCAAAAGAGGTCTCTTCCTTCCTAGAATGAAAGGGGTATTTATAGAGTTTCCTAGAACTTAAGTAATCAAATGTCAGGCACATGTATTCAGGAAAATTCCAGAAATACCCTTTAGTCATTAGGATAATGCCCATATCGCCCTGTCCTTCTAGCCACCAATCCAATTCCTCAATCAACTCCCAAAACGAGCCGCATCCACGAGCCTTCTACCTCGGGACACGTGGAGGCTTCTCCCGAGTCTAGCATATTTATTTTTGACTTTTTTTTCATCCTTCAATTAGGTTATGTGAACCCTAATTTGCACATTTAATGAGACAGTGGAACCCTACTTATGCATTTAATTCAATTAGGTCACGTGAACCCTAATTTTGCTCTTGGGCCCATATTTGCCCCCTACGCGAGAGTCGCATTTCCAAATAGATGATCGTCCAAGAATACTTCAAGCTTGTGAACTCTTTTGCGGGACTACACTTTACAGGTCTTGAAGATAAGGGTCCTGGAAGAGGGAACCCATAGGGAGCCAAACCCTTAAGGTTAAACCCTAGGGAGGCAAATCCTAGCAGGGCGCACTATTTCTTGGACATATTGGGAAATCTTCCAAAAATCTTTCCATAGCTTGCCCAAAATTTGTTTCCTTATTTTTTCTGGAAATTGAAACAAGAAATATCGTCAAATATCACCAAATAAAATTTAATCTAATAAAAGCTTTCTTTTGGTAACTCTTTCCTTTATATCAAATCAAATCTTAATTTTATTTTAAAAATAAAATTAAATCTTTCTTTATTTGATCTTGAAAGCAAGATTTTTTCTCTCTTATTTTATTATATATATATATATATGTTCATTCACTTCCCTGATTCTGATTCGCCATATCCCAGACAAAGGTAATCATAATCAGCCACTTGCGAAATTCAGTTGGTGGGATAATCAATTTGACTTGCTTTTAAAATTCTCTTCATCACCAAAAGTGCATTCTTTTCCTTCTTCTGCAGCTTAGACATTGACAATATAATTCTGAGTCCTAGACGGTGACAATATAACCCTGAAGTCTTAGAGTAGCTTTGATCCTCTCAAAAGAGTTCAAGGTAAATTGTGTTCTCTTTAATTACCAATTAAGTTCTCATAGTAAATGACTAGGCCAGACTCCTGCGAGCAATAGGGTAATCACGCAATAAGTCTTGTTTTATACCACGACGAAGGCACGTGGGAGAACCACCATCCCTTCTTTACATGACCATAAAAAAAATTATCACAGCCTTCATTGGAGTATTCGTTGGCCAATTCCTCATGATCGTGTCATATATATATATATATATATATATATATATATATATATATATATATATATATATATATATATATATATATATATATATATATATATATATATATTGTGTAATTGTAGCCATTCTTTTATTTTTTGAGCCCCATTACCTTGATCATATCTTGGTTATTTCCCTCAGATATTATCAAAGAAAGGCTATAATTTTGGTAGTCGTTCCAAGCATTTGATTTGTGAAGCAACAGGACCTCAAAGGTATGATGGAACAAGCCCTAGGTGGTCGAACCCTATAGGCATTTTTTTTCAGGTACCTCCAATCTTTCTTTTGTATTTCGAGCCCCATTACCTTGATTACATCTCAGTTCTTTCCCTCAGATAATAAAGAGAGATTTGACATTTTTTTGACGAAAACACGAAGGGAGAAAAAAATGCTCTGCATGCGGCAAAACAACCCCAGTTGACCGAACCATAGGGGTCCAAACCCTAGGAGGCCGAACCCTAGGGGGAAATCAACATTTAGATGAAAAGAATGAAGTCTGGGAGGAGTAATTACTATTTTAACCATAACTTTTGATCCGTTTAGAGTTTCGAAGCCCATAATATATCAAAACAAAGCTAGCGATGAGCCCTACAAAAACATTGACTTTGGCCATGACATATGCAGTTATAAGTCCAAAAAAAGGCTCCAAAGGATGCTTTTGGGTTGTCTGAAGTTTTTTTGGAAAATTTTGGGAAATTGTTTCTTGCATGATTGTGATTCCTAACTCTTTCTGACATTATTTCTTCTTCTTTTCAGGTGTCTTTAAGGTTAAATATCAGATTTTCCTCTTTGCCAAGCACTTCGAGCTCAAACACTTTCTTTGACATCCTTTCTTTGCTTTTTTTAGAGTTCTTATGATAAACTTAATTTTTTTGCTTGTAGGCCCTTTCACCTGAATGCTCTACAGAACCAAAAACCACCCAGGAGTCCCCATTCATCACCAATTGGGGAAGGGCTCCCTTCTTCGGTCCTTCTGACACCTTCTGGGATAGAGTTAAGGACTATGACCGTACAGCTTTTCCTCCACCATAGAATGAAGGCTTATTTCTATATGCCCCAGCTTACGGAGGTTGGGATGACTTTTCTCATGCCAATGTAGGAGTGACCATTCGGTTATAACCGAACTGAATAGGCTATTCGGTTATAACTGAATACCAAATTATCCGTAATTTTACTATCCGGAACAATAACCAAAATTTGGAACTAACCGAATTACCGAATACCGAATTACCGAATTGTACATTCGGGTATTCGGGTAATAACTGAAATGTTCTGTCTGAATATAGATCGAGGGGAATAAGGAGTGAAGCTCAAATCAATCTAAAAAGTAAACCTTCATATTATTAAGATTTTAGAGACTAAAGAGGGGAAATAGATACATCCATAAAAGCTAATGAAAGTGTTGGCTGGGAATTACATCCAAGAATTATCATTGTTCATAACCTCCAGGCTCCAGGCTAACAAGTTTTATCCTTTTTCTCCACTTTGCCACCCCGCAATACAGCCATCTTCTTTAACAAAACCCAACAATCTCAGATATTAATCTCTATTTAATTCAATCCTAAAAATATAAAATCAACGAATCATCAAATCTGCCACATCAAGTACATACATTTATATCAAAAGCAAGCACTAATCAAAATAATAACACATATAGCCCAAAATTAAACTTCATTACATCACTTTAATTACCAGAATCACAAATAAAGCTTAGTAAGGACCACTTTTAGATTCAACTCACTTCATATAAAGCTTTATTTGCCAAGAATAGGTTAGCCTCCAAAGAACTCCTACGATCAAGCTCGCCCAATCAAAAATCTTAAATTATAAAGCCTTCGAGCTAATAAGACCTCCTCGATCACCACCACCGCTTCGCAGGTTAATACATGAGGATTCGATAGATCTCACGCCATCCCACATCCGCAGCGAAGCAATGGAAGAAGGAGATTTGAGGAGGTGTGAGTAGGAAGAAGAAATCTTAGGAGGAGCCAAGATCCGAGGTCTTGACTTAGTGGAGCAGGTAGAAGAAGGTGTGAGCACAAGGGAAGTCTGAGTATGGGAAATGATCAGATGATGACTGATGAGTAATATATAGTAGTTAGTTGATAATAAAGTAGTGGAGTGATGACTCATGCTCTGAACTTTGTATATCATGGTCCATGACTGATGAGTCATATTAATAATATTATAATTTTTAATTAATAAAGTTTGGTTATTCGGGTATCCGAATAACCTATTTTTTAAAACCAAAACCGAAACTGAATAGCAAGAACTAAATCAGATATAACCGAAATTATGAAAAAAACCAAAAAATTGAAATAATTCGGTTAAAAAAATTCGGTTCGGTAATTCGGTTTTATCCATTTTTTGCTCACTCCTAGCCAATTGCATTCCTCTCATATGCATAGAGAAGCAAGAGTACCCTTTCAGTCCCCTTCGCTTCCTATTTGATTCATCTGGTCGCATTCAAGGATGGCAGGATTAGACCGACGAGATCCTTATAAACGCTGATTACGTGGATATACTCAAGAGTGCGGGCATTTTTCGTTGTGTTTAACTATGTAGAGACCTACTTATCCAATAGGACCATAACGCCCTTACTGTATTGATCTCACGATGGTGCTCCTCTACTTGCACATTTGTCACTGCCTGGGGGGAATTCACCCCTACTCTAGAGGATGTCTATGCCCTCTATCGGTAAGTTCTCTTCTTTTTTCTATTCTTTTATTCATTCTCATCTTTTTGAAATATATATTTATTCTGAGTTACATCTTGTAGCCTTCCTATTGTTACTTCGAACTCTTGCGGCCCTTCTAGCATGTCCACTAGAGATAACGACTGTGTTGCATACTTGATGGAAGCCTTCAAGCAATATTCTCACTGCATCTCCTGCTTTAAGGGCGATACACTCCTTCCGAACTTCGAGACCTCCAGTCGGCAGAAAAATTCTTTGTTATCTTGGGTACGCTACTTCTTCCATGACTATAAGACTAACCAGTGGGATAGTTCTATTCACGACAAATCCTTTCTTCCCCTCCGTGAAGAGACTTGTCCCTTTCCTCTGACATCTTATCTGGCTATGTGGTTATCCCGCTTCCTCTTCCCTGGATCTCCCGTAGATGGCTTCTGCCCGTATGTTTAGTTTGGCAGCTTTATTATCTCGGGTCTTGGAGATTCCCCTTTTTTCTCTCTTCCTAGGAACCTTATATTGTCGCTTAGACGAAACAGCACTTGCCATGAAAGAATCTGTTGGGAGGTAATCACTTTCATATATATATATATATATATATATATTATTAATTGTCTTTCAAACTGCATTTTTTCTTCTTTAAACTTTTTCTCATTTACCCAGGTATGACGTCAATTTCTTCGTTCCATGCTCCTTCCTTCAAATTTTTCTTTTCGAATGCTTTTCAGGCTATTCCACTCTTGAACATCTTTCTAAGAAGAAGAAGAAGTCTCATCTTCCTTTTTTATCACCCAACATCATCCCCCGTACAAAACGTTGGATTGATCACCGATTTAGTCCTAACAGTACAGATTTACGGCCTTTCCTTGATGATTATTCATGCTTCATTGCTCGTCCCTATACCATTGTTTCAGGGGGTTGCGGTCATCTACCTCATTTTTACAAGCGCAAATTTCGCACCTACTCAAGCCTCAACAGATTGAGTGGTTCTGTACTGTCTTGATTCGTCTTCCTTCGGACCACAGAGCTTCTCTATTTCATTGAGAATAATGGTTTTGGCACCGTACTTTATTCTCCTCACAAGGTCATGAGGCGATTCAGATTAGACCAGGAACGTCCTTTCGATCACACCTGTCAGGGGAATTATGAGGCTACTCTTCTCAACTTTGTCTCTATCTCCCCCTCTTTTACATGGGCATTTCCAAGGTTACCAAGTGATCCTTATAGATCCCTTCCTTTTGTCATACCAGATGATTCTCGGAGCGGGCGATATACTATTCGCAAGCGTAACTACTGGCAGGTCAATCTTAAAAGATGATCCTTGATTTGTTTAATGCCAATTTCTATTTCAAAACATCTCCAATGGGGCCGACTGATATGTTCTCCTAAGACCAATGTCTGCTCAGCACTTTGGCCAGCCAGTAGCCGGTTGATTAAGCATAAGGCTTTGATGCCTAAGTCTTCTTTTCCTCAATTAGCAGAAATTCCTCCTCGAAATGATCCAGATACTCTTCCCGCACAGGCTCCCACTACTTTCAGAAGTCTTCCAACACGGGCTCCGTTTCAGGCGTCTCCTCCAGCTCATCCCCAAGGATCCTCTGATGCTGAGGAAATAAGAGTTACTCCTTCTAAAATGAGAGCAACTACTACTACTGATTCTAAGGTGGCTCCTTCTATTGCTTTTGTCGTGGTTCTAGTCAATCGTCCTCCTGTCAGGCTTATCATAAAGCCATTAGCAAAACGCCCTCTTGATAATGTTGATTCTAGTATGCTGGCAGCCGAGGATCCGACCAAGAAGCCCACTCACCTTATAATGACCTTGGTTATCCTCCGGGTGGCCAAGGCTTCGAGGAATCATCAGCTATACAACATCTTCCTGCTCCTCCATCCTTTGTCTCGATGAATTCTATGGTGGCCTCTAAAGTAGCTCCTGCCAGAGCTTCCTTCAATCCAAGTGGGGATCTTATTTCTTGGAGGGGCTTCCAGATATCATCTTCTAGTCAGAAAAGTCTTGAGCGTCTCCCAGCTCGGTTCCCGCAGATACTTGACCGGCTGATTATTAAGGTAAGCCCAAACCTTCTTCCTAGATCAGCTCGTAGTCCTTGTTCTTGGGTTGCACACTCTTTCTTTATATTCGTTGCGAGTCGAGGACTTGAAGAAGTTTAGCGATGATGTAGAAGACTTTGCATTCATGGGTGTTGACATGTCTCCTTTTCGTGCTAGGCAAGATCTTCTCAAGTCAAGTTTTAATCTTGTTGCACTACTTTCGAGGGTTGCTGTACGTAAATGTGAAGATGAGTCCTTTTAGTACAACTTTTTGAGTTTGACGAAGCTGCAAACAAATTAAAGATCCAGTTTTGAGATTTGGAGGGCAAGCTTCAGGATCTAGAGGCCAAGTTTCAGGATGTAGAGTGCCAACAACGGGACTTGGAGTCAACTACCCGACAGGTTAGAGAGCTGAAAGCAGCAAATCTTAAGATTCGGGACACTGCCATTGCTGACTTATATAGAGAGAGACACACACATGAACTATGTATACTCAACTATATATATATATATATATATATATATATATATATATATATATATATATATATATATTAGATAAATTAATTAAATATATAATTACACCATATGTACGGTAAAAAAGCTATAAGTAGGATTACCTTATCTTTATGGCAACCTAAGCTTGGCCGGTGGTGGAGACAGCGATGGCGACTCCTGATCTTCCCTTCTCCCACTTTCTCCCACTCCCTCTTCTTTATCTTTCGCTCCTATAAATGGCGATCGACTGTCTATTTTTGATATTTGAAAGCATCAGTGACCAGGTTCTGCGACCACATGCGGTCGCTGAATTTTAATAACGTGGATGTATTAGCGACCGGTATTCGGTCGCAGTAACTTATATGGTCGCAAATAACGTCCCCGCCAGTATTTACGCTAAATTTTGGGCAGTAAAATTAAATTAGCAACCGAACAGCGACCGAATGCAGTCACAAAAAATAACTAGCGACTGGATTAACGAACGGTCGCTATAAAGACAATTAGCAACCGCAAACTGTGGTCGTAGATTCTCTTGGTTGATGTTGGACCTTTTTATCGTAGTGTGAACACCTGTGAAAAATTGACTATGAATGATGGAACAACGAAGGCTAATGAGAAGTGGTTTAGAAGTATAGTTGGTGGGCTGATGTACTTGACTCATACCCACCCTTATATTATGTTTCTTGTCAACTTAGTCTCAAGATATATGCATATTCCTTCAATGCATCATCATGGAGTAACCAAACAAATTCTTCGATACATCTGCACAACCGACAATTACGGATTTTGGTATAGTTCAGTTACTAATATGCAATTAGTTGATTTTACTGACAGTGATTGGGCAAGTTTTCTAGATGATAGAAAAAACACGAGTGACTATATATTCAACCTTTGTTCAGGGGATGTTTCATGGAGTTCAAAGAATCAAGTTACCAATGCATTATCTTCATTGGAAGCGAAGTACATTGCAGAAACATCAACTGCTTGTCAATGTATTTGGATAAAGAGAATTCTTGCATATTTGCAACAAGTTCAGCATGATTCCATAGAAATTTATTGCGACAACAAAGCCACAATTGCAATGACAAAGAATCTTGTCTTCCATGGAAGAACCAAACATATCAAACTTTGTCATCATTTTATCAAAGATGTAATTGCAGGAGGAGTAATGGAATTGAAGTATTGTCCTACAACTGAGCAAGTGGCTGGTTTTACTAAAGTTCTTCCTTACTCTAAGTTCGTGAAGTTCAGATCTCTTCTTAGTGTATCCAGTTTTTGCATCAAGGGGGAGTAATAAAATATGATGCACATGTCTAGAATTTGTTCATTATTTGAATAAGTCAAGTAGCTGTTACTAGAGTTCTTTTACCAGACTAGTTATTCTTTAGGAACAATCATAAAGTGAGAACTATCTCTACTTCTTTAGGCCCAAGTAAGTGAGTTTTCTAGTTATGTTTTACTTTATATAAGTGATAGCTAGTATGCTCCAGTTGCAGCAGAAGATTAGTATTCCTTTCATTATTGAAATCAAAATCACTTCCATTATTGCTCTGTTTTTCTACAATAGCAGAGTAAAACTCCTGCCTTGTTACTCATTTTTTTGATATCTAACTTAACCTATAAATATTTGCCTATGTTGCTTTGTAATCTCCAGTAAAGAGCATACCTTACCCCAACAGTTGAATCCAATACAATTTAAGTGCAGATATTTACACCAACATAATTGACCAATTTTTACTCTGATGCATATCCGTTGGTAGCGAATGGATTAAAAATCTTATCAATTTTCTTGATTTTGAAATTGTAGTGATTTTGACCCTAATTTTGACTATAACATGCTAGCCTATACATCCGCTACTAATTAATAGTAGCGGATGATGTAAAATTTTGTCCAAAATATTGTTGATTATGGTTGACTTGAGAGGTAGTTTTGTCATAATCACATATGCTACTAATAGTAGCGGATGCAGTTTTTCAGCTTCTAATTATCTCAACCGTTAATAATTGGAACGGACGCTACAAATAGTTTTTAACCTATTTTCATCTATATCAAGTATTTATTATGGATCATTCCCTATATGTTTTTGTGTGTGTGTGAGTGTATGTGTGTGTGTGTTTATTTATCAATGATCATATAAGTATTACCAAGTGCACATATTAGCTATCCTTATGGACAAAAGGTTTTAAAATATTTAATTTATCTACAAGAAAAACATACGCCTCTCGTGATGTTCTCTTTCACGAGCACATTTTTCCTTATTTCATAATTCCTTCTCCCTTATATCATTCTCATGTTCTACCTTTACCAATAAATGAACCTATTAATAACCAAGATAATCTTACCCTTCCTCTGCCTACTCCCACCCCCTCTCCTACCATAATCAACCCCACTTCTCCGCGACCTCAACGCAATCGTGTTCCTTCTGCTTATCTTAAAGACGACTACTATGTTTCCGTTGCCCTCTCTCAACCTTCTTCATTAACTGCTGGTTCAGGTACATCTCATCCGCTAGACCCTTTTCTCACTTATGAGTGGGAAATATACATATTATTTAGATACTTTTGGAGTTAGTATTTTACTTTCTTTAAGTGATTTTAGTGCATTGTATTTGTTGTTTTTATGTTATTTTGTAGAAGAATGCAAAGGAAGGGCGATGGGATGCAAAAGGAGGTGTCGGGTTCTGTTTCAGTTGTTGCACGGATTTTGGTTTCCTATTAGAATTTGGATGCTCTAAAGCCTAATTTTTGCATGGGAATTAATAGTAGATTTGAAAAAGGAATTGTACTATAGTAGTTTATTAAAATAAGGATATTATGCATGTAAATTTAATTAGGATTGTAATTCTATTAGGGTTAGGAAAAATAAACTCTTATAAATAGTCTTATTTTGGGATTGTAAAATATGTTGGGAAAAAGGCTAATAAACACCATATGAGGCTAATTTTCTTCCAAGTTCAATAGCAAGTAAGATATCAATGGAGATGGAGGTCATGGATTGATGAAGCTTGAAGATAGAAGACTTGTGGGAGACAATTTTTTTCTCTAAACCTTTATTTATTCTTGTCTTTTATTAATGTTGAATATTTTGTGATTATAATTTTATCTGCTATGAACAAGGTTTTAATATAAGAATTTTAGTGAAATATCATGTGCAGTTTAAATTGAATTTATTTCTATTTGATTGGCACCATATAAATTTGCTTATCATATTTTTGTGTGTTCATGTATTAATTAACTAACTAGTATTAATGGGATAATCAATATGAAATTGAGAGATGGATTATAGGTTTAGATCTGAATATAATAACATATGTTTATTTTTCCTGCATGGGATGTAATTCATGATTCGTGTATAGGATAAAGATATACCTATATGTCATGTGTAACCAATTGGAGAATATATGTTTAAAATCCTTGTTAATTTAATTCACATAGTAATATAATGAATTATTTAGCTAGGATGTTCATTTCCGATTCTTTCCCATTGTGGTAAATTTAGAAAGGATATGTTTATATGACTATCGGAAGAGGTGTATAAATATTAACGAATTCTCGGTTAACAACTCATCGTGATCGTATAATTAAATTTAGAGTTATGATATTTGAATGAAGTATGGGATGAAATTGAATTCTTAAATGTATTTATCTATGTATTTATATTTTATTATTTAGTTATTTATGTTTAGTTAAATTAGTAATTTAAATTAATTCATCCGTTTAAATAAGATTGACTTGATATAAAATTGGTACTTGGGAAAACGTTAGAATTAATTACTCGTGGGAATGATACTCTTCTTATCACTTTATTACTTGTTGACCGTGTATACTTACACGTATTTATTGATTGTTAAATCAACCAACATGTTTTTAGCACCGTTGCCGAGAAATTATTTTTTTAATATCTTTATATTGATTTCAATCAAGTTGATCTTAATTTAAACTTGTATTTTTGTTGTAATTAATTTGTTTAATTTTTGTATTTTTAAGATAACGCATCTTAGCAGATAAAAGGAGACGGTTGCGGAGAGCGACAACTGACCTCTTTCCAAGAAAGTTCTTGTATTAATTTCTTTTATTGCATACTTTCAGGATAATGTCAGTTTCAAGTTTGGGGGTCTTCCTATATTTTGTTTTGATGTGTAAATTTATGTTGTGATTTTATTTTTATTTTATTTTTTTATTTTGATATACTTTCAGGATAATGTATAATATATATATATATATATATATATATATATATATATGTTTAACAAGAATTATAAGATGATGGAAAATCTGCTTTTCATAAGTACTACATCTGTTCCTTTATATAAGTCGTTTTAGAAAAATGTTTTTGTTCTTTAATATAAGTCGTTTGAGAATTTTAAGTAAGCATTAATTGCTTAGTTTTCAATATTACCCTAAATATTAAATGTAACTTTGGTTCTCTCACTATTTTATGTCCAATAAATATCAATCTCTTCTTTCAATACAAGGGCAATATAGACAATTGATATTATAGTTAATGTTATACAATCATTACTTTAATACTTGTGTACAACTCTAAAACGACCTATATTAAGAAACAGAGGGAGTAATTTTTTATATTGTATTTGTTGGCCTTTAGCCTCTGTTATATAGAGAAAATATTACATGATTACATGACATCTAATTCAAAATTTAAATTAATCCTAATCTATCTAAATCAAATATTTGTTACAGCTGAGTCGATTCTTATCGAATACAGTAGCTTGTTTGAAGAGTTTTAAGTATATGAGATACTCTGTCAATAATTAATGTTATATTAATATATGGGTAGAATTTTTCAAAGGCGGCATCAGACACTTATTGGGGCACCAGGCCGTACTGTAAGGAGCCGTCCTTCAGGAAACTGAACATATATAATGTCTTTTTTCTTTTTTGTCTTTGTTTACAGTTAGAATCTATCTCAATATTATGAATTTTAATTAGATTTTTGATGATTTTGACTCCTTTGTTCTTCATTGTCAGAGTATACTGCAGTCTCCACTTTGTAGTGAACTAGAAAGTGAATATCTGCCACTATCTTTATTTTTTTTCTAGAAAAACTTATAACTTTATATATATATATATATATATATATATATATATAGGGGATACATGTTTTGCTTTATTGTGTCTTTTTATGTGGGGTTTTGGTCTTATGGAATCACTTCTTTTTTTATTTTTCTGAAAATTTTACAGAGAAAAAATTAAGTAAAATTAAATGACCAAATTATATAGTAATAAGTTGGTTCCCAAAAACACCCGCGTCCCAAAAAAGATGTCACGCACAATAGTTGTGCGGATGAAATGGATGGGATATATCATCCGCATAACTATTATGCAAATGAGAATCCAAAAATTATATCTCATCAGTACAATAGTTATGCGGATGGGATATACCATCCGCATAAAAGTTATGCAGATGAGAATAATTATAACTTTTAGATGACAGAAATAAATAGTGAGATCTGCGTTTGATGGATGTGGCTAGCTCCCATCCAAACCCGAGCTCACCCCCTTTAGCGACGGACCGGGCGACGGTTCGGTCATACAACCGTCGTCTATACTTTTAACGACGCTATATGTTGTCCGTCGCTAAAAGTATAGACGACGGTTGTATGACCAAACCGTCACCGGGTCCGTCGCTAAAAGGGAGGTGAGCTCGGGTGAGTTGGATAAGAGGTGAGCTTAAGATCCGGACCGTATATAGGGACAATTGATCCATACGTTTTAAGGATAACATTATCTTTATAACTGATCTTAATCGTCCATTTACGGATCGAACGGTATAGAGAAACTACAATCCGCATTTTAATATGGGAGCGTCCGCAGATTAGTTCTGCGCATTGAAAAAATGACCACAAATACACTTCTTTTATAATAAAAAAAAAAAAAATCACTGTCCGCACTTGTGCGGGTGAAGAAATTTTCTTTTTTGTGTGTTAAAAGCTAATGCCCATTTTTTCATTTTTTTTACCAAGAACGATGCTAGTTGGCTTGGGTTATCCATGAAATTCATGGCAACTTGATTCTCAGTAAGAGCCCATTCAAACATGTTTCATACTAGTGAAAGCAGCATTGTTGTCGCGATCATCTACAATAATTTTTTCACGACTATGTTGCCAATTAACTTCACAAGTAAGTTGTTACAAATCAATTCCAATTCCAAATCAACTTCGATTGCCGGCTTTCATCTTGTTTGCCAAAGTCAATAACAACAAATTCTTAGAATTGATTTACCTGGCAACATTAATTTAGTTTAGATGCGTCCTTTGCTTAAAGGATCGATGAATATAGTGTAGTGGGTTAAAAGCTTCTTTTGCGTAAAAAATAATAATAATAATAAATAAATTTTTTGTTCGTATTTTAATTGTGCGGACGGTGATTTTTTTAAAAAAATATTTTTAGTCAATTTTTCTATCTGCAGAACTAAATTGTGGACGTTCTAATATTAAACTGTGGATTGTAGTTCTTCTATACCGTTCGATCTGTAAATGGACAACTAAAATCTATTGTAAGGATAATGTTATCTTTACAACGTTGATTATGGATCAGTCTCATATATATATAGTCCGGATCCAGTCCGGGATCCCGGACTTTATAAAATACGGACTTTTTTTTTTTTTTTGCTTTTTTTTGAAACAACTAAAAAAAAATTATGGAACTGAAATTTTTACATAATACAGTGTTTTGGGTGTGATTTGGATACCTATACCAAAAAATGTATATACAGTCTGAACACTGTATTATGTAAAAATTCCAGTTCCATAATATTTTATTTTATTTTTACTTGTTTAAAAAAAAAAGCCAAAATTTTTTTTTTTGAGGTCCGTATCAGATCGGTTCTCAAACGAATTAGTCCATGAACAGATCAACTGTGACGACAAGCTTTTGAGTTATAGCGACAGTATGTTTAACGGATTAGAAATCTTATATATATACAGTCTGGATCTTAAGTTCACCCCTTATCCAACTCACCCGAGCTCACCCCCCTTTAGCGACGGACCCGGCGACGATTCGGTCATACAACCGTCGTTTATACTTTTAGCGACGCTATATGTTGGCCGTCGCTATATGTTGGCCGTCGCTAAAAGTATAGACGACGGTTGTATGACCGAACTGTCGTCGAGTCCGTCGTTAAAGGAAGGTGAGCTCGAGTGAGTTGAATAAGGGGTGAGCTTAAGATCCGGACTATATATATATATAACTCTTTTGAGACGTGGAGGAGTAGTTTAGAACCTTATGAGCTCGGCCACTAGGCCCACTATGAGACATAATATATCTTTGTTTAATTTGTTAAGTGGACTTATGATTTGCTGTGAATTTATGTATTCAAATAATAAAAATAAGATATTAGTGAGGTTTCACTTGCAGACATCTAAAGTCAATTTCCAAGTTTATCATGCCTTTTAGTTTTGATGTAGCCGCTCTATCAAGTTGACATTTGGCAATATAAAAATTTGTTCAAAATTATAATTTTAAGGGAAAATAAAAAAATAGATAACCTTTGATTATGTTTCCCGCTAAGTAACTAATCACCTATGGTAAAAAATAAAAAATAATCTAAACAATTCACGTGCCTAATACATTTTACAAATTCCATTTTTTATTTCTATTTACTTTTACTTGGAATTTAGGGGAAAAATTAAAAATCTTTCCTCATATGCAAACTTTCTAAATTTGAGGGTAAAAAAATTGATTTGTTACGAATTAGAGATTACCATAATAGATGTTTTTTTCTGTTTTTTTTCGAAGATACTAAGAATGTTAACAAATTGATGACAGTAAACGTTAGAGAAAAGGGAAGACCAAAACGCATCTTGGACTTGGCAAATTGGCTATCTTTATTCTCTCTGTTTTTCTTGCTTCTCTCACTTAAATTTTGACACCTGACCTCTTATTTACTTTTAAAGTTAATTAGTATAAAGTAAAAGGCTAGATATCAAACATTTAAGTGGGGGATACAAGGGGGACAGAGAATCTGCTCTCCTCAAAGAGGGCACAACACATTTGAGGACTCCTGCTAAAATTATTGGGGAAAAAGCATTTTTTACATTTTGTCAGTTGTCGTGTTTTAAGCGATTAGTCAACATCTTTAAAAAATTCAATTGACCCTAATTGTGGTTTTAAAATGCTTAATCAAGCCATTAAAGTCAAATTTTGCTCACGGGAGTTAAGAAATTCCTATGTGGCAACCCGATTGTTAACTTTCTCTACCTTTACCCCATTGTGTTGATGTCGAGTTGTAAGCATTGAGCCATTGTACATTAAAAAATGCAAATAATCAAACACACGTAGATATGGTATGCAAATGTTAAAAATGAGGTAGAAAATATTTATAATATGTATAATATTAATTTAAAAATTAATATTATAATATTTATAATATGTATGTTTTATTTTAAAAATAAAATAAAAATACATTTATATTTTAAAATACTTATAAAATTTAAAATAAAATATTTTAAAAATAAAAGTATTTTATTTTTAATATGTATGTTTAAAATTAATATTATAATATTTATAATATTTATATTTTATTATAAAAATAAAAATAAAAATAAAAATACTTTTATGTATAAAAATAAAAATACTTTTATGTATAAAAATAAAAATAAAAATACTTTTTAAAATAAAAAATTTAAAATAAAAAGTATTTTTATTTTTAATATATATATTTAAAATTAATATTATAATATTTATAATATGTATGTTTTATTTTAAAATAAAATAAAAATATTTTTATGTTTTAAAATACTTATAAAATTTTAAAATAAAAATACTTTTATTTTTTTATTTTACATCTTTTTTCTTTACCTAAAAATAAAAATAAAATACTTGAATGTATAATAAAAAAATACTTTTATGTATAAAAATAAAATAAAATACTTTTAAAATAAAACTATTTTTATTTTTAAAAATTTATAAGTATTTTAAAACATAAAAGTATTTTTATTTTTATTTTTATTTTTAAAATAAAACATACATATTATAAATATTATAATATTAATTTTTATTAATATTATACATATTATAAATATTTTCTAGACCTCATTTGTAACATTTGCATACCATATCCACGTGTGTCTGATTATTTGTATTTTTTTAAAAGTATAGTGGCTCTATGCTTACAACTAGACAAACACAATGGGGTAAAGGTAGGAGAAGTTGGCTGACTGGCTTGCCACGTAGGAATTTCTTAACCCCCGTGAGCAAAATTTGACGGAATTGCTTGATTAAGCATTTTTAAAAACCACAGTGGGTCAATTGAATTTTTTAAAAGTACAATGGCTAATTGCTTAAAACACGACAACCACAGTGGGATAAATATGCTTTTTTCCTAAAATTATTATTATGCTCTTTCCAATTACTAAAAGTATTGACAAACCAAAGGCTAGATTTGTCATTTGAGATTAAAATTTTGAGGATCTTATATAGTTACCCTCTATTACACTACTAGTTAGTTGGATCCGGTTATAGTGAAGTTGACACTAATTTTATCATAGTATAAGTTTATATAAATTTTTATTACATTGATTATAGAAAACATTACATTTAGGAGAGATCGAGATGCGGTTATAATTAAGCACTAACCGCAACCATAATATGTTGTTACTAATATTAACAACCACAACTATGCAGTTATTTGCGATCAGTGACGGATCCACCTTAGAGTAGAGGGGTCAATTGACCCCAAATTTTCAGGGGGTCAATTTGTCCTCCTCTCCCCACCCTCTATATAAAATGTTTATTTAAAAAATTAATGAAAACCACAATATGCGGTTAGTAAAAAATAAAAACCGCACCGCATTCACAAATTGTGCGGTTTTATGCGGTTGCAGTTACAGATGCAATTTCTTGCTCTCCCCTAGTTGCATTAGCCAATGCAATAAAAAGATATTGAACTTATCAATGCAACATTTTTTATAATCAATGCAAGAACAAATTATAAAACTTATTACGATAAAGCTGGTGTCAACTTCACCCTAACTGAATCCGTTCTTTTGCTTTCTTCCCTTCCTTTGCTTTTCAGAATTTGGCAAATCTAATTTCTCAAATTGGAACTGAAAATTATTTTTAAATTTCAAATGTAACATGCAAATGTATTTAAAAAGTACTTAATCTAATTTATAATTTAGATAATTGTATAATCAAAAAACTATCTCCATATTGGAAAAATATTAGATATAACTGTAATACCAAGTTATTTGTAGAAAATTGATATTTTTACAATATAAAATTAATATTTTCACAAAATCTCTCTGACATAACTAGATAAGAGTGAGATTCATTACTATATATTAATGTAACTTTGAGAAACTATCACTTATACAGTAAAAATATCAAAAAAAAAATTATTGTGTGAGAAAAAAATAACATGTTATTACTATTTACCCAAAATATTTTCTTGAAAACTAAACCAAGTATATTGGGTATTGAGACAATTCAAATACGTATCTGCTAACACAAAAAATGAAACCGAGTGAATACTGTTTATTAAAATGGCGGCAACTAACAAACTAACATTCAAATATATATTATTTAATTATTTATTTAAGTGAAAACCCCAATATCTGTGTGATTGGCCGGCTATTCAAAACAACTCAAGTCCATCGTCCTCTTGCAGATCATGGACCTTTTCACGGCCGTGCCAACTGTACCCTTTTCTCTGATATGTCCCATAATTTCTGCCCAATTTAAAATTCTATTTGTGGGTATTGCTAGCTATATATATATTTGCAATAGTTTTATTGTTTCAACACACTTAAAATTTGCCTCTGAATATTGCCAAAATCTTTAGACTTTGGCCGATATTCAGAATGCTCTGCTTTGGGAGTTCATTGAGCTGATTACCCATTTGGTTTCTACTCTCTTTTCATGCTGAACATCTTGATTTCTTAAGGGGGTTTTCGCTGGTACGTTTGTAAATTCTCTCTCTCTCAAAATAATTATGTTCAGGAGATCAGTGGATTAATATATATGGTCTTTTAAACTAAATCTTGCTTCACCTTTGAAAGCATGACAATCATTTTGGGACAAGTATATAACTTAAAAGTGAACATATCCTTGATGGGTTAGAGCCTAGAGGCGAATGGATCAGTGGAAAAATGTGAAGGGAACATTTCTTTTGTCTGCATTTTCATTTCTTGAACAAGAAAAGGCCACTTTTCTGTAATATTTAGGTAAGGATTATTCATAATATGTAACTGACCATGATTCCGGAAACTTTTTATTTGGGTATCAACTTGATGGGTATTACTATTAACATATATAGTCCTGCATAAATTTAATAATTAATCCGTGTTTTAGGAAATTAATTATTATCATTCCCAAAGATGGAAGAGTAATAAAAAAATCATGAGCTTGTGGAAATATATTGTTAATGAAAAAAGTATAAAAATGTAATTTTCTGGTGGCAGAGCTGAATCTGAAGGAGATCATATCTAAAATGAATGATAAGTCGATTGCCCTTGATGCTGTTATCAAAGAAGCAGTTGATCTGGTATGTGCTTAAAGAAAAAGATTCAAATCTTCTCTACTTACAAGTATATTATTGACCTTATGTGTTCCTTCTGAATTTTCCCATTTTTTGAAATGGAATTTGCTTCATGCAGGAAAATGCACCTCTAGAAGAAGTTTTTGAGCATCTAAAATGCACGAGAGAGGGGTTGACCTCCGATGCAGTTCAACAGCGATTGGAATTGTTTGGTTATAACAAACTTGAAGAGAAAAAGGTTTATTTTTCTCAGTGCCTAATTCAACTAGCTAGTTCCTTATTTTTGTGAAATTAATCTTCCCCATTGATTTGGATTGCTGTGGTTATTTCTTCAACAGGAAAGTAAAGTATTGAAATTTTTGGGGTTTATGTGGAATCCTTTATCATGGGTTATGGAAGCTGCAGCTATAATGGCCATAGCTCTTGCACATGGAGGGGTATATCTATATGCTTTTATGTTACTATGCTACAAGTATAAGTTTAGGCAAGTTTTAAAAATTGTAAATGATTTCATATTGAGTAAGCCTTGTATATTTTGTGCAGAACAAGGGTCCAGATTATCATGACTTTTTCGGGATCTTGATTTTACTCATCATCAACTCGACCATCAGTTTTATCGAGGAAAATAATGCTGGAAATGCTGCTGCTGCTCTTATGGCTCGATTGGCTCCAAAGGCTAAGGTTTTACGTGATGGAAAATGGAGCGAAGAAGACGCAACAATGTTGGTTCCAGGTGATATAGTTAGTATCAAACTGGGAGACATTGTTCCTTCTGATGCGCGTCTACTAGAAGGAGATCCCTTAAAGATTGATCAGGTATGTATACGTTTCAACGGACTAAAATGCAAAATTGTCCAGTGTTTGTGTCTGTCCGATGTTTTTGTCTTTGATTTAAACTTATTTAGTAAAACAACTGAGGAGACATTTTTGCATTTTTAGTCTTTTCAATATTAAATACGAGGACTTTCCATAAATAGTTCATACCCGAGATTTAATATATTTCATTTTCCTTTTCAGTCTGCTCTTACTGGAGAATCACTACCAGTAACCAAGAATCCTGGTGATGGCGTTTACTCGGGTTCAACATGTAAGCAAGGAGAAATCGAGGCAGTTGTAATTGCAACCGGAGTTCATACTTTCTTTGGAAAAGCAGCTCATCTTGTGGAAAACACTACACATGTTGGACATTTCCAAAAGGTTTGTGTCTGAACCATTATTTGTCCCAACAATTTAACCATTTTTATGAAACAAATAATTTTAACTGACAAATTCGATTCATATTCAGGAGTATTTACTTCTTTGTTTGATGGTTAAAAAATTTCAGGTCTTAACAGCAATAGGAAACTTCTGCATTTGCTCAATTGCTCTTGGAATGGTGATTGAAATAATTGTAATATATGGAATTCAGAAGAGGGCTTATCGTGTTGGTATCGATAACCTTCTAGTGCTTCTCATTGGTGGGATTCCTATTGCTATGCCAACTGTTCTTTCTGTCACCATGGCTATAGGTTCACATCGTTTGTCTCAGCAGGTCAATTTAACCACAAGAAAACTAATTTTTCATTGGCCAAAAGGTTTGATTTATATGAATACAGGGGGATGTTAAGGTTCAATGACAATGTCTTAAAATTGAAACATTAGAATTGAAGTTCTTAAATATAAAAAACTTAAAAGGTTTAAAATGTATTTAAGCCATTTTTAAGTGATTTCAAGATTAACCCTTTTTCAAAATTATTCATAGAATGGATCCACTTCATTTCTTATGCAGGGCGCCATAACAAAACGTATGACAGCCATTGAGGAAATGGCTGGAATGGATGTTTTGTGCAGTGACAAAACCGGCACACTGACACTCAACAAGCTTACTGTGGATAAAAATATGATTGAGGTTTAAAAGAAATACACTTTTCTATTTTTGTGTCTTTATTTTCTTGTTTTTATTTTGTAATTTTAATTTATATTGATGTCACATATGTCATTGCAGGTTATTCCCAAGGGCGTCGACAAGGATGCAGTTGTACTAATGGCTGCAAGGGCATCAAGGATAGAGAATCAAGATGCAATTGATACTGCAATTGTTGCAATGTTGGGAGACCCTAAAGAGGTACTAAAGTATAATGCATAAATGTTCTTTTTTCCGAACGTCTTAAAATCCGTGCCAGAAACTAAAAAAGGTTTCACTTGTTATAAGCTGGAAAGTTAATGTTTGCCTTTTGAAACAAACAAATATAGAAGTTGCAGTTACACTATATTGATTGCTTTAAATCTTCTTGTTCATTGGAGTAAACTAATTGGCAATGTTGGTTCCTTTAAAGTATGAGTTGGAATTACTGAAGTTCATTTTCTGCCATTCAATCCAACTGATAAAAGAACAGCACTTACATATCTAGATAAAGCTGGTAAAATGCATAGAGTTAGTAAAGGTGCACCAGAACAGGTAAAATACATTTCTTAACTTAAAAGTTACACAAGGAATTACCATTAAAATGAATCAAGAATTTCTGAGTTATTTTTTTGGCTTATGCTTGTAGATTCTCAATTTGGCACACAACAAATCAGAAATTCAGAAGAGGGTACATGCAATAATTGACAAATTTGCAGAACGTGGACTTCGATCCCTTGGAGTTGCTCGCCAGGTAAATGGTTAAGATTTCATGAATTAAATGTGAATTGTATTGATCTTAAAGAATAAATGGAAATTATTTTATTTTATATATTTTTTTGTACTTTCTATAGGAAGTTCCTGCTGGAAACAAAGACAGTCCTGGTGGCTCCTGGGAATTTGTTGGACTTCTTCCTCTGTTTGATCCTCCGCGTCATGATAGTGCTGAAACAATTAGAAGAGCTCTAGAACTTGGTGTTAGTGTTAAGATGATAACAGGTATGCTCCTTTTGTCCCACTTTAAAGCCATAGGAATGTTGTTTTAAGACATGCAGAAAACACCTACATTTTTCTACTGTATTCAATTTTTCTATAGGTGATCAACTGGCAATTGGCAAGGAAACAGGAAGAAGGCTTGGAATGGGAACAAATATGTACCCTTCTTCGGCTTTACTTGGTGATAGCAAAAACGAGGCAGCTTCATCTCTACCAATTGATGAACTCATTGAGAAAGCTGATGGTTTCGCTGGCGTCTTTCCTGGTTTGTATTGTACTCATCAACTTATTTTATACTCCTCCGTTCCAAAACTACAGATACATTTGTAAAATATTTTACAACTGTAAAAAAAAAAAATTACTTTTCCAAACTTATCCAGTAATGCAATAGCAATAACATAAAAGTAATGACATGTTAGGAATTTCGTTCCACTTTATAGTCTAAAAATAGAAATGCCGTCTCTCATTTTGGAAAATCTGATTTAATTTTCTTTTGCAGAACATAAATATGAGATTGTAAAAAGACTACAAGATCGAAAGCACATTTGTGGAATGACTGGTGATGGTGTCAATGATGCACCGGCCTTAAAGAAAGCAGACATTGGCATTGCTGTTGCAGACTCTACAGATGCTGCACGCAGTGCCTCGGATATAGTTCTAACTGAACCAGGACTGAGTGTAATTATTAGTGCTGTCTTAACAAGCCGCGCAATCTTTCAAAGAATGAAAAATTATACGGTATTTTAAAAGCCATAGCATTTGACAGATCCCTGAATTTTGCACCAAAATTACAATTAAATGGCCAAGTAAATTTGTTATTTTTTCCAGATATATGCTGTCTCGATCACTATCCGTATTGTGGTAAGTTATTCATATTCTGTTAAACTAAGGTTCTATTTTATGACACTTTATATATGTTCTTGTTCTGCTTTTATATTTTACTAACTTTATCTCAGCAAAAAGCAGATAAAGTACTCAAGAAAAGTGTTATGAAATGGTACCTAAACTTTATTATGTGCTAAAAACTACTAAAAATAAACTGAATTGTATATTGCAGCTTGGATTTATGTTGCTGACAGTATTCTGGAAATTCGACTTTCCTCCTTTCATGGTTCTTGTCATTGCTGTTCTTAATGATGGTAATTAGTCATACTGATTCTTGAACCTCTTGTGACACTTTTTTTTTTTTTTTCAAGTTTCATTTATCTGATTTAAAGCTTATAATTCAGGTACAATCATGACTATATCCAAAGACAGAGTTAAACCTTCTCCAATGCCTGATAGCTGGAAGCTCAGTGAAATTTTTGCAACCGGGGTTGTTCTTGGTGCTTACATGGCCTTAATGACTGCTGTGTTCTTCTGGGCAGCATATGAAACTAACTTCTTTGCGGTAAATGGAAAACAATATTCAAACATAACGGCATTTTAGACATGCCAAAGAATATTTGAACCATTGATTTTTTTTTGTTATTTTTTCCATTCTGTATTTTGGCTATATTTTGTTTATTTTTTGGGTGTAGGAACATTTTCATGTAAAGAACTTCAACATGCACCACTATAATATGTCAAATAAGGAAGAAGCTAAGGCACTAAATGAAATGATGGCATCTGCTGTGTATCTTCAAGTTAGCACCATTAGCCAGGCCTTAATTTTTGTTACTCGTTCGAGAGGTTGGTCTTTCGCAGAAAGACCTGGTCTTCTGCTCGTTATCGCATTCATCCTTGCACAACTGGTAATGAGTTTTAACTCCACCCTTCAATTTCAACTCACTCCATGTACAAATGTCATATGAAATTTATCATTCCAAATTGCATGCAACTTTATCAAACACTTCCTATGTCCAAAATTGAGTTTTACCCAAGACACACTGACATAAATATTCTTGTGATTTTTGTTCAAGAATAAATTTTGTTACTACTATTATCATAGCTTGCTTGCCTTCTTCAATTATTCCCTTCTCATTAAATATGTATCAAAATTTATCGAAATCATAAGTTTGCCTAATACTACCCATGTTTTAACCTTGACATTAAACTTTGCAGGTTGCAACTCTGATATCTGCCACAGTAAGCTGGGACACAGCTGGAATTCAGAAAATAGGTTGGGGCTGGACAGGGGCTATTTGGGTGTACAATATAGTAACTTACATGCTACTTGATCCACTCAAGTTTGCTGTTCAATATGCCCTTAGTGGAAGAGCATGGGGTTTGGTGGTTGAGAAAAGAGTGAGTCTAATAACTTAACCCTCCCTTAACATTACAACAAATATGCATCATGTCAGCATTTGCAATGAGTTTCATAAAATCTCAAATATACTACTTTCACTCTATTTTTCCTAAACAAGAACTAGATTCAATGTGCTTGTGAAATTTTTTTCATCTGATCACAAAAGGTTCATATGTGTCCCCATTCATCGAAATGTGGGATAAACATTAAATTAAAAATAAAAAAATTTAGAGTCTTTTAAGTTGTGAACTATTTGAGGGTCATACTTATATGAGTGATTTATTTGCAGACTGCATTCACCACACAAAAGGACTTTGGTAGGGAGGCTCGTGAGGCTGCGTGGGCGACAGAGCAGCGCACACTACACGGCCTCCAGTCCGTGGAGCCAAAGTTGTTTTCAGAATACAACACTTTTAGGGACATTAATATTATGGCAGAAGAAGCTAAAAGGCGCGCTGAGATTGCAAGGTAAGGCTTTTGATTTTTCAATCTTGGACTTTTAAGAGAAATTCAAAATTTTCTATTTAATCAAGAAAGATATTGAGCTTGATATACCATTTGTAATTTTGCAGGCTAAGAGAACTTCATACTCTTAAAGGAAGGGTGGAGTCTTTTGCCAAGCTGAGAGGCTTAGATATTGATAACAAGAACCAGCATTACACAGTCTGATATGGTCTTAACTGTATTCTTTGTCCTCTTTTAATCATTTTTTCATATTTTTAAGTTGTTGTAATTTAACGTTCCAAGCACTTATTTTCATTACTTTGAGAATTCAAACTGGTTAATATATTCATAATTACATAAATATCACAAGTGTTAACACTTGTTTTTTTTTTCTTACAGACCTACAAACCGTTAGAAGAATTGTATTGACCGTAGCAATAGTGACATGTGTAAAAATTAAAATAAATCATGAAATTTAGGAAAAGATGAAAAATTGTCTTTAAAAAAAAAGTAAAGAAAAAGGGAAAAATAAATAAAATTATATAAATTTAAAAATTGAGGGAAAATGAAAAGTATAAAAGACATTCAATTTAAAAATTTAGGGAAAATGAAAAGACAAATTCTTGAAATCCAAATCCTCATGGAGTAGTGAAGTGAAACCTACATGGAATTGGCTTATCTTAGTATTTGGAGCCCCAAAATCATATTTTGTGGAGAGAGACTCAGTTCTTCCACACTTAATATGTAGTAATTGTGAAAAGTTAATTTGACTTTTACATCTCTGGAGGAGGGAACACTTGTCAAGAAATATAAATGACAAGTTACAAGTATACAACAACAGCTATGAAATTTCGAGCTGATATTGACGAACAACACCATTCATTGTGGAGCTCAAGAGAGAGGGAATGCCTTTTCCTCCTTCAACGAAAGAATTGTAGAGTCTCGCTCCTCCAAATCCACGCTTTCATGCTCAAGAATTCCCTCGAGACCAATGTCAATCTTCTCACCAAATTCATCACTACCTTATCTTCAATTGCCGGAATCCAATATGCCCGCCATGTGTTTGATTGTAGGCCTCATAAAGATGACACCTTTCTTTGCAACACCATGATAAAATCCCATGTGGATATGCACCAATTTAATGAATCCTTAACTTTATATAGGGATCTTAGGAGAGAATCTGGTTTTGCGCCTGATAATATTACGTTTTTGTATTTGGCGAAATCGTGTAGCTCAAATTCGGCTTTCTGGGAAGGTGAGGAGATACATAATCATGCTGTTAAAAATGGTTTTGGCTCTGATTTGTTTGTGTCAACTTCTTTGCTTGATATGTATGCAAAGTTTAGGAAAATGGGTTGTGCAAGAAAGTTGTTTAATGAAATGAGTGAAAGAAGTGCAGTGTCTTGGACAGCTTTGATTGGTGGGTATGCGAGGTGTGGGGAGATTGGTAATGCAAAGGAGCTTTTCAGTCAGATGCCTGAGAAAGACTCGGCTGCGTATAATATGATGATTGATGCTTTTGTAAAGTGTGGAGATATGGGCTCTGCTCGGAGTTTGTTTGATCAGATACCGGAGAGCAATGTGGTGTCTTGGACTAGTCTGGTTGATGGGTATTGTAGTAATGGCGATGTGGATTCTGCTAGGTTGTTATTTGATGTGATGCCGGAGAAGAATTTAGTATCTTGGAATGCAATGATTGGAGGTTACTGCCGAAATAAACAACCGCATGAAGCATTGAAACTATTTCATGTACTTCAATCAGAAACATCGCTTGAACCGGATAATGTTACAATTGTTAGCATTCTTCCTGCTATTGCCGATTTGGGTGCTCTGGAATTGGGTGGTTGGGTTCACCAGTTTGTCAGAAAGAAGAAGCTGGATAAACATGTAAATGTTTGCACTGCACTAGTTGATATGTATGCCAAATGTGGCGAAATTACAAAAGCGAGAAGAGCTTTTGACAACATGTCGAGAAAAGAAACAGTTACTTGGAATGCTTTAATAAATGGGCTGGCTGTAAATGGTTGTGGTAAGGAAGCTTTGGAGGTATTTTCTGATATGAAACATAAGGGATTTAAGCCAAATGAGATAACTATGATCGGTGTCTTATCTGCTTGTAATCATGGTGGTTTAGTGGAGGAAGGGTTGAGATGGTTCAAAGCAATGGAGGAGTTGAAACTTGCCCCAAAAATTGAGCATTATGGTTGCATGATAGATCTTTTGGGAAGAGCTGGGTGTTTGGAGGAAGCTGAAAAGTTGATCGAAAGTATGCCTTATGAGGTAAATGGTATAATATTGAGTACCTTTCTATTTGCATGTATGTATGCTAAGGATGTCACAAGGGCTGAGAGAGTATTAAAAAAGACGACTACAACGGAACCATGGAATGATGGGAACTATATCATGTTGAGGAATGCGTATGCTATGGAGAGAAGATGGGGAGATGTGAAGGAAATAAAAGGATTGATGAGAAGAAAAGGAGCAAAAAAAGAGGCTGGTTGTAGTTCCATTGAGGTTGATGGCATGGTATGTGAATTTTTAGCTGGAGACATAGTGCACCCTCGGTGGGGGGTAATACATTCGGTCTTAGGGCAATTACAAATGCACATGAATAGACAAAATACTTGAGATATCTAGATATATATATATATATATATATATATATATATATATATATATATATATATATATATATATTTCTGAAGATTCCATTAAGTAGAAATCAAAATGAATGTGTGCCGATAATCTCTGTAAGTAACTAACAAGTTTGTCAGGGTAGAGTTGTATGATGCTACAATTTAAACACAAAGAAGATGACCTATTTATTTTTGTTGGGGTTGGAGCTGTTTGAGTTTGATATGATTTGCTGCGAAATATGACCAATTCTTAGATATCCATGTGAAATTGACCCCTTTGAAAATGCCTTTGGACCAAGATAGTTGCATTTAAGATGGTTATTTTCAATATCATCAACATATATTAGGAATTCTTGAGAAAAGAAAAATGCTAGAAATTAATCACATCCACCTCCACACTTTATGCTAAAAGCTAAGTTCAAGCCAGGAATCAAATATAATCTGGTAAAGGATCCCTTGCTTCAACATAAACTTAATCCTAACAAGCCATTCCATACCTCCCTTCAACTACAACTATTCTTATATATATATATAGGCCTTGTTATTGAATTTGTATCTACTACTCCTCTTCATATTTGCCAAATGGGGATGTTCATGAGCTTCATGGGAAAAGGTGTGTTTATTATTATCTCTACCATTATGTTTTGTTTTCTCTCTTTTTCTTTTAAATAATTTCGATTTCTCATTAATCTGTTTACTAGTAATTTAAACATATATTGGTGAGGTTAAGGATATTTTGGTGCCATTTGTTTGTTGTGATGATAGGTTTGCCTACATCACAGATGCTAAACTTGGTGATGGGAACACTTTATCAGAAATTCATAGAGAAAGATATCAAAAATTTGGAGGACTTTCAGAAGGCAATTATTGATCTATTCAAGTAAGATTTCTGGAAAAACAAAATGTTTGTGCCTACACTACATGTACAAACTCTATAAGTATTTAAATAGGCATTCCCATAGTTTCTATAAAAAGGCATGTATTACAAGTAAAGTTGACAATTTTCAGTTTAACCCCCTAACTTAATGCCCTCAGAAACATTTCTGAAGAGAATTTACTTGCTTAATAGTGTAAAAAAGAAACATATCCTAACCAACAAAATAATTATTAAAAAATATAATAATGTAACCACAAAAAAAAAATTATGTTCTAAAGAAAGGAAGATGGCATGTCAACCTCATATTCTAAAATTTCATAATTTATAGGTTTATTAATTTTCATCTTACTTTCACTATGATCATTTATACAGCACCATAAATGCAGCATTGCCTGGTAAACATTATGATGTCCCACAGCAGAGGGAAGTTGAGGTCATCTCTCTCTCTCTCTCTCTCTCTCTCTCTCTCTCTCTCTCTCTCTATATATATATATATATATATATATATATATATATATATATATATGAGTCCGGATCCCGGACGTTCTTAAAATGCTGAACCAATTTTATTTTATTTTTTTCCTTTTTTTTTAAAACAACTAAAAATAATTTAATATTTTATGAAACTGGAATTTTTCCATAATACAATATTTTGGGCGTTATTTGGATACATATAACAAAACAGTCTGTACAGACCTGTTTTAGACTGTTTTGTTATATGTATCTAAATCACACTCACAACACTGTATTAAGGAAAAATTTCAGTTCTATAAAATATTAAACTTTTTTTTTAGTTGTTTTAAAAAAAAGCAAAAAAAAAAGTGCGAACTCCAGCACCTGATCCTGTTTCTCTCTCTCTCTCTCTCTCTCTCTCTCTATATATATATATATATATACACACACACACAAATATGATAACTAACTTGTATATTAGCAAAATTAGGAGTGTTTTGAAGAATGGAAAGTATTAAAGGAGCCAGAAAGAAAGAAGAAGTTCACTGATTTCATGAAAGAGAAAATGAAACTTAGCAAGTTAGACGACTCCAGCCTCATCACAGGTCTAGTAACCCCTCCAGCAGCAATGGCAGCAAAAAGAGCAGGCGAGAGCTTGCCGCAACTGAAGATAATCAAAGGCATTCCTGATGTTATCTTCGTGCCATCCGCTACAATCTTGGCTCTAGTCTCCGTTAAGCTCTCTAGGAGAATGTTTCTAGGGAATGTGGCATCATAAGTGCACAACCTTTCCACCATATCATGCAAAGATAAATCATCACCATGATTGGTATATATGAAATTTCTTACTTGCTTATACTTGAACAAAATGCAGACCCATGTACAGTTTATCAATCTCTCTTATTAAATATTTTTGAGAAATTAATAACCTTCATGATCAGTACACTGGTTTTAGTCACACATCTTGTTTACTCTATGAAGATTGTCCTGTTGAAATTATTTGTTCATTACAGTTGATTTCTGAAGATTTGCATTGAAGAACATTCATTCAAATTTAATTTTCAATACGAATATTAAAGAAAAACAATTTGCTATCAAAAGCTCATCTATTTTATTTAGTTTCACAAGGTATCCAAGTCCCAAGTTCTTTTTTTCCACAGACCAAGAAATCCAAGGGAAATATGGACAAAATATAATCCCACAGATTGTAGTGTCTTTAATTTCACATGTCAGAAACAGCAGCCTCACAAGTGTATCACCTAGAGGGAATATAGCAACTAAGTAGCATACACAGATTTATCTTTAGAATAGTTTATCTATGGAGAAGAGCAAAACAGAGGATGTGGGGGCCGGGGGGAGGGAGGGTGGTTGGAATCCAAAAACCCTAACATTGGGGCTAACCTGATTATCAGCGGCTCCATCTACCAGCCTTCCGTCTCGCCCTCTTTCTTTTATTCTTGGGGGAATTAAACTTGGATATGGAACTCATTTTCTGAGTGGGTTGATCATCTGTTGTTATGTCTTCTACAACTAGGACTGAAGGAATGATGCTCTCCTGCTCTTCCCTTGGCATCTTGAGCTTCTCTATGGGCTGAATCTTGACTTCATCAAAGTTATGCAGCTTTTCTTTCGCTATGCGATTATATATCAGATACTCATCCCCAGACTGCACACCCAAAGAATGAACAAGTTCAAATAGATGATAAAGAAAAATATAAAAAAATTCAAAAGTCTCGGGTAGTTGGGCAGGTATATATTCCCTCTTCTAGACAAGTCATATATTTGGGAAGGAAAAAAGGGGTTCCCATTATAACCACAATCTTTATCATAATTAAATTTGTCACCAGTTTTCAAGAGTCGGTTCACTTCACAGTTTAAAACAAACCATAACTGTGCATGATGCTGCAATTCACTTGACATCGGGAAAAAAAGAAAGAAAAAGATCGCACATTCAAAGGGGTCAACTGCAAGAGACTGTTGGCATCTCACCCAAAACTGCTGTCGCATAAAGAGCCACCAAAATGAGATGCAAAAGTGTGTGCTCACTAAGGGTATGAAGCAGATAAGATGGACATTTGAGAACCGGCACCTAAAGTCAAGGAACTGGTAAGCCTATACAAGTTAACCTTTGTTTGATTGGGAATGGCTCAGCCATCAAAAGCAGATAGATTTAAAAGATCTTTAATGTAATGCACGTCAACTTAGGGAAAGCAGCAAGCAAACATGAATATACATTTACCACAAAAAAAAACATGAATATAGCTGCCAACAGTGGTGCTAAAGTCACACAGAGAGAGAACGGTGCAAGGAGGAGGATTGGGGGTCAAATCACTTACATTTCTGCATGAACTCCCAACTTGAGGCCAATCTGTGCTTTCAGTTATATCAGGAAGTTGGGTCACCTCGCCATGACTTGAAACTGCACTTTCAGGCATAACCAGATCACCCATATTATTCTCAGGCATAAGCTGAGATGCAATATAAGATGATCCTACCAGCATTCTATCCCCATTGTTTGGAGGAGAAGCATGATTTCGAGCAGAGCCCTCATTGCATGGTACTAGCAAGCTCAACTTATTAGCGGAAGAAATCTTTCCGGCATTTTCACTTGTTACCTTATTGAGTCTGTTCTTCAGCTCGCTAACATGCGACTGTGCAACTCCAATCTTCCAAAGTACTTGTTCCAAGGAATCACCATCTCTGAATTCGAGCGGTATTGGTTCATCGCCAACCCCAAACACACTTTTAGCATTGATTTTTTTATCCAGTGGGACACCTGAATGAGAAACAGGTTGAATAAATCAGTGAGAAATCTCTACCACTCAAGAGAATACACAGTATCATTATCTAATCATTTCATTCCAAAACTGACTATCAGTATTCCAAACATGTTTAGTATCAAAGTTCAAAACATAGAATTTTCGTTGACAAAAAATTTCAAAGTTTATAACTTTTTTGTTTCTTTCTCTTTTCCCGCCTATTTTCCTTAAGGGTATGTTTGGAACTTGGAAAATGTGATGCAAAAGAAAGGATATGGAAAACAAAAATAAATGTAAAAAGGAAAAACTATATTTATGTTCATATAGCTAATTATCTGTACTACCAAAAAATAACTAATACCAAGAACAATGTTTAAATGTAGTGTAATAGAACATTAAGAATGCTCCATTAATTTTTTAGATTCATTCCTTTTACTTTATTTTTTCTAGGCTTGTTTGCAAGGATTATAATCCGGGATTATAATACATGGATTATAATCCCAAGACTATTAATCATAGATAATAATCATTAAGAATGCTCCATTAATTTTTTAGATTCATTCCTTTTACTTTATTTTACCTAGGCTATGTTTGTTTGCAAGGATTATAATCCCGGGATTATAATACATGGGATTATAATCTCAAGCCTATTAATCATAGGATTATAATCCCGAGATTATAATTATAATCTCAAGACTATTAAACTATTTTATAATCTCTATACTAACAATCCCAAGTCTAAATTTAAAAACAAACAAGACACTTGGGATTAATAGTCTTATCCCAAGTATAATCCTTGCAAACAAACATAACCCTAGAGTTTTCCAAGTTCCAAATACAAATACCATATTAACTTAAAGAGTGGAGTGTTTGTATGAGCACTTTGGGATAAATTAGTATTTTAACTTCTAGACGTCCTTTTGAGGAGATAATCCTAGTGTACTAAAGAGTGGAGTGTTTGTACTATGGGGATTAGAACCATTAAATAACTATGATTCTAAAAAACAACTAAATGCACATACTCAAACTCTCAAAGGTACCAATAAGATTTTGGCTCTTAAATCCATCAGGAACAGATGAATTGGTGCATGATTTATCAGTTCACGGTTCATCACTATCTCTTGTCTCTCTTCAACCCCTATTTTGTGTCTTCAAATCAAACATTTATTTTCTTAGCGTAACATTATTAGAAAACTTTTGTCAAAGGATAAGGATATATGTTAAAGATAAGTACATGATCTTGTTTTGTGGAAAAGTCGATATATATGAAATAAATATTTTTGATTGAATAATGTAGGAGTAAACGTAGTAATTAATGAAAATATTCATGGGTGGAACTAGTGGGGGGCTAAGGGGTCATATGACCCCCAACTCTGGAATCTGAAGCATGTTAATATTAGTTAAACTTGATCTTTGTTATGAGATGATATTAATTTATTTATTTCATCGTGTCCTTCCACCTATAATAAATTAACAATATTACTATAAGATAAAATAATGTTAAATAAGTTTGATGATTAATTATTTAATATTGCACTCATTTGTCTTACTGACTTAATCATACCTTAGTATCAATTTTTTGTAAATGAGAATAACTTAATTCATTTTCTTGCTTTGAGTGGCTCCTCTCAGTTGTCTCCAAGAAAGATGACCACAACCACAATACAAGGTTTTAAATATATAATATTATAATTTGTAAGTTATCTATAAAAGTAACTAATCAGTTGACTAAAAAATTGAAAGTCTGATTAATAGTTCCATAGTTCGAGAGAATATATATATATATATTTAAAGTTATTAGACTCACAACTCAAAGGTTGACAATGGTTGGAATAGGATGTTGTGAAATAATATTATTGGGCAAAATGAATTTGAAAAAAACATTCCAAGCATAAATAAATAATTTTTTTTACTGATGTATTTTGACCACCTCTTTAAAAATGTTCTGGTTCCGCCACTGAAAATATTATGTCATGAGATTATTGTCCATCTGTGTTTAATAAAGGCACAAAAGCATCATAAACAAGGCTTTCTCACCTAGATTTCCCCAATCAACATCAATAGAAGCAACATCAAACCTCCTATTCCCTGCAAGATAACATTTACTTAAGTTCAAAACTGAACGGAAATAAAAAAATACATGAAGCAAAAAACTTTACTTATCTTTTTTTCTTTTTCTTTTTTTTTAGGGAGGGAGGGGTTGAGGGAACAATTACGTTACCACCTTTTCTGAGAATAGAGAAATTTGTACCAAAATAAGAGAACAAGTTATGATGTGCCATATATGCTGCCTTGTCAATTGTGTCTTCAACTCGTTTTCTTTTCTTTCTCTTCATAACCTTTTCTCGTCGGGTGTGACTAGGAAATGGAACTGACTTTGCACCAAGATCTTCTACTTTAAAGTCCTCTAACTTGAGTTGTTTTCTTTGATTGTTTTTTGCCAGTAGCAAATCATACTTTAATGCTTGAGACTTGAATCTCCTGATTTGCAATTCAACCCATTTACAACGCCACATATGAGATTGTATATATGCCTTCCAGTGAGATGTCAACTTTTTCTTCCTGAAAGAGATGGATAAATCAAACTGCACATGGCAAATATAAATCAAACTTGAGAATGCATGCGCAATCAGGAAAATGTGAGATGTCAAACTTTTCTTCCTGGAAGAGCAACAACATGGATAGATCAATTGCACATGAAATCTATGAATCAAACTTGAGCAAGTATGTGTAATCAGGAAAAGGTAACGCAAGTGCAGATATTATGCAACAACAAGGACAGAAACCTTTTTCTAAGGATACATATACTTCTCTAAATTCTACATCTAGCAACCAAAGGGAAAAGGGTGTTCCAGGGCATTTTTGTATGGTATGGTTGGAAGGGCGTACAGGTCTGTGCCGTATCAGATATTACAGTATTAAGAACATGGAAAATGCATGGGGAGGGGGAACACACGCGCGCACGCACACACACACACATATATATATAGCCTAACCCAATAGGGTGGCTTAATGGTTAAAGGTTTGACTTAAGATCTCTATAGAGGGAGAAGTAAAGGTTTCAACTCTCACTGGCAACACATCTGAGCTCACCCGATATCTCTGGCTTGTGGGTGGATGCGAGCATCCAGGGTTTCAGTGGAGCCCTGTATCACAAAGTGGTGTGTTGGTGGACTGATTCCCTACATATATATATGTATAGATATGTGTGTATATATATATATATATATATATATATATATATATATATATATATGGGCAAATTGCAAAACTGTCCCCTCGTGTATATACTGAATTGCAACATAGACGACAATGTTTCAATTTTTGCAATGTCCCAATTTTCAATTTTTGCAATGTCCCAATGTTTCAATTTTTGCAATGTCATAGCTAATGTCTCAATTTTTTGCAAAACCGTCCCCTCTAACCAATTATGGTCAAAATTAGTAAGACGTGTGCATGCCATGTGAGTTTTATAAGGGCAAAATAGTCCATTCCTGCATAAAACTATTTTCTCTCCTATTAGGGCAAATACATCCTTACAATAATAAAATAGATTCTCACATAAATAAATTTGTTTTATTTTAACCAAATAAAATAATTAAAAAGAAATTAATTACAAAACTCAAAGATCTGTTTAAATGAAAATTTAAGTAGCATATTTTGATTAAATGTAAAAGACAAGATTAAACAATAAAATTATATTAAATTAAAAGGAAAAAAATAAAAAATAATTATTAGTTATTCATTTAATAAATAATTTACTTTATATATACACACACAAAAAATAATTTCCTTCTAATCTAATTTTCAGTGTTTAATTTTCTTTTATATTTAATCAAAATATTCTACTTAAATTTTAACTTAAACATATCTTTGAGTTTTGTAATTAATTTCTTTTTACTTATTTTATTTGGTTAAAATAAAACAAATTTATTTATTTGAGAGATTTTATTATTTTAAGGACGTATTTGCCCTTCTATTACGAGAGAAAATATTTTTGCGCAGCAATGGACTGTTTTGCCCTTATAAAACTCACATAACATGCACATGTCCTACTAATTTTGAATAAAAGTGGTTAGAAGGGACAATTTTGCAAAAAATTGAGACATTAGCTATGACATTGCAAAAATTAGAACATTGACGTCTATGTTGCAATTTAGTGTATACATGATAGGACAGTTTTGCAATTTACCCTAAATCTATATATATATATATATATATATATATATATATATATATATATATATATAAAGTCCAAGGAGGTATGCTTTAGGGTATCTAAGCTATGTACCCTAGTTTCATAAAACGATTATATATTGATCTTTTAACAAAAACTAACCGTATGGAGGAAAAGTTGATGCAAAATATGAGTGTGATTTTTTATTTAGCCATTATTATAACCTTGTAAAATAAGATTTTTTACCGACCTAGATTTATTGAACTTTCATCGGTATAAAGTTGTTAATACAGAGCACCAAATCATATGAAAATTCATATGTTCAAATATTTGTGTAATTCTTAATATCTGTACGGTTGGGTTTATCTAAGGATGAACTTATCAATCATATGGGTATTACTCTAATTAGATACCCTTTGTGGTATCTCCCTTTTTTACACAGATATAAAAAAAAAACACGCACACAAACACACACACACACACACACACACACACACATATATATATATATATACTATGAAAAAAAATGAAGTGACAAAGAACTATAAAGTCTAAATAGATATTAGAGTATAGCTCAAAAGAATTTATTATTTAGTACATAAAAAGTTTCTAGGTCACTGAGACATACCAACAACAAAAAAAAGATTCTTCTTTATTAAGACTATCGGTATCTAGAACATCTAGAATGGACAAAGTTACCTAAACTCTAACTAATCTAAGGAAATAATATCATGTCATTAAATTTTACCGATGCGAGTTTCTACATGCAGAAAATCAATTTTAAACTCTCTTCCTATTTTCCCTTTTTCTTTCTTATTCTTATTTGGAATTATTTAGGGAAGTTTCAAACCCCCCAAACCATATCTCAAATCAACTCAAATTATTCATGCAGGTCAAAATGTCATATACAATCTATGGGAGACATCAGGGTCATAAGTTAGTAAATTTTCCATCATTACACTTTGGTACGGGAGAGAAAATTAATGAATACAAATGCTGGAAAAGACTGTCCAAAACATTGTAGAGATAAAATAATTACCTCATTCGAAATACTTCACCAGATCCATCAATTTCCATTGATGATTTAGCATCACCATGAAATTTTGAAATAACTTCATTATCACTCAACACTGCATCATTCTCGTCTCCAGATGCAGTATTACCAAAAGAGCTTGAATTCTCAGTTGCATCCTCTGATTCAGTTTCAACTAGAGGATTGTCAACATGAGGTGTACATTCCACTATATTGACCTCCGAATGATCACCTCTATTGACTTGCTCAGCCTGTTCAGCCAATGAAACTTCCATTTCAAAAATGTCGTCCTCGTAATTACTTGCACAACTTATATGCTTATCTACTGGTTCTCTCAGAGAATTTCCATTATCCTTAATAGGCGAAACTTCCATTATGCTAAACCTTCCTTTAAGCTCCAAATGAGGACCCATACTACAAGGCAATGTAACTTAGTTCATCTTTCCCGCAGCCTAGGGTGCAGCTCACCTGCAGCATCATGCAACAAAGCTTGATCTTGGTTGGTTCAGGAAATTGGGGAATTGCAGTGCATAAATCAATTATAACAAGCCAGAAACATCAGAATTTGAAATGCAATTTCATTAGCAATATCTTATCATTGAGTTGTAGACATAAACTTATGAAAATGCTGGAAAATATACTGACAACTTGTCTGTTTTGGATGATGTTACTGTCAGGTAATATTTCGAAAATTTTGAGTAAGTAATGGCAAAGCAATCCTTTCCTTTTCATTGGTGATTTAAGTTTTAATTCTTGATCCAGCAAGATTGTAACTACATCATAAAATGATATATGGTATCTAATAAATCATAAAATGATATATGGTATCTAATAAATGTTGTCTGATCTACATCAGAAGATGATATCATAAGCCATGAACTTGAGTTTTACCAAGCATACAACCAAAAAATTGATGAATTCCACTTTCCAGAAAATTAATGAATATGAACTCACAATTATAATATTAAGAAGGTCAACAGGTTAATTTTGGTTGCTGCATTTATACCAAAAATAATAATAATAAATAAATAAATTCAAACTTTCCTCCTTAAAGAAAGTAATGCAATTAAATTTTGCCTAGTTACAGAGCCTAAATACATCAGCTAATTTCACAAAACTAGACACAACAAGAGTAAGAAATTAATATAAGCAATAAATTTAGCATAAGATTATGGTTTTAATATTGTTTTAACAAAGTGGAATATCTCATCACTTTCATGTATAAATGGAAATTGGTAAATAGATACTAATCTTTTGAAAAAACACTATTTGCTTATATACCTATTCTGCATATCACCAACCAACACAATCAAGTAACAGATATGGCATCACAACATACATCATATCAACATGGATAGATACATAATCTTCTTCTGCGGCAGAATTTCAAATACACATTTCCCCTCTATATTTAATTCAAGTAAAAGAATTATCATAACAACATAATAATACCAATCTAGAGTATAAACTTCTTATGAAACTAAATGCATAAAGATCCATACTTTATTATCAAACAGCAGACTGACAACAACAAAAACAGAAAGAAAAAAATATCAGTTAAGGGTTTGTCAGCATAGACAAGTGTTGGATCAAGAGCACTTCTTTCAACTTAATTTTTTCAGTTAGGATCATCTATCTTCTTGTCACTTTATCATATTAAATTCCAAAATTCCCCAATTTCAGTTCTAACTAAAAAAAAACATAAACTTTAATTCGCCAATTCAGTTCAAATCCGCGAAATGGGAATTCGAAAGTCTTTCAAATAAGCGACGATTTGAGCTGTATCTTAAAAAATCTAGCAATTCCTTATAAACTGGGGTGTGTCATGTATATATATATATATATATATATATATATATATATATATACACGAAAGCGATGAGAGTGAAAGATATACTCACAAATTGAAGGGGATAAAACTGATTGATAAGCTATGTCTGTGAGTGATTCTTCGCCATTGATTTCTTTTTTTTTTTCGTCGGAATTTTGTAAAAGAAGAGATAGAGAGAGAAATAAGTGAGAATTGTCGCGAGGAGGGAATCAAGAGGAGAGAGAAATATTTGGGCAATGAAAGAGGAGAAGCAAAAGCATATTTGGGTTTATATTTTATTTTATTTTCCCTTATAAAATATTAACTGGTTCCCAGTGACCAAGTTCCCAACCAACTTGTATGAGGTAGGTATTAGGTAAGTTGGTAGCGTACAACTTTCTTTATAAATAAAAAAAATATATATTAAACTGTTTTTTATAATCTCCCTTATATGCCTTTTTTAGCCTTAACAAAGTAGTAATATTTAATTTGGTAGTATATTATTTGTTTTATCTTATAAGAATAAAGTATAATCATAATATAACATGTTATTCACGATGTCATTATCAGTTTATCATATTATATAAATTACTTTAAACTGTCCTGAATATTTTTTAAATTATCAATAATTTATGAATAATTATGTTAGTTTTAAAATAGAAATATAGTTGATATGCATGATATTTTCAATAATATATTTTATCACTAATATTGTAATTTGATTATGATGAGATGAAAATTGAAGTCTCGAACTTTGAAATCTTAACACAATTAATTATTAAAAATGACTCGATGTTTATTTTATTTTATTATATTTTGATATTAATTGATGGTTGATGTTATTGTTGTTGTATTATAGAATAATTCCATTTATAAATCACTTTCCTCAAGACCTTCTAGAATAAGTCTTGCAGTCAAAGCCAAGAAAAATATCTTCCACGGATATAGTGATTGGTGGCTGGTGGGTGGGTAATTAACTTTCCGCCCAGCAATAGTCGATGCAGCTATTGTCAAACTGTAATCCTGTCCCCAAAATCATTATATCTCACCCTTTTACTGAAACTTTTCCAATATTTCTGCAACACCCAAAAGCCAAAAGTTCCGAGACCTAAATCCCTAGATTCTTGCAGCTCTACAATGCTGTGAAAAAACTATTTTCTTGTCCTTGTTCTGCAAGATCAATGGCATTTAAGCTATTATTTACCATCTTTATGATCTGCAGTTTTACATTCAGTTTGATGCCAACAACTACAAAGGCTCTACCTTTTGTGGTGTTTCATGGTATTATTTCTGCTCTATCTATTTGTTTTATTACCTTTTGTTCTATGCTAGTTGAGATTCAATCTTATTGGTGGTTATTTTGATTTTTTAAGTAAAGATGAGCAGTTTGTTTATTGCCCATGTGTTTCTTGAATTTTCTCCTTTTTTTGATAGGTTCTATTTATTGTTTCCTCAGTTCTACAGAGTACAGAAACCCGTTTAGCATTTTTAAAAAAAAAATTGTTCCAAAATAATAGTCCTTTGTTTTTTTAACAACCTATTACATTTCATCCATGGGGACTTGGGGAATCTGGGGAGGAGGGGGAGGACAAAGGGAGGGAAAACTTACCTTTGCTATGAAGGGTTTTACTGATTTTGTTGCATAATAGACTCGAACCTGTTACCAATACAACTACTAGACTATTGCCATTGCTGCATAATAGTCCTATTTATTAGACTACAATACAAACTAACTTACTCCTAATTTACTCTTACAAACTAAATTATTTTGGTATTCCTTGAAGTTTGTAAAATGTTGAAATGGGACTATAAATTTGGAACTGAGGGACTTTTAGATATTGACTATGAATGCTCAGAGCCCATCTTAGGATCATCAACAATAAGTTTGTTGGAACATTTAATTTCAACAGTGTTATGTGGATTTTCTACTTCTCTATGGGCTGACATTTTTCTCCAATAATTAGGTTTGAATAGGACATACTTTTTTTAAAAAAATGATTTTTTTTCAATAATAAAATTTCAATCAAGGAAGTTTAATAAGTGCAATTCATTTTTCTCCAAAAAGAGAATAGTGAAATATTAAAGAAGGAAAAAAGAAATATAGATTATGAGTTTGAAGGACTGATTTCCAAGGAATGGTAAATTAAGTGCTACATGAGGTGATATTCTAAGGTTATAATGCATGCAATGAAACTTATTCCCCTCCTTCTCTTTATGATGTCATTAGTTTTAGGATTGGAATATATAAGGGTTATTAGATCTGTAAATTTAGGAAACCTAATAAAAGCATCGTACTTTTTGTTTTGGTCTTTAAGGTAATATCTATCGATTTATTATCTTTTCTAGGAAACAGTTTTCGTATGTATTATCAGCATTAATTAATAGTTAAAAAAAAAAAACTTGAGGTCGAATCAGTTATCAGCTCTTGTTGAGATATTCTCACCTCTTTTTCCTTCCTTTTATTATATTGTGATAGGCATTGCAGACAAATGCAAGAATGAAGGGGTTACAAATTTCGTTGAGATTTTAAGCAATCGGTCCGGTGCTCAAGGGTATTGCATGTATGTTCCAATTGCATTGTGTCATTGAAGAACATAATTCTTTTTTTGAGTTGAATTTCTGTGTGTTTCTTATATACTCCCCTTGTCCAGAATTAAAGAGTACCATTACAAAGAAAGTAGGACTCCCTTTCTGAATTTCTTTTGTATGTGAGATGAGTTTGCTATGCCTGAATTGCTCAGACACTGAAATTTTCCTACGATTTTCTTCTATTCAAATGTAGCGAAATTGGAAATGGAGCACGAGATTCCTGGTTCATGCCCTTTCTTGAACAGGTGATTTTTTTCATCTTGTACAAGGACTTCTTGCTTAGGATGCATTATAACGATTTATCCTAGATAATTGACATATTTGTGTTGCATTTTGTAGACAAACATTGCTTGTGAGAAGGTGGGTAAAATCGTTGGCAGTGTTTTTATCTCACGATCGAGGCCTTTGAAGTTTGACCTTTTATATTAGTTTGTACTTCATCTAGCAGGTGAAGAAAATGAGTGAACTCAGTGAGGGTTACAACATAGTTGGACTTTCCCAGGTGAAATATCAAATGTTTTTGTTGTCTTCTTGATCATGTACCATTTCGTTGCTATTGTTGTTCCAAAGCTTATTCTGTTTCATTTCATAAACCAATTCTATCATTTGGTTCCAGTTTATTTTTAAAATTTATTAGAATATTACCTTACGAAGAAGCTGCATTGTTTATATTGGTATTTCAGTGGTTCCGAATGAAACATTTTAGACATTGAACCAATGTTATGAAGATTACTTGTTCTCTATGCTTATATTCTGCAAAATCCACGGATAGGTTGATTTCGTTGAACTTTGAAGAAAAACGTTTCATCTAGACAATTATATTTATTTTACTTTGGAATGAGATTATGAGAAAATACCATTATAAATCTAGTGCTCTGTGGTTTCTTTTGAACTGCATTTTTTTTTACTTATTTCATTATGTCACTTCATTCTTTTTGTTTAGATGAACACATTGGTGAAGTTTACTATGCCCTTGCATTTCACAGGGTAACTTGGCTGGACGAGGGGTCATTGAGTTCTGTGATGGCGCTCCTCCTGTAAGAACTGACTTGTCATAAATCTTTAATATTCCACTTAATGGTTCATGTCAATATACTTACTGTTAAGTTACCTTTTGGATCCATTTCCAATTGAATAATGCTACTTTATAAGCCAATGTCTATCAGTTGAACCCTCCTATCTCTGCCAAGCACATTGCAAATGGTAAGCTAATATTCAAGTAGGCATGAAGTTGTCTAAAACTTTAATTTGGGGATATTTAGCTAAAAACACCGAACTACTTTAATTGGTGAATACAAAAATGTTAATTTCATCAAGAATAGTTGAATATTCCGCCTTAATAGAATTATGCTGACTTATGATGAAATTTGTCTTTATTTAATCGAAAGGCTTATAGTTGTTAGAAATATGCTGACCGATTCAGTAAATTGTGCATCTCACGTCCATGATACAATAGTTGTAATATATCTGAAAAACTTCATTATCGTGTATACTTCCCTCTTGATTTTTTTTTTGTTTATAGTTGGGAATCATGCTGATTCTTATGCGAGCTTATGAATCTTGTTTTTCTTGATGAGAAACAGGTGAAGAATTTCATATCATTAGGAGGCCCTCATGCCGGAGAAGCCTCTGTTCCATTTTGTGGGGTAAGTGAATCCTTTTTCTGCAGATGCTACACTCCTAAATGCAGTTGTTTCAAAAATCTTGATTTCTACTTTTAACAACATTCCTTAAAAAATATCCGACGCTCTACTTTTGCTGATATCATGCAACTTTTCCTGGAAATCTATTCTGCGCACTGAGGATTTGGTGAAAAGTTTCAACCACTTCAACTGAATATAATCTTTTAACATGAAATGTATCTGTTATCTAGAATCTTACATGCAATTTTTGCTTCTAATCTGCTATGGATTGTTGTAGCTTTGTTTGATATTCCTTCTTTATGCAGTCTGCTCTATTATGCACTCTCGTGGGTAGTTTACTCAAATTGGCGATTTACAGCGACTATGTTCAGGTTCAGAAATTAATATCGCTCTTTTGTCTATAATTTCACATTGTAATTTTCCTTCTCATATTAGAAAAAAATTAAATTTGTGTAGTAACTATCTTGCTAGTTTAATTTCCCTCTTCAAGGCTGCCTCCTTTTCGTCACTATTATAGCACCCTTTTTATTGATATGTTCTCTTTGTTGGGAGTTCATAACATTTAGATAACCTCATCTGATGTAATTGCAGGAACACTTGGCACCTGCTGGATATGTTAAAATCCCAAGTGTGAGTTAAAGTACTTCACTTGAGGTTAGGAGATCATAGATAAGCTGATCTTATGCATATCTGTATTTCAAGAATCTGTATTCAAGTCAAATATAGTTTCTAAAATCATTTTCTTCTTTAGCAGTAATTGTTTTAGGTAAAATTTCTCGTCAACTTCTTAAACTACGACAACTAGGGTTACATTTTTTTTATCAGGACATTGATGACTACCTGCAAGGATGCCAGTTTCTCCCAAAGCTTAATAATGAAATTGATGGTCAGAAAAACTCCACTTATAAGGAAAGGTTTGCAAGCTTGCATAATTTGGTGCTCATCATGGCAAGTCCAAAACTCTTTCCCTTAATTTTGTAATGCTCCATTGAAACTGGAATAAACTTAATTTTGTTAGTTTATTTTTTCACTCTCTTGATATGCCTCATCAGTTTGAGCAAGACAAAGTTTTGGTACCCAAGGAAACGTCTTGGTTTGGTTACTTTGAAGATGGGTCCTGTAGCACAGTATTGCCTCCGCAAGAGGTAAGATTTTCACCTCATATTGTTGTGCTATTCGGATGGTTCTTTAGTAGTTTACTTTCAATTTTCAGCAAAGAAATAACTTCTTTGTTTGCCTGTTTGGTTATAAGAAATCATTTCTTTTCCTGCCGATAAAGAGAAACTTGTACCATAATGAAATACAGACTTATATTGCTCGTATTTATTGGTTTTATTGGTTTCAAGGAATTAGTACTCTAGTGTTCATCAAAAACTTTCATAGTGATGAAATTATTCCAAGTCATTCGTAGAATTCAAACAAACCAGAATACATTGTATAAATATGAAGTCTCTAAAAATCATATGGGTGTTTACTGCAAAGAAGTTAGCCAATTGCTGAAAATAGAAGCGATAGATGTAAACATAATGCTATAAAAGTATGGATTATTTGGATGATCAACCTCGAACATGCTATGTGAACAAAATGAGCCAATGCAGTACATACAAACTACAACGTTTAATGCAACTAGTTAAAAAAATCTAGCGCAATGCAAGGGTGAAATTTCACACTTAGCATTAAGAGTGCATTTGCATCTATGCTAAATAAACTCGGCAACCCCTAGAAGAATACTTAAAAGGACACTACACCAACACATGTTTTTAGAACATTTTAGTTCATTTTTCACCAAACTGTCATGTCTGACACCCGCATCCCCATACCAATGTCGTGTCAACAGGGGTATTTCTGGATTTTAGAATAGTCCATGTAACATAGATTTGCACACAGACTCGCACAAAAATTTATTCCTACTATATATACTTTATTATATAGAATTTAATCTTGTAGTGTAACCTGTGCAGACAAAACTCTATATTGAAGATTGGATTGGTTTAAGAACTTTGGATGAAGCGGGAAAGGTGAAATTCATAAATGTAACTGGGAATCATCTTGATATTTCTACAAGTGATATGGAGAAATATATGGTGCCCTATTTGAAGAACAAAGAAGCATCCACACCGTTGACAATAGCAGAAACGCCTAAGATAAAATACTTTTCTGCATGGGGTTTCATCAAGAAAGTTGTTGGCCTTACCGGGTAATGGGAAGAACTCCAGATGAAAACTCCAAAGTAGTGCTGAGTACCATCATTTGTAAAGGAGCTAAACCATTTAAAGCGCTTTATGGCATATATCAATTTGTTGTATGGTTTCACTAGTGTTTAACTGAAGCCTGGGTTGGAAGTTGGTATATATTTTATTGGTATAATAATCTATCCAGTGAGAAATAATAAAAAGCTTATGGCATAAATTCTCTCTATATCTCTATAACATCTTCCTTTGTATTATAAGAATTGATATGTTTTTCTATTTTTTTATTCACCAACTCATTTGTTCAGATGCAACTAAGGCTGTAAATGAGTCAAACTGTTCGGGTTCGATTTGGGCTCGATTCAAAAAAATATAAGTGAAACTCGAATTTGTTAATAATATGATCCAACATTAAAAATAGTTCGAATAAAAATATGAGTAGAATTTAAACAAGGTTATACTCTACTCGTTTAAGATTCAAACTACTCGATAAATACTCGGGTGATACAGATTTGATTAGATGTTTGATACATTCTCTTGTAATATATACAAATTTAAAACAAATTAGGATAATTAATTATTGTTTTGTTTTTTTTTTAATTTTAATTGTGATTTTATATTTGTAAAGTGTAATAGTAAATATATTTTCTCATTTCTAAGTAAAATAATAATTTCAATTTATAATTATATTTATTATAAAACTAGTTATTATGTGCATACTGGAATTCGAGCTTGAATTTGAAGCTCGCGAATAGTTTGAATAAATATTCGAGTCGAATCGGATTCAATTCGAGTAATAAATATTCGAGTCGAATCGAATATGAGTAGAATTTTTCAAATACAATTCGAATTCGAGTACGAATTTATAATTGGATCGAGTCGAATTCGAGTAGTTCTTTTTTCGCTTCAGTTCGACTCGTTTACACCCTTAGATGCAACCCGTGACCTCAAAGTTATTAGCCTCGTAAGTTACCAAATTGCTGTACCTCACACTGAAGAGAAGAATTGAAAATCAATAGACAAACAAGAATTGGATGCAGCCCTCTACCATTATGTACAAATAAAATAAGCCCATATATACATAATGGTAAAAGGGTTTTCTATGATCATCGAACATAGAAATAAAATATAGGATATTATAATTCTTAACAACTTGATCTTGTCACCCCTCATAACAAACATGCATGAATTATTTCACGAAATGTGTCCGGAGCAAGAAAAAATAATCTTATAAAAAGTTGCTTACAAAATGATGTGGTTGATTGCTATCACTTGATTCACTCATGTATAATGGATCATACACTAATGACACTGTGACACATCATTTGTAAACCTTTTTTTTAATCACCGTAGCAACACTGTCTCGATAGTCCAAAGTCTTGGAAACAATTAGTTAATTACTTTTTCAAAGTGCAAATAAATAAATAAATAAAATATTAATAATTATTATTTGTATTTGTATAATAAAAAGTTGCATTGAAACATTAAATTTAATATTACTATTATACAAATGCAACTCCATATGATATGGATGCAACTTCCAGCACAATTAAGATCCACATCCATTATTGGTTCGATCTTTGTATTGGCGACCTATGCAAAGAAGACATAACGACCTACATCTACTCCAAATTTCGTCTTGCCAATTCCAATTTTTCTCTTTGATTTTAAGAAAAAAGTGTGGACTCAGTCCGCTTCTCCAGCGAACTGGAAGGAGTGAACTAAGAACGAACCGGCTATAGCGACAATTTTTTCCGTCAATATAGCATAGAAGGCCGGTTTTTTTTGCTATAACGCCATGAAAAAAGTGTCGCCATAATCGGTTCATTTAATAATTCGCAATTCCTTCCAATTCTATAATCAATTCACGACAGCGAAAAAGCTATTCTTTTATATATATATATATATATATATATATATATATATATATATATATATATATATATATATATATATATATATATATATATATTTGTGTGTTTGTGTGTGTGTGAATATTGTGAACTGACCTCCAAAATTTATGATCATTATTAAAGGTCTCAATATTAAATATGAGTAATGATACAGACACAGACTATTTTACAAATATTTTACAAACTGCTGATGTAGCATATTACACATCAATATATTGTGTGTAGCCGAAGACTACATTAAAATAATTTGTTGATCAATATGCTAAGGTGAACTATGCCACATCGGCAGTTTGTAAAATGTTTGTAAAATAGTTTGTGTCTGTAACATTACTCATTAAGTATATGTAAATTTTGTTATGGTGAATGTGTATAAATAGTGTTGAGGAAAGATTCAATTACATGAATTTAGAAATGTGAATGGTTATATATACTTTTTTCATGGAAAAACACGAGTAAATAATATTTTCTCCGACGTATGTAATTAGATACGGCCAAAATGTTTCAAAAACATATATTAGTTTATATATATCTATAAAACTGATTGTCCCAAAATACAATAAACACAGAACTAGACAGGAAACTGGTCTTTGAACATAACATTAAGCCAGAGTACCTTTACCATGTTTATATGTTTGTACAGAAAAAAATATTAAGGAAATTAACGGCTGGAGAGAGAAACAAAAAGAAAGTTGGGATCAAACCTACACCGACCACAATTTGATCACGCTGACACAGAAAGATGTTACAGAACATGTCATTAAGACGCTTCAAACTGCTGCTCGTAAGACGTAAGCTTAACATGTTACGGATGCTGAGCAAAAATTTAAACTCAAGTTTCTGTCTGGTGATGCTCAAGATTTCGTAGTACGATTCTTGCAAAGATTTTGGCTTCAATTGGAGCAGCTGCTGCCGCAGCTGCAGCTCGTAGAACCCGTGGAGCACCAGTATTCTGCAAAAGGCCCACATGGTGGAGGGCATGCCGACCACCTGGAATGGTGAACTACAAGGAAGTTGCGGCCCACAAAGGAATTCAATGAAGTTAGTGATGTTCGACATAATTCCGAGAAAAAGTAAATAAAACGGAAACTTTATCTTGATATTGTGTGTAATAGATAGAGAGATGAAATCTCCAATATCATCTACCTGGAGCAGAGCGAATGCAGCACATGCCTTAAGTACAGAAGATGGATTCCGTAGCATAACAATGAATCTTCCAATCTCAGCTCCACTGAGGAATATAAAATACAAAAAATAAAAGACTAGAAAGGTATTTAGACAATTTTGGAGGAAGAATAAAAGTTGGGAGCTAAATGGTAGTAATTGCGTAGAATTAACCAAGAGATCACAAAAATTAAGGAATACTTGAACTAATAGTAGAATCACAAAGCTATTGATTAACTATTTGTCTTATCTCCTTCCGAACATAATTATACCGTGATAACAAGTTTCCCTGCTATACCTGAAAGCATCTAGCACAGATAGAGGACGATTATGGCATCGAGTTTACATGACGCCAGTAGTTCTAGAAAAGCTGTCAAAGTATATGGTCAAATGATGAAATACCTTAAACAACTAATACAAGGAGAATGATGTACATTTTATTAAGAGATTATACATAGCGTAATTATATCTGTCCTATTTAGTTATTTTGGGAATAAAAATAATTAGTTCGCTCTTTAAATTAAACCTAAATATATATTTTCTACTTAAAAACATACAGAAATACTCCCTCCAACCAAAATAGTTATGTGATTCAGTGATTGAGTTCTTAAGATCAAAGTATCAGTAAATCAAATTTCTTGCAAAACTCATGGTGAAGTGTAAAAGCAAGGCAACAATTGTTACAATTCAAAGGACTAAATCAAGGGAGAGAGTGAGAGACTGTGCATGTGTGGGAGAGATGGAGAGAGAGAGAGACCTGCATCTCAGATGACCTGCTTCTTGAATACGAGCTGATTCTGTGACTTGTGTCAATGCTGCAGGGGCTGAAGACGCAGCAGCGGCAGAAAATGCTTGTGGGTCAGAAAATGTAAGGACAAAAGCTTCAATATACTTGAGGGCCATTCTCCTAGCCCCATCTAAGTTTACACTTTTTGAACTGCTTTCTGAAGAAGTTCCGACAAGAGCAAATTCATCCATTCTGTACAAAACATGCAAACTCTTCAACACATGCTATAATTCAAGACTCAAGAGTAAGACAAAACTGTTGGTCACCAACGGCATCTTTATCTATACATCCTCAACTTTCATTCAGACGAGAAAAACAACTAGTTACATCTCAAAAGTACCAAACCCATAATAAAAAACCGCAAGATCATTGAACGTAGGTTTCGATGTAGAAAGCTTCCACATTTGATGATTAACTAGATCCGGAACAAGAATCTTGGGAAGAAAAAGAAGAGAAAATACCATGGCTTGAACCCTCAAAGTAGCTCCATAGTTGCCATGGCGTTGCCTAGGCGACGACTAGGCGTCTTGGCACTAGTTGAAGAACAAGGCAACGCCTTGGACGCCGAGCCGCCAAGACTTACGCCTTGGTAGCTGGTCCAAGTTAAGTGATTAAGTCATTTTGTACCCATGGACTAGCTATATCGTGTAATTTTTATGATTTATTATTAGAGAAATAACATAATATTATTATTCAGGATAGTTTTATATTTATCAAGTAGTTAGGATATTGTTTTTGGGAATCTTTGATTATGTAATCTCTTGATTTTAGCTTAGGTGATTTTGAAAATCACTTTATTCTAGCTTAAGTGATTATTTATATCCCTTGATTCTAGCATAGGTGGTGATCCTATATGTATATATATAGGACACCTCTCTTTGTAAATGAAACAAACAATAATATACAAATCTCAGAATTCTATATGCTTTAACTTGGCATCAGAGCTATAATGCCAAAAGGCTTATGATCCATTTTCCATCTTCCGATGCACATCTTCTGTCTCTTGCCTACTAATTCAGACAGTCTCAACCCCAATCTGTTCGCTGCACATCTTTTGTTATCACATCTTCAGCCTACTAATCCAGCATAGGTCTCCTCACACATGCTCGCATTCCAAGAATCATCCCATCCAGACGTCACATGAACATCCCATACATAGCTTTTCTCACCGTATGCATTCCAAAGAATTGTCCATGATTTCTTCTTCTTCTTTCTATAATCCTCTTTCTATTATTCTTCTGATCGAGACACAATCTATTTTTCTTCTGATTCTCAAATCATCCTTCTTCTAACAATGGCTTCCTTGGCTTTTAATTTTCATTCTTCTTCCTATGACTTGGAAAGGTGGCTTAACCCAGAATCATTCCAGGAAATTAGCCCCACCTCCATGGCCGATCAAATATACGGTCCATTTAAAATTTTTGACTCTTTGATCCATGAAAATGATGATTGCGAATTCCTAGATGATGCAACATCAAATTGGTATGCAGATGATCTTTTTGATCAACTTTCTTGCTTACAAAAGCTACCTACTCAGTTAGGGGTGTTCAAAAATTCAGTTTTTTCGGTTTTTACATCGAGCAGGTTGATATCAAACCCATGGTATTGCATTTTTTTTGATGCAAGTTTTTCGTTTTTTTACACTTTTCATGCACCTTGTAAGGAACTTTTTGAATTCAATAAAAGCCGAAATACCGAAAAACCGAAATTTAATAATATAATAATTAATGTTTTGTAGTTTTATATATTAAATAATTTTTTTTATATATTAATAATTTATATATAATAGTAGTTATATTAATTTTATTATATATATTAATAATGTTTTGTAGTTTTATTTTATATATTAATTATTATTAATAGTTAATGATTTGTTAGTTTTAAAAAAAATTATTAATATATATAAAAAAATTATTTAATTATTATTAATAATTATGTATATTAACATGCGGTATAACCGAAAACTGAACCGAAAAAACCGGTAACAATTTTGTACCGAACCGGTAATTCGGTATCGGTTCTTACTTTTTCGGTAATTTCGGATCGGTACCGGTTCGGTATTTTTAGTATCAGTTCGGTTTTTTACCGATGAGCACCCCTATACCCAGTCTGTCAAAAGTTATCTTGCCGAAGCGACATCGCTTCTTTATACATTTGAAAGCGTGGACGGTTCTCTTAGTCCGTCAGAATTTACTGATTTTTTTAGTTGAAGGTCCTGATGATACTCTTTTTAAAAGAGTTCATGTTTATTATTATTTGATGAATCCTTCATTTAATGATTTGTCCACTCTTCTATTCAAACATGAAAAATTGTTACAACAACTCACTTCAAACCCATCCATTGGTACACTACAAATTGAGCCTAATGATATTCATGTGTCTGTGGCTACACATCCTGAGGAACTATCTTCTATTATTATATCTAACACTTAGGATGTTGATCAAGTATTGGAAACCACCGACATTGGTATTTCTTCCTCTAACATCTTAAGTTGTACTGGGCCCATGGTTGTTGTTGAGACCTCAAAAGTCCACCATTCTGGTGTTCCAAACGCAAACCTTCTTTCTTCTTTTGTGGACATAACACCATCTAGCATTATACATGTTACAACAAGTCCACCAAATACTTCTTTTGATGAGATTTCTTGCTTAGCGGTGCCAAAAAGTTGCACTCTTCTCAAATCCCAATTATTAGACTCTTTTTACTCGTGTCTACGTGGTAGTTCTCATTCTCATTCAAATGTCCTTGGTAATTCATTTTTAATCTTTCCTTCATCTTCATTCCATATGGAGCCCGACACTATTAGTTTAAGTCCAAAATCCTTTCTTATTCATGATGACTTGAACAACATTGGAAGACGGATTGCAAGGTTCTTATTTGTTGCTAGTATGCGTACAACCAAAAGCTTACTATTTATGGCTTGCTTTTATAGCAATGTATGCTATGCTTTTTTTAATGTGGCGTTAAGATTGCTCGTGTTGTCTTACTGTTGGAGGTTTTGTTATTTTGTTGCTTCTACATTTACGCAGGTCTTTCAAGTTCAACCTCCAGTTACCTACGTTTCACTTGCGGGGGTGTATTAAAGAAATAACATAATATTGTTATTTAGGATAGTTTTATATTTATCAAGTAGTTATGATATTGTTTTTGAATTATTATAATTATCTCTTGGGAATCTTTGATTATGTAATCCCTTGATTTTAGCCTAGGTGATTTTGTAAATCACTTGATTCTAGCTTTAGTGATTATATATATCCCTTGATTCTAGCATAGGTGGTGATCCTATATGTATATATATAGGACACCTCTCTTTGTAAATGATACAAGCAATAATATACAAATCTCTGAATTCTATATGCTTTAACTTTTATTAGACTTGTAATGTGTGATGATTGTTGACTTGGTTCATCCTTTATTTTGTTTGTTAACTTGTTCTACTAGTTTTCAATGTCAAGTGTGTTATTTTTGAATTTTAATTGTGAAGTATTCATATAATTGTGTTTTTAATTGTATTCCATAGTTTTAGCTATTATGTTTTGAGTTTTAATGTATATAAAATTTTATTGTCAAATATGCTTTTGAAGTAAAACAAATAATGTATAAATTGTACATTATTAATAACCATAGTTGTCATGGCGTCGCCTAGGCGACGACTAAGCATCCTGGCGTTGGAGAAGGGCAAGACAACGCCCTAGACGCCTAGACGCTAAGTCTCACGTATTGGTAGCGAACCCAAATTAAGTGAATAAGTCATTTTTTATCCTGACTCATCATAACTCATGGTTTTTTCCAATTATCCAAGTAACTCAACTCGTGACCTTAACCTAACCCATGACCCTACTCCTTTGAATGAGAGTAATGCCCGTTAGGGAGACGAAAATGACATCATAGTTGATAACTTTTGCGAGAGCTACTATGACTAAAGCAGTACTGAGTAAGTAGCAAAGTGGAAACTTTTTCATAGTGTTAATTATTATGTTTTGGGTTTTAGTGTATATAAAATTTTATTGTGCAATATACTTTTGAAATAAAATAAATGTAAAAAATTCCACATTGTTAACCACTTGTCGCCATACGGACGCCATGGCGGGCGCCTTATCGCCTAGGCGTCTTAGCGGTCAACTATCGTCGCGTCGCGTCCCGCCTTGGCTCCGTGACAACTATGTTAACAACATGTCGTCATATGGACGCCATGGCGGGCGCCTTATCGCCTAGGCGTCCTGACGGTCAACTACGCCGTGAAAACTATGAGTAGCTCACGCCTTATGTAGCCCAAAAGAATTAAGAGGGAATATAGAGATCCTTCTAAACATAGGGATCCTTATAGAGATCCGTAGTCCATGTAACATAGCAGTTGACTGCATTAATGTCTCAACTAACATGTTACCATTCTAGAGATGTTTCTTGTTTCTTTGCATAGATAATAGTAGTTTATTAGTTGTAATATTTTAAAGAACAGAGTCTGTGACTCTTGTATCATCTGTGTCATTGTTGATTCAGACATAAATCATGAGTAACTATACTTTCTAGCACTACTCTAGTTCTTGGGGTAAGCCCAACCCCTTAGTTATAGATATTTCTCATATAACAATTCTTACATGCCAATCACCAAGAATTATTCTGCTAAACTGTGTTACTCGGACTCGGGTGCGGGTGTCGGGTGCGGGTACGAATCTAGGTTTCGGACACGTGAAGTCAAAAAATAGAGTATACGCAGATATGGATCCAAATTTGGGCACGGATGCGAGGATACGGTATGTTATAATTTTTTAACAATAATGTTTATACCATCCAAATTCATATAGACATGCATTTATCATGAAACTTCAAGGGCTGAAGTGCAAAAATATAAAGAAACGGGCAGAACTGAAACTATTGAAACTTCAGGGGCTAAAATAGAAGAAAACAAAACTACACGGGCTGATATGTAATTTTTCAAGGGCTATTTTGAACTTTCAGAAAACCTTGGGGACTAAATTAAAAAATTATAAAACTATTGGGTACCTAACTGTAATTTTTCAAGGATATTTTAAATCACGGATCGGATCGGTTTCACTCAGATTGTTGGAGAAAAAGAAGAAAAAGGCTCGTTGGAGAAGAAGAAAAAGGCGACGATGGTTTCTTGCTCTTTTTTCTTCAGTCTTTCCTCTTTCTACTTCCTCCTCCTTCCTTGTCTCTTCTTCTCTAATGAATCACCTTCAAAAACAGCCGTATCCGATTTCTATGGCCGGATCCCGTACGAATCCCGCAACCGTACCCGTGTCGTGTCGACACGGGTACTCAATACTTGTAATTATTCTTCCGTAATAATTCATTTGATTTCTACGATAAGTCATTTGTGGACCCTTACCACTCACGTCCTAGTTGTAATCAATCCAAATATTGCACATTTGCACTAATAAGTTGAGAGCCTGTTTTGATAACAGCATTCCTGATTTTGATGGCTCGCATACTTTTTGCCTGATTACTTTATGCAACATGATTTTATATTGCTTTGTAACCTTGTTATGCCCAAATGAAACTCAAAGGTTTGGCTAAAGGATGTTGGATATTCTTTGCAAGTCATTCACAGTGTATGCATTGGCCGTGCATGAAAGGAAACTTCAGACAGGCGCACCCAAGTGAAAAGATCCTTAGTTGTTCACCCTAGCTTGTCTCCAACCTCATGTAGGACCGAATATTGGAGAAGAACAATGGTTGAAGAAAATTGATAAAACAAGGAGGCTCTGCACCTCACTACCCCCAAGAATTTGAAAGAGTTGTTTCTGGAGTCTTTATTCTCCTAGATAGGTTCTTAGATACCAGATTCCCAAGGCCTAAACCCCACTCCTCCCTAAGTCGACACACCTCTCAGCTGACAAATGGTCCTAATTTTCTCCCACCTCAAACCAAAGGAATGAAACATAAATTTATAAATTGAGATTATGATTGTGATCAGTCAAAACATTGTGCAAGTGCCAAATCTATCTTGGTTGCAATCAGGAGACTAGTATTTGGATGCAGAACCTAAACCCTAGTTTTTTTTTTGTTGTTCTCCATCAAGTGTTGTATTGTCCTACATCAGTAACAACATTATAATCATAATATAAATTAAGGCATTCAGTATTAGGAGATAACAAAATACCTTCCATCAAACATATATGCCAGTGCCAATGCAGCCATGAATCTCGCCATTTTTGATATAGATGAAGAACAAAGGTGAACTAAAGCTGGTACTCCCCCATCCTCCACTATCCGGAGAGCATTACCAGGATTAAAAGCGAGATTCCAAAGAGCTCCAGCAGCAGTCTCATGGACGTCCTAAAAGAGAAAAACGTTAGATTCAAAAGTGATATATATGAGTCCTTATTCGGTGGTGCAGATAACATATCGAGTATAAGTATGAATTTAGATGCAATATTTGAATTATGGACAAATCCAAAGAGTACCAACAGATGTCTCAGTTTGGAGAACTTCTGAACTAATGTTCCAAGTTTGAAATTAATTTTAGAAATCACACTACAATCCCAGAGGGCCATTCACACTGCTGACATTCTAACGAGGAATTCTTTAGACCATTCTCAGTGCTTGATGGCAATTCAGCTGACTTGCTGTGAGGAATGCATTACAACTTTCTCAGAAGAGAAGGGAGAGGCATAAATAACTTCAAACACTTACTTCAGACTCGGACCGTGCCAATGCTATAAGCGGTGCAACACCTCCTTCTCGTCCGATAGCAATGCTAAAACAGATTCAAAATACAGCAAGGCATCAAATTTTGTAGCAGAATAAATCATTTAAGATAGGAGCGTTAACAATAGCTATAATTGTAACTCAGAAGCTTTATTGAAAAAGAAAATTATGGGCCTATATACGTCTACAAAACAGATAATGATGGCAATGTGATCAAATATGACGATAGTGTAACAGTAAAATAGAATCAAAGGAAGATTATATCAATGTGATAGAAAATGATGTATTCTAGGCACTTGGTCCGTACCCATGAAGAACATGACTTAGAATGTATTATTTAGAATGAATTGATGACCAAATATCACCTCAATATGGCTTTCCAAATCATGATGACTTAGAATGTGCAATAAAAGGTGATGTCTTGATATTTACTGATGGGGTTAGAACCTCCACTAGGGGGTTGTAAAGATTAAATATGAGCAGCAAGGCCCCAACTCTCAAAGCATGGTTGAAAGAGGCAATGGCAGTCGAAGATGCAATTATTTTGATATTACTTTGGAGGATAACATCTAAAGTAAGGATCAATCAATCTACTTAAATTCTTAATTTTGAAGATCATGAATGGGGAAATCTGTAAGGACATGCACTTTTGAAATATTACTGTAGTGTATTTTTCCTCTTTCTATAATAAAACTAAGTGTTTGATGTACCTAGATATACTACTAATAAAAATGTCATGTAAGGCGGCAAATGTATGTATAAACAGATGTTTTAAATGGATTATATGTACAGATTAGTATTATTGTTTTTTAAAAAGTTATGTACAAATTGGATTGTGTATCAACTTATAATTCATAAATACGTATCATGTCTACAGTTGAATCACAAATCAATATAATTTATTTGAATTTTGATGGAAACAAGTTATGTTTTGCTGAGCACAAATTTTGAAGAGGGTATTTTCCTTCCATGAAAGTTAAAAACAAATTAATTACTGTGGGCAAGGAAATCATACCTTACTAGGGTTAGGGTTTCATGTTGGCTGAGAAGAAAAGAAAAATCCACGATGAGTACGAAATTGACTGAAGAATTGAAGAGGGGAGACGAACAAGTGAGCAATTACTCCAGTAACACGTGGCAAAACTCCTAAGATCTGAGAGCTTTCTTGAGTATCAAGATCCAAAGAGCCTTCTCGAGTGTTTAGGGTTCAGAGAGTCAAAAGTCCCTCCATGGAATGGAAGGAGTATTTATAGAATTTCTTGAAAAGTGGTCACGTATTTGGCACATGTCTGGGTCTTGTGCCTGACGTGTGACCTCGGGGAAATTCCAGAAATACCCTTAGTTACTCGAGTAATGCCCAAATCATCTTGTCCTTCTAGCCACCAATCCAATCCCTCAATCAATTCCCAAAAATGAGTCGCCTCCAGGAGTCATCTACCTCGAAACTCGTGGAAGCTTTTCTCAGGTCTCATTTATTTATTTTCGGATTTTCCGTCTTTTCATTTAATTCTTTAGGTCACATGTGAACCTTAATTTATACTTTGGGTCACAATTACCAAAATATATAGTGAACATGCTTATGTTAGTCCCTCGATAATAGCATGAACAAAAAGTCCAACAGTTCCGACTACCACATGATTGATCAACTGTGTTACATGGACTCTTCTATTGAGGGTGAAGTAACCGTGTGGGTGTGGGTGTGGGTGTGGGTGTGGGTGTGGGTGTGGGTGTGGGTGTGGGGCAGAAGTAACTTAGCTACATGATACATTAGAGAAAAGAAAGGGGCAAGGGAAGAGTTCAGGTTGATGCAAGACAAAGAACAATATTGGACACTTGTCATTGTAACACTAATAAACGTAAACAAAATAAAATTTTATTCGTACCTATTGGTTTCTGAGACAGATAATCCCCAGAGGGCACCAGCAGCCCTCTCCTGAAGACCAGGAGAGGCGTTTGAACAGGAATGTGCAAGAGCAACCTAAATAACCACAAAAACTTATACTAATCAAAACAAAATATTCAACCATGAAAGAGTTCAGCCTCAGTTGAAAGAATTTAATTGGAAATATTATTAATATAAATGCAATTATTATTAAAGTCTAAATTTTTATTCTTGATTATTGAGTGTAAAATGAATATAAATACATTTATTATTTGAGTAAGTTTAATAAAAGGGAAATTAATTAGAAAATGTCACACTTTAAAAATCACATAACCATACCAAATAAAAAGCAAGTATACATACATAAAAATTTAATTCAAGTGTACTTACATATATAAATAAAACAAGGTAATACAAGTACAATATACAATTTATACAAGTATGCTACAATTAATTTAAGTATGTATACATGAGTAAAACACGTGTACATACATACACGTGTGTGGGTGTTAACTATATATACATATATATATATATATATATATATATATGTATATAGCAAGTAAACAAATCAAGCTTCTTGGACAAAGAGTCAAACCTCTAGAGAATTCTTTCAATTTCCAAACAAAGCTAGAAGAAAAGAAAAAAAATAAAATAAAAAAAGGGCAGCACTATTGAGAAGTCGGGTGGCCTAGGAGATTAGGGAGAAATAGCTAGCCAAAGTGATAAGGAAGATATTTTTGTGAAAAAAATTGCCCAAGTTTTGACTTTAAATACCCAACTTTTGGACAACTTTTTCTCCACTTTACTAAATCAAATAAAAGCTATAAGGAGAGAAGAGAGAGAGCAGCTCGGCAGTAGCTATAGAGGGAGAGAAAGTGAGAAAAAATTCAGTAACCAAGAAGGAAAAGAAAGGATCCAAGCCAAGGAGCAGGCACATACACAAACTAGGTATAAACCCTAACCTTTTAAAGCTAAAAAATCTTTCTTAGATGGAAGTAATTACTCTTTATATATACTTGAGATCATGTTAAACATATATATGTTGTAATATCATGGAACATGGAGAAAAAAATTGAAAGAACAAATAAAAAAAATACAAACTAGATAAAGAAAACCCTAAACTAACTTTTATAAATATTTTATAAAGTAGATATGTGTGTACATGAATTTGTTTATGTTAAGGGTACATAATAACATATTGGAGTATATTAACATGAATCTTGCAAGAAACAAGAAAAGAGAAAAATTAAACGCCGTTACGAAAATTTTCAGCATAAAGGGCAAAAACCCTAAAACAGAGGTTGATTTTGTAACGAACAGTACTTTTAGTGTATTTCGAATTTTTAGGTGATTCCAATTTTGTGTGATAGATATTCCATGTAGATTATTTTTGGTTGAATTTCTACCAAAACAGGATGAACTGTCAAACATTCTGACCTAAAGATTGTGCGGCCTGTTTTTGACACTTAATTTACCTGAAAAATTCCAGGCCTCTAGCATATGAAAGCTATAGGTATAAGGAAGATCTTGTCCAAAAATGAACAAAAACAGACTTAAAATGAAGGAGTTATGACCAAAACAAAAACAAAGAATTTTAAACGGAAACTGCAATAACTTGAGTTCAATAACTCGGATTGGGCTGAAATTTTGGGAGTAAGCTCACATAGATGCAGGATAGGTTATGTCCAAAATTCGTAACTTTTGGACGTAAACTTGAATTTTTTTAATTGTTAAAGCTTCGGACAGAAACGAGCCGAAAATAAATACTAAATATATTTGAAAAATCTAGACAAATCAAAAAGGGTCCAAAATGAAGTTACCTATATAGGACCAGAAGAGAAAAAAAATAATAAAATGGTTAAGAGTGGTTTATTAAAGAAGATGGGAAACGAGAAAAAATGGAAAAAAATAATTTGAAACATGTTCAATAATACACGTAAATATAAGTGAGGGGCAAAATAGTAATTTTAAGAGATAAACTATAAAACAAAATTAAATTGGAACTCCGGTACGAGTTACGTTACCCGAAATTATCATAGCGAAATTATGTATAATTACTAACGGTAACTATTAAAAGTAAAAAAGATTAAATTATAAAGATGATTATGGATGGTGTAGGTGAACGAGTGGACATAAAGAGTGAGTCACAAGGAAAGTAAGCCACAACATACAAGTTTCTCTAACTTGTACAAATTTGTGTTTTACACGAGTTTCCTGTAAGATTAATTATCATTGAAATTTCCTAAACTATTTGTTCCCGCATTTTTGGATACTTTTGAAGTTCGCCCATTATTAAGTTGTAAATCTTGTTGAAAAAGCTTCTTGGACCGTATATAAAAAGAGTTTGCCATTTCACCGGCTAAACTCAATTGTTATGTTTTATCAATTTATTGAACTGTTAATGATTCTTTGGTGATATGTTAATCCAATCAAAATTGTTTTGATGCGGATTCGTGAGATTATAACTGAGTATGAACCACCCTAGAAATAGGGGTAATGTCGGGTAACCGACTTTATCACGATGTGAAAATACAACGTGATTAAATGTTGCGCATAACATAGGGGTGTTATTAGACTGAGCACCTAATGATACTCCAAGGGAAAAGAGTTCACAGTCTCTGTGACTATTGAACGCCATGAAAAGGTTCACAAACTTTATAGTTGTTGAACCTCTATGTAAAGAGTTCATGGTCTTTGTAACCACTCAGTAATTCTTTAGTTAAATATTTTTTCCTGGAGAACAGTTAGTTAAGCTTAAACTTCCATAATTTATCTATACTCAAAACTTTAATGCTTGTTATTACCATGTTCAGTAATTTTTGTTGACTTCCTTAAATTGTTGGAAATATCGATTCTTCCCTATTACATGTTTATTGCTCTGTTGCCAGTTACTTTTATTTTAAACTGCTATACTTGCTAAGCAACTTTGTTGCTTACTCTTGCATAAAATTCCATGTTTACAGCTAAGTCTGAGGAACCCGAAAGATCGGGTGTAAAAGATAAAAAGAATGGTAAAGCTAATGAGGGATAAATAAATAATATTGTATTATTTAAATGAATAATTATTAATGTAATATTTTGGAGCTAATGTATTAGTTCATATTATGTAAGACCTGGGCGTGTATGTATAAATAATGTAAATAATTAATGAATAATGTAACCTAGCTGATAATAATAGTTAGTAGTATGTATGTGTATGAATAGTGATGCGCCAAGTCTGGTGTAACGAGTACACGAATTTGGGGGCGTCGCAATAAGTGCAGAAGGCAAATACCTGCAGCTTCATACGATGTTGTTAAATGAGACATGTCCCAGGAGCTGCTGTTATGGAGCTGAGTAGATTTTAGTGGAAGTAGTCAAATAAGTTAGTTATGTGGAAGATTTACCTATTCCTTAGGAAGTATTTGTTGGTTTGTTTCTATTTTGTAGGAAGTATTTATAGGTAGCAGGTTTGTTGCTATTTTTTAGGAGGTATCTGCAAGTAGCATATTAAGCTGCACTTTTTATGTTTTTCTGTTTTAAGCTAGCTGTATAAATAAGTGTTTTGAAGCTTAATAAAAAGATAACTTTAGATGCTTCAATGTTCTTTTGTTTTCTGAGAGTATTTTTTATACTTTGTTTCTATCAAAACCAACAAATTGGTATCAGAGCCAAGTTCCTGAGCAACCTGTGAGGTGAGTGAGCCTATACACCAACAAACAAATAATATCCAGAATGACCTCAGAAGCTTCACTGAATACACTGGCACCTCCAGTGTTTGATGGAATAAATTATCAAGTGTGGGGGCGGTCAGGTATGGAAGCTACCTTGATCTTTAGTGATCTGTGGGAAGCTATGAGTGAGGAATATGAAGTTCCTCCCCGTCCAAACAATCCAACTATGGCACAGATAAAACAACAACACAATGAGAGGAGGCAAAGGAAATCAAAGGCAAAAGCTAGTCTATTTGCGGTTGTCTCATCTACAATTTTCACGAGAATCATGACCTTTGAAGACAGGACACACGAAATATGGAACTTCTAAAGAAGGAATATGAAGGTAATGCAAAGTCAAAGGTATGCAAGTGTTGAACTGATTAGAGAATTTGAGATCTGAAAGGATGAAAGAATCGAAACAATCAAGGATTACTCGAGAGACTTCTTAGTATTGTTAACAAAGTAAGACTTCTTGTGCTTGACTTTTACGATTCTAGAATAGTTCGAGAAAATTTTTACTCTTGAGTTCACGAAAAGTTTGAGACTACAATATCATATCTAGAAAACTCAAAAGATGTGTCAACCATCACATTGGCAGAGCTGTTGAATGCATTACAGGCTCAAGAACAAAGGAGGCTTATGAGACAAGAAGGATCTGTGGAGGGTGCATTTTAGGCCATATCTCGGTCTGAAAGAGATGAAAAACAACAATAAACAATGACAACAACACTCAAAAGTTTCCACCATGTCCTTACTGTAAAAAATCAATCATCCACAAAAAAGGTGTTGGTGGAGGTAGGATGTAAAATGTTTTCAAGTGTGGTCGACTAGGGCATGTGGAAAGGGTATCTGATTCTCAGCGACATCGAGGAGAAGCGAAGGTCTTTGTGGAATAACCTCAAGATGAGCAATTGTTTGTGGTATCATGTTTTACCACTATGACTCCCCGAAGCGTGGCTTATAGGCGGTGGTTGTACAAACCATATGACTTATGATCGAGGGCTCTTTAAGGAACTTGACAAAAGCTGTTACTTCAAAGTTAGAATTGGAAATGGAGCATATCTTGCGGTAAAAGGCAAAGGCGATTGGCAATTGAAGGCCACGGGTTTGAAATTAATCTCTAATGTCTTATATGTTCACGAGATTAATCAAAAAATCATTGAGTGTTGGTCATTTGCTAGAAAAAGGCTATAAGGTGTTGTTTGAGGACAATCATTGCATGATTCTTTGATGCACAAGGCGAGAGGTATTTAAAGTCAAATGAAAGGCAAAAGTTTTGCCTTGGATTTGATCAAAAAAGAAAGAGTTACTGATTCACAAAGAAGAAAGCAATCTGATGCTTTGGCATAGGCGTTTGGGGCACTTTCATCATCGCTCTTCTCTATATGAAGAAGAACGATCTTGGAGAAGGCTTGCACGAATTAGAGGTGAAACCTCCTACTATGTAGCCCTGTCGATCGGAAACAAACAAGACTTCCATTCCACAAAACAAGGCACGGAGAGCTACTCGGAAGATGCGGTTAGTACACCTTGATGTGGGAGGACCTCGAGAAAACACCATCATTTGAATGGCGATAAGTTCTATATTGCTTTCATTGATGATTACACAAGAATGTCTTTGGATTTATTTCATGAAATTTAAATTTGAAGTTCTTGACATCTTACGGAAGTTTAAAGCTTGAAATTTGAAAATCAAAGTAAATGTAAAATCAAGTGATCGAAGTCGATAATGGGCTGAATACACCTCGGGAGAAATTTAACAAATTTTGTGAGGATGCAGGCATTAAGCACCAACTTACAACACCTTATACCCCTCAACAAAATGGAATCGTTGAGAGGAAGAATAGAACACTTATGCAAATGACAAGGTGTTTGTTGCATGACAAAGGGTTGCCAAAGAAATTGCAAATTTGAAAGTCTGCACATACATCGATCTTTCTCTTTGAATAGATACTTGACAAAAGCTTTGCAACAAAAAACTCCATTTGAAGCATGGTATGGCTATAAACCAAGGCTGCAAAATTTAAAAACATTTGGTTGTCTTTGTTTCTCTTATATTCCACATGTTAAGAGAGACAAATTGGATAAGAAAGCAGAAGCTGGAATTTTTATAGGCTACAGTTCAATATCAAAGGCCTATAGAATCTACCTTCCAGAAAACAACAAAGTAATAGCTAGCAGAGATGTCAAATTCTTCGAATCAGAAAGCTGGAATTGGGAGAATGATAATAAGCTTGAGTTCCAAAAGGACCTTGAGTTTCAGGAGGAGAATGACAATATTGATGATGAAACTGTCGGGGAACGGATCACTCTCGACATCTATCGGAGGTCTGATGTTGCTTTATAATAGAGCTGCTGCGGGGTATGAAGAAGTTGCGGTGATATAAAAATGGATGGATCTGATGAAGGAGGAGCTTAAAATGATTGAAAAAAACCGGACTTGGGAGCTAGTGGACAAGCGGAAGCACACAAAAGGGCAATTGGAGTCAAGTGGGTTTATAGAACCAAACTTCGATTCGATGGTTCCATAAACAAACCTGAGGCAAGGCCCGGTTGTCAAAGGATATGCTCGGATGTTTGGAGTGGATTTTTTACGAGACTTTTGCCCCTGTTGCTAGATTGGACACTATAAGAATGTTCTTTGGCTCTTCTTTGCTCGAAAAAATTTGGAATATACATCGGATGGATGTCAAATCGGCCTTCTTGAATGGATACTTGGAGGAAGAAATTTTTGTGGAGCTGACTGAAGGTTTTATTGTTCGAGGAATGGAGGAGAAAGTATATTTCTTTGAAAAAGGCCTTGTATGGTTTAAAAGCAGGCACTAAGGGCACTGATGCAGTGAGGATTGATTCACATTTGTTAGGCTTAGGCTTTACAAAAAGCCTAAGTGAATTTACTCTATACTTGAAGGTTTGTGATGAAACACTTGTGGTATCTTTATACGTTGATGATCTACTTATATGAGGAAGCGGTATGGAGCAAATTCACAATTTCAAAAAGGAAATGAAGGATGTTTTTTGAGATGGTGATCTTGGGAGGATGACGTTCTTTCTTGGCATGGAGGTCTGACAAAAGCGAGAATGAGATCTTCATATGTCAGCGAAATATGCGAGGAAATCTTGAAAAAGTTCAAGATGGAAGAGTGCGATCAAAGTCTGACTCGATGAATCAAAATGAGAAGTTTTGCAAAGAAGATGGGCTGCAAAAGGTGATGAAAGGCTTTCTGGGACCATTATCGGATGCTTGATGTACTAACGGCAACTAGACCGGATATTATGAATCTTTGTAAGTTTACTCTCAAATACGTACATTGTGCTAGTGAAATTCACTTTCAGCGGCAAAAAGAATTGTCGGATATGTCGAGGGTACAATTGATTATGGGGTGAGGTTTTGTCGAGTTAAAATTTTGCTCTTGAGCTTATTAGGATAAAATTTCACTCTTGAGGTTATTCGAGGATAGTGATTGGGGAAGGTTGTGTTGATGATATGAGAAGTACTTGAAGTTATTGTTTGACTTTGGTTACCTTTATTTTTTCATGGTGTTCAAAAAACAAGAAGTCGTAGCTCGATCCACGTGAGCGAGAATATGTAGCGATTTATTCTTCTTTGTGAATCGAGCTCTACGGATCGGAAATTGATGGTGACTTGTTTATGGAGCAAAAGGAAAGCACACAAATACTCGTGAGACAATCAAGTTGCAATTTCGATTGCAAATAATCCGGTGTTCCATGGCAAAACAAAACATTTCAATTTGAAACTCTATTTCCTAAAGAGAGTGTATAGAAGAGGGGAAATACAATTTGGTACATTGTAAAGCGAGAAAGTCGAATGTTGATATCTTAACCAAGCCACTTTCCCAAAGCTAGATATGAGTTCTTGAGGCAAAGGATTGGAGTCTGCAGCTCTAGAGACAAGGAGGAGTGTTGAATGAGACATGTCTCAGGAAGTTGTTGACATGGAGCTGAGTAGATTTTAGTGGAAGTAGTCAAATAAGTTAGTTATCTGGAATATTTACCTATTCCTTAGGAAGTATTTGTTGGTTTGTTTCTATCTTTTAGGAAGCAGGTTTGTTGCTATTTTTTAGGAGGTATCTGCAGGTAGCATATTAAGCTGCACTTTTTATGTTTTTTTGTTTTAAGCTAGCTGTATAAATAAGTGTTTTGAAGCATAATAAAAAGATAACTTTAGATGCCTCAATGTTCTTTTGTTTCCTGAGAGTTTCTACACTTTGTTTCTATCAAAACCAACAGATGTCCGCACAAATTCATAGAAGTAATTAGGATAACAAGTTTATCAACGAGATATCAGGAAATGGATTGACTCTATTTAATGTATTGTCTAAAGTACAAACCACGCATCAAATGAGATGTATGAAGATGCTTACAAGGCTTGCTGACGGCGCAACTGATGTTTAAGGCGGCAATGGAAATGCAGTTATCCACTCCACATTGGCTACTCCACATTGGCTACCCAGGCCAAATGGAGCATGCATGAAGGAATAAGAAGCGTAATGAAGGGTCAACGTAATTTTAAAAAAGGGAAGTTAAAGAAACAAATAATAAGGTTATAATAAAAGAAAACTAACAACTTTGCAGCAGACAATTTAATGAAGTAATTACTTGATAAAACTTCTTTAGGAGGGTTGTGATACAGATTTTAAGGCCCGCCAAAAACCCAATGTACTTTCAAATTTGCTAGCATGCAGTAGCTAGGCCAATTCTCTTAAGGGGCAGCAAGAACCCTGACAAAGACGGGACCAGATAACCAGAATGATTGGGCCATATTGCTCTCAGGGAATTGTTGATTTGTCATGTAATTGATGCTTTAGGGGTATTTATATTTCTGATTTACATACGATTTGAAGGATAATCATTCGTTAAAAACTTGTATTTATATTTCTGATTTATATACGGTTTGAAAGATAATAATTCATTAAAAATGTGTATTGTTTCACTTTATTTTAACTTTTGGAGGATCTCTAGCCCTCTCTATCTTTTGCACTCACTATCTTTTCTAATAGAACTTCTTTGTATAGCAAACTAAATAACAATTCATTTTCCTGGTAAAAGTTAAACAAGTAACTTCTAGAAGACTCTCTTACTTCAATGATACATTATGTATGTGCATGCACAGTTTATTTTATAAACTATTAGCTCGTGAAGATATTCAAGGGTTAGAAAAACACTACTAAAGCATTAAAAAGTTCAACAGGAGCTGTTGCTACCAAATATGGTCAACTCCATCACAGAAACAAATTAATCACCAAACCACATTCTATAATAATTCGCCATGAAACATTTTACTTTAATTTGTATCAGATGCTACCATGGAATGTAGATAATACATATCGCATAGGTTGCAAAGGATGACAAATCATACCAAGGCTTCAACGCCCCCAGCAGCTGCAATTGCTTCTCGGTTTCTGTCATCAAATGATAAATTCCACAATGCACCAGCAGCTTCTTGTCTATAAAGGAAAATTAAATAGCTTAGATAAAGCCAATCAGACCCTGAGGCTATTGTTGAAACTTGGTAAATAGGTTAAATCACTTATACCCCACTGAACCGAACCTCAATTTACATTTGCATCACTAAATTGATTTTTTTTCCAGTCAACTCATTGAACTGCAATTTTTTACAAAAACTCAAAAAAAATTTGTCTACTCCGTTAAAATCTTAACGGCAATCTAAGTGGCACTTACATGACATGTTTAAGGAGAGAGAAAAGCTGAGTTGGAGAATTAAACATAATAAACAATGTAAGTTAATTTATTAAACAAACTAAACAAATAATACATCAAACAACTTAAATAAACTAATTAAACAATCTAAACAACTAATACAATTTACGCAAACCCACTGTAAACAAATCAAAATCTCATTTCTAAACTACAATCACCAATACCCCCACCATCATTCCAGTCTGGACAAGTTCATCGAAACAGAAATGGGGAAAGATTTACTGGGTTTTGATTTAGGTTTTACAAGGATTTCAATTGGGTTCTTGCAAATTGAAATTTGAATTCGATTTTTTCAATTAGATTTGGAAAAGGAAAACTGAAGCTAACAAATTTTATTAGAAGTAAGATATTGGGTTTAAAAAAGAAGAAACCAACAAAGTATATCTGTGTGTGTATATATGTAGAGAGAGGGGGCAAAGTGAAGAGTGAAATGGAGGAGATGTGGGATACCCATCCGATCGAGAATGGCAAGCTAAGGAAGAAGAGGAACACGAAACAGAGGGATACCCACCAATGGAGAATGGCAAGCCAATGAAGAAGATGAATCAAAGTTGATGGGACTACAAGTCAAGAACAAAGAAGAGATTTTTTATATTTATTATTTGGAGTTTTTAGTATGTTTAATATAAAAGCAGTTGATTGTGATTTATGTACTTTATTTATTAGCGGGGATTTAACACATTAATTAGAAATTATTAATAAGGGTATTTTAGTCGTTTAGTACTTTTATTATTCCTCAAGTAACATTAGGATTTTGAGTCTCTTTAAATAGTGACGTAATCCTCACAAGTCTTTTACACTACGTACTATTGATATTGAAGTTGATTATTTTATTCCTACTGTAAAAATATTTTATCCATCTTGGTGTTAATACGTAGAGTTGATACACTTGAGGAATCCTAGTGATTTAAACGTTGATTTTTGGTATCAGAGCTCAAGGTTTCTCCATTAATTCAATTTTTAGGAGATCTTGGGTTTTAAAAAAATGACACTGTTCATCACCCAGAAACACTGTTCATTCGTCATAGTTACTGTTCATCCCGCATCACGACTATTGTTCCCTGTTTCGGAGTTACTGTTCATCGAAAGAGACTGGACTGCAGCTTAAAAAAAAGAAATCAGAAAATTGAAAGAAAAGAAATGTAGTAGGACGAAAAAAATTAAAAATTAAAGTAGCCGCCGTTGTTCCGCCGTTGGTACTGCCACTGTGCCGCTGCACCTTGCCAATCAATCGTCATTGCCTAGCTTCCCGTCCATTTTCTAAAGTGTTGGTTGTTGCTGCTTGTAGTAATGAGAAAGCATGGTAACCCTAATCTCTTATAAATAGCTTAATAAAAGTTGCAAGTTGAACCCCATCGTTTTCTTACCTTGTAAAGTTTTACCCAATAGTTTACATACTTTTCACTTATACCCTTTTATCATTTTAAATTAGCACCTACACATTCTGCATTCATACTTTAGCCCATATTTTCTATTTTCTTTTCAATTAGGCCCTTAAGTTATCAACAACAAAAAAAATATTTTATTTATTTTATAACCCATTGTCTCAAACACCCAATGTCTCAAGCCACTAAAGAATTGCTCACGGAAGTAGGAGTATATTTGGTTTCTCGACGGTGAAAGTTATCGAATACACTACCTTATGAATACATGTGGCCATAAATATTTGAAACCAAAGCAGGAAGAGCTTAGATGGGATATGGTTGATGCACAAGATTATCTTGAAAAATTGCAACGTCGATATCAAAATGAACAAAGAAAAGTTCAAGCAAATAAACGTCAACAAGTTAAAGCAAAAGAATTTCAAAAGGCTACACATGAAATGGTTTATATATGTTCTTCTATAAAAGATAACATCTTTTTTATAAAAGATGACATCTCTTCTATAAAAGAAGGCAATATTGACTTGCGAGCACATATTCAAGCAGAGCAAGAGAAAGAAAAAGAGGATATTCCCAATTTTGGGACTACAAACAGTTGTGATGTGTCCATGAAAATTCTTGAAATTCCAAAAGTTGAACTAGATAGTGTATGAGCAACAAATTGAGAAAACCTCTGAAGTTGTTTTTGAGTTGTTCGTTACCGAAGAAAGGACGATTCAAAAAGTTGATCCAAGTTGACATTGTTGACTTCGTTATTCCAGAAAACTTTTCAGCACATTTGAATACAAAAGCGATGCTCTCATCAATTTTTTTCCCAAAAAATTTTTAGCCTTATCGCGTGATGATGTTGTCAAAGGTGTTCCAAAATGTTCTTCCATTGCAGAGGAGTTTATAGTTTATTCTATCATATTATAATACTCGAAATCGAGTTTTCTCCAACAAGAGGAGAATGATGGGGACTCCAAGTCAAGAACAAAGAGAGATTTTTTATATTTATTATTTGGAATTTTTATTATGTTTAATATAAAAGTAGTTAATGTGATTTATGTATTTTATTTATTAGTAGGAATTTAGGACATTAATTACTGAGTAGGAATTATTAATAAGGGTATTTTAGTCGTTTAGTACTTTTATTATTCCCCAAGTAATATTAGGGTTTTGAATCTCTTTAAATAGTGACGTAATCCTCACAAGTCTTTTAGACTACATACTATTGATATTGAAGTTGATTGTTTTATTCATACCATAAAGGTATCCTACTGTATAAGTATTTTATCTATCTTGTTATTGATACGTGGAGTTTATAGACTAGAGAGATCCTAGTGGTTTAAACATGAAGTTTAAATCCTAGTTTATTTTCATTAATTCTTCATCCTAAATTTGTCCTGCATCAGAAATCGTCTCCACCGGTCAGATTTCTTCCGATGTGTCGCCATCTCGCAATCTACCGGAAAAAGTTATATTCAATTCACTCTTTTTGACAACAAATTATAGAAATCAAGGCTACAATTGTTTGTTGTGAAGGTTGGAGAGAAGAGCTCAGTTATGGGGTATTATAATTAGAAGAAGATTATTGTTACTTAGGGTTTGCCATATCTAAGTGATTGGGGATGAAGAAGATGGAGAGACAGCAGCTACGGGTCAGAAGAATATGGGCCTCCATTTGTTTAACTAATTTTATTAAGCTAATTTGTTTATTATTTTAACTTGTTTTAATTATTTGATTTGAATATGTTTTAATTGTTTAATCTGTTTAGTTAAGTTAATTTATTTAGTTAGTTTGATTTTTTTACTTAATGTTAATTAGATAATGTGTGAATATGTTCTTAATTGTTTAATTTGTTATATTAAGAATATAAGAATTTATAATTTTTATTTTTTATTTTTAACATATATTTAATTACTTTTAACGTATTACTTTTCCACCTTGGCATCCAAATGGACAAATTTTGTGTCTTTTGTTATTATTTGATGTGTTGGGGGTAATTGAAAATATATATATATATATATATATATATATATATATATATATTTTCAACCGTTAAAAGTCAACTGGTTTTAACAGAATTTGTGACGTTTTGAAAAAAAAAATAGCACTACAATGACCTGAATAGAAAAAAAAATAATTTAGTGATGTAAATGTAAATTGGAGTTCAGTTCAGTAGGCAAAAAGTGATTTAACCCCTTGGTAAACAGTAGAGGAAGGAAAGTAAAAGGAAACCAAAATGAAATCTAATAAATGATGAGCGATTTTAAGAAAGTCTATTACACAACAAAATACTATTTTAATTGATATATAATTAGAATTATGTTTATTAAGAGGGTGTTTTTCAAAGTTCCAAAACATAGCCTTTAAGAAAATAATATCTACTTGGAACACTAAGATATAAGATAAACTACCATAATTGCTATCAAATTCATAGAAAAAATAAAGATTGACTGGATTTGATTTAAATCTCAAAGACATTCATTTGACCTATATTTTGAATTGTACATATATAGGTGCATAAAGTGATGCAGTTTTGTCCATGTTCTCCTATAGGAAGTACAAGAAATCAAATAACAGATTTTTCAGCTAAGTTGGATGATAATCTTTTATGAGGTCAGAGGGTAAAGAGGTTTTCCAAAGCTCAAATACAGCAGTATAGTGCATAATAATTGTGAAGGAATAATACTGTAAAATAATTGCAAATAATTCCTTAAAATTGTAATCATATTATTTCCTTAAAAACCATATGAAAAATTAGCTTCAAACCGGGGATAGATCTGATGAAGGAAGGGGATGATTCATAGAAGGTGTTATTCATGCACAAATACTTATAGCTACTGTTCTTTTTAATGTCTAGGTAATTTTTTATTGCCGTTCTTTTTATAGAAACCAGAATATCCAGAAAACAAGATAATGTGGAGAAGAAAAAGGCTTTATTACCAAATAGCTATACGGAGCCTAAGTGAACTACAGGAACCCTTAACACTTCTCTTTCAGTTAGAATTTAAAAGCATTATGTATTATTAGTCCTATCAGTTGCATGTGTCATAAACTAGCAATGAGCATGAATTTATCTTCCAACAGTTGCACAAAATTGCATTTTTCACAAGAGAATTCACAAATGACCAAATTCAAAAGAACAATAGAGCAGTTGAAATAGGTGACTGAAACTCCAGATTCAAAATATACCACCTGACGCCATCATGAGGAGAACGAGTAAGTTGCACAAGTCCTTCAAGAGCTCCAGCTTCTTGTCCAACAGCAGCATTATTACTATTGCTATCTCCATGGGCTGCTAAATTAGCTAATGCACGAGCAGCCTAGAAAATAATCAGATGGGAAACTCATGAGCAAGTGGGTAAGAAATTTGAGCAATACATGGACATTTTTGTACATGGACCCAATTGAAGGTCAGAGCAGGTTGAGAGTTGTGCTTAGTGATCTTGAGAGTCGCCTTGTTATATAAAAATGAGGAATATTTCCATGGGTTTCTAAGCATGGAGATTAAGATATTATTTCCACATCAACCAAAGTGATGCAAATTATGCAATGCATAATATGGAGGACAGGCATCAAAATAAAGAACAAGCAAGTGCAGTATCACTCTACACACTATGGATGAGTTTTTTATTATTACTTATAAAAGAAGAATTTCAATAGAAAAGAAGGAAGATGCAAAGAATACAAAATTGTAATGCACAGAAGCAAATGGTTCAAAGTCGCGGTAGCAGCCTATGTTTCGAAAAGTCATTTTTTGATTCGGTATTGGTTTCGGTAACGATTTCGGGCGATACGAATTGTTAGCTAGTTAGGAGATTCAAATAAAGTAAACAAATTATAGAAAAAATCTAAATAATAAGAACAACAAGATAGATCAATTAAGTTCACAAAAAACACTATCTATGACAAAACAGACATCTAGCAAATATATTTAATAAATTTTACGTTTGAATCAAGTTGATATTGATGTTCTCTTATTAGCTCAAATGGTGGAGCACACATGTTAGGTAGAATTTAAGTACAATTTAAAGTAAATATTTCATGTTGCATTTAACTAGGTACTATATAATTTGTATTATTAGGACTCGGTGTGTGTGTGTCGGGTAAGAATGCGGTATGCAGATGCGAGTACGAATCTAGGTGTGGGACACGTGACGTCAAAAAAAATAGAGGATCTGTGAATATGGATCCAAATTTGGACACGGGTTGGGGTTACTAGTATGTTATAATTTTTTAACAATAATGTTTATATCTTGTCCAAATTCATAGAGACATGCATTTATCATGAAACTTCAGGGTGAAGTACAAAAATATAAAAAGCAAGGTGAGGCGAAACCACTTTGAAACTTCAGGGGCTAAAATAAAAGAAAATAAAACTACAGGGATATGTAATTTTTCAAGAGCTATTTTGAACTTTCAGAAAACCTTGGGGACTAAATTAAAAAATTATAAAAACTATTGAGTACCTAACTGTAATTTTTCAAGGATATTTTAAATCACGGATCTGATCGGTTTCACTCAGATCGTTGGAGAAAAAGAAGAAAAAGGCTAGTTGGAGAAGAAGAAAAAGGCAACGATGGTAAATTTCTCGCTCTTTTTTCTTCAGTCTTTCCTCTTTCTTCTTCCTCCTCCTTCCTCGTCTCTTCTTCTGCAATGAATCACCTTCAAAAACAGTTGTATCCGATTTCTGTGGCCGGATCCCGTACGGATCCTGTACCCGTGTCGTGTCGACACGGGTACTCCACCAAAAATGGCGAGTCCGAGTAACACATTATATAAGTACAGTTCAACTATAATTTAAGTACAATTTAATTTAACTAATTATATATTAAGTACATTTTTTTAAGTTATAATTGAACTGGTGCATATAGCAAGTATATTTTAAGAACAATATTTTTTTTTTTCAGTTTTTTAAAGTATACTTAACTAGGTACCACAATTTTAAGTATAACATATAGAGTAAGGATCATTGTCTTTTGTCGTCTCCCTTTTAAAGCATATTCGATTTTTTCTTTTCTTTTTTTCTTTTTTTTGTGACATTTCTCCCCTTTACACCGTGATTTCGTCCAAAACCGTTACATTACACCGAGTTGCCAAAAACATGAAAATTTTGTAATTTTGCGATCATGTCAAGGTTGCGCTTTGGCACCCGCCAATACCTAACAAATACTCCGATATTCCAGCATAACAACCGATACTTTGAACTATGGAAGCAAGTAACGAAGAATCCATCCTGAACTCCACCACAAAGTTTCTACTTTTGATATGGCGAAAAAGATGTCCACAAAAAGAACCAACGTACAAAATTCTAGCATGGGAAGAACAGCCCTCCAAAATCTATATCAGCCAAACAAAGAAAAAACATGGGAAGGATAAAAGAAACTGCCCCAAAGCATGTGGAAACTCATTGAGCAGAAGGTAAAATTCTAGCATTATGCTTTATCAAACACCTCATAAAATTGCAAGGCATGAGCATCTCCACAAAATCTTGCCCTCCTTATTCCCACTACAGCATCAAAATCTGTAACATAAGTAGTTGTAACAATCCTAGTCAAATCCCCAATATGAATCAAATCAAATCAATATAAACAAGGCCCAATCCACTGTCCCAATAATATTTTGTTGGGTCATCTTAGCCCATAACAAGACCACCTAAAATGTCATGACTGAAGATACTCTGATAGTAGCTTGGGACCTTATATACATATCAAGTTAAGCCACATGTTCCAATGTGGGACTAGGGTGATACAATCCCCCCACTTAAATACTTGATGTCCTTGTCAAGCCTAAAAGCCTGGCCCAAAATCTTTGTTTGTCTAGCCATTAAGGGATAATACTAGCAGCTTTTATGTCTCCAACTTCAGCACCTATAACTATTGTGGAATAATACCAACAGTCTTCGTGTCCCTACCTCCGGCAACACGAACGGAGTATTCAATAGTTGGTTGATACCATATGTAACAACTTGGGTCAATCCCGAATCCAAATCAATCAAATTAGTCCAAACAAGCTCAGCCTATTATTCCAATAATATCTTATTGGGTCATCTTAAATCACTATAGAAACACCAAGAAGTCTTGACTAAAGGTATTATTAATAGTGATGGGCACAAGTTCAATGTATAGAGGTGAGACTAGGGTGCTACAGTAGCTCTCCGCATTAAGAGGACAAATTCAATATTCCTCCAAAAATCGAAAAAGGAATGCAAAAGCAGATAATCAAGAGGTACCGCATGTTATTTAGTATTTAACGTACCAAGAACTAAAGACCACATGAAAGTCATAATCTTAGATGTAGTATTTCCTTCCGAATATAACTGGCGAGTAAGGTGATTACCCAGAAGATAAGAGAAGGAAGAATACAAGAAATCCAAAAGGATCAAGAGACAAATTATACATAGCCAAAGAGTGGGAATGGAGGAAGATTCAAGAATATGATAACTATCATTACCTCATCCGCCTCTGTATCATTTAAGCTATGAAAGAGATGAAATTTACAAGAGATCGTGTCTCACTCCTAACTATAAAAGGTAAAAATTGACTAATTAAGAAAAGAGAGATTTTTTATAATAAAAAGAAAATAAGAAGAAGAGGAAAAGCCACAAAAAAAGGCTACATCACCAACCCACACATTCTCTTAAAAGAGGATATGAATACCTTCTCAAATGTAAAACAAGTGAACCTTGAAAGGAAGATACTAAATTTTCATAGACTGGAATAAGTGACTACAGAAGAGCATGGATTAGCATTTGACTCATTCTATTGAAGACCAAACTTGCTTTTGATCGCCTCATGCAAAAGAGAAGTGTTTCCAACTCAACCACAAACTAAAATAGTCTAAATGCATTCTATACATTAACAATTTAATACAAAAGCTATTATATTGAACCTAAAACCCAAAGAAAGCTTGACCAAACAACGATTTTCATCACCACTGAAAAACAAAGCACCTGCTCATTGTTCACCACTGTGAAGTGCAAATAGTGTGATTCTAAACCATTAGAATCATGTTGTACTAAACATGATTCTAAGAGTTTAAAAAAGGGGTCGTGTTGTTGTACTATAGACGACTCGACTTACTAAGTCATCGATATGATAAAAAAAACATGAATCGTAATCTCAAGTATAATCAATGTAAAGGCTGTGTATGGACAAATTTTTCCGTAACAGAGAACTAAGGACAAATTAATTAATTAATTGTGTTACAGAAAGAATAGATCAAGAATCAGTATCTTTTTGCTGAGTCGCCGACCAAGGGAATCGCCGATCGTTCTCTTTCTTTTTCTAAGTTGTTCTCTTTCCTTTCATTCTCGGATCCATAGGTATTGCCAATTGAATTTATTTTTGAAATATTGCCGATCGATCTATCTATGTATATATTTTACTAACTTATCAAAAAATATTAATTCCTTTGTTCCATTTGCAAATATATACTCCCTCCGTCCCAAATTAATTGATCAGTTTTGACTTTTTTAAGTCAAATTGACTATTTTTAGAATTAATAATTAAGCATATATAAATATATTTCTAAAATATATAAAATTGGGTTACTAATAAATTGTATATATTTTCTTTTGGTTATAATTTCTTCACCTATATTTTAGAAAAAATAGTAAAAAGATTAGTTTTAAAAATGGTCAATTTGACTTTAAAAAGTCAAAACTGAGTAATTAATTTGGGACGGAGGGAGTATAATAATTGGACTCTTTTTGTGAAACAGAAGAAATAATAATAATAATAATAATAACAATAATAATATAAATAAATAAAATATGTACATTTACATATTAACTCATCAAGAAATAATATTAATAATAAATATTAACAAATAAACATGTACATATTAACTTATCAAAAAATAATATCAACAATAATGAATATTAACAAACACACATGTACATGTACATAATAATATGTATATGTATATACATACTACTTCATCAAGAAAATAATAATAATAATAACTATTGATGAGTAACATGAAGAAGATGATGATGTAAAATAAGAGGATGATTAAATTATAACTACTTTAGCTTTTTTATTGTAATTTTGTATTTTGTTTAAAAGGTGTCTTAAGAACTTATTGTTCAATTTTATGCAATATAGCATTAGACAAGTCAACGAGATGTCTGCATTATCATTTGGACCTATGATGTGTACTAGATTGTATTTTTGTGTTTATCTAATCGATCCATCTTGTTCTTATTATTTTTTTTAAAAAAATCATAATTTTTTTTCAAGAAAATGAAACTCTTAACTTCCCAATAGCAAATACAAACGACCCGAATTCAAAACCAATATATCGAGTCAAAAGAACCCCTTCCAAAACATAAGCAGCTACTGCAACTTTAAACCATGGTACGGGGTAAACTATCAATAAGTGATTCCTTTAATATTATTTGAGAATTCTACCTGCTCCTGCACTCCCTCATACTTGCAGCTTCGAGCAAGCATTACCAGAGCATGTACACCATCTACCCCAGCAACCACCATGCTACATTTGTCATCAGCAGCCAAATTTGCCAGCGCACCAGCCGCGCGCTCCTGCAAACAAGAAATAAGTATGAATTAATTTACCTTTCAACGTCGCAGCCATCATGTGGATATAGTTCATTAATGCTTGACATAAAAAAGGTTTCACTAATGTGTGCATATTTAAACATGCATTTCTACATGACAAAAAAGCACATACCAGAACTCCATCACCAGCAGTAGACCATTTGAAGATTAGATCAACCAACGCTTTTACAGCACCTGCTTCGGCGATAGCACCCTGAATTGGAAATATTAGTTTATAATAAATTTAAAATGTGGGGCACATGACAATGAAAACAGAAAACTAGTAACCTTGTGCTCTTCCCCAACAGAAAGATTCCACAGTCCTCCTGCAGCCTCTTCGGCGACCAGTCTGTTCAAAGATCTTGCCAAATTTGTAAGAATATTGATTCCTCCATCTTCTGCTACAGCTTTTGCAACATTGGCATTCACAGACAAGTTTGCTATTGCCTAAACAGCCCAACAGATTGCAAATTAACCAATCTTCTACCACTAGACATGAAGACTAGACAAAATTATGTTGATATCAACCTAGTCATCTTATAACAGCTTAACAAATTAAACAATTGAATGTGGACAAATATGAACTGTATCGAGTGAACTCATATGTGAAAATCAAATCCAACATAATTCATAAAAGTTTGATCGAAGCAATGTATAATATTAAAGTTACCTTTGCGGCTTCTGACTGAAGCCCCTCCCTCCAAGATCTAGCAAGTTGTAAAAGGAGCCGCATGCCACCATCCCGCATAACTGCTTCAGCCCGTCCTCCATCAATACTAGCATTTTCATCATCAATGACTACAAAAGTGGCAAGGGCTGTAGCCGACCTTTCTTGAACATCCTCTTGCGAGCTCTGTGTTAAACTGAGCAACAGTGCTGCACCTTGGGTGAGCCAGAAATTATCCAAACCCTGTGGATTGCTCTCTGAAATACGTAGAAGTGAATGGGAGAGGATCCATTCCAACCAAGTCATTATCTCATTCAGGTTGGGATCCTTCTTATTTGAATTCCGCCAGTCTGAGAATACATTCCTCTCTCTCTTTGTAATATCGTCAAATAGAGAAGTTACGCCTTTAAAAATGTCAGTGAAAAGGGCAAGTAGCAGTTTACCTTTATTACTCTTATGGGCCACAAAGCTCGAATCCTCCTCTAGAGCTGGACAGTTCAAAGCACACATGACCTTCAAGCTTTGTGAGGAACAAAACAATCTAAAAACAGTATTAGGAACGATATCGGTTCTTGAAACATCTAAACCTTTCAAGTTTGGCAGTTTACTCCAGTGCTCTGCAACCAAAAGCCACTTTATATTTGTAGTTCCTGCAACTGAGAGGAAACAAACTGATAGAATATTACCTAAAGACTTCACATCGACATTAAGACAGTCAATGAAACCAATGTCAGTCAAGTTCTGACAATTCTTAGCCAAAGCATTAATGGCATCTCCATCGACTTCCCTAATTCCCGAAAGCCGAAGTTTCCGTAGTTTGGGACAACAAAAAGCTATTGCTCTTATTGCATCACTGCTGATCCTTTCACAGAAATCAGGCCCAAGTTGGAGGCTCTCAAGCACTTCGTGTCGAGCCGCAATCACAGAGAGTGTAGCATCAGTAATTTTCCTGCAGTAATCACCATTAATTTCGCGTAAACCCCTAGCTTGTAGATTTATTATTGCATCAGCAGATTCTGCCCCACGAAAGCGAAGCTTCTGAAGATTAACACACCGAGAGGCAAGCACAGTAGCTAAGGTGGCATCGCACTTGTGGGTACGAAGATCCAACGATTGCCACAAACATTGTGAAATTCCTAGAATCCTCCAATTCCTACAGGTTGATGACAAACTCGCTCGGTCACGATAATTCAGACAAGAAAACAACTGAATTACTGAATCATCGGGCAATCTAGTCCAATCAACTACCCCTGTTTCATCCAAACTTATATTCTCATCATTAATTTCTGGATAGCTTGGCAAATCCAGCTTATTGTTTCCCCTCCTCGCCACCTTCCTCCGGAGTCTCCGACTCATATCTCAACTGTTACACGCAATGCAGTAGCTAAGACACGTTACCCTCTCTAAACTACAATGCTTAAACCAGTGATCAGGCAAAAAAGTAACAATCTATAACCTCAGATTCAAAATCCCTTACCAGTGAAGGAAATGGCACCAAACCCAGAAAATGACATTATTTCACTTCAAATATACTCGGATTATCAAACCAGTAATGCCATATACACCAACCCACAAAATGATACCCTTTAACCCCCCAACACTCATAATGCCAGAAATGAAACACACCAGCAAAGCAGCAACAAAGACCCAAAATTTCAAACAAGGGATTCGATATACCAAGTCCCGGAAACCACCAACTTTCAATCTCAAAAACCCAAATCCAAAACTAGTCAAGGAACATATCCAGACCTAGAAACAAATCCCCATCAACTTCAAAAACCCTAATTCTCATAATCTCATCCACTAACAATACATCAGACAAGGAAGACCAATCTATATATGCACAGTACGGAATTACAGATTATATAATACACAATTCTAAGCAACAGACGACAAAACCCCCAATCATTAGCGCATTGTAGTGAATAAAGTCAACAGATTTCTCAAACCTGAAAGCTTATCCCTTGCGAGCCCAAAACACAAGACCTTAAATTTATCTGCTTTTAGGGAAATTGCATAGAGAAAAGCTTTAATGGTGGGCAAATAGATATATAGAGAAGATGGGATAAACAGTGGGAGAGAGAGAAGAGAGACAAAGCTGAGAAAGGGTCGGAGAGAATTCAGGTATATATGTGAAAGAAGTGTATGAAAGCAAAAATCAAACCCTCATAGCACCTGTCTACCCCTCCCTCTCTCTAATGATTTTTTTTGGTGTGCTCCAATTGAAAGATTTGTACCAATTACAGAGATGGGAGACCAAGGAAAAGAGAGTTACAGCTATGGGTCTATGATTTTGGAGAGAAAATTATGTGTTGAAGTTAACTAATGAGAGAACATCAATTACCTTACCCCCACCCCCACTGAATTAAGGTGTTCTTGCAATGCCAATTGGCTTTTGTTTCATAAAAATAACAATGTCATAGTTATTAGTATGTCTTTTTTTCTTGACTGAGGAGATAGTATTGTGGTAAGATTTTATTTTTTTCTGCCATATTCGAGTTTAATTGAAAATAAAATTAGCAAAACACTACTGAAAGCGAGTGGAATATTGATAAAAAGCTAATAAATTGAATGAATTGAATCGAATGAATAAAAAGCGTATACGTCTCAATATGAATAATAGATTTTTATTATTTTATCCCTCTAAAAAAATTTTAAAAAGTGTGTAAATTTATTTAATATTACTTAATATAATAATTAATATTGTAAAAAAAATCATTCAACCAAAAAAATGGGACTAAACCATTCAACTTAAATCGTCTGAATGGTTGACAGGTTCAGCTATTCAGACGATTTTTTCAAAAAACAAACCCACTGAATGGCTGAATCGCAGAAAACAAACTGCCCATAAGTCTTTTCAAAAAAATATATATAATTCTCTTTTAAGTTCCTTTCTCAAGTTTTTCTTAAAATTCTAACGTTGAAATATAATAGTATAAATCATTCAAAATAAATGTATCTTATTCCACCATAATATATGGTTAAATACAAAAGCATTATATCATGACTATATGCAAAAACATTATATACTTAAGATTACGTGGGTGTCGGGCGTTTCAAGACAAAACACATCTTATGTTGTAAATCAAAGTGAAATTGTGAGTATTAAGTTTCAACACGAGAAAAAACGTGAATTGATCAAAATAATCTCATTTTTATTTCTTTAAGAAAAACATACAGTTCGTTACAAACACTTGCTCAATCTCATTAAAAAAATTAGAATATTTTCTCTCTCCATATTCAAATATTTAAATATTCTAAGTTAAAATAAAAAAAATCGAAGTTTATATCCAATGAAATTAAAATCGATATGTATAATTCCCCCAAATTCTGGTAAACATCATCTAATTTGAGTCGTCAAAATATAAACAACAAATATAAATTATTCTATTTATAATTATTATAATGTCGTATATAGTACGGCAACACGCATATTAAGTTTTCCTTATAATTATTATCACATTATTTTACAATTTGTTGGTGAGAACTTCTACAACTAGGACTATTCATTGGTAATTAACCGGCTCGTAGTGGACCGGACCGGTTATCGAATCTAGCCAAAATTGGGTACCGATACCGGTACCGGTTGAACCGGTATACCGAACCGGTTAGTCAGTCTGGAACCGGTATGGTACCGGTTTGTACCTAATTTTGTACAGGTATTTTTTCTGCCATGCTTCCATGAAAAGTTTTAACAAATACTAAATTACAAGCACATCCAACTGATCCGAGGAATAACAAATTTAACTAATTAAAGAAGGTCCAACCACTAGCAGAAGATCCAGAACATAATATACATGTGACATGTCTAACAAATTAACATCCATATGAGTACCATAAGTCCATGATTTCCTTACACAACTACAATCCAAATTTAAAAATTGACAAGAAAGACAGAAAGAGTGTTCAAGATAACAGAATAACAAATAACAGCAACAGCAGCCCAGGAGTAGCAGACCACCAGCAGCAGTCCTGAAGCAACAACAAAGCCACAATTAAGTTGAGAATAGGTTTATACAATCAAAATGAGAAACATAACATTAAACAAATCTGATCACATGTGACCAGAAAGAACCTTCCCTTTTCCCGGGAGATTGTTTCACAGGATGACCCTTGGGCTAGGATGAAGTGTCAAGATGAAGTGTTTATTAAACAACTAACATATCTTTTACATGATTACCTACATAGTAAAAATAGATGGATGTTGTAAAAATATCTTTTACAAGATGGATGTTGTTTCTCACAAACTGATATGCATGGATATATTGTATTAATGTAGTTGACCATATGAATCAAAAGAAATTACTGAAACAATTGCCACCACATCAGGCATATAAAAATTAGGAGATACATCATACACTTGATAATAGTAATATCAAGAGAGGACACCTTAGAGGTGACAACATTGTGGACTCCACACTGATGAAATACATTAATTATTGAACCCATCAAGGAGAAAAACTTAAACTATTTTTTTTGTTATGCAAAAAAGATTTTGCATGAGAAAGTTTGGAGAAATGAAAGCAGTATGTGAACATCATGTTCTGATCCAAAAAAAACTGCAAACAAACTTAAAATTGCGAACTAGAACAAATACTTCAAAATTTCATTCTTCATTCATGGACTCTAGTTTATGCAAGGCAAAATAATCAGATGAGCTAAAAAACTGTTATCCATCTGATCTGAAAACTGTCAATTGCCATATCTCCATTAAATTCCGTCACCCATATCCAAAACTTTTGCAAATTCTAAGAAGATCAAAAGAAAATAAAACTAGTTAAAGAAAGACATTATATAACATATAAACATTATAGATGAAAACTATATAATTTAAAATTAAGGATTACATTTCTCTATTGTTTCAAGTGAATCTAAGTTATCCTCTATGAACATTGGTTGCTTGCTTGAACGAAGCCAATCTTGAGCACAAATAAGAGCTTGTACCATTCTAGGAGTTAGATAACTCCTAAATGGATTAAGTATACGAGCACTGGTGCTAAATGCCGACTCGGAAGTAACGATTGACATAGGAACCGCCAATACATCCCTAACCATTTGAGAGAGAATGAGAAATCTAGGAGAATTATTTTTCCACCAATTACCCAAATATTATATTTTGAAGTCGCTTGATCAACATCTTACTCGAATATTTATCTAATTCGGTATTATTCCCTTCTTGAACATCTGCAATGTTTTCTACAAATTTTTCCATCATCTTCATCCCTGTCTTTTCTCGACCATGCACATCAAAACTTTCATTAGCTAGACATATTAGATTGTGCACTTTGGGATGATTGTGAATTTTGGGATACATATTTGAGACTATGACATTTAAACAATTCCTCAATGGCATCACGCACCGATTTTGTCATTTCAATCTCACTCCCATACATTGAATTAAAAGCAAATTCTAAAAATGCAAATTTATGTCTAAGATCTAAAACAACCGCAATGTACAACAATTTATTCATCTTCTCAACATTCCCACAATATTTATCTAATTTTGCTCTCATCCTCGACACCATTTCTCTAATGTCATAGTCATTCTCATTATATAACAATTCATTCAAGGTATCATCAAGATAAAAAAAATCATGAGAAAAGTATTTGATGTCACATAAGATGTATCCGAAATCTTCATCACCGTTGTGAGACCCCGAATTTTATGAAATAAAAGTGTTCAATTTTTCTATTTTGGTGAATAGTTAAATTGATAAAAGTTTAAAGTTAAGGGTGATATTTGAAATTTTTTCAAAGTAAGTGATGATTAAGTTTTATTTTATTCGTATTATTAACGTAATAAAACAGAACATCTTTTTATATAAAACAGAATACTTTATTAAAGTTATTTCGTTTTATTAGGCTAATAGTAAAATCTTTATTAAAGTTATTCTATAAATAGAATATATTATATTCTATTATGCATAGTGTTTGCATAGTGTCTGTATAGTGTTTGCATAGTAAAAATCTTTTTATATAAATAGAATATATTATATTTTATTTAAAAGATTTTGCTTTAAATAATTTGTCGATTAAAGTAAATCAATTTGGAATAGTTCATGGATTAGTTCTTATCAAAATGATTTTCCTATAAATAGAAGCTTAGTTAGAATTGAATTCACACCAGAAGTTCAGAGAATTCTCCTTCTATAATATTGAGCGTATTTCTTTAGAGTTTTAGAAAATTTTGAGCGTAGAAAACAGTGGAAGTTTTCTTCAAGAATATATATTCGCTATACCAGTTGGAATACTCTTATTTTCAGGTAAGGATTATTATTTTTTTTATTCTGAAGAGAAATTATTTTTCATATTCATATGAATATTATTATCGTTCAATATTCATTATATTCGTTTAATATTCGTAAGGAATATTATTTTCGTTTAATATTCGTAAGGAATATTATTTTCGTTCAATATTCGTAAGGGATATTATTATTATAGTAAGGAGTATAATTTTTTCTTATTCATGAAGAGAGCTATTGTTATTCCATTCTTTATTATTATGTTGGAATAACCTATCTATGCGAAGTACTGCTTACATGGTGAAATTCTTTTATTATTCCATTCTTTATTATACTGTTGGTTATTGGTTTTACAGTTGTATGTTTTTGGCATGTAGTGCAAAGATGATATGTTGTTGAATATCTTTGGCCTGTAGTGCAAAGATGATCTGTTATTTGATAGCTTCAATTCGTAGCCGCAAAGATGGACAGGTGTATGACATGATCATGACCATTGGTGATACTAACGAATATCCTTGGCACGTAGTGCGGGGATGATTCGATGATGTGGATTATTTATTTAGCTGAGTCTCAGCAATTGGTTTTATAGTTGAATATCTTTGGCATGTAGTGCAAAGGTAGACAACTGATTTGTCTGATCATTGTTATTACACTTGAATATCTTCAGCCTTTGGGGTGTGGATATTGAGTAAACGTTCTATTAAGCCTTGTGGCAAGAAGGAATTGTTAATTCATGTTATTATAAATATAAATTGTGAACTTAATTAAAATCTTTAGTGGTTCAGGTGAATACAGGTGATAAAAGTTGATGAAAACATTTTTAAATCATAGAAGATAGTAGGTTTTATTCTCTTCTTGACTCTTCTAATGAATTGTTTGTTCCGCTGCAGTTAAACTTGATTTTTGTTATATTGTATCAGTTTAACACTGTTGAAGGCTAACGATAATTTATTCTGCATTATCTTAGTCATAATATTTCTTCTTTGGGCTAGTTGAGCTCACCCTTTCTTTCACTTTATTCTTCTTCAGAAATGAGAACGCTAGTTAACTAGCTAGTGGGAATTGAGTGGCGGCCCGGATGATAGCATTAGTAGTCCTCACTATTTCATTAAATAGTGTGATAATAAATGTAATGAGGACTTATTTGTGTTTGAATACTGTCTAGAAGATAATATTCGAGTTAAAACTCACAGTTTATATTTTGTCGTATTTAACACGACTATTGTATAATTAAGTTTGTATTTGATTTATGTACCATGTAAGTGGCGACCCAAGATGGGTGGCGTATACCTAATTTTGGGGGCGTCACAATCATAACGAAGAAACACTTTAAGAATACCACCAATTGTCTCACAACAACCCAATCTTCTATGGTAGGCCACCCATCACCCGATTTCATTTTCAATTTGAATAAAGGGTCTTTGCTTGCAAGACTATTAAAAGCACGTTCAAAGTCTATGGCCACATTCAACATAGAATAAGTGGAGTTCTATCTAGTGGACACATATAAGATCAACTGTGACGCCCCCAAAATTGGTCCACACAATCCATTTTGAGTCGCCAAAATACATGGTACAGAATCCAAATACAAACTTCCATATTTACAACTATTAAACTGTCGTGCAAAATACGACAACACATAAGTTTTGAGTTTGAATACAAATATTGCACCGTACATAATACGACAATATTCAAACTCAAATTAAGTCTTTATTACAGTTATTATCACACTATTTCACAACATAGTGAAAACTTCTATAGTAACTATCTCGGACCATTACTCCACTTCCCGACTAGTCCCAGCTACACTTTCATTTCCTGAGAAAAATAATGGAACAAAAAGGAAATGGTGAGCTCAACTAGCCCAGTAAAGAATATTATGACTAAGATAATGAAAAATAAATTATCTTTAACCTTCAACAATGAAAATCAGATAAAATATAATGGATAATAAGTTTTAGATCAACAACTTCAGCGAAAATAGCAATCCATTAGAAGAGTCAAGTAGAGCATGATGTCTACTACTCCCTCCGTCCCAGGATAAAAGTCCTGGTGGACTTTTCACGCATATTAAGAAGATGAATAAAATGACAAAATTGCTCATAATAATATTTTATTAATCATTTCCAATATAGGTGAGAGAGTGACTTTCTAACTTTTCAATTCAAAATATACTTATTAAATATGGAGAGAGAATTAGAATAAGAAAAGTATGAGATATTTAATGCTAAGGGTATAATAGGAAAAATTGTGTAAAAATTTGGTTATTAAAGAAAAGTGGACATTTAACATGGGACTATCCAAAATAGTAATAAGGACTTTTATCCTGGGACGAATGAAGTATATTCTATGATTTAAAAGTTCATCATCAATATTTTATCCCTGCAACACCAATCAATAATTATTTCAAACCAACGAATTATCTATGCACTACGGGCCAAATATATTCGTTTGTATCACCAGTGGTCATGATCATGTCAAACACCTGTCTATCTATGCACTACGGGCCAAATATGACTTTCACCACAAACCTTTATCTGTAACATTAAATATCATGATTATACCAATACATAATTTCTGGTCATAATCATACCAATCAATAATCCATCTTTGCACTACGGGTCAAAAGATAACTTTCACCACAATATAAGCATGAGGATGATGACAATGATATAAAGAATGAATAAAGTGAGATCAATGATAAATATTAGAGATTTATAATTTAATTTATACAGAGTTCAAGAATGTTCAAATTGTCAACATAATCACCAATTGTGGAGTAAAATTCAAGAATGATAATAAAGATTCAAATTTCAAAGATAATTTGGACAAAGAAAAGAAACTGAATTTCATCGTGAATAGTACTCCAGCATGAATAGTACCCCGACATGAATAGTATCCCGGATGAATAGATTAAAATTTAATAAGAAAGTTTAGACAATTATTCCAGTGAAATGATATTAGATGAAGCACAAACTATTAAAGATATTCTACTAATTTCAGAGATTTTCACCATTTAACGACAAGTTTATGGAAACAAACAATAATTTTGTATCATAAACGGAGAAAAATATGAGTACAAAAGAAATAATATCTAATACGAGTATGAAAAAATATACGAAACTACAAATGGATTTTTACTTGTCATGCGGTAATCCGCGTAGACAGATCATTTACACAATTTAATAAAAGAATGAATATAAAGAGTTATTCACCAGGCATGCGGTAGTCCGCGAAGACAGGTTATTCCCACAGATTAATAAGGAATAGAAAGACAACCCTTATGAGTATGAAGAAAATAACATCCTTTACCTTAATAAGAGAGTAGTTATGACTGGAATAGTGGAGATTAATTATCTTGAGGAAATCTTGCACTACACTCAAAGTATACTCACAAGAACTCTCTCTTTCTAACTTTTGATTATAACTTAGTTTTGTAAATTGATGAAGAACTAATGAATTTAGCTATCTATTTATAGAAAAACATTGTTTCGACTAAAACATAGTGTTTTAATATTTTATTTTAGTTTTTAGTTATTTTTTGGATATTATATGGAAATATATAACCACAATACATGCATGGCTACCGTCTAGAAGGTTTAATACGTTAAATTCGTAGACTAATTGTATATAGCTTAAAATTTTGACACGTGGGCATCTCCAGCGAGAAAATTGACTTGAACGACAAAAAAGAACATAATTGTTGTTTTAAAATACTTAAAGGTATTGATTCACAATTTTCAAACTTTGAGAGACAAATTGATTTTAGCATTTAATTTGTAGGAAAATCTAGAGTTGAACCACAAGGGTTTGCCCCTGTGGTCAAAGAGGTTTGCTCTATTTCTTGACTTCCTGAGTTTGAATCTTGCAGCCAAGCACTCAGAAGAATTCTTCTGAATGTATCAGACCAATGTAAGGGTGCGCACTTAAAATTGCGCGAGGAGGAATTTCATCTCGGTTAGCCTGATAATACGTTGTCGTACAAACCAAAAAAAGAAGAAGGAAACTTTAGACTTGGGGCATTTTTGGAGTATAAAAAAAATAAATGGTAGAATAATTGCATGTAGCCCAAAAAAGATGAATGATCAAGATTTAGGTTGTGTTTGATAAACCTGGAAATTAAGATCTGAATGATTATGATGTCTTAATAAATTAGATCATCTGAATGGTTATGAGGTCTGAATCTAAAAAAATGTTTGATAACTAAAAAGTAAGTTGTCTCTTAATGATACTATTTTACCATTTTAAAGGGTAAAATTTTATTTAATAATTTTAAATATTCAATTTAATAATAATGAGTGCATAATATTGTTGAATATATTTATATAAAAAAAAATTTATCAAAAAAAATTCATTAAGAGGTACCTCTTAATTATTAAGATTTCATTTTACCTCTTTACCGATTAAGCGTTGGAGATATAAAAAAAAAACAAATAACATCACGCCTAAATCAATAATAAAGAGACACCATCAATAAGAGACAATCGGATGTAAACAAAAGACGCTTACCAAATAAGAATATCCACATTAATTTGACCCATTTGCTTTTAATATTTCACCTAGTTCCTTATACACAAGTCTTCTCGCTAGGACAGCTCAAGATTTGGGCTCTAACCTAACACATGGCAGCCCACAGCTCAGCTCTCATGAAGCACTAAGGTTTTTCTATTTATGGGCTAATCTTACATGGTCTAAAAAAATACGCCGCCAATGTTTAATTATACTTTTAGGCTTGTATATAGGTCTTTGTACAAATAATTTATGATATAGGGGTACAAAATTTTCAAGTATAGAAGTATTTTAAATGGCTCCAATAAATTTGTAAAATTGTTGTAGCCAATTCCCCCACCCCTTGCCTTAGAAAATATTAATTTATGAATTATTCCTTCTAACACTTGATATTATTTTATCATGTTAAGTTTAAAGAAAAATTTCAATATTTATTAAAATTTTAGTAATAATTTCTTTTTTTAAAAAAAGGTAAGATATAAGTATAGAAGTTAGTTACATAATAGTTTATATTTTAGCTTGTCATACCCAAGAGGTAATACCCTTTTTCTAGGATGGAAGGAGTATCATACTTAATTTATTTATCCTTTCTAAAAATTGAGTGCCATTTCCTTTGTTTTGCAAAGAAAATAGCACTCCCAATTTAGTAAAGGTCATTATAGGCATAGATGTTACTTTTGACGAATCTGTTATACTTCATTAGAATAAAGAATTTTCTGTTCCTTGTATTTGATAGTGTTAGTCAGAAAGTCACCACCACCACCACCACCACCACCACCACCACCACCACCACCACCACCACCACCACCAAGATATAAGTATTCAGATTATGTTGCTCATGCCTTGTTATTTGTTGAGAAAATTGAGTATAATTAATGACCCTATGACTTATAAGGATGTTGTTTTCTCGAATAATTCAAAAAAGTGGTTGTTTGCTATGAATGAGGAGATGAAATCTATTCAGAAAAATCAGACTTGGGAGCTTGGTCCTGGTTATAGTGTTCAATGTACTTGAGTTGTGCATTTGAGAAGAGCAGAAAATTCACTGTTTGTGCTATATTTGGAGGATTCAAGTCAAGGTGAAGATTTGTTGGGTATGACAAGAATCCTTATTGGATTTGGGTTTAAGAATTACATAGAATCCGTTTTGATTTAGGAAAGTTATCTTTCCTAACTATACTCAATTTAGTATTACTAATCCTATTTGGTATAGGAATTTTCATATGACTTGTAAATATAGGTGCTGAGATTTTGGAGAAGAGACAATTTAGAGACATTCAGAAGTATTATAAGAATTCTCATAGTTCTTTTTTTATTTTGTATTTTTCAGATATTTATTTAATGAATTTTTTATGTCTTCTCAGTGATTTTTTTTTTCGATTTGGATTTTCACGTAAACCTTGTGTTATTATCTTTCTCTTATTGTATTGATTTATTATGTTTGTCATAATTTATCATAACAATTTTGTCAATAATACTTGAGGTAGTTATCACTTACATCGAAGGGTGGAATTAATACTTGAGGATTGAGATGAGTAGTTATAGCTGGCAAGGAGATATTTATTAAGTTAGGTGTACGGATGTTGGAGAGGAAATTAAACAAAGTGCGATACAGGGTCTAGAAGAGAGAAACAAAGTTTAGACGAGTAAAAAATTGGAAAGAATTAATGCTCATATACAATTAGAGCAAAGGGCCAGTTTCAGCGATTTTATTACAATAAGTCTAGGGGCACATTTTTTTAGTGACATTCTAGTAATCTTTTCTTTTTTTTTTTTTTTTTGCAACACCTTTCAAAAAATGTATAATATTTATTCCAACTGAAATTTTTACAAAAAAACAGTGTTTTAGGTGTAATTTGGATAAATACAAAAATGTTCCATGCATGCATAACCTCAAGCTTTGTATGTATCCAAATTACACCTAAAACACTATTTTTTGTAAAAATTCTAGTTAAAATAAATAATATATATTTTTTGAGAGGTACTAACAAAAAAAAAAAGGTCACTAGAATGTCACTAGAAAAATGTCCCCCTAGAAGGACTCATTTTATTAGAGATATAATGGATATTTTCCATTAAAGAGTTAAAGGAATAATTGGTCCATCTCTATTGAAGCTTAATTTGCAGTTATTTGCCTAAGTTTTGTGTTTCTTTGATGCATAACCAATATTACGTACATTGGTTTGCTTAGAAAGGTATTTGGTCTTGTCCGTAAAAGATTAATTATGTTTTAAAAATATTCACATATATTATTAATACAATTTACCCTGCGATTTAGTATAATTTCGAGTTTTAATAAATTTAGGTAATATTTAGTATAATATGTTATATTGTCTTAATTAATTACATAAAATTGTGATAAAAAAAATTTGTAATCAAATTGGTAAAACCAAAAATAAATACTCTTTTAGAAGTTATTTTTTCTATTAGAGATTGGTTGAGTTTCTTTTGAATACTTTACAAATTTGGATAATATATATTTAATTATTATAAATTTGTATATTACTTATACTAATTTGAATAGGAAAGAAAAAAAAATCTTTACTTGTTCTATTACTATTAGAGATAGATTTTTTTTTAAAATTTGGACAGTGTTTAATTGATAAAAATTTAAATAATACCTGTGATGATATGAATAAAAAAGTTGAACAAAAAATTAGTTAAACTAAACTGCTAAGTTTTTGCTTTGAATTTTATACAACCTGTTGCATTATGATGGAAACCAAGCAAATAAGCAGTCATGTCGGCCCATCGTCTGGACTTCTGGAATAGTTCTTGCAAGTTTCGGAAGCTATTGGATTACCTGTTAATAGAGTCCGGTTCTGGTCCGGACTCCCGGATTTTAGTACAGTACCGTCTGGACTCTCTTTTTTTTAGCTTTTTTTTTAAAATAACTAATTTTTTTTAATATTTTATAGAACTGAAATTTTTTCATAATACAGTATTTTGGGTGTTATTTGAATACATATAACAAAATATATATGTACAGTCAAAACACTGTATTATGAAAAAATTCCAATTCTATAAAATATTAATTTTTTTTTAGTTATTTTTTAAAAAAAAACTAAAAAAAAAAGGTCTGCATTTTAACAAAATTCGGGAGTCCTGACTAGATCCCGTCTGCCTGTTAATATTCATGGTTTGGATGTGGTTTCTGTAAGCAAGTGGGATTACAAGTATTGGCTTCAGTTTATGATGCTTAAACCTAAACTTTGCTATTGGGATTGTTATATGTTTTCATATACTAATGGGCTTTACTTATGCAGCCAGCCATATGTTGATGATATGTAATACCAATGGTCTTTGAGGATATTGGATGCATAATTAGTTAATATATGATTGTTGTTTATTGCTTGCACCCAGGGGCGATGCCAGAAAAAAAATAAAATAAAAAATCAGTGCAGTCAAATTATTAAATTATATTCTCAAAAATTTACTACATATATATATATATATATATATATATATATATATATATATATATATATATATATATAGTCAAATTACTAAATTACACTCGTAACAAAAAAAATAAAAATCAATAGGGTCAATTGACTCTACAGACGTACACTTGGCTTCGCCACAACTTGCACTCTTTTGTTGTACTTTAAGTTCAATTTGGTTCAGTCGTGCAATCCTTTTTATGGAATCAGTTAGAGAGGTTTTTTTTTTAAAATATTTTTTGAAACAATTTATCATCAATTCCTCAATTTCTATATCTAAAATTGCTATATTTAATTGATATCAGTTGAGTGAGTTAATTTAGTTGGTTGAGTTGACTTAAACGAGTTGATCTTTTATTTTTTATTCCATTCTACCAATATCAATTTGTTTTTTACTTTTCTCATTTCTTATTGAATAGAAAAATTCAAAAGTCTAAAACCTTTCAACTTCATCGTAATATATATTATAACCATTCATATATATTTCTAAATTCGTGTAATTAATCGACTCTTTCTCCCTATACTATTAATATATTTACCACTATAAAATCTACACATTTAATATTGAGAACTTTTATATTATTCATAAATTTTTGATCTCAATACATATTATTTTAAAATTTATAAATATAATATTTAAATAAATATTGCATACTAGGAGTAATATTTAAACAAGCCCATCTTATTCAAATAATTTGATGATGGAAAATAATCATGGACCAAAAAGTCAAAATCACGTGTCCAAGTCTCACAATAAATATATATTCCGCTTTCTCAAAATAACCTGACTGGAAGAACAACCAAGAATCGAATCCAGGTTATAGCGGACGTTTTTTTCCGTCGTTATAAAGATGAAAGCGCATTTTTTTTTATAGCTATACGATAAAAACCGTCATATAATGATTCATTGATTATTAACTCCTCCAATTCTTTGGAGAAATAACTATATATATATATATATATATATATTTGTGTGTGTAGAAAAGTCATACAAATGTATCAAGTTGGGATCATCTTAATTTCGTCGAATTATCCTACCATATGGTCCATATCCCTCATATGTCAAACACAGGGTTGATCTCCACCGTCAATAATACCTCATTCAGTAATCAACGGATTTAAGGGCATCGAATGACTGCATAAGGAAATGTCAAAAAAATGCTTTGAATTCGTCGGTTGAAGATGATCAAAGACCCGAAGGCATCATTTTTTCTTATATGCTAAGTTTTTGAACACACACACACACACACATATATATATATATATATATATATATATATATATATATGTATGTATATATATAGAGAGAGATAGTCTCATTTCTACAAATTGAAATATTCATATTCCTTCATACTCATAAGAAGAAAATATATAAAAAGAGCACAAATTCCTCCCCTCGGTTACAAATCTGCAAGTTATCCTCACCTTTTCAACTTTGTTTCAACATTTCAACTTTAAACATGGTGAGCTACTATAATCTTATTACATATTTGAACTTTTCACCCACCCACACACCCACCCACCCACCCACCCACCCACACACCCACACCCACACACATATATATATATATATATATATATATATATATATATATATATATATATATATATATCACACAGTAAATATCTTTCATCATCGGCACACGGTTGTTCAAACTAAGGGTATATAATTTTTATTAAGCTTAATTATCCTCTGAATCCGTGCTAATATTTTGTGTGATTGTTTTTAATGTTGGATGGCAAATTTGGTGAACAATAATAGTCTTTCACACTTGAAATTCAGGTATTAACTGTTTCATCAATTAAACCCCTATATCATATTTTTCAACTGGTTAGTTTCATAATGTGTAAAATTAATCAGTTTCTAAAAATGGTTTCTGGTTCAGAAAGAATTTGATCAACGATCCGAGAGAGTTAAGTGTGTGGATTTACATCCAACCAAACCTTGGTAAGTCTGTATATATATTCATTCAGCTGCATATATATAGCTCTTGAATCAGCTAATATAAATTGTGTGTTGTTTGCAGGATTCTACTAAGTTTATACTCGGGAACTGTGTCCATTTGGAACTACGAGTCTCAAGTAAGTTGGTGATATTTATTACTAGTCCTAGTCCTAGTCATGAACATGATCAGCTCAACCCAATTCATTTTCTCAACTTCATTATTTTTCCCACAAAAACAAAGTCTCAATTGCCAATTTCATTCTCATGCCATTACCACTTGACTAAACTTGAAGGCTAAATATAGAACAAAAGTATATTCTTAAAGTTGGTAAATTTTACAAATGAGACAGCAAATTTAGCGAGTTAGTTAAAATAAAATAAAAAAGGCTTGAGAACAATCTTCTTTCATCAATTATGTCACTGCCACATGTTGTTCCTAGTATTAATGTTTATTTTCATGATATGTGTGTTTCAAGTGATTGCTCAAAATAACTTCATTTTTACAGGCAACAGAGAAGTCCTTCAAAATCACAGAATCACCAGGTAGCAGCACTTCTCTACGTTTGATCTCCTTCGTTTAGTGATGGCCCTTATTTTTGAAACAATATAAAACTCTTTCTGTTTTTTGTATCTTTTTGACAGTAAGATCTGCAAAGTTTATAGCAGGGAAAGACTGGTTTGTTGCTGGAGCCGATGACAAAATTATTCGTGTGTACGATTACAAGACATCAGAAAAGATTAAGGAATTTGAGGCACACACAGACTATATCAGATCTGTGGCTGTGCATCCGATTCTCCCATATGTATTGTCATCTTCTGATGACAAGCTTATAAAGCTTTGGGACTGGGAGAAGGACTGGGAGTGCACTCAAATCTTTGAGGGACATGCCCATTATGTCATGCAAGTTGCATTTAATCCAACCGATCCCAACACCTTTGCAAGCGTATCGCTTGATTGCAAAACAATGGTAAATTAGCTAAGCTACCTTTCAGTTCCACAAAAAGAGTCTCATTTGCACCTTAAAATAGTAAGTTCTTAGTTTTGTAATGGTGATTATGACGACTAGCATGAGATCATTGGGTCATTTTATACTACTATCGATGAAAACTCATAAAGAGTGTTATTTGCTTCAAAAGAACTGATCTCAAATGTTTCTGCTTATAGATATGGAATATTGGCTTCCTTGATCCAAAGCTTGTGTTGGAAGGCCATTCGAAAGGGGTAAATAGTGTTGATTTCTTCGGAGCTGGAGGTAAATCATGTTTGGTTACAGGTTCAGATGATCAAACTGTTAAGGTATGCCAGAAAGATATTCTTAAATCGGAATTTTACTATGACTAATTTTCGGATAAATTAACTTTTGAATTGTGTACAAATCAGGTGTGGGACTATCAGACAGGAACTTGTCTCCATACACTAGAAGGCCATACACACAATATTACTTCAGTATGTGTTCATCCAGAATTTCCATTTATAATTACAGGTTCAGAAGATGAGACGGTTCGTATATGGAATGCCACAACTTACAGGTAACTAAGATGGTCTTTGTTTACATGTTAATATCTCTTAACAACTCCAATTCTGATTCGGTAAGATATGCTTGTTTTCCTAATATTTTCATTGGCTTACAGTCTTGAGAACACACTGAAGTACGAATTCGGAAGAGTTTGGGCTATTGGATGCTTGAAAAATTCACCCCAGTAAGTTTCTTTTTCTTTTCCTAAGCTCTCTAAGTTGAATTTCTATTTAGTAAAATTAAAAACAAAAAAAGAGAAAACTTTATTGACTAAAAATATTTGTAAGCAGGATTGTAGTTGGTTGTGATCAAGGAACCATTATTGGAAAAGTTGTCTGTGCTCACAGTTGGGATTCTGCAAAATTCTCATTTTCAGAGGAAGAGAAAAACTCAAAATGAATAGCAGCTCCTATAGTTGTGGTGTGTTCTAAAGAATAATGTTGTATTACTACCATTATGTAATAAAATTAGACAGTGTGCTTTGAATAAACTAGGAGGAGGAGGTTTTTTAATGGTCTAGCTAGATATATGTTTTTGTAGTGAGTGTACAACTTTAAAGTTCTATCTTGTTCTGTATAATGTGTATTTTATAGCAAATTAATACAATATACATGTTTTCTCTCATGTCGATTCAATTTTATAACTATAACTTGCATCTAGAGAATAATAAACAACACAAATTATTCAATTACCACGTCGTATAACAAATTATGTAACGAAAGGGATTTTTATTTGTACAAAAGTTATTTTGAACTTAGAACGAGTACAAAAGTATCTTTTGAGTTGTTCTGCCGGATTGGTCGCTCAAGATCTTTGATCTCTAGCCAAACTTGATGAGAAAAATGTCGGATAGAAAAAAATTGCAGTAAGTTTGATAATGATCGAGTGACATTGCTTCTTAGGTTCGAATTACCAAGGAATTCCTTAAATATGACGCAAAATGGATCTTGTTCTATTATCAAAGATTTCTCTGTAAAAAAAGTGAATTGGAGTTTGAAGAAGGGGAAAGATAAATGTGTTATATATATATGTTGAGTCAGTTCCATGTCGAGTAACACATATGTAATTTTTGGAGAGAAGATGAGACGGTTCGTATATGGAATGCCACATCTGATTTAGTAAGATATGCTTGTTTTCCTAATATTTTCATTGGCTTACAGTCTTAAAGTACGAATTCGGAAGAGTTGGGCTATTGGATGCTTGAAAAATTCACTCCAGTAAGTTTATTTTTCTTTTCCTAAGCTCTCTAAGTTGAATTTCTATTTAGTAAAATTAAAAAAAAAAGGAGAAAACTTTATTGACTAAAAATATTTGTTAGCAGGATTGTAGTTGGTTGTGATCAAGGAACCATTATTGGAAAAGTTGTCTGTGCTCACAGTTGGGATTCAGCAAACCTCCCAGTCAGCGAAATACTTGAACGAATAACTGCTATTGATCGATATCTTTGCTAATTTGCAGCTGTCAATTTACTGGAGTAGTTGATATGGATAGTAGATTTATATATAAGGCCATGAATCACGAGTAATATCACCTCTTGCACCGGGGCCACTGCATAGACATTAAATAAAGAGCAACACATAGAATTCACAGCTCAAAAGTTATATATATCCGCTAGACATGATTTCACGGGCCTATATATTTATTAGTTTAACCATATAGAATAATAAATTCTTCCACATGAACCCCACATACCACAATAGTAGCAATACATGCATCATACTATTAAAAGAAATGGTGGTTTCATCTTTTATATGAGGATATATATATATATATATATATATATATATATAGATGGGTAGGATTTAATTAGGGTTTCTAATTGAACAATGGGGAAGATCATATGTTCTGGTGAGTTTGTTGTTTTTCGGGTTTTTTTGTCTCTTGTGGTTGATAGCAAGCGTATGGTCGCAGCAACAAGAGCCCCAAGTGCCTTGTTTCTTCATCTTTGGAGACTCACTAGTTGATAATGGTAACAATAATGGGATACTTACTCTTGCAAGGGCAAACTACCGGCCTTACGGCATTGATTTTCCTCAAGGCACCACCGGCCGCTTTACCAATGGCCGTACTTATGTGGATGCTCTAGGTAAATATATTCATGTTTTATCCATCGTCCCAAAATATTTAAGTGTTAGACGTTCTAGAATTTAAAATTTTTCATTGATTTAATATCAACTTACGTACGTACGTAGTCATTGAAATGTGTTTAAAAGGTTAGAAGGGAAATTGACAATTTCTTTACTGAAACTGTGATTTGGTTTCTACAAAACGGGGCACTCATTATGGGATGGAGGAGATATTGATAACAGATAGCAACTGCAAACAACTACTAATGTTTATGACGTTAAGTTAAGACTAATCATGCAGTACCATTACTACATTTGTGATTTTTGTAGCGCAACTGTTAGGGTTCCCAACCTACATTCCACCCTATGCAAGAACTCGCGGACGCGCACTGCTGCGGGGTGCGAATTACGCATCAGGAGCGGCTGGAATTCGAGATGAAACTGGCAACAATTTGGTATAGCTAGACATACTATCCTGGAAACTCTCTCTCTCTCTCTCTATATATATATATACATACATGTAGAGCCCCCTTCTAGTAAGTACCAACCGCATGCAAATGGTAACAAAATTCCTATATATGTATTATATATATATATATATATATATATATATATATATATATATATAAATAAAGGAGTGATTCAAATCCTATGTTAGATGGGATCCTCTATTTTTCAACCCAAATTCGATCGTCTGTTCTTAAATATAAAGGCCGAAGAAAAATATGTCCGCACAACTGTTATTAGAATCCTAACAAATAGTTGTGCGGGAAGCCTGACTCACAAAGTAAATGTCAAATTTATCTCCAATTTAATAAAAGGAGGTTCCACATAATTGTTATGCAGATGGAGATGGCTCTGCATAATTGTTATGCGGACGGAGATGGACATTCCTCGAGAACAACCAGTGTCTTCGTCTCTGGGATAAGCTTTCTAAGCTCATTATACAATCCTTATGGCTTCGTGTACTTCTCATCCACTACTTATAATTCGGCCCAACTTATTCCTCATCCATATCAATTCATCAAAACACTAACACTTCTTCAATCCCTCCAGAAATACAAAACCCTAATTTCACCATTACAATAAATCACAACCCAAATTTCGCCATTTCCCAAAATTCCTCTACAGAAAACAACTGCACTAAAATCAAAGAATTAATCACATTACGAATTAACGCTACTACAAAATTAGAATATGAAGATAAACTAATCTTGAATTATTGATCATGAGAGAGAAAGAGGTATGGAGATCGAGATTTGTTGGGCAAGAGGGAACAGGATCAGAACTTTCACTGATACATACATATATTAAGTACGTACGTACATACATACATACTGTTATTTGTTCCTTTTGACATCTGTTAATCATAATTTTGATGTGAAATTTGAGGATAGAGAAATAGAAGAAGAAAAGCATGTACGATAAAGTAATAGACTGGTAAGTATTTCTTCCATTCGCATAACAGTTATGCTGAGCAATTTCTCTCATCTTGTTATGCAGAACATCTTTTTATTAAACTTAGGATAAATTTGACATTTGCTTTGTGAGTCAGGCTCTGCACAACTGTTTATTAGACTCCTAATAACAATTGTTTGGACGTGTTTTTCTTCTACCTTTAGATCTAAGAACGGACAACCTGATTCACTCCCACACACACACACACACACACACACACACACACATATATATATATATATATATATATACCTTTGAAATTAATTATATTTACATGGACCACAATGTTTCATTATAGGGCGATCATATGTCGATGAACAAGCAGGTTGCGAGTTTTGGAAGAACATCACAAGAAATATCTAGATTTTTCAGGGGGGGATTCAAATGCGCTGGGCAACTACTTGAGCAAGTGCATATTTTATTCAGGAATGGGAAGTAATGACTATCTTAACAATTACTTTATGCCCGACTTCTACTCAACTGGTTCACAGTTTACACCAAACGCTTTTGCTGCAGCACTTCTTCAAGATTATTCCCGCCAACTAACGGTCAGTAATGCCTAATATTACATGCATACTATTAATATAATTCCGTCCGTCCCAAAAGGAGAATCTTAATTCTGAAAAAGTTAAACAATATTCAAAGTAATTATTTTCAAATTTAACCTCATAAGTCATAACTCAATTAATTAAATAACAAATACTGATATTATGATCAAGTGATTTATCAAGTACACACCTGAAGGGCAGTAGCTGCTGTTCCAAGTTCAAGATCACAAAGAATAAAATAAATTGATAATAACACAAATTATTGATAATCCATCGATCCATCCCAAAATGACAGTCATTTTATAAAAACTTGACATTTTAAAAAGTAGTCAATTTCAAATTTAACCTCATAATTAACTCAAATAATTAAATACCAATACTGGTATTATAACATGCACAGTTATTTATGCACACCTTAAGGATAATAGCTGCAGTTCCATCACAAAGAATAAAAAACTGGTAGTAAATATAGAAAACTGAGTTTTAGTCTTTCTGTATTGTTAACTAAACCAAATTAATTCTAAAATATTCATGAGTTAATTAAGTACATAAATATGTAATGTCTAAATACATAATACATTACATATTCATGTACTTAATTAATTCATGAACATTCTAGAATTAATTTGGTTTAGTTATGCAATTCTGTAATTAAGCACACCTAAAGGGGGTGAATAAATGTAAATACCCAAAGTGATCTACAATAGTCAAATTTTAAAGTTTACTATAACAGGCTATAAACGGATGGTTTAACCCTGTCTGTATTAGTTATGTTCTTCGTCTGTTAAAACCGGATAGCTAATACCTGTCCGTATTAGTATAAATTTTTTCAAATTAAACCAAAATCTGCAGATTTTTAAAGCATATAACAAAAGCAAAAAAACAACAAATTACACCAAGATTTTTACGTGGTTTAACCCCTATCCTCTAGTCTAGTAGCCTAATCCACGTCCAATACCAACTATTATTGGAGACTCTTTTTATTAAACTTAATACTCAATTAAATACAATAAAAAGAACTCCCAGTTCAAATAAAGCTTTCCACTGCGATGAACACCTCTGCCCCATTTGCACCACTGCAACCTTTCTCACCACTGAGACCTTTGCATCTCTGCAACCTTGAAATTTTTCTATGAATAGACCCTATCTATTGCTAGATAGACTAAGCCCAATAGGACTTGAACTCAGATTTCGTTACAAGAAATATATAATTACAAAGGACACTTAATTCCAGCCAACAAAGAATTAATTATATAACAAGACTTGCTGGAAATGAACTTTGATAGCTCTCTATTGAAATATCTTTGTATAAGACAGATGCTTGCTTTGATTTTTCTGGACTGATGTATCCTTCAAATCTCTATCCCTGATATAGCCAATAAGAAGAATATATATAGAGAAGGAACTAACGACTATATATTGATTAGCTAAGAACTCTCAGACCCGTTTGGGAGGTCCCACGAACTTAGCAGCTTTTCATAACCAAATAGATAATATTTAGAAACTATATGGCTTTCCAAAGGAAAAACTAAATCACTTAATAAAAGGAAAGAAAGAACCTCTTTTGTATAACATATATAATAATATTTGTAAGCATAAAAATCATCACTGCTGGTATGACTCATGTTTTCCACCACTAAATAATAGCAACGAATATAAATGATTTGCAAAATATCTTTATTTGATATATTTCTTTGATTAGCATGCATTGACCAACAGATATATTATGAATAAATTAGCATGAAAAAAACTAATTCAGTTGGTATATCACAAGACTTTTGCAATATAAAGAGTCCAATAGATATAAGATATCAATTAATAAAGATATAATATACAAATCATATATGAGATAACTAAAGTAAAGGAGACATAGTACTCTAACATTATTGCTTAGTCAACTCATTTAAAAAGACTCTTTTCCAATTTGAATAGCATAATATAAGGAGAGAAATAGTCTAAGTGAAATACTCAATAGATTGCTTAATCAGGTTGGTTACCTAAATAAACTAAGATTGCATACCTTTATTTTAATTGGCCAATTGAGAAATATAACATATT